>JAWNNI010000085.1:3072500-4272500 GCA_035043065.1 Hirtodrosophila confusa | reverse complement strand
TACGTACGCGTAATATTTGCCAGATCATACATATATGTGGGTTAGGTTACGTTGCTACAGCAGATTCTCTTCGGTAGGGCACTTCACATCGGCCATAAGGTCCTGCACAGATGAATAAAGTTCATATACTCGTAAGTATATATATGGCAGACCCATTGATTGAAGCGCAACTGCCATCCAGTTCATAAACACAGGTTAGATAAGGTTTGGTTAGGCAGTTTCCCTTCGGCAGGGTACCTTACATTGACCATAAGGTAGTACCTTTTATAGAAACCTCGCGTTGGTTGCGAGGCATGAAGTCTATATCTATATAGCCTGCTCAACAATTGAAATGCACCTGCATTCCAGTTTATATACTACTCGTATACAAGCTAGTTTAAGACAAAAGGTTCCCTTCGGTAGAGCACCTCAGATAGACCATGAGGTCCTATGTAGAATAAAGCCCATATACATGTAGCATGACCATTAATTGAAGCGCAACTGCAATCCAGTTTCAAAACACAGGTTTGATTAGGTTTGTTTGGACGGACACGGCAGTTGCCCATCGGCAGGACACCTTACATTGACCAGAAGGTGGTACCGCGTTGGTTGCGAGTCCATGAAACCCATAGTTGTATAACATGCCCATCAATTGAAGCGTACCTACAAGCCAGCTCTAAGTACTCCAATTGAGGTAAGCACATTAACATCAGTTAAAAGGTATTTGCATACTAGCCAAAACTTTCGGGTTGATGAGGTATCAGCTGAAAAGGTACCCGCAAACTGGTTGTCACTTTGCAACACAATTGAAGTTCGCTGAAAAATTTATATTTCCTTCCGTCACTGATGTTATGTAAACGTCAATGGAAGTTGGTCCCATTAAAAGCTGAAGTGCTTTGCTTCTTCTGTCAATTAATTGTGATTATGAAAACGTCAACTGTCAGTTGAAGATGAGTGAACAAAAAAACGAAATTAAATGCTGCCAAATACGATTTATTCCGTTTTTTTTTTTTGGTTGGTTAGCGTTTCTTCGCCAACTTGATGTGAAACATCTCGATATGTTCATTTAATTGCCGCACTTCTGGTAGTCCCAGGTGCGATAATCCAGAGGGCACACCTTACGCTTCTTCAGCCAACGAGAAATGCAATGATAATGAAAATCATGCTTGCAAGCACCGCTAGCCACGGGGCAATTCTCGTAATCGTCCTCCATCGGATATCCTCGCTTTGCCTCGCACTCAATGCATACATCGTGAATACCGTTGCGGCAAATGGCGCAAACGTCAGCCGGGACATCTTTAATGAGATATAGTTATATAATAGTACATATATACTTTCATACTTTTATTCTTACCCAGGAACTTACCCCAGGACCATAAAGCCACAGCGCTCCACTGCAGAAAGGAATAGAAAACAAAAGGTTAAGAAAAACTAAGGCTATATATATAGATATATAGGAAAAAGGTTAAGAAAAGTAACCTCTTTTTCTAACAGGCTAACATCATACCTATATACCTTACTTATATATATTTCTATAAAAGGGTTAAGAAAATGTAATGCTTCAATAGATATATATACATATACTATGTACATATATACATATATGTTGGAAAAAGGGTTAAGAAAAGATAAGGCTTGCATATCATATATGTACATATATAATATATAAGCTGTCCTCAAGTTGGGTAATGCACTTACATTCTGAGATCCGAAGCGTTTCATCTCATCGTTGTTCTTCTCGTTGTTACCCGCCATTTCAACTTATTTTTTTTGCTTAGGTTTTGGGAAAATTTAGAGAAATTTTTTTTTAGTTGTCTTTCAAGTTTGGAATACTAGACCAGACTGCTAACGAAAGCAAGACTTCAGTGAGAATGAAATCTTAATGTCACACTAGAAAGCAGGGTTTCATATGTGTCGCAATTATCGCAGTGTTGATAAATGTTGTTAACAGCACGTATGAATATCGAATACGAAATCCTAACCTGCAAGAACAGTAATAATAAAGGAATTAATGCATTATTTATATATTATCATAGCTAAATAAGAACTTACGTATTCAACTTAGTAGCTTCTCCCGTTGAATTCTCAGACAGGTTGACGCCGCTTTATTGGATCGCAGATGTTTCTTCTTCTGCCTATTTCATGCATACATTTTTTTTTATGGATAAAGAGCCTTTCTGAGAAGACGCCGAATGTTTTTTGTTTTGGTGCTTACCTCAACGATCGCGAAGTACTCCTTATAGCCTACCTTCTCTGTTGGTGGATTTGAATATCAATCACAACTTGTTTGTAATTTATTGCATATATTTATACTTATTTATACAAAATTGATGCTGATTTTTTGTTTGCCTGCGATTCTGTGAATGCGCCGAGTTATTGAGCAAAGCGTGCTGGAAGATGTTTATGGAACTAGTTCAGCTACATTGTGACTGTGAGCGTTTTCATTAAAATGCACGTTATGCAACACTGAAATGCCGGCGGTTCATTGAACCTAAACGTGATCTCCAATTGAACACAGCTGGAATCAACATGGCGGCTACGTAACTAACGTAACGTACGTAAGCTTATTAAAGCAATATGGCTATTGAAATATTTGTTGTTGCCTTAATGTGGGCTCAGCATCATTATTATTGTACATAACTATTATGAACATCATTATCATGCTGAATATCCTGTGTCAACTGTTGTCCATTCCATTTGCATTTTTGCAATTATTTCAATTAAATCGACAAAAGATACGTCTGGCACGGGGCAAGGGGATGGCCCCTAGGCACGGCGCAAGGCAAGGCAAGGCAAAGCGCGAGCAGAGCCGCGCTGAGCTCAGCTGATCCACCGTATGTCAATGCGGGGGGCGGCGGTGGGTGTCGGGTGGCGGATAACGGGGCCCCGTTTGGCGAATATAATTTCCTTGCGCCGGATGTGACAATGAATACGCATTAATAAGTACACACACACACACACACACACACTTACACACTTATAGGTTTGTTTGGCTGTGTGCATGTTTACAATTTTTACGCTCACCGGGCTGGCGTCCACTCGTTTCGCTCTTTTGTGTGTGTGCGTGTGCGCCTTCCGGTGTGTAAATTGATACGCCCCGTCCGTTTATACCTACCCCCACCACGAGCTCGCCTTTTCGCCACTCCGCGGCCCACCCACAGCAGACGTAACCACACAGCAAGGAGCGCATGAATGAATGGCTGGCTAATTTTGTAGAGACGCTCGGCACGCGCTTTTAACAATATTAATATGCACAATAATATACATAAAATGCACTGATGGCAGCGACAAATGAAGGATAATCTACAGCTGAAGCCAGCGTGGGCGACGCAGCCACGGTGTAATAATATAAGGTGGTGCCAGGCGAGTAGCCAATTACCAGCTGCCAACAAAAAAAGAAACTGGTAGAGAGTTGTGAGCGCTAAAGAGCGCTTCGCTCTAATTTTGGTTTTCAATAAATTTCCAATTCAAAACGAGTTAGTTTGAAGCTCGTTTATTGCCAGTTTTAAAATAATACAAAATCTTACATCTTAATGTGTACATACATATATGCGCTTCGCAAGTGGTCTAAGCACTCGACTAAGTTCTAGGAACAATAAAATTTAAAAAAAAGTGGTTCTTATCCATTTTTAACATTTTTTAAAATCTACACTACAAAATATAAGTTTAATTTTTAAACTTCCCAAAAACTTTTTATTCTTTTGTGGTATGAAAAGTAACTCTCTGATTTTTAAAATACTACCTACCTATGTATGTATGTATGTATATAGTAGGCATGTAGGTAGTCTGTGTACATGATGTATTA
This sequence comes from Hirtodrosophila confusa, assembly GCA_035043065.1. Classification (NCBI taxonomy): domain Eukaryota; kingdom Metazoa; phylum Arthropoda; class Insecta; order Diptera; family Drosophilidae; genus Hirtodrosophila; species Hirtodrosophila confusa. Next base: position 4,268,716 of record JAWNNI010000085.1, on the reverse strand, counting down.
TTGTATACATAAGTGCCACCTTTAACACGTTATATCGGCGATATATGTATACAATCGATTTAAATTTTTAATAAATGATGCACAGATAATATTCAAATACCTTGCGAATGGTATATAAATGATCAAGAGAGGTGTAATATTAAAGACTTAAATGGGACCATAAGATTTATGTTTGCCATGCGCTTTGCAATTTATACAAAATGTCGTTAAATTACAAACACAAAACAGAAAAGAATCGTTCCTAACCACAATTGTTAAGTACAACTGGTACAACGGCTGCGCGCGTGCAATCACCTAAGGCAATTGCACCATGGGCACAGCAAGACAAAAGAGCAAAATGAAAGAAGCAAAGTAAACAAATTTCATTGTAGGCGGCGACATTGCGACGGAGCGTGACATGGTAGCTGCTGGGCATACCAGCGGGCAGCAGGTGGCAGGCAGTCGACATCCTTGTGGTTAGCGCTTGGAAATTGGATTTGTCAGCGGGTTTTGCATATCGTGTCTTATTGTTATATAACTCATCTCAGCTACTCGTCAAGCGGCCGTGTGTGCATAATATGATTATTTACATGCTGCCAGCGTTGCCATGTTTTTTCTTTTTTGTTGTTGTTTCATCTTCTTTCTACTTTCCTCTTTTGCTATTCTCCTTCTGCTGCTGCGCCGCCTCGTGCGCGTGCTATAAGGATGAAATTACGTACATACATACATTTATGATTTGAATAATAATTGAATTAGAAAATCATAGTCAAAGCCTTGACAGTGTGCAACATGTCACTGTGAGGCTGCCTGCGGCGCAAGCAGCGTGCCCCCCTGCCTTTAAATTATTGTCACATACTCGTATGTACATATACATGCATATGTACATACATATGTATGTATGCATGTACATTTGCGAACATTAATGCAGCTGAAGTCGGCATGGCATGCTATGCAATTTTAAAACAACTTTAAGGCGGTATGTACATTCATACTTACATATGTAGGACATACAGACCCACACATACATGTGTATGTACTTAAGTATTGGCCCAGCAAGCGTTTTCTTCTTTGGAGCCATTTTGGGGACGCTTTTGGTTGCAAGACATGCATTTAAAATATTTTTCCTCTATAAGCCTATTAATTTGCTACAAAACTCAGTTAACATTTTATAACAATAACATAACAGTACATAATTTTATTAATTTAATTGCTTGCTGTGCTAATACTAGTATGTATTGTATTGTACATATGTACATCAAATTAATATGCAATTGATGTGTACACACTGGCTGCGCAGCCAGTTTATTAGTCGGTTAGCGCGCAAAGCAACAACAAGCTCGCTGCCACGCTTAAAGTCGTCAAATTATTCAAAGATTCGTATGTTTTTACTCCCTGTACCCATAAAATGGGTAAAAAGGGGTATTACATCTGTGCAAATGTATGTAACAGACAGAAGGAGACATCTCCGACCCTATAAAGTATATATATTCTTGATCAGTATCAAAGAGATTTCGATTTGGCCATGTCCGTCTGTCTGTCCGTCTGTCCGTATGAACGCGTCGATCTCAGCAACTACAAGAGCTAGAGACACCAAATTTGGAATAAAGGTTCCTGTATACCATACGCAGATCAAGTTTGTTTCATATTTCAGATATCTCCCCCGTTCCCCCGCAAATCGATTAAAACCGTTTTACAGTAACAATTTTCAAGATACAGCTTTAAGATTTGGCATGTTCAATACTTTAGTCTTTTTTAATCTACTGTCCAAATTTCAAGTCGATCGGATAATAAACACGGAAGTTATTCACGAAAGAAGATTCAGAATTGAATCGAGAGGGGGAAGGAGAAGCACAGCCACCAATTAAAATGCCTCGCTTGCGCTGTCGTTTTTGCCGCCTGTATGCGTGCGTCTTTGTGTATGTGTGTATGTATGTGTAAGTGGACATAGATGTGATTGAATGTTTTAGACCTGGGTACAGGGAGCTTCGTAGTCGGGTATACTCGACTATAGCATTCTCACTTGTTCTGCCTGTCACTTTACTAATTTGTTAGATTTAGCGTGCACATTTCATTTAAACGTCGAGAGGATGCAAACACGCGCATTAGTAACATCAGTTAACTTCGTCTCGGCGCGTTTGCAATGTTGAAAGATAAAGAAAACAGAAGGCCCCAAACTTGAGGAGGCTGCCAAGTGGCGCGTCCTTATAACTTGGCTCTAATGCGCACGACATTTGTCGCCTTCAAAATGGTTAACAAGTTTCTGCAAACATCGACAGACAGACAGACATCATTACTTACTGCCGGCGCCGTCAATTCTACTACTCTAAGTACACACACACACACACACACACACACACATATATACACGCACATGTATGTGTGTATGTGTGCTATGTGGCGGGGGAGGGAGCGGGCTCTTGTAATCATGTGAATCCGTTTAAACTGTCGAAGTGTATTGTGCGTCATTATTCTCTTTCGTGCCATTAGACTTGAATAGTTTTTCAATACCAAAAAACGACAAACGCAAATCGCAGCGGCAGCGACAGCGACGTCGACGTTGACGTTGACGTTGCTGCTTATCATTTGTTGCTGCACAGTTGTCGCTGCATATGTATATGTATGTATATATGTATGTATGTATGTACGACTGCATGTGTGTATCTCTGCTTGCTTTGCGTTTGTCAAGGCGGGTATGCAGCTCAGCAAGAATATCGATATCGATATATCGGCTTATCGATATTTAATCTCAATCAATCGCCCCTTGAAATACTAAACAAAAGACTTAAGCTTCAATTTATATTTATTATATAAAGTTACTTTTTTTATACCCTCGCAGAGAGTATTATCATTTTGGCAAGACGGTTTCGACTCCACAAAGTATAAATATACATATACTTAGTATTCTTAATCCAGTATCAATAGTCGAGCTGATATAGCGATGTCCATCTATATGTTTCGATGCACAGTAGCTTTTCAGTTTAAGAGCTACCGTAATGAAACTTAACAGAGATGCTTCTTCTTATTGCAGGCAGTATATGTGTCGTAACGGGACGGATCGGATGATTATAACATACTATAGCTGCCATAGGAAGAATTGGACGAAAATTATGCTTATGAATGAAAAGATATTCTGCTCAAACTCACCAAATCGGAGTTACAGCACAGTTTATACAAGCTGACTAAATTTGATCAAAATCATCATGAATCTGTCATAGGAACAAAGGGTAGAGAATGTAGTTCTTGTATACAAGGGTATACATAGAAGAAAAGCATTCTATTTTGTAGAATTACTAGCCCGTTCTTAATATTAAATATTATTAAATTTTATAAAAATATACTAAGTTAAATTTCATTGTTGCAAAATATGTCATGCCAATAAGAACTTTCAGACATTTTCCTTCTTCAAGTCCAAATGCCAATTTATTTGCTAACAAATTGATCAAAATGAAAAATATAGAAAACAGCTGTTCTAGTGATGGAACAAAGTGGAAACAGCACTTATCGACAACAAAAGTTCTTCGATATTTGAAAACGAAAGATTTTTTTACTCCTGTACCCATAAAATGGGTAAAAAGGGGGTATTGGATTTGTGCAAAAGTATGTAACAGGCAGAAGGAGACATCTCCGACCCTATAAAGTATATATATTCTTGATCAGTATCAAAAGAGATTTCGATTTGGCCATGTCCGTCTGTCTGTCCGTCTGTCCGTCTGTCCGTCTGTCTGTCCGTATGTATGAACGCAAGGATCTCAGCAACTATAAGAGCTAGAGACACCAAATTTGGAATGTAGGTTCGTGTATAGCGGGAGCAGGTCAAGTTTATTTTAGATTTGAGATATCTCCCCCGTTCCCCCGCTATTCGATAAAAACCGTTTTACAGTTACAATTTTCAAGATATAGCTTTAAGATTTGGCATGTCCAATACTTTAGTCCCTCTTAATCTACTGTCCAAATTTCAAGTCGATCGGATAATAAACACCTAAGTTATTCACGAAAGAAGATTCAGTGCTGCAGCAAGGGAAGAAGAAGCACAGTCACAACTTAAAATGCCTGGCTTGCGCTGTGGCTCGTGCGTGTGCGTATCTGTGTATGTATGTGTAAGTTAACGAAGATGCGATCGGAAATATTTGACCTGGGTACAGGGAGTTTCGTAGTCGGGTATACTCGACTATAGCATTCTTACTTGTTTAAATCGCAAAATTAAAGTCTAAACAAGAGCACGGTTCGCCTAACTCGCATTGTCCTTGCACAGCATACCAATCGCTTGGCAAGAGTCCTTGACGACAACGTCGTCACTCGACTGCATTTCCACTTAAGTGCTCGGCCTTTTGCCCGCCCACTTTTCTGCTGCTTCTGCCGCTGCTTGCGTTATTTTCTTTTCTTTTTCTTTTTTTTTGATCATCAATTTTTGCAACACGTTTTGGCCATGAAGTCTTTGCTTTATCTCTTTCTACATTTTATTTTGCCATAATTGCGGCCAATTTGCTTTAATTGTTTTTATTGAGAGCGCATTGCAGAGCTCAATTCAAAAAATGTGCACAAATAAATCACTTACCATTTTATTGAGCCTCATTGTGACGACGTGCGCCGGGCAAATTGAATTTTATATTCACAATTTATGTGTGTGTGTGTGTGTGTGTCTGTGTGTGTGTGTGTGTGTGTGTGTGTGTGTGTGTGTGTGTGCGCTAGTTTCGGCGCCTCATTATAAAGATCAATGGGAAAGCATGTACAGTGGCACAAAACAAATTCCAACCAGTATGCCTCATATAGTATTTCCACTTAGATGTATTTTATGTGTTTTATCTTCTAGCTTAAAAAAATAAACTCAAATTTTTGATGCAGATCTGTTAAGGAGGTCAACATTAGTCTGTATGCCAAATTTTGTGACTCTAGCTTAAACTCAAATTTTGATGATATAGGTTTCCGCCAAATTTCGGGGCAGGGGTTAGGAGTGGGGTGTCGATCTTGGTACTTTATAAACTGAGGGTATACACCAACATGTGCACCAAGTTTGGTAGCTCTAGCTTTAAGGGTGTGGAAAAAAATAGCGTTCATGACTGACGGACTTTTTACAAACCCAAAATACTTTCTTTAAAAATTTTTAAATTTAATTCGACTCAAGAATTTGTCACTGTACAGGCATACTGTGGTCGCAAATGCCTCTTTCAATGCATTATGCTTTTCGAATTTTCAAATTACAATGCTCTTTGCAAGAATATTGAAATTACAAAGAGGAAAACCAATTTATCAGGTTTTCTATAAATTTTCTTCCTGTTTTATATATTTGTAGTACAACTGCCTTGTTCTCGTAATCAAATAGGCAGATTGCCGGGATACGCTCATCCCTTCAATGGTTTTCAGGCAGATTTTTAATCCTCGCTGCTCTCTGATTCAACAAAAATCGCTCGGTGCTTCTTTCTTCTGGTAACCTGGCCTTTTAAAAGTGCTGAATTTAGTTGTTTCTGTACTTTTAATTTTTCAAATTGCCTTTTTTTTCACCTAAGGCGTAATTCCCTCCATATTTCATATTCATTTAAAAGGTTAAGAGAGAAACATGTCCCTAGGTTTACCTTTTTAATATGATTTATTTTCACTCCTTGAAACATCCTGAAATTATAGACCGACATCCTGGTTGAAACATGCTGTGAGCCACTGTAGATGGTATGCTGGCAACGCATTTTGAATGTAAATTGTTGCGCTTTTAATAATAAGTAAGGCACGCACAGAGAACAGCGAAACCTATTTAAAAATTAAGCGAATATTTCTATTCAGTTGCATATGTATAAATAATCTCATAAGCGCACATATAATGCCTTTAAATTATGCTAACAGAGAAACAAATATAACTATTGATATGGTAGTTGGTTTTTTATTTATACTTATATTTTTCATATTCGATTAAAATTGTACTCAGCTTCAGAACGAATTAGCTGCGGTTCCCATTCGCGAAGTAACTGTAGAGAGAACGGTATTAATATAGGGCTTATATCAATATATAGGGCTTAACATTCGATAACAAACAAAAGCTTACCCGCTTTGTGGCGATTCTGTATTAAATGAATACTATATGCATTAATATACAGATATCTAAATAAGTAAAGAGTGTCCAAAATGTTTTGCTCTGAAAAATATATGGTATTAGCAAGTCTGCTAGTGGAATGAGGTTGAAGGATCTTACTTCCTTGTTGTGCGACAGGACAGTTTTTTTTAAAAAGTATTATTGCTGCATTATTATAAGTAATTTGTTGAGCTGCAAAAGAATTGTTATTAGTATGTGTATGGTATTTTGTTATTACTACTTACATTTTTGTTATATGGTACTTCTAGGGAGGTGGTACTAGGTACTAGATACTAGGGTAATAGATTAGGTATTTTATTTTATTTTTATATAGACTTACTCTATACTGCTGCATGTAATGATTAAAATGTAGTATATTGAGGCTTGGTTATACATATACGACGGTTACTATAAAGAAGTATAATAGATTATATATTATATTATATTTGTTTCGTTACTTTTAGCTCACCATGATGTGTAATGATTAAATTTCAGTTTGAGGCTTGGTTATAAATATACTAGGGTTAATAAAATATAAATAATGTATTCTAATTTATGTTTTAATTATTATATAACTTACTATTTAGTGTTGCATTTAACGAGTCAAGTAAACAGGTTTGAGGCTTGGTTATATACTAATAATATATAGTATATAATACATAATTATATTTATATTTTGTTGGTTATCTTAACTTACCATTAAGTGTTGCAAGTAGATTATATATGTGTGTATATTGATTGAGTTGATTAGCTTTGACACAGACTTGTCATCTCCGATTGCAATATTTGTATAAAGAAACAACAACAACCTGCAAAGCTAAGTTTATGATTGATAATACCTATCACAAGTTGATGGATTATATCAACTTACAAAGTGCCTCAAGTAAGGCTTGAAGTTTAGTATTGGCATTTCTGTGCCCATCAACCACAACTGTTGATTTGAGCGACTAATCCGACAGTCTAGCAAAGGGTTTAAAATATTTATGTTAATCATTCGACTGATCATTCCCGACTTCCTTCTTACCCTAGATTGGAATATAGGCTGTGGTACCATCGCATCATGGATTGTGTCTTAGTGTAAGAATATTATATAATATATATCGCCAGTTCTCATGGTTACTTCGTTGAATGTTCAGCATTACTATATTTAAATATCTAAATCGGTATAGATTAGCCGAAGGACTTTGTTATCCTTTGCATACTCACCATTGTTTGATTCCCTTCACCCGAACACGTGCATTTCCACAGACAATTTTTATATGTATTTACATTTATACATTACTTTTCACAAAACAAATATTTTAACTACATATTTTCTACACAAATAATTTAGTAGAGAATTCCGAAAATTTGGAAAAATAATTTGGATGTTGATTCCAGCACAGCCAAAACTGAAATGAACATTTCATGAGCTTGTGCTAAGGTCGTTAACTCGATTACAAGGCCTACCTGGATCAACTTGACTGTAGGGCCTACTTTGATTTCAAAATTTCTGGGTTTGCAGTATTAAAGGCATGAGCACATCATTTTGGCTAAAGAGTGTAATTGCTGGTGCCAGACCTTTCAAATTAGCAATAAGCTGATCACTTTTGACGAGAACGTGATTTCTTACTTCTAAGGAAGTAGAATTGATGATAAATCAAGTTAGAGCTGCTATCTTCGGCGTATCGAATATATATATCCCGGCAGTTATGTTCTTCATAGGTGGTACAACAAAATATTCTTTAACTTTTTGAATCCTACCTCGGATATTTCTGAGGTAACCCGTGAGCGCCCCTGTTGGTGTAGAGATGTGAACTCTCCAAAAGTCTCCTGCGACAAGAAGAGACAGAGGCATGCCTTTTCGGGGCAGAGTTTTTCCCATTTTATTTAATTTAATTTGGAGTGCATATTTCTATGTGGGACTTGTAGATCGTAACTTTGCTGAACTGGGACAGATTATTACTGGGTTTAAGCAGCCACAAAAACTTTCCTGCTTTTGCCAGCACCGAGTGTTGAACCATGGATGGGTTTTGAAATTCAGTTCCCTGTCCAGCACGACACCTAAATACTTGTAAGAGCTTGTGGAGTCCAACATCGTTATGTCTCTGCAGGACAATGTCCTTGTAGCAAAAGTAACATTTGCGACTTTGCTGCTGTTGATGCAAAGTCCTCAAAGCTACAAAGGCTTCCGTTGCTAGATTAATGCCTGGACTTCTGGTCAGCTCGGCATCCTCTCCTCCAACGTTTACAACTCAAGAATCTGTCTACTTTTCTTTTTTAACAATTTTGCTAATTCATGGTGAAGATCTTTATTAGCTCCTTTACTGGTGTCAAAGGTCCTGCAGAACCCTAATGGCTGCACCTCAGGATGTTGGCTTAACACTTGCATTGTTATACTTGGTCTGTCTGTATGAACGCAATGTTTTTCCACACCCTTGAAGCTAGAGCAACCAAACTTGGTACACATGTGGGTGTATACCCTCAGTTTATAAAGTGTCAAGGTCGCACCCTTTACTCCCACCCCCTCCGCTCCAATTTGGCGGAAACCTATATCTTCAAAGATTTATTTTAAGCTATCTTTTCAAACACACGAAGAAATAATTTCAATAAAATTGTAATTTTACTTACTAGTTCAACCGTTTTCTATGGATTTTGGATCATATGGGGTAATTGTAAATTAGAATAGCATTTATGTGAGCGTCATCCGTCCTCCGGTAAAGTATTTAACCTGAGGATATTTTCACATTTCGACAATGTGCTGAACACATTGAGAGATTGCAAAGGGACAGGAGCTTGTGAAGAGCAAAAGTAGATAGAATATCGCATCGCACCTTTTACTTAATGAATGTAAATGATGGCAGCTCACGAATCAACAGGTTTTATATTATTACTGGCGATATATTTAGATAAACATGCATTTGTTGACTTTGACTACTTTAAACAAAATCAAATTGCTTTTGAAATGATGTCAAGAAAACAATAGAAAAGTTTTCACTATGCCACAAAAACACAAGCAACTTTTCTGATGTCCAAATATACATACATTTGAAATTTGTGTCAAGCCATAAAGAGTTTTGCAAATAACAGCACCGCAGCGCCACCTACCGGGCACAAGCTTAAGTACTGATTCTTAGAATCACGTTCACCGAAGGAGCATTTTAATATATATATATATATATACATATATATATATATATATTCCACGAATAATTTATGAATACAAATTAAAAACAAGCTTTCAGCTTTTTATTAAGGAGGTTAAGTAATCCTAAAAACTAAGTTAAGCTATTAAGCGGAAGAAACAGGATCAGATGTTGATGGTACATCTCTCCAAACTAGCGAGTTCTTCCAATTTAAGCGATTTTAGATATATCCATTTCATTATGCAGACTTTCTGTAAAGAAGAGAGAGAATTAATTACCCATCTACCGCCCCCATACAATAGATATACATAATGCAAATTTGTTTCTATATCCATTATTTTATTAGTACTTAGTTAATCCCTAATTCCCTAGGCTTGATCCGAGGCGCAACCTTCATCTCGTTCAATGGATTCATCGCAGATTCATCGCAGATCATCACAATGTAAGTGTAAGTGTAAGTTGTAAGTGTAGGTGTGGGTTTAGTTGTATTTAGTGTATCGAGAGTCTTTATCTAGGTATATATTAGTGCATTAGGAATTACTGTAAGGGAGGCAAGTATTATAGCTCACTTTGTGGCGATTTGCGCGATCCTTGCGCTGGTATTGTAGCTTGTATTGAAAGAGGAAGCTATACATATATCATATCCATGTATATGAAACAAGCTTTCCATTGTGCTACATCGTTCACATCATGTCTACAAGAGTAAGGATCATCATCATCATCAGCATGCATTTAACTTCGTAAAGTTGAAACTAACCACATAAATTTTTATATATTTTTTTTTTGTAGATTATGAGCATCTTTTTCATTCCTTTGGGTTTAGCTGTATTAGTAATTGTGAAAGGTACAGTACAATATGATAATACTTACATTGCAATGTAGTGTGTATATTATATAGTGTAATTAGTTACGTCAACTAATATAAACATATAGTGTGGTTCTACTGTAGAGAGAGAGAGGGAGGGATTGAGCTAAATGTCAAGAGGTGTTAAGGATTGTGATATATACTTGGTACTCGTCTCTATGAGCGACTAATCCAACAATCTGGAGGAACGTTAAGGATATAATATCTGGTTTTATGGAGAGGGGTTAGCAAATACTTACCCCCAAACAAGGTCGGGTTTGTGGTACCATCGCATCATAGATAATGTAAGTAAGCCAGTCGCAAGATCATCACGCAGAATCGCCTTTAAATTTTACATGTACATACACATTTGGGACTGCTAAGGGTTTTAACAGAGATAACACTGTCCGTTTAGTTGTTGGGCCAACAAGGACCTTCAGGATGTACCTCTAGTTGATATGTTGGATACTCACTAATCTCTTTGTTTTACCAATATGCCAGACAATCGACGAATTTTGACCGAATTACATACATTTTACCGAAAGTTTACAACAAATTTTGAGAAACAATTCTGAAAATTATTCAGAACAAAATTTAGAAGCAGTAGAGCTCTTAACTCAACCAGAGCCAGAAACGAACTGAAATTTGTATGGGCTTGTGCTAGGTACGTGTGCTCGTTTGCAAGGCCTACTTTGATATTCGGGACTCTAAGGCCTACTTTGTTTAACAAACTCGTACAACTGCTGGAAACAAAGTGTTTCTCAACAAAACTAAAATCAAGCGAATATGTTGTGCTTTAATCGATACTGAACTGTTTTACCTTGCCAATTTACATAAGTATAGATATAGCTTATGTTTTTGGATTTACCACATTCTTTATTATACAAAATCCATCTCAATTAGCCAAAGTAGTCTAAAGACGACCCCAAGTAGCGAGGTTAGTGGAACACTATATGTTTTCAACAGCAGGAGACGTTACCGACCCACAAAATATGTCAGTCTGTTCGTCTATTTCTATGCAAACTAGTCTCTCAGTTTTAGAGCTATTATGATGAAACTTGGCACGGATGCATCTTTTGCGTACAAGCATAACTTTGTCAAAACTTAACCGATTTCCATACGGAATGGCTATTTACTCCCTGTACCCATGAAATGGGTAAAAAGGGGTACTAAATATGTGCAAATGCATGTCACAGGCAGAAGGAGACATCACCGACCCTATAAAGTATATATATTCTTGATCAGTATCAAAAGAGATTTCGATTTGGCCATCTCCGTCTGTCTGTCCGTCTGTCCGTCCGTATGTATGAACGCAAGGATCTCAGCAACTAGACGAGCTGGAGACACCAAATTTGGAATGTAGGTTCGTGTATAGCGGAGCAGGTCAAGTTTATTTTAGATTTCATTCGATAAAAACCGTTTTGCAGCAACAATTTCAAAGATATAGTTTTGGGTCTTGGCATGTATAATAGTTTAGTCATTCTTAATGTACTGTCCAAATTTCAAGTCGATCATATAATAGGGATGGAAGTTATTCAACAAACAATATTCAGTGCAGCAGAGCGGGGGGAAGAAGCAGAAGCCACCAATTGAAATGCCTTGCATGCTCTGTTGTTTGCATGCGTGCGTATTTGTGTATGTCTGTGTGTATGTGTAAGTGTGCGAAGATATTTTCGAAAGTTGTAGACCTGGGTACAGGGAGCTCCGTAGTCGGGTTTACTCGACTAGAGCATTCTTACTTGTTTATCTTACAGTTTAGTTTAGTAGGTGCGATGTAAATAGTAATTTTATTAACAATGGGAGGATTACAATGCGGTGCTTATAAGGTAGGTGTAATAGCATTAGAAAGGTACGTACAAGGTAGTGTTTATAAGGTGATATTAATTATAATGAGGTGTAGTTGGAGAACTGATCTCTGATAGAAAGGCTTTAAACATATTTATACAGATATTTCATCCAAGCTCACAAATTGCGAGTTTTATTATACTTTATATACTTAGTTTCCCACAATTTAAGAAAATCGCATCACATTATATAGAAATAATGGGTTGAAAACTGCGCTTTTGTATGGAAACATTGCTGTTGAAACATTGCCCAAATAAGCCTTTATACAGTTGGTTCATTGCTTTTCATCCTAATATTCCTCGGTTCCTAAAGTTTGAAGACAATATCTGCCTTGATCCCTAAGTGGTTAGGGATTTCTTGAGACTGTATTTACTAGAGGAGCATGGGTCAATTGAAGAGTTGTTACTCTGTGTGTTAACCGTACCGTTGAGGTGCGGATGTCGTTTATTTTGCAATCTCAAATTTATATTTTTCAACAAACAACTATGCAAAGAACTTGCTCAAATAGCCTCAGAGACAAGAACACACACTATTTGCAGTTCAATTTCTAGCCACTGTTCGCTTTTGCTTTTGCTTTTGGGGACGGTGCAATAATCGCTTCCTGGCCAGTTTTGCGTAATTCTCGATCGATGCGCTCCTTGGCCCGAAAGACTTTTGATTGTATATAGAATGAGCCGCCAGTTGATTTCTCGTTGGCCCGAAACAGGTGCTCAAAGTTGCCCTGGATCTCCTCGATATTGGACAGGTCCTTCAAGTTGAGTATCTGCTGTGCCTCGTGAAGGGTCATGCCCTTAACAGCTATATCGTGGCATTTGGGCCTGTTGTTCCTTAACGTCTGATGATGGGTTGCCGCCGCTCGGGATGCCTCAATCTCCTGGCGTATGGCCTTGGCAAAGGCACGTCCCACAGACTGTGCACCGTACATTATGATACGTACAAAGTGCTTGGCCATCTCTTGCGCTCTCTCTATCTCCCTCTCGCTCTGGGAGTGTGGCTCGAATTGATCCAAAATTTTTATGAAGGTTTTTCAACATTAATTTACAGATGTACAACTTGTTCTTTATAAAAATATCAACATTTTTCTATTTTTTTTTGTTTGTGTGTGACAAATATTTAAAAGAGTTCATGTCCAGCTGCCTTTAGAGCTACGTCTCTGTGTTGGCAACCTTCTTAATCAGATTGATGAAAATAAAAATGATTAAAAATTGTATATTCAATAAATAGGCCTCTTGATATTCTTCGCTAGTTCGGCAGAAGTAAAAAGTTTTTGGTATAATCCTTAAAGTGTGTAAACTTGTTGAGGTTAATACAAATAAAGTATATTATACTAGCTGTTAAAACGCCAGAGTTGCTACAAAAGCCCCAAGCTTGGCGGCAAAGTTATCAACTGTTGGTACTAACAAATATCAACCGACCGCCACATTAATCGATAATCGATCATTATATCGATGCGAATGTGAATAATAATGTTAATTAGTAGTAAATCGGCCCAGCAGCATTCACATTCTATTTTAATTAATAAGCTTAAATGATTTAAATTAACAAAATCAAAATAGGAAGCTACTGTAAAAATGCCAGGCTTCTAGCTTCTACCGTTTGGGCTGCCCGTAAGTCACCAATAAGTCGGTCAGTCAGGTTAAAGAGTTTTATATATATTATATAATCACTGGATAATATTCTTCTTTAAAACATAGATTAGCTTATTAGAAATTAAATTTGAAACCAATAACGGCACCAACATGTTGGGTGAATTTGATTTATTTTATTTTTTTCCTGATAGCTGTGCCCCTATTCACAGCTAAGAATTGCCGGCATAATTAGTGCATGCAGTGAAGAGTTAGTAATAAAGAAAGAACTTATAGTTTTCAAGTTCATTTAAGGCATAAAAACTAAAGAAATAGAATCGGAAAAAAAGGAAATGAAATCTCCAACCCGATGGGGGAAGTTTTAGTCGGTTCGACAAACTATGCCCCAACTCACGCTGGGTTGGTTAGAGCTTTCATTGAGGAAAGAAGGATCTAAGAAAGTGTAAGGATATTAGACCCATCAAATTATTTAGTGGCGCCCAACGTGGGGCCTTGGCTAAGGAAGTACTTTTAAAGTATGCAACAAGTTTAAATTTTGGACTTAGTTAAATATAAATGAACTTTACCTTTCTGTAATATTGTGTCCATGCTTATGGCGTATTGATTTGAGCCTTCTGAGAAAGTAACTTAAACTGTCAGACAGGATGCTTGCCGAGTTGAAGCATCTTGGTTGTGCGTGTGTGCAAGGCTTGTAGGCAAATTATGCGCAAATTGAGTAACTTCCGGAGAAATGGCCGACGAGCAGGGCAAGGGCGGGGCAGGGCAGTGCGCCAGTTGACCATGCTATATTGTAGTTAGTCGCCGCCGGGGCACGTACAGAGGTGGGGAGCCAGCTGTGAGCATGTGACGCCATGTGATGTGATGTGTGCCGGGTATTAACATAATTACAATAATGACTTGTTGCCGGTCAATGTCAACGGGGCCGACAAAATGCAACTGCAGACACCGGACTCTCGACTCCGGACTCTGGACTCTCGACTCTCGACTCTGGACTCTCGACTCTCGACTCCGGACTCCGGAATTTGTGGCCATAATTTCGAGTCAAGTTGTCAGCAGTTGCCCGCATTTGCATAAGCCCAAATGCAGTGGCATCTTTTTAAAACTCCGCCCTCTCAACTGAAACAACCGGCAGCATATAGCCACATGGCCACATTGCCAATCTCGCCAGTGTGCCCAGCTAGCCGCAAATGCACAACAATTGCAAAATGCAGTTCTCGGTGCTTTCATTTGCCGTTGAAATTCACAAACTGTAATTGATCACATTTGCGTTTGTCGTTTGATTTCATTGTCTTCTACGTGAACTGGAAATGGATTGGGTTTTGCCGCTGCTGTTGTAGTTGGAGTCGGGAGTCGGGAGTCGGGAGTCGAGAGTTTAGAGACCTGATCCTGGCCCTGGTCCTGGCTCATTCCAAAAAAGCCACAGTTGTTTTTGTTGCTGCTGCTGGGGCGCGAGCTCATTCATTATGCAAACACCTCCACGTTGCCTATCAAACGTGCCTCTGGCCCATGTCGCGCACAGTTTGGCAGTCCTGCTCCTCACCCATCACCCCACACCTCTCACCTCCCCCCAATAGGCCGAGTCCTTGTCTCTCTGGATGCGTTTTGCGATTAGTTGCCATTTAAACTGCTGTTACCCTCCATTCCTCCGTCTGTTTGTCCGTCTCCAGGTCCGATCTGTCGCTGTTGGCCAGCGTTGCATTTTGATTTCCGCACTGCATCCGGCTGTTTTAATCCCTGGACAGAATCGCCCCTCCCCCCCACCCCAAAAGAAAAACACAAAAGTTGAAGTGCAAATGCAACAGAATTGTTTGTCGAAATACATTAAGCCGACAACTTGCATATCCTAGGGATTGATTTCATGATTGCAAAGGGTTATCTGGCTTCAGCTTAATATCAATAATTGAAAATGGCTTTAAGGATGTAAATATTAAAATCTATGCTTAATTCGTCAGTCAGTGATATTTGAATTGAAGTTGCGCTTACTTCATTTTGAATTGTTCTTAAAGCTTTTCAAGGAGACTCAACGAATAAGGTGTTCACCTCGTTGGGTAACTACATTTGGTCAATCAATAGAGATACTTGTGGTTAACTTAGCTGGTTAACTGATTCACCATAAGAGAATATCATAAGATAAGCCCAGCAGAGCTCATTCTTCTTGTGGTAAACTAATCTTCGTTAACTGATTCACCATAACAGAGTATTGTAAATGATTCGTTGGTTATTGAAGTTGGTATAAGCCTTTCCGGTAGAAAAGGTTGCCACCTCGTTAGGAACCCACATTTCTTTCAATTGAAATGGTAACAGAACTCATCCATTCTAAGAAGTACTTGTGGTGAACTCAGCTGGTTAGCTGACTCACCATTAAAGTGTACCAATAAATATGCCCAAAAGAGCTCATTCTTCTTGTGTTAACTTAGCTTAGTTTGGTTAACTGTTTCACCATAAAAGATGCCGGTTTCGTTGATTATTGAAGTTTGTACAGGCCTTTCCGGTAGAACAAGGTTGCCACCCCGCTAGGAACCCACATTTCTTTCAATTGAAATGGTAACAGAACTCATCCATTCTAAGAAGTACTTGTGGTGAACTCAGCTGGTTAACTGACTCACCATAAAAATGTACCATTAAATATGCCCAACAGAGCTCATTCTTCTTGTGCTTTACATACCTTAGTTTGGTTAACTGATTCACCATAACAGATTTCCGGTAGATCAAGGTTGCCACCTCGCTAGGAACCTATGTACTTAACAGAACTCATCCATTCTAAGAGATACTTGTGGTGAACTTAGCTGGTTAACTGATTTGCCATAACAGTGTATTGTAAATGATGCCGGATGCGTTGATTATGAAAGTTGCCATAACCCTTTCCGGCAGTGTATACAAATTGACAAACGGGCGCGGGGAGTGGCAACAAAAGAGAACAGTTCACTATTTACCACACATGAACGTGGGATCTAAATGAGAACGAGAATCTAAACGGGAACGTGAACGTGAACGCGAACGTGAATGGGAATGTGAATGTGAATCTGAATCTGAATGTGAATGCGAATGTGAACGTGGGTGATGTATGGCGCTGAAAATGGTCAGGCCTAGTGTCTGGTGTCGCATTCATTGCCATTCAGTCGTTGCTGCCGTTTCGTGGTTGCCATTGCCATTGCCGTTGCCTATTTCGATACCCTGTACGCACATAATGGGGTATAATGGGTATAATATACGGCTAGTTGTAACCGTCTACTTAGACAACCGAAAGAAGTATGTATATATTGTACATTTTGCAATTTATTATTCATGTTCTTTGTTAAAATCAACCGCAGTACCGATTTAGACAGGTCCGTATACATATGTGTACAATCAAAGGATAAAAAACCTAGACCAAGCAAGTTAGAAATGCAGCTTATCGTATATCATATGTAGAATTTTATCGAATTTTATTATAATAATGATGCTATAATATATACATGTATATTTAAAATGTTATGTATACATATATGTATATAATATTCGAAGAATTAGCTGTGTTCCCGTTTTCAGAAATGCAAAATTGTGCGATTTACTTTTGAAACCGCAAGAATTGGTGTTCTGAAAATCGTAAATTTGCAAAAATTTTTAGATTTGAATTGGAATGTTGTTGAGCTTGCGAATTGATTGAATTTAATTTGATTTATGGCACAAGCAGCTGTTCCAGTGTTGAACAGTAAGCTTGAAACAACATGCAGAAGAAGGCCTCGGATGATATTGCTTGAATAATGTTCAATTACCTTATAATAATAAGGAAATAAAAAACAAACTGCAATCGGTATCGAAAGATTGTGATATTTATATGAGTAATGTGTCTCTGGCCGGAGTATAGGGTATCTTCTAGTCGCGCCACCTTGACTTCGGCATGCTCACTTGGTTCTATTGCTGTTGTTGTTGCTTGTGGGTAACATGCAAGCTTAGGATTTGGAAAACAATTTCACTGTTAGTGGAATGTCAACGTTGGGCCGTGCTTGGCTCTGGGTTCCTGGTTCGATCTCGGTCCCTGACCCGTTGCCCGTTCCCCCCGTCTCCTGTCCACCGTTCCACTGTCCTGGGTCCCAGTTTGCTTGGCCTGTCCAACACCTCACCCCATCCCAATCCACCCGTTCGTGCCGAAACGTAAAATTTAAGCGCGCGCGGCGCTCACATCTCTAATTAGTGATGTGCAATAATCGAGCACCCTGCACACTGCAGAGGTGCTGAGCCTGGGCGGGAAAGGGGAGAAGGGCCCATGGCAGGGTCTAGAGATTTGCGTGCATCAATTTTCGGGCGCCCATTTAGGACTTTGGTTAGTTCGCTTCAAAAATCGCAACATTGTTAATCAACTGTGCGTGTCGCATAAGTTGCATTTGGGCTCGGTTTTGGTTTGGTTTGGGATTGGGTTTGAGCTCGGTTTTTTGGTTTTACGGCTCTCAATTTGAGTTTGCGTTTTGCATTTCGATTGGATTGCAGTTCGGGTTGTTCTGCCTCCTGAAATGAGTCATTCGATTTGGCTAAGTCCGTTCTAAATATGCGGAAAATTATTGTTGGTTCAATGGAAGGGCACATCAATTGTGTTGCCTCCAATTTGGATCAAATTAAAATGGGTAAACACCACAGGAGAGTAGTGTCAATTCTTGTGTCGATTTTATTGGCCTCTTAGTTGTTTTGATTTCACTTCATAAGTGCGTCCTTCTATATTGAATCAAATCTAAATAGTTGGGCTACTATCCTCTTTTTCGTGCCTAAATTATAAGTTAACTTTACGACTTACTGCAAAATGTAGAAATTTAGCTTTAAGGGTTGCTGAATTCTAAACTGTATTATAATATTAATAATGTATATGCATAAAGAAAAGCCTAGATAAATATTAAGTGTACTATTGCGTGTATAATTCAAAAAAAGTTTATATTTCTTTATTAAGAGCAATTAATCTTACAGACTATTAATCTATTAAGGTTGCGTAATATTTAAGAATTTCAGAAACTGGCCTTCCCCATTCAATACCCACTCAGAGTTCCCATAGAAAACAGTTGAACTGGTTACAATTTTATTGAAATTATTTCTTCGTGTGTTTGAAAGGATAGTGGTGGGATATTCTAGACTTGGTGCTAGAAGCATCCACTTGTTCGCCGACACAACATTGTGTTCCAATTCCAATTCGAAGAAGCCAAAAGAGAATGTAAAAGTAGACAGGTTCTTGAGATGTAAACAACGAAGGAAAGAGGTACGAAGAATCCGTAAAAAAATATTGATGCTACTTCTTGAGCCAACATCCTGAAGTGTAACCATTGTGTTCCATTTCCAATTGAAATCCTATTCCATCGGTTTCCAACGATGAATCCAAAAGACAATTTTGTCGATACAATGAATCAGAACCGCTGTCCAGTATGATAGTAGAATCGGTATAAAAATGAGCATGGTGAGTAAAATTCCATTACGTAAATATTGATGATGAAAGAAGATGGCTCTTGAGATTTAAACATCGAATGAGATAGGTTAATAGAATCCGCAAAACAAAACATCGAAGGAGATATGTACGTTAGGAGAATCCGTAAAAATAAAATTATTGTTGCTAGTTTTAAGTCAACATCCTGGAGACATCATTGGTCATTGGTAAGAAGAGTAGGAAAGTTCTTGAGATGTAAATAGCGAAGAAGATAGATCAGGAGAATGCGTGAAAAGAAAGAAATGATGCAGCAAGTTGTAGCCGTCTTGATTGTAGAGGAAGACATAAATAATTTCGAAGTACTTGAGTGAACCTCCCATCTTCGACCCAGGATGGTCATGGATATACTTCTAGCTGCCTTCAACTGCTTAGCAATGCCATTACATCCTGTTTGTGTCTGTTTGATGAGGGTTTTGTTCTGCGAATAGCCCATTTACAAATTTGTGTTTTCCAAGGATTCAATGTGATATATGTCCGCTCTCAAGAGCCGCCAATAATATTATAGACATTTCAATATGTTTTTTAAAACAGCAGCTGATTGGGAAGTTTTTCCGTTTATTTGGGTGTAACTGTTTCGGTGATACGAGTATACATTGTAGATCTTTCCTTTAAACACAATTTTCACAGACTTACGAGTACTGAAGATGTGCAGCCGAAATTCTCATTCACATGATACGAGCCAAGCTTAGTGACAACTGACAAAGCAAACGTTGTTAATAAGAAAAATGTAAAAAAACCGACGCGACTTTGACGCTTTAAAGAGTAACCGAATACTTATAAGAACTTGATTAAATTGTATAATTATTTCACAATTAAATACCGATTAAGTTGTTTAGACACTGAACACTGAACACTTAACTGGACACTGATTGAACTGAATACTGAGTGAATCGAACAGGCTTATATCCCTTATTAGTGCTTAAACAGCTTGGGAATTTTAGCGGCAACAACATTTGAAATTTGTTCACAGCCAACTTTGGGAAGTCGACTATACCTCTGACCAAATTTAATCAAAATTGATATTATATTGAGTTGTATGAATAACAATTTCACCAAATCGTTGTTTTATTATGTTTTATAATATCGTATATTATATGTTATATATTATATTATATATTACTTTATTATACTCTATATAGTTTTCTTTAATGTTATCAAAATCTGAACTTATTAAGAGTTCTGGTGTAAGAAAGATTGCTGTGAGGATAAGTATCCTTGGCACGCCTAAGAAAGTCGTTCCTTCTTTATTGTTTCTAAGTAGCACCAAAGGACTTTGAAATGTGTGAGAAAGTCTACTGACACCTGGTAAAATGCAGTGTAGTTTATTGTATCTCCTCTAATTGAAAATTTCATTATGATTGTATTTGGCACTCTGGTTGTGCTCGGGCTGTTAACTTGTCAAATGTTTCGCAATGCTGTCAACTTATTCTGATTCTGATTCTGACTGCGATCTTTTGACACTACACATGTCCTCATAGACAAAACATATGGGTAAATGTATACTACTTAGTGTGCGTGTGTATGTGTGTGTGTGGGGGGGAGGGGACTGATTATGTGGGCCTTACGTGCAATTTGCAATGGCGTGTAAATAAAAGAGCTGACATTGCAACTCATACACATTTTGGCATTGCGTGTGTGTGAGTGCAGCTGGCAATATGGTTGCATTTAATTGACCAGAAAAACAGCAGAGAGTAGCTGCCTAATTGAAATTTCATGTTCTGAAATAAATGGCGAGATGGTGCCAAGAGGCGGCTCGGCGGGGCTCAACGCGGGTCACTAAAATTGCGATTTCCAAATGCAACATTTGTTGCAACATGTGTCAGACGAAAGAGAGAGAGTGGGGGAGGGCACTCGCAGCTGTAAGCACTTTGTTGTTCCGGCCATTGATCCTTGAATTAACAGTATGAACAATCAATGCAACACAACACAATATAAAAGTCCCTTTATGCAGTTACATATTTAAAGGCATCCATTGCGCTTCGGCCTGAAACTAAGTACTCAAATCTGAGTGCCTTCAAGTCTCCCTAAAACTGTTGAAATTGATCAGCAATTCTCCTTTGCTGGTAGACCGAAAAGATTCCAAAAGATACCAAATACTTCTACTTTTAAGAAAACTACCATAACTCAGAAGAAAGATATATTTAATTAATTATTTATTAAACAACATGAACTACAGTCAAGCATATTCAATTTTATAGAAAGATTTGTGAAAAGAATAAAATAATTTAAATCAATTCCAACTCAAGAATTGTCACTTAATATGTTTACTGAAAGAAAGATTCCCCAATCCGGCTTGTACTTATATTTTAGCAGAGGTTATTATAATATTTCCACGCACAAATATTAAGTTGTATGAAAAACTCGATTGTTAATAAAGATATCCCAAGCAAACTGAGCAATTCTTAGCTTAACTTTGGTCCATAAACTAGTGGTAAATAATTTTTTTGAAATTTTGTATATTTTATTTAAACAAACTTTCCGCTACCTTGTAATTATTTTGTAAAACTATTTTCATACAGACTACTACTATTATAATAAAATAAGCGCTAAGTGATATTATATATACATAAATATGTACAAATATGCAAAATTTAGTTAGAGAACGTTGCGATGCGTTAATTCCTGAGGGTGGAATCTTTTAGTCCTTATATTTTTACGAAACTCGTGTTCTTTCAGGACATTTAGTCAGTATAGCTTCAGCAATTATAAGTCTTATAAATTAATTTCTTATAATAATACTTGTAATAATAACGTAATAGGATTCCATATAGCTTGGCAATTTTGAATTAAAGCTGTTGACTATATCATATAACTGCCAAATGAACAATCGGAACCCCGAAGATAGCTGCTCCTTCTTGTTGTAGAGTTAAATAACTTAAACACAGAAGCCAAAGGAAACCAACCAAAGACTATAGCACTCTAAACGCAATCCTTTCATACCAACCCAATCAATTATCCGATAAACTCCGATAAACTCAGTTTCGTGGCAGATCAAAGCAGATGAATAAATATGGAAATAATTGTAGTAGGCCTGGTGAGTTCTAGTTGAGATTGAAAAGTCTATCAGTCTGTCTTGTCTGGTTGAAAAAGTAACACGCTTCAACAATATAAAAATTAATAAAATATCAATTTTAATTACAGTTTGGAAAAAGAGGAAAAGGACTGCAAAGCGAACATGGAGAGCGATAGTGACTGGGAGGAAATGTTTGAGGATGCGCGTGTCATCTCGATGGCTCTAGGAGGAGGCGGGGATGCCGACAATGTTATGATGCAACAAGCCGTTGCTGCAGCTGCCGTGCCGCGTCTCGAGGGGGGCGTGGCATTGGAGCTGGAGGGCCATGCAGCTGGGGACAGCACATCGAATGAGGGGGACGCTGGGGAGCTGGCTGGCAATCCGAGTGGCGATCAGGCCCTCACAGTGCGTCCTGGAGTCAACTATAATCAGGCGATGGGCATACGCCAACGCCGTTCAGTGTACTCACCCGAGCAGGAGATGGAGATCGAGATGGAGGCGGAGGCGGAGGCGGAGGCGGAGATGGATATGGACATGGACATGGAGTTGGAGATGGAAGTGGACTGGGATGTGGGTGTGGAGAAACCGAACGAGTTCCTACGCTTCTTTCTACGCATGAGCTTTGGGGCTCTAATGCATCCGTATGAGTATGCCAAGGTCCTGATGCAATTGGGCTATGAGCCGCTGCCGGTGGTTGCCTCCAAGAGCTGGCTGGGCAGATCCACGCTGTTCCTGCCCAGCGTGCATCAGTATATTCGCTATATCAAGCATACTGATGGCTTTATGGGACTCTATCGTGGCCTCGCCCCACGCATACTCTGCAGCGCCACCTCGGCCCTCTTCTCGCACAGCCTGGTCAAGCTGCTGGGCATATCGCAGTATCCAGATCAGAAGCATCCGTTCCGCGAGTATGCCTGGAATCTGCTACGTGATAGCATTGTCATCGCCACAGGTGTGGCCCTCTCGCATCCCTTCTATGTCATCTCGGTGCGCCAGATGGCCCAGTTTGTGGGCCGCGAGGCCGTCTATGTGACCATCCGTGGCAGCATTCGCCAGATAATCGCCCAGGATGGCATACTTGGATTTTATGCCGGCTTTGTGCCGCGCCTGCTATGCGATTTGGGTGTCCTGTTCCTGACCAGCTCCATTGGCGCCATATGTAATCGCATCTTCTTCTTGAAGCCCGCCCAGCGGGAGTATACGGCTGCTCTGTTTCAGTTTGGATCCATCATGCTCCTCTATCCATTGCAGATCGTTGGCGCCTGCATGGCCTGCTCGGGCTCGGGCATTGCCGCTGGCGCCCCACCCTTTATGCCCATCTATGGCCAGTGGATTGACTGCCTCATGGATTTGATGGCACGCGGGGATCACTATCGTGGCGCCTTCATCTTTCGCCGCACGCTGCCCAAGATGCAAATGCAACGCATTCACAATCCCTTCAACGGTTCCCGTATGATTTAAACTAAACAAGCCGATCAACAATTTTCATCCTTATACGTTTGTTGTTCGTTTGTTAAATGTCTTGTGAGGGTTATAAAATGCATTAAATATCTGGATTCACCATTGATCATACTACAACTCGATAAAGAGTTTGTAAGTCGAAGTCCTTTTAGTAATAATCTAAATTGAATCAGGTATTTCCATTTTCTTTTTCATTTGTATAAAACCACACAAAGATCCTTACTAATTCTTGATTCCTTCCTGATAAAATACTATCTAATCTATTTTTATTGCTTAGGAAGTTGCTTAAGTCCGTCCATGAATAACAAATGCACACTACATGAACCATAACCCACCACATAATCACATCCTGCTCCTTCCTAGCTCCTCACAGATCCTTAGTTTTATAAAACCTAGACCCCACTACCCTTAAAATGTCACCTTCATCTTGGACTTACTAAAATAATCAAAATGAATTAATTTAGTTTAGACAACCCCAAAATTCAATATAAAACAGGGACCGTAAATAATGATTATGTATCAAAAAATCAGCGAAAGAGAATTGATACATGAAAAAGGACTAAGGATAGAGCATCCTTGTTGCCAGTACTATCCATTGCTGATTTTTGTTTTCTTGTTTTACAGAAAAACTCAAAAATTAGTTTCAATTTTGAGAAATAATTTGTATTTCTGAGCGAAAAATATATTTACAAAGTAAGTAGTATTTTAAAGAAAAATATAAAATAAAACTTACTTTTGAGTTTTAAATTTTTAATATTTATTTTTATTTTTAAAATAAAATTCAACTAATTTTTGAGTTTTATATTTCCCCTTCAAAAAACTACTAAGTATATAAATAAATATATTCTTTCGCTCAGAAATACAAAATACATCTTGAGTTTTATATTTCAACGAACAATAACGATTATTTGTTGTTATATATGTTGCTTAAAAATAAAACTTATTTCGTGCATATTATAATAAATATTGTAAATAGTAATGAACAGTAATAGTAAATTATGTAATTAATGCATATAACAATAATTCAAATAGGATAAAAACAACTTGAGCTGAAAGCCATAGCTTTAACTTTAAGTTGGCCTTATATAAATAAATTAAATAAATAAATATAATATTTAAAAAAACCGATATTGGTTCTATTCTGTTTATAACTTGATAAACTACCAATGAACTGGCTTTTAGTAAAAACAAAACTAATGCTCAAAGCTTTTCTGTTTACTTAGTTTAAAGTTGAAATTGAATTTCACTGTAAATTCAATTATTTTCTGCTGTGCTGAATGTCAATATATAAACATTGCAAAATTGCATCACATATTACGTTCATGAGTTGATTTTTCTTATTTTTTTTTAATTATCCTGCAGCATTGGCAAATGCATGAAATCAACCACAATCAAAGTTATGTGAGTTTTGTAAATATGCTTGGTTATTTGAGAAGTTAGAAAATTCGTTATTTCCATAAATAAATAAAACAGAAATGTTAAATCAATCCGATTGACAAACCATTAACAAAAATACATTCTGCATGTGAAAAGGATGACATTTGATGAACTTATGCGTATTTTGAATTTATGAAGAACATTTACAATGAACTCTATTTTTGTTAGTATTTTGATCACAAAGTGAAACTTTCTCAAAAGAGACGTTGAAATACGAGTATTATAGCAATTTTTAAGCAACTCTTGGGGGTTACTTCAGTCTACAGATCAGCCTTTTATTGATAACAAGTAAGAATGCTATAGTTGAGTATACCCAACTACAAAGCTCCCTGTACCCAGAGCAAGAGTTTCCGATCGCATCTTTATAAGCTTACGCATACACACACACATACACAAGCGACAGCACAAGCGAGGCATTTGAATTGGTGGCTGTGCTTCTTCTTCCCCCTCGCGCTGCAGTACTGAATCTTGTTTGTTGAATAACTTCCGTGTTTATTATCCGATCGACTTGAAATTTTGACAGTAGATTAAGAAAGACTAAAATAATGTACATGTTAAATGTCTTAAAAATTGTTACTGTAAAACGGTTTTTATCGAAAAGCGGGCAAAACAAACTTGACCTGCGCCCGTTATACACGAACCTACATTCCAAATTTGGTGTCGCTAGCTCTTGAAGTTGCTGAGATCCTTGCATTAATACATACGGACGGACAGACGGATGTGGCCAAATCGAAATCTCTTTTGATACTGATCAAGAACATATATAGTTTATAGGGTCGGAGACCATTTTATGGGTACAGGGAGTAAAACCTTATCACAATCTTGCCAACTAAGCAACTCCAATACAATTATAAGTACAGAGCATTTGCAAGTCGAGCAATCAGGCGCTATACACTAAATTTGGCATCGACATTTTTACCATGATACTTATTGCAGAATTTAATCTTTACAATTTCACAGGAATATTCAAGGATATTTTCATTCGCAGAGATTTGTTAAAACTTAGCCGGGCTGTGAAGTGGGTGCCATTGTTGCTGCTGTTGTTGTTGTTGTTGTTGGGGCAGCTTGTACTAATTTGAATTATTTAGCTTGGCACATGAGACGCACACACACACACACACGCACACACACACACACACACACTGTGGAAACACGACAGAATTGTGGTCTACACTGGGCAGCTGTTTCAATTCATAATCGTTGAATGTTGCGCCCACTGCGAGTGAGGGAACGAATGGGAATGGGAATGGGAATGAGTGGGAACGAGCGGGATTGAATGTTGTTGTTAGCCTACGACCGTTTTTCTTGGCTTTCTCTCAGCTGCTACACAAAATGTCAGCAGAGATTAAGCTACTGAAATCTGCTCAGGCCAACAATACGGACACATGTAAAGGATTTAATATACTACCCGACCAACACACACACACACACACACACACACACACACACACACACACACTATGATGCGTAACTGGCAGCTGCACGTAATGAAAATATCAAAATTCTTCAACGAAATGTGCCAACGGCTTTTGGGCACAATGTACTCAGGGAAAGACTAGACACAATTCAGTTTTGCTTCATTTAAATGCGACACATTTGTGTGGAGTACACTGAAAGAAAAGAGAGGCAACCTATTCTTGGACACTTTGGTTTTGACACCCTATCGAAAGTATCCGAGGTTGGGATTCACAATATCCTCAAGTCCTTAAACTCTTCAAATTGGTTTAAAGGGGAACACAACTTTTTAAAGACGTCATGTGGTATCATAAGGGGCCAACTCTACTCCAGTGTGGAGTAGGCTAACACTAGTTTTAGAAACCTAACCTAACCTAACCTATTCTTGCTTGTTGTATTCGGTATTGTATTCGGACGTATTCGACATCAGAATACTCTGTTCCCAGTCCGGCATAATTTGCTTATCTGTGGGTTCAGAAAAGAGAATAAAACTCAAGTAGTAAGTTTTATTCAAGAACGAAAAAATATATTCATAAAATAAGTTTAATCTTTAAGGAAAAAAATTTATCTGAAAAACAAGTAAGAAAGCTCTAGTCGAGTATATCCGACTACAAAACACCCTGTGTCCAGGTCTAAAACATCCAATCACATCTTCGTACACTTACAGATACACACACACATACACAAAGTCGCACACAGACGAATCACAGAAGGCATTTTAAGTGGCGGCTGTGCTTTTTCTTTCCCCTCCTTGTTTATTATCCGATCAACTTGAAATTTTGACCGTAGATTAAGAGTGACCCAAGCATAATACATACCAAATTCCATGGCCATTTCTTTAAAAGTGTGGCTGTAAAACGGTTTGATCGAGTTGCGGGGGAACGGGGGCCTATCTGAGCCTACATTCCAAATTTGGTGTCTATAGCTCTCATAGTTGCTGAGATCGTACATACGGACGGACAGACACGGACATGGCCAAATCGAAATCTCTTTTGATACTGATCAAGAATATATATACTTTATAGGGTCGGAGTTGTCTCCTTCCTCTTTTTACCCATTTTATGGGTTCAGGGAGTAACAAGTTTTATTTCTTGAGCAATGGAGTTAATCAATCTCTGCACTGGCCGCTTCCAATAAAAATCATATTCGAACTAAATATATTTATATACAATTAAATTCGAATATGACAAGGATTAAATAAATAAATAAACATTCAAATTGAATAAAATAGCTTCTGTCAGAAATATTGAAATCAAGTTAAAAATAAACATTTTGATTTGCCTGGGGGCTTATTTAGTTTTTAGTTTTTAGTTTTTAGTTTATAGTTTTTGGCAGTGCAGTTGTTGTTGCAGGTGTAGTTTTTGCTGTAGTTGTTGTTGTAGCTGTATTGTTGTTGTTATTGCCGCTGGTCAGGTTCATTTAGGCCAGAGAAATCAAAAGTCAAAAGTTAGCACAGCCCGCAGAGACTTGAGTCCAAAATAAACGTTGCAAAGCGACTAGTTATTACATGTGTGTGTGTGTGTGTGTGTGGGTGTGTGTGTGTATTAGGTGTGCTATGGCATGCACTGCTGACAATGATGACGACGACACATTGCACAATGCTGGCCAAAAAAGGCGTACAGACTTAATAACCAAAAAATGCAATCAGCAACTATGTGGGCAAAGCAACAGACCAGGAGACAGGCTCCAACAAGCAAGTCCAAAAGCATCTACTGGCTGCAGTCAGCATCTGGACAGCCTTATGACATTCACGCATGTCCTGGTACCAACAGCATCCTTATCATCATCATCATCATCATCCTTATCATCATCAGCATGTTGATCATCCCGTCCTGTCCTGCTTGTTGCTACTGTGTGCTTCCAGTAAAATGCAATTAGGCTAACGATGCAACACAATTTTGTCTTTAACTACAACGAGTGAGTTGGTTAAACGGCGGGAGGACTGCGGGGATAACTCGTATGCGGGGGGAGTTAACCCAGGAATATAGCTTTGGATTGTTAGCTTGCGAGGTGCCTTAAGAATCCGTTGGAAAAACTAATTTATGACTTCATCTTTGTGCTCTATGAACACACTACAATTAACCTGTTCCCCACTTTTACTCCCTGTACCCATAAAATGGGTAAAAAGGGGGTATTACATCTGTGCAAATGTATGTAACAGACAGAAGGAGACATCTCCGACCCTATAAAGTATAATATTCTTGATCAGTATCAAAAGAGATTTCGATTTGGCCATGTCCGTCTGTCTGTCCGTCTGTCCGTCCGTATGTATGAACGCAAGGATCTCAGCAACTAGAGCTAAAGACACCAAATTTGGAATGTCAGTTCGTGTACAGCGGGAGCAGGTCAAGTTTATTTTAGATTTGAGATAACTCCCCCCGTTCCCCCGCTATTCGGTAAAAACCGTTTTACAGTAACAATTTTCAAGATATAGATTTGGATTTGGCATGTACATCACTTTAGTCTCTCTTAATCTACTGTCCAAATTTCAAGTCGATCGGATAATAAACACGGAAGTTATTCACGAAAGAAGATTCAGTAAAGCAGCGAGAGGGGAAGAAGAAGCACAGCCTGCTTTTGCCGCCTGTGTGCGTGCGTCTTTGTGTATGTGTGTGTGTATGGGTAAGTGGACTTAGATGTGATTGGATGTTTTAGACCTGGGTACAGGAGTTTCGTAGTCGGGTATACTCGACTATAGCATTCTTACTTGTTTTTCATTCCAGTAACCAACATGTCACCATCACCTTTGTACCGACATGTTTTTTGGTTTTGTTATTTTCAGGAAATGTTGTTGCCCATTCTCACTTCTAATAGGTTAGGGCTTGTCACCAGATTTATAAGAGAGCTGATACATGATCAACTATTGAATTGATCGATGTTCGATACACTCTGGTGGATCTAGTTAATCGATTATTGAATGAATTAATAATCGCTCGGCTTAAATTAATCATATGAATTTAAGCCGAGCGATTATTAATCGCAATTAATCGAAAAATAAAGAAAATAATCGATTCATCAAATAATTTTTAAATTTGCACCAATTCTGCAATCTTTGATATTAATGCTGCTGCATGTTTGTTGTGTTTCTGCAATATTTTGATGCTTCTCACACAATCAGCGCTGCATTTGTGTGACTCCCTGTACCCAAATGGTAAAAGGGGGTACTAAATCTGTGCAAATGTATGTAACAGGCAGAAGGAGACATTCCGACTATATACTTTAGTATATATATTCTTGATCAGTATCAAAAGAGATTTCGATTTGGCCATATCCGTCTGTCTGTCCGTCTGTCCGTCTGTATGAACGCGTCGATCTCAGCAACTATAAGAGCTAGAGACACCAAATTTGAAATGTAGGTACATGTATAGCATACGCAGATCAAGTTTGTTTCCAATTTCAGATATCTCCCTCCGTTTCCCCGCAATTCAATAAAAACGTTTTACAGGCACAATTTTAAGGATATAGCTTTTAGATTTGGCATGTACAATACTTTAGTCCCTTTTAATGTACTGTCCAAATTTCAAGTCGATCGGATAATAAACACGGAAGTTATTCACGAAAGAAGATTCAGTAATGCAGCGAGAGGGGAAGAAGAAGCACAGCCACCAATTAAAATGCCTCGCTTGCGCTGTCGCTTTTGCCGCCTGTGTGTGTGTGTCTTTGTGTATGTGTGTATGTATGCGTGAGTGGACTAGATGTGATTGAATGTTTTAGACCTGGGTACAGGAGTTTCGTAGTCGGGTATACTCGAACTATAGCATTCTTACTTGTTTTTCTTTAGTTTTGGAATATTATTTCCACCTTTGCTTATGTTGGTATCAATTTTAGTCTTGTAAATTGCTCTGAAACCTTTAATTTTGCATTTACGCGCAAATAGTGATGTGATTATTTGAGCATATAATCGATTAAAGCTTCAATTAATCGAAAGCCATCTTGCGATACAATTAAGTCTTGAATTGAGACAAAGTAATCGATTAATGTGTATCATATGATTAATCGTGTCATCACTAGATGGATCCTTTAATACAATCTGTCATAAAAACTTAAGGGCTTAAACATTTCAATGTTTTACTTTACTCATTAGGTCTAAGTATTTGTATAATAATGTCTTAAGTATTCTTTATTTACTAAAAGGTATTCCAATTGATGACAAGGCCGCTAGCAATCAGGAAAATTATCGGGGAGAAAGTTGAATAGTGCTTGGGTTACTAGGTTACGTTTACCAGATCAAGGTGATTAAATAAACATTATTAATAAAAAGCATCAATTACTAACCCGTCCATGTTTTCCATGGTCTATTTATCGCTTGTACTTCAGTGTCTCGCTTAAAACCCTCCATGTTCTTTTCTATCTCTTTCTTGGCACTAATTGGGACAAAAGTTTCCCATGACTTTCCTGCATTCTCTGATAAAGTATGTTTTAAATCCGCACAGCAAGTCAATCAACTATCAACTATAGAGTTTTCTTCATTTAATATGTTGTAACCAAATATGAAATGATTGTGCTTGATGTGGGCTCCCAAATCGGCCTAATTGATAATTAATTTTGAGTTAATTATGAATTATTGTTAAATCTTTGTATTTAAATGCAATCAAATTAAAAATACCTCAACATTTACAGCTCGCACAACTCGTGTCTTTGCCAACCGCATTACAAACTGAAACTCATTTGTTTGTTTATTATGTACTCGTAATAAAATATATTGCATACAAGCATATATCATAATTAACACAAGCCACTAAATGCACCTGCTGGCGGCTCTTCTTCTCCTCGTTGTTGTTGTTGTTGTTGTTGTTACTGATGGCAGGCAACAAATATTCATATTAATATTAATATTAATATTAATCGCAAGTGTTACAGCAAACCATTTCGCTGCAATTTCGAGAGATTTACAAAAATTTCTTTAAAACAAGTAAGATCGTTGCAGTCGGACGCACCCGACTGCAGAATACTATGTTCCCAGTCCTATATAATTTGGTTATTTGTGTGTTCAGAAAGAGACGCGAAAAAAACTGAACAGGTGTGGGAGATATAGATAATGCTCCTTTGTGGGGGAGGGGGTTGGGGTCCAAAAATTGTTGATACAGATTTGTCCAGAAAGTTAACATTACTCTTTATGCCAAATTTGGTGACTCTACCTGTAAAGGTGTGGAGATATAGATTTTTCTCCTTTGCGGAGGAGGGGTGGGGGTCCAAAAAAATTTTTGATGCAGATTTATCCAGGTGGTCAACATTAGTCTGTATGCCAAATTAGGTAACTCTATCTTTGAAACTGTAGGAGATATACTCCTTGAAAAACGTGTTTTGGGGATATCATATGCCGATTTGTGGGGGTGGGGGTGGTGGGGTCAAAATTTTTTTGATGCAGATCTGTCGGGAATCGTAACATTAGTCTGTATGCCTTATTTTGTGACTATAGCTTTAAAAATGGGGAAGATACAGGTTTTCCCCAAATTGCGGGGGAGGGGGTGGGGGTGGGTGGTCGATCTCGACACTATTTTCCCTTCGGGAACATAGTATACAAAATGAATCAGTTCTAATTGTTGGAAATGTTGAGGGTTGGCTATTATTCAGTGCATTGGGAGAACTATTGGGATTTATTTAAAAAGGCTATCCGCAATTATTCATTGTGAAAAGGATATGCTGCGGAAACGAGAGCACGCCATTTAGGATGTCATTCTAGTATGTTATTCCGGGTTGCTCCCATTTCCGAGTAGCTTTCATCTCAAATCGTTATTTGATTTTCTATCCCCATTATTGTGCACACTACCTTTTTGACAGCTTAAACCAGTTGTTTTTCAATATAATACCTTTTTATACCCTAGCAGGGTATTACAATTTTGTCTCGAAGTGTGTAGTGGACCGAAGGAGACATTTGCGACCCAACAAAGTATATGTATTCTGAATCAGCATGAATAGCCGAGCCATGATCGTCTTCTTCTATGCGAACTAGTCTCTCAGTTTTAAAGCTATCGTAATGAAACTTGGCACAGACCCTTCTTTTTTGCTGCAGGCAGTACATATGTCAGAACCGGCCGGATCGGACCACTATAACATATAGCTGCCATAGGAATGATCGATTGACAAATATGTTTTTGTATGAAAAACTTTTTTGTTTATAAAGGTATCCTAACCAAACTTTCTCAAGCCGAGTCTCTAGACAGTTTATACAGTCTGGCCAAATTTGGTCAAAAGCAGAGCTTTTTGTTTATACAAATATTTCATCCAAACTTAGTGAGAGTTTTATAATACTTCAAATAGTTTCCTATAATGTTATCAAAATCGGTACACATAGACAAAAATTAAGTTTTGTATAAAAAACATTGCTGTTAGGGTATATAGCTTCGGCACCCGAAGATAGCCGTTCTTTCTTGTTTAAAGTTATTTCGGATGACTTTTCAAATCGAATATTTCAACGGTTCTCAATTCCGAATAATTTCATTACAATCGAATATTGGATTCACATTCCCCTTTCTTGCACTTTAAATTTAAAATTCGTTTAAAACGAGCCCAGTTTTCAATAGAAATATGTTTTAAATTGAGTTAATTTTTTGGGAAACAAACTCGCCCTGTTCCAACTTGAAGAATAGCGTTCACTTATAGTGTTTCCAAAAGAGAACCTGAAATTTTTACAATTTGATTGAAGTCTATTTTATGGCTTTATAAATTAAGATTGCCTAAAAAAGACAATTTTCCCAAATGATTTATACATGTTTTGTATATTTAAAAGATATGTTAAGCAGCTTTTGCGACATCTGCTGATCCCCAAAAATGATTTTATTTATTTTAAGGTCAACAGTTTAATAAAGATCCTAAGACTTCAACTGGTACTTTCTTCTATTTATTAAAATTACAGCTCAAATGGAATTTGGCCTAGCTTGATTTATTTGTGGCTTTTGTTTTTGGGAACACGCTGCTTTTATGAATAAGTTGAAGGAATATTCCACATACTCATCCGTTTGTATGTACGCAGGCTTCCGATTTCCGCCGACAACACGGCGGCGGTTTCAATTTTATAACGTAAATCCAATTAACAGGCTTAACACGCACACACAGGCACACACACGCCCAGACACGCACACACACGCACCCACGCACACCAAAGGTGTTAATCGACGTCATTTTGATGTAAAACGAGCGATGAGAATGATATTGTATATTTTATGACCGCATATGTGATGCGTAATTAACAGCAACAACAACAACAACAACAACAACAAGTTGGCAAGCTCTAGGCGAGAGTGCTCGACCAGAATATACCCTGTATGCAGGATAATCGATATCATTATAGTATCGATATCAGCTTGCATCTCGATTGTTTTCAAATCGTTTTAACTTACTTCTTAACTCTGTTTCCTAATAATAATACCCATCTATCTGTCTGTCTGCAGCAGGGGCAGGCAAACTTGCTACACAGGTTTCCCGCCTCATCCCCTCCCACACAACCAATACATGTCGTATTGAAATTTAGGACTTAAACAATATAAAACCCCAAGAAGTGCTTTGTTTCGACTGTGGTATCGAAAGAATAGCATGTTTTAGGAAGTCAGCATTGCTGTAAATGTTTATTCTTTAAATTCAACCAGTTAAGGCTTAAAAGTGTAAATAATATTAGTAATGAAAAATACTAAACTTTAGCCAATAATGAGCTTAAGGCAGACGACTAATGAATCTAATTAGCACCGATTGTACTTTCAAGAACTATCTAGGTATCGGTATATAGTTCATCATCACCAGTACCATCAGTCTCAAAAACTAATAACTCCTTCTTCTTCAGATAGAGACTCCTTTGAAGCCAATGCCATTGTATTTTAGGAGACAAGTTTTAATTAAACCACCTAAAATAATGAACTTCTTATAGATAGTTTCTTATGACTTAATAACTATCTAGGTATAGGTATATAGTTCATCATCATCAGTTCCATCCGACTCAAAAAACGAATTACTTCTTAACAGATAGTGCCTCCTATGAAACCAATGTTATTGTATTTCAGGAGACAAGTCTCAATCCAACCATTTTAAATAATGAACATCTTAAAGCTAGTTTATTATGCCTTAAGAACTATCTAGGTATAGGTATATAGTTCATCATCATCAGTTCCATCCGTCTCAAATAATAACTTGCTTCTATGAAACCAATGTCATTGTATTTGAGGAGATAAGTCACAATTCTTCCACTTCAAATAATGAACTTCTAATAGCTAGTTTCTTATGCCTTATAGAGGTAATTGTCCTGTTCGAGCTCACTTTTTACTATGATCTGGAAGTCTGCTGTTAAGCTTCGTCTAGATAGATACATAACTTGTTGTTATATGCCTCCCAGATCTGCTTATTCGATGTATAAGCTTCATGTTCCTCGCTTTCAACTTAGGGCAATACAAATTGAAACGTTCAGAATCTTTCAACGGAGTTACAGGATACTAACCGTCTAATTGTTCTGAGTGTTTCTTATCCTCGTAACATTTCTTGATTTAGGTCGGATTTTAAGCAGTTTAACTAATCAAAATGAATCAATTATTCGCTGCTGATCGGACATGAATTCCCACACTATTTCTGGGTCAGATAAATGGTATACTCAGTTGCATTGATAGGCTGCCAGGCTTAGTTATTGCCAGTGATGTCCTGGCATTCCTCGTGACTTAGTATCTCCGAAGATAGTTACCAGCCAACTCTTCAAATTGACATTCAGCTTTCGTCTGCCTTTAGCCCCAATATAATACATATTAAACCCTTTTTAGCCATGCCATGGATGCAGGGTATAACAACAGCAAAAGCAATTGGGAGACAGGTTAATGAGCCATCATTGATTATGCATATGAGTTGCGGTGTGTGCGTGTGCTGTGTGTGTGTGTGTGTGTGTGTCAAAGGGGTGTGCACAGGTGGAAGACTGCTAGGTTGGTGGAAAGGAAAGAGTTTCGTGGCTTCACACATCAAATTAAATGTTACATATGCTAATGAAATCAACCAAAATTATGAGCAATTATGAATAGCTTAATAGCTATTGTGTATACATAAATGTGTGTGTGTGTGGTTGACTGTATATATATGTGTGTGTGTGTGTGTGCTTTAAGGCCAGGGCTTTTGTTTAAA
This sequence comes from Hirtodrosophila confusa, assembly GCA_035043065.1. Classification (NCBI taxonomy): domain Eukaryota; kingdom Metazoa; phylum Arthropoda; class Insecta; order Diptera; family Drosophilidae; genus Hirtodrosophila; species Hirtodrosophila confusa. Next base: position 4,233,380 of record JAWNNI010000085.1, on the reverse strand, counting down.
GAGACTACAAAAGTCAAGGAAGCAGCAGGCCAAGCATGGCAGGCAGGCTGGTAAAAAACGCAGCCAGGTGTAAATTACAAACTTGTAAGATTTTTGCTGGCATTTCCTGTCTCAGCCACCCCACTACCGCTCCCACTCCCACTCCCACTCCCGCCCCGCCTCCAACTCACCCAACCTGGCCCAAACTGAGCTGGCTGCCAGGTTGACTGCCAGCCAACTGGGCTTCCAGTTCGTTGGCTGTCGTCATAACTGAAGCTGAGCTGAGTGCAAGACATTGTGTGGCTGTTAAGGGGGAATGGGGGTATGGGGCAGCTTGGTAAGAGAAAGAGAGAGGGGGTAGGGTGGGGGGTGTGTCGTCTCCACGTAATGCCGACAATTACGCAGCTGAATATTTTATGAGCCAAGCAGATTAATATGAATATTTTATTATCATTTTAGATTCCGTATTTCTTTCTTTGCTGCTGCCTAGCAGAAGTTCAGCCCCCTCCCACCTCCGCTCTTAACACCCGCTTCCCCCAAAGGCTGTCAGCCAGGCTAAGCCAAGCCAAACTCAAGTCAAAAGCATGTCCAAAAATATGCTTTATATGGCTTTTGCGTTTAAGTGTTGTTTTTGCCTTAATAGCCCTAAATGTTGGCCACTTTCCTGTTGCTATTCAGTTGGTTACGGACCTGAGAATTTGGCCCAGTTATAAAAATATATATACATACCTCAAATATGGGCAGCAGGCAAACAAACAGGTTTGCTCATATTGAAACACTCTGAAAAGCATTGAAGACTTCGAGAATTTCGTGGGTTTTTTTGAGGAAATAATCTTAAATGTTGATAAATTACTTAAAAATCACAATTTTTAATTATTATTTATTTATTAAAATTAAGAGTGATAGCCTTCAACTCTTTAAATTTGACTAAATAATACATTATAATATGGATTCTAAATAGCCCGTTTAGTAAGCTCCTTAGTAATGGTCTCTAAAACATCCCTGTTCTCAGTTATCTCTTAGGAAATCCTCCCAGCCACATCCTCAGTCTCCAAACCTGCTCGTTAAACTTCTTTGCAAACCTTTCCACAATACCTTCTCAGCAGACACTTTCAGCAAGGCTTAGCAATAAAACACCTCAACAATCGTCTCAGTAGCACAAATATATATTTATAATACAAAATAAACGCATCCTTAAAAAGGGATTAGGTTCGATTTGGGAACGCTTTCGTGTAGTGCAGTCCTGAATCGGATTAATTCCATTGAACCAAAATAGGCAAGACAAACAAAAATTAAATGATTATTATCGAAATTTTGCCGCACTGAAAGCATTTTATAACTTTTTACAATAAACCGAAAATGTGCAATTTAATCAAAGACATGAATTCAAGTTAAGCCATTGGACAACGAAGGCAAACGAAACTACAATTTTGTGTCCTTTCGTTGGAATTTAAACTGGCAAATTTCTGCAAATTTTGAGTAGCTATGCGCACAGTGGGGCAAAACTGCAATTATGTGTGAATCACTCGTCGCCGTCGCCGTTGCGGTAAGTGGGAAGGCCGGTCGGCCGGGATCTGGTCATGGAGCGAAAACGGACACACTCCTCGTTGTGGGCCGGAGACTTCATGGGCAAATAGCCGCTGGGCTGGCACAGATCCGGATAGCTGGCAAAGAACTCCTTGTAGCCTTTGTGCAGCAGGTACAGCTCCGGATAGGCCAGCCTCGGATAGTCCTGAGCGTGGGCGCTGCGATCGCTGCTGCGCAGGAAGCGGAGCAGCTTCGGGCCGCGCTCCGAGGAGAACTCACAATGGAATATAAACATTTTGCGCTGTCTGGCATTCAGGGGACTAATGTTCGTCTCTGTTATGGGAAAGGTATCCTGGATCTGTGCGGTTGTGTACAGGTTGATGGCGCCGCGTATGTGGCCGCCTTCAAACTCGTAGGGGAAGCGGCAGTCGATGATTGTGTAGCGGTGTCGCCGATTGGCAAAACTGCCCTGGACCAGATGAGCCAACGTATCACAGGAGATGCACTTGAGATCAGAATGAAGCACACCCTCAACCAACACGGGCAGAGCGCAGGGCTTGCTCAGATCCCCGATCAGATTCGGTGCCTTGGCCAAGGCCTTCAGTATGTGGCCATCCCTCAAGGACATGGCCTTGAGCAGCTGGCCACTAGGGGCCGCTGGGTTATCCTCGGTGCGCACCTCAGCCTGCGGATTCTTCGGCCGCCCACCCAGACCACGTCGTGCCGAACGTCCTGCCTTTCGCTGGCCATCAGTCACTGCAGCCCGTTCTCTGCGCGGCTTCTTCTTGGTCTTGGTTTTATCCTTCTGCGAGCTGCTCGAATTGTGGCTAGTTGAGGGCATGTCGCCGCCTTCCAACGGGGTATCCGATGGCTTCTCAACATTCAATTTGATGCGCTTAGGCAAATGTATATTATCGCCATTATCCTGATTATCCTGCTTGTTCTCCCGCTCGCGCTTCTTTGCCATCCCGAGTTTGACTCTCTGCAATTGGAAAACAGCTGGAAACTATCTCCTATGTCTTTTATATCTCTTACTCTCACGCACTTGTTGTAAACTTTCTTCAATAAATTTGTTTTCGTCAGCTGTTTTATGTTCGTCAGCTGACAACTGAAGTAAGAGCAGAGATTTCAGAAAACTGTGCACCTGACAACAAACTCAAGGGCATCCGAAATTCGTTGGATTTGTGGGATAACATTGACAGTCGTTTTCCTGTGGCCCACAGTTCTTATACGCTGTTCTTAAAGGAAGAAAAGTATAAAGTGTGTATAGGGCTTGTGTAATGTCCGTCTGTCTGTCTTTCCGTGTGAATGCAATCTTTGTGGCCAGTCTTAAAACTTGAGCAACCAAACTTGGTATGTACCCTCAATTGAAATCTCCCGCCCATCCACCAAAGTTTGGCAAGAACCTTCCTTCCACATTTTAATAGCTAGAGTTACGAAATTTAATACACATATTACTCAAAACGTCTTTCACAAAACTGCGTAAAAAGCAATTTGTCAACCCCACCCCATCTCCAATAAATGAGGAAAAACTATGTATATCTTTCACACCCCACAGATTAGCCAAGTATAACAGACTGAAAACAGAGTATTCTGCAGTTGGTAACTGCCAACGTTCTTCGTTGTTTTCTTTGCACCTTTTGGTGGAATCGCAAATGGTTTTTGCTGCTGGCCAAACACACACAAAAGGCCAAAGGAGAGCCAGCGAGAGGGGAAACTGTGGTGAGAACGGAATTTATGACCACGAGCCTTCAAAGGACCAAGCTGCCTAAATGTTTTGGGCCAGCAACGCGTGTTCCAGACAAGCCAAATAAAAACTGGTAGCCAAAACAAATTGTAGGCACCAGCAGAGAGGAGCTACCAACAAAAACAAAAAAACAAAACAAAAAAATGAAGCAAAAGAATAATAAAAAGAATATTTTTTCATTTGTTGCGTTGAAAATTTCATGCGCTGCGAGCATGGCAATTACAGCACCCTGAAATATTAGGGGGTGGGGGGAGGTTGAGGATGGGTGTGGGGATCGAGCTGTACCCACCGTTAACAAACTATGTGGAATAGTGGTAATATCGTCATCATCTTCGCCGGGCCCCAATAAATTCGGCCAATAAATGCGCTTTCACGTGGCAACATCACGGCACGCCCCCAAATGCCAAATAGAAACACCCTCTCTGGCACCTTCTGATTTATGCGGAGCCATAAAACAGGCGTCGCGTTAAAGGTTAGGGCAACAACAGCAGGCAAAAAGTGAGGCAAATAAGATGAAGGAATCTAGGTGAAAGAAAGAGAAGAAAAGTGGATTGAAAAATGCAGCTAGGAAACCACTGGAAATGCCTAAGCCCAATTTGGATGATGGCCGTACCGGAGCTAGAATCTCGAGCCAAAATTAAGCCAGAGCTGGTTTTAGCCTGTAGGTGTACAAAAAGCTCTACGTGTTGGGGGCGCCTGTCAACTCGTGTCGCACTTAAGGCAACGAACCGAGTTGGCAGCACCTTTGGGCCCTTGGCATAAGCTCCTTAGTGGAACCAGTTCCAGTACTCGAATTTATCTAAAGCGGTTCAAGAGCTTGAATCTTTTGAGTTGGCTCTAAGAACTTTCTTGTGCTCTGATTTTAAACAATGTTTAATAATTGATATTAAACTTTACTTTGGGGCGTCTGTTCTTTAGAGCCAGTGTGACCATTCAATGGTTTCCCCAGTGTTAGCCTACGAAGTTGGGAAAAACTAGAAGGTAATGGAAGTTAGGCCTTATCTTTAAATCAAAGCCATTGCTCTAAAGCCAAAACTAAGGTTTAAGGCTTTAATCAATTATCAAATGCTCATTTATTTATCAATACTACTTAGAAAAATTCGGAAACTATTCGATGCACGAAAATATACTCGATGCTATCGATGGTTTGAAGATGTTAAGGTATCGATACTAACTTTTCAATAGACAATCTCTATTAGAGACAATCACTACTAGGTTACATAAAGGCCATCAAAACTTTCGATGATGGTACTATTTATACTATAGTTTGATATAACAACCTTATTAAAGAAAGTTTTAGTTTATTTAAGGTTTTAGTTAAGTTTTTATTTTATTTTATTTGTTTTTGTTACAGAATGGATAATGATTACTTATATTATTTTAATTTTAGGTAAGTGATTTTAATGACATTAAGTTAATGAATAAGTGCGGGGACTTGACATAAGTTTTCTTTAACATATTTTAACTGTTAGGTAAGGTCAAGAAATTAGAGGTTCTATATTACTTAGAGAAAATGTGCCTATGATAAAAATGCTTTCCATGATTAAGTGCAGATCGAAAATGCAATCGATGGTTAAACTGGAAACTATCAATACCTAGTGATAGTTTTTTTTGTAAGCAATCAAAATCAGCTGAATGTTAAGTAACATACCTAGCTAACAGACAGTTAACATAGCATTCATATTCATAGTACAAGCACTCCAGTGATGTTAAAAATTAATTAAAATAGAAGGCACACAATACACGTAAGATGAGTTCTGGCTTGGCATTGATCTCGTTGCTGAATTTGAAGTTCCATTTTGGAATTTGCAGCCCTGGCTGCAAGTCACGTAACTTCAATGGATTCTCTGGAGTCGACAGCGTTATAATGCACTTTTTGGTTATACGCTTGGTTTTTCGTTGCACTCATTATTGCGGGCCCCTACCCCTGCCCACCAAGTGCCCTTCTTGCCCCATTCAGAGGCAATGCAACAGGCTTCAAGTTTGCCTCGGACGCCGTTGTCTTTTGCCGTATTCTGTTCAGGTTTTGTGCGATTTTTCCGGCCACATGCCTGGGTGCACTTCAATCAAAATCAAATATTACAAGCCGTTGCCATGAGTTGAGGCTACACCATCTCGTTGTGAGTTATGGCCATGCGGCTGATGCTCCTGCTCCTTCTGTTCCTGCTCCTGTTCCGGCTGCTCCTTCTTCCATTTGGCACCAGGCAGACAGTCAGGCAGACAGACAGACTGGCAGGCAGACCTCAGGCCCTGGGCCCCAGGCACATCCATCCATATGCATTTGGAGTTCTTATTGGCTTTTGTTGTGCTTGGATAACTGCAACTTAGAGATGTCCAAATGTCGCTATCGATAGTATCGCAACAATACTTATCGATGGCGTTTGCCAAGCGCACATGTATTCTAGAGGATCAACAAATCTCCTAACGATCTTCAGTATCCGGCGTCACTAAGGACCTCTTTGGTCTATGTGTGACCACCATGTGGTGGTCAATCGGTTCTACCTAACCTAACCTTATACTTATCGATAGTTTGACAACTCAACAAGCTTGTGAGTTCACACGATTTTTATAAAGTTTATTATTGTCATCCATTTCTCAACGCCTGAGCTTTGCTTTGGCAGAAGAAAATAGAAAAGACTATCGACTTAACTATCGATAATTCATATGAAAGCCAGCAATACTTGTTATAAACTATCGAATGGTGTGTCATCACTAATTCTCACTCGGAGTCTCAGTCTGGCAACGGCTTGATTACGCACGTTTATTACTGGTTGCGGCTTCGATTCCGAGTTCTTGGTCATGGGTTACGGATACGGATTCCGGATTCGAGATTCCGGACTCGGTACGGTCCGTGTGGGCTGTGCTCATCAATATGCTACGTGTGAGCTGCAAATGTACAACATGATTACTTGCAAATCACGTGATTGTGATTGGGATTATTGCACATACACACATACACACACACACACACATACACACACACACACATTGCCATATTGTTGTTGGCTGCTTTGCTTCAACAATTGTCGGACATTCTCAAAAATTCATATACAAGTACGAGCAAATATTTTTATTTTTTTTTATTTTTCGTCAGTCCTGTACCCATTCAAAATGTTTAAAAAAGGGATTAATAGAGTTGTGCAAATGTTTGTAACAGGCAGATAAAGGTATTTCAGATCAATGAAAGCATATAGTATACATAAAAGGTGGCATATGGTTGTTGAAATCATGGATACTACCGAAGTATAAGTCAGGTATTAAATCCATTAATAAGTCGAAACAAGTGAATTTAATCTACCATATTTGGTGAAAAGTTCAATTCTTATAACATATTTTTTATGTTAGCATTTTTATGTGATTATAGTATTATAATTATTATAATTTAAATCTTTTTTAATTTTTGTATTTAATATATGTTTATAAATTTGAATTAAAATGAGTGTACTCTTATTAATAAAACCCATTATTAATTTTCAATATATATTTAAAATGAACCTTGTAAGTTCTCAAGCGATTTGGATTAAATTCAAATTCGAATTGAGTTAAGATCTTTGTCTTAAATATAGGGTAGTTGCCAGTTGAGCACACATGACTTGACCATTTTCATTTGTCTTTCCTGAATCTTTTGAGTGAAGTAATTAAAAGGCACGCAGTCAATTCAGGTACTTTATTTGGCATGCATCACCATTGTTAGTTTATGGCTTTCTTAGAATTCGAATTCGAATTCGAATTCCAATTCCAATTGCACAATTCATCTTTTCATCAATTTAAGCCAATCGAACTCAACGGATGTGTATGAAACTACTCAAGTTGGCTCAAATGATTTACTTTAACATTTACCTTATGAGCTTTGATTGGTACAGTCAGGACCTAAAGGTCGAATGTCCTTTAGACCTGCACAAATGTATTCCTCATCGAGAAATCTCAAATATATTTGGCTGTGAGCAAAAGTATTTAAAGTTTTCCATCAAAATGAAGCTTCTTCTTGTTTTATGATAGATTTCAGAGTGCATAGCAGTAGTAGGAAATCAATCGCTAGTGGCGACAAACAGAAATAATCGATACTATCGATAGTTTCATCGATTGTTTGTCAGCTCAATGCAAGACCCAACAAACTGGTTAGATTTAAAAACTAGTTGAAGTAAAAGTTATCGTAATAACCGAGCTCGAAACACTTATTGCATTTGGCATACTTTTAAAAAGAACATCTACCATTATCATAATGTTTTTCCATAAAATGTACAAGCCCTGCGATTAAGCTAGACACAATAATACTTATAACAATATTGAAATGTTGATTGTCTTATTAGTTAAACAAAAAAGAACTACAATCTACTAAGCCAAGAAATATAAGACTCAAAAGGTGCCAACCATTGGATCTCCCAACCAGATTCCTCCATCAATATATTTTAATAATTTTTGTAAATATTGTTAAAAATAGATATTAGTCCATATATAAATAGTATGTAACAATAGTTCTATATATGTATACCCTTTGATCAATTTTCCTTAGTCCCTTATATGTTAAATTAGATTATGTTTCCACTAAAGGTCGCGGAAGTCTTGTTTAAATGAAATATACAAGTTGTTAACAAAAACAAGGTGTGAATTAAAAAAAATGTAAATGTACTATTACTTATTATTTCTTGTCAAGAGAGATCTAAAGAGATCCCTAGAATACTCACACATTGAAATAAGCAGAGGCAGTTCCAGCAGCAGTGCTTAGTTTAATAACCAATGTCATCGATAGTCTCGATAGCGATACTTCTACCTACCGAGACTATCGATGGTTTTGAAACCTAGCTTAAACATAACCAATGATGACAGGCGTGACCAGGACCAGCATCGGGACCGGGATCGGATAAGTTCCATTTCCTTGGGATGGTCGGGATCTATCCCAAACCTGTTCTGAACTCAAATGAATGCCCTCACTGACAGGTTCGATGGTGAATTACAACAAAACAAACCATCTATACTATTGAAAGTGCCATCGATTTCGATCGAACTCTTATTGGTTTCGTCAGTTGTCTTTATTCAACATTTCTGCCTTCCTCAATTAAAAATTTGTTATACTGAGTAGTATGACTGTACTATTTTCAATAATCCACAGCGGATATTTGGAGAGCTTTGTTTGTTTGCTGTGGTGCTGCCAACTTGCTGTGTAAATTGCGCGCAGCAACAAGTTGACAGGCCCACGGCCCATTAGCTTTGTCCTTCAATTGCTATTTTTAGTTTTTAAATGCATTTTTTCTAATATTTATTTCTAATTAAAATTTTGCAAGCGGCTGCCGTCGAATTGTTCATGAATATTAATTTGGTTTTTACGGCCGCAGCAGTGCAAACTAAAACCTGAATTACAACTAAATATTTATAACTCATTTTGTGCGCCACACACACACGCACACTCAGACACACAGACAAATACACACACGCATAAATAATAGAAAAACTGCAGACACGCACGCACACACACACACACACACACACACACACACACACACACACACACCGCAGACAAATGCCGACAGTTTTTGGCATAAAATATACAAATGGATATTTTGGGGCGTTGTTGTTGTTGTTGTTGTTGGGCCGCGTGAAAATACACAAAATTAACTTGTATTTAAAATTTAATTAAAACTTTTGCTGTTATTTACATATCCTGTGCGTGTGTGTGTGTTTTGTGTGCTTTTTGTGCCCTTTGCTTGTGCGCTGTAAAGTAGGCAACACTTTTTGTGCGCTGCACAACTTTCGCTGCTTGTGGGCGACAGCGGGCGGGTTGACACTGACACACTGGGCATTAAATTAAATCATATTGTATTACACAGCATCATCTCTGTATGTGTGTCTGTGTGTGTTTAATTGAAATTGCGCGCAGAATTTTTGGTTTATCGCATCAAAAAAACGACAACGAACCAGGCGTAGCCGAGGGGGTTACAAGGTGGCAGGGCTGAGCAAGGAATTGGGGGCTTTGAGGCGGAAGCAAACACCATTGGGCCGGCAATTCAGGCTATCGGCCAGTGGCTAAGTGGTTGTTGCGGTTTCGGGCGTTTAGCATAATTAGTCCTTTGACCGCGTTTTGTGAAATGCGGTTTAAGCTTCAAACTTAACCCCAAAATGCATTCGACCCAAACTCAGCGCATAGCACAACAAATATAACATAACATCTAATCTACAGTCATCGCTGCGTACAGCGACCAACAAGCCATAAATGTTTTTAGACAATAACTATTCATATTTCTGGAATGTTCGCGAATTTCCCTCCCTCCCTTTTATTGTTTGTTGGGTTCCAATAAACAAAATATTATATTATCTATATTGGATTATGTTCTACTTTTGTTATTAGAAACATGATTAAAATTGTTCAAAAAAGGTTTGCTTATTGTACTTCTAAAATAAAGGCTGAATAAGTTATTTGAAGCGAATATTTAAGAAATATATATTTTCAACGAAATATGAATGCAAAATTTAATTTTTTCGATACTGTCTGAAAACTGAATAAGTTTACAGTTCGACGAATATTTACATACCATTTTGAGTGCCCGAATCTCCTGAACCCAGATCTTAGCTTTAAGAACTTCTGAGTTCACTCAGATGGACATTCAGATGGTCATGTCCTTACCTGTTGCTTGGCTGTTGACGCTGATCAGGAATATGTATGTAAGAAAATGTATGCATGTACTTTATATAATCGTTTCGGGGAAAACTCATTAACAGATTTGCTATCTAGAAATTAATATTTTAAACTAAACTGTCTCCCGATTCTCTCTCCCTTGAAATTCCAGTTCTGCTTTATGGTATATTCTTAAACGTTTTGTCTTAACAGTAAACGTGTATTCAAATTGTAGCTAAGTCTAAGCGATTTAAGCTGAAAGCTGTCTAAAAGCTATAAGCTATATAATGCTCTTCAGTTTAGCAAAGATGAAGAAAAGTGTACTCGTATAGTATCTTTGGTTCTTCAGGTTCGCAAAGATGAAGAAAACTGTAAGCTATCTCTAGTTTTTCTGGAAATATATAGAAAACTGTAAGTTATCTTTATATAATCTTTGCCTTTGCAGTTAACACTTAGAATAATAAATGCACTAAAACGCTTAAGCTCGACATACTCTTGTAGCCCAAGGCCCTATTTATTGCTGAATTTTAGGAATATTATTCCTATTAGATATTATTTGTGACCCTTAGGATGATCTTTATTATGGGGAGATTTTCTAAAATCGATGGCATTTATTTCTCTGAGTGTAGCACAGAGAATGATGGTTAAGAAAACTGTTAACTATCTACGGCTCTGCAGATTAGCGAAGATATAGAAAACTGTAAGACCCATGATGATCTTTAGGATTAGCAAGGTTAATGAGAACTGTTAACCATTTTGTTGCGTTATCTTTAAAAGAGCATACTACATATTGCATAAATTAGCTGGTAGCTTAACTAAGCAGGCGCGACTGTACTTTGTTGCGATTTGTGGTGCTAATGAACACACGCTGAAACCACTGCAACCACCGTCCGCCTCGCTGGCCCCGCTGGCACCGCCCAGTGGAAACTTTGGGCTAAACCACTCAACTGACCATCCGCTGAGCGCAATTTCAATTTATGGTAAATTAATTTGTAATTAATTTTTCGTGCGAGGCGTAACGAAACGAGATGGACTGAAACGAAACGAAACGAGCCGAAACGTGCTGAGACGAAACGAAACGAATTGAATTGAAATGTATTTCTATTACCATATTGAATGGAGTCAACGGAGCTGGAGCTGGATTTGGATTTGTTGCTTTTTATTTCAATTTTACGCCAGTTTAGTTTCAATTGCGTCCAATTAAACATGCGGTCCCCCATTTCCGATGCCCCTACCAGCCCTACCAGCCCTACCAGCCCCACCAGCCCCACAAGCCCCTCCCATCCCATCCCCCCTTCCCAAACACCACACCACACAGTTAAGTGGGGCTGCGTGTGGCACGCGTTTTGTATTTTTCGGAAATTGAAATTGCATATTTAAATAGGGCAACCGACCCCACTGTAAGCTCCACTCTATGCCCCACTGTGCGCCCCACTGTATGCCCCACTATGTGGCAACGCGCTGAAACCCCAAAAACGGAAATAAATGTTTTTCTTTTTACTGTGCAGTTGGTCAAGTGGCCCCAGGGCAACGTTTTCATAATTCTTTCTACATAATTTTGAATTATACTCGTATAATATACAGCCGTTGCGAGTCCTGCTCGTCCTGTGCGTACTGTTCGTACTGTTCGTCCTGCGTTGTCCTTGTTGTTGCTGATTAGTTGAACGCATTTTCAAATTCCATTTGTAGTCGTATTGTCTGAATTTGCTGATTAGCAAACCGGATATTGAATGGGGCTCATCTTTTGGCCCGGTGATGGGCATGTGTCCTGCTGCCGCTGCCTTTAAATGCTTGTCATCATCACAGAGAACGGTTGCACTGCTTTAAGATACTTTTCACTCTAGCAAGTAACTGTGGCTTTCTAGCTTTTCAATTGAAATAGGAACTTGTTTTAATAAGCTTCACTCATTTTATTCAAAATGCTGATCAACAGTAGGATGATCAGCCAGATAAATCTGATGAAATGATGATGATGAAAGGGAAATATATTTTCGAATGTTATTTAAAATCTGTTCATATAGTTAATTGCTATGACATTGTGTACTGTATAATGTTTACTTTCGCATTATATGCATTTATCTATATATATTTATAAAATATACCTCAAGCATGATCTGGAACTGCGCGTATCGGATGCGATTGTGTTTGCCAAACCGTTGGACATATTCAGCGGCACCCAGTATCCCAGTACGCAGCGAGTGCACCCAGTATAACATGCAAGCTGACAAGTGCAGCAATCTGATAGCCCAAAACATATACAAGTGCATAAATCAGCTGCACAAAGTCGCTGGGGAGGCTTTCAGCTGTCGCCTGGATGCGCTGGGTCACAAGCTGCTGAAGCTCTACCTGACCAGGTAGAGGCCATATTCGATGTGCTTAGCAGACAGTATGCGTGCAAGCTGGAGCTGACGGCCACCTTCAGTGAGTTGCTGTCCACATTGAAGGCGAACTATGTTTTCCTGGAGCTCGAGGCGACAATGCCGAATGGCGTTTTGGATAACATGTCGTTGAAAATGGTGCCGGGTGCACATGGAGGTCAAACCGTCGGACTCCAAGTACTTCACCGTCGAGCTGATTGAGCACGGCCTGAGCAAGTATCGAGTGCGCTTCTTCCAGGACATTCCCGCGGACGAGCAGTTCTATGTGCTGGTTTACTCGCGAACCAGAATATCCAGGTAAGGTTGCCGACACGACGATGGTGCATAAGTGCTCTGTTCGTCCTGGAGGACCGTTGTTTTATCATCTGACCGACAACCTGCGCTGCATCCTGATAATGACGATCATTGTCATCTTTACTTCAAGTCAATTAGTCAAGCTGGATGAGGATGCTGCAGAACTGACTTCATAGCGGGAGTAATTCCTTGTGCAGCTAATGATAAGTTAAATACAATACAAACTCAGATTTAACCATACATATGTATATTTCCTGCAAATAAACAATAATGTTAATTATTATTTGACGTGTTTTTGGAGAAATCTTTTAATTTTGATGTACTGCCAAAGGTTCCGCTTACCAAAATTTGGGTTGGCGATGTATCGATTAGCATCCAACGATAATTGGTTCATCTATCGATCATCGACCTTGTCGCGGCCTCAAAGCTTGCAAGTTCTACGGCATGCTGTTAGGTTTTAGGATCAGATGCTTATTTCAGGATCTGTTATTTACAGTCTGTTATTAAACTACTGTAAATTCAGTATACTTTTGGGAACACCATGCTGGTAAAATTATGTTAGAGCTCTGTTATCATGATTTTATTACAGTGTTATCGTAATATTAACATAATGTTAACGTAATGTTAACGTCCTGTTAACGCACTGTTAATACACTGTTAACGTACTGTTAATGTACTGTTAACATGCTGTTAACGTACTGTTAATGTACTGTTAACATGCTGTTAATGTACTGTTAATGTAATGTTAACGCACTGTTAATGTACTGTTAACGTACTGTTAACATACTGTTAACATACTGTTAACGTACTGTTAACGTACTGTTAACGTACTGTTAACGTACTGTTAACGCACTGTTATTTACATAGTTGTATAACAGTCGATTGGCTGTTATATTAATCAGCAACTGTTATACTATCTAGCGACCTCCTGCTGATTTCTGTTCGCCTGGTACATTTTGGCAATTTTTGGCATTTTCACGCTCACAAATTGGAAAGTTGAAATCTGAAAACCAAACTTCATTGACACTACCTAAAATACCAGGCGAACAGAAATCAGCAGAAGGTTGCTGAGAATATGCCCCCTAAGAGTATGCTACAGTTTTTTCTCGTTTTTTGAAATAGGAACCTAACGATTTCGGTTGGTATTTCTGGCCCAATTTTGCTCACAAAGTGAATTAAACCGAAAATGAAATCTGAAAATAATAAGTGCTCCCATCCTTGCAGATTTCGTCAATAAAAAATTGTTGTTTGATTGTTTTACGTTCATTTATTTTTGCTATCCTTCGATTTGGACAGCTTGATCAAATTGGCTTATACAAAATGAAAAACAACTTAATCTAGTTTAAAAACAATAAGCTTACATTATAATTATATGAAAAATAATAGGAAAATTATATTTACAATATTTATGTACATTATTTAACATATTTTGCTGGGTAGATCACCGGGGAAGGACCTGTTTGGGCGACGACGAAGGGTTGTTTGGCGTCGGGGCTAAGCGTCTGGCACATAAATTGGGGTGGCATCTGAGGCGCTCCAGATACTTTATTGAAATATTATTGATGGCGTCACCAATAGCGGGAACTTTATGGCCACGCTCCATATTTCTGGTCCGCAGGTACCATAGTGAATTGGAAAGCCTCCGCAAAACTTTAGCCTGAGCCACTTTCATTTTATTGATTTGGGATTTGGGAGCTATCCCATATATTTGTACTCCATATTTCCAAATTGGGGCTAGAATTACTTTATAGATCCTCACTTAATTGGCCAGCGAGAGTTTCTTCCGACTGAGGAGCCACCAATTGGCCCAACATATCTAGATATTCCTGCAGGACCTCAGTAGCAGAGATGACGCTGGTGTTTTTAACAATAATAGCCGTATCATCTGCATAGGTCGCGAGAAGGGCGTCATCACGAACTCCATTGTCCAAGCTTTCGAGCTTTGATAACAATAGGGATAAGAATTAATTAACTAATGAATAAGATTGTATTTATCGCGAAACTGTTTTGTAATAAAACAGTTCACTCGCGACAATCATCGCACAGACCATTTTGGAAAATTCATCCGCATGGTCGGAAAATGGGTTGAAAACTCTGGATTTCGACACTAATAATTTCCACGCAATTAGCTTCAAACTTTTTTTCAAGGCTCTATACAAAAACATAATAGGCGTGCTGCTCAAAGATTTTGAAAATTCTACCCCCTACGGGTGGGGAAATTGTGGTGCGCTAATTTTGTGTATTTCTTACGATTGTCGAAAGTTGTCAAATCCAACACAATGCATTTTAATCGAAATGTTTCGTCGGGCAACGCTGGGGTATTACCAAGTAATAATCTGTATACTAAATGGGCAAACATGACTTTTACGACTTTTATATTGCAACACTTTTGATCATTTCTATATCAATCCAAAGGTATTTGAATAATCTCTGTGCGTCATTATTTAAAATTTAAGTCGCCATAGTATAATGTGTCAAAGGTGACACTAACACAATGATACATATTACCCACAGACGTGGCCTACTAGATATAAAAAATTTGTATACAGATATTTAAAAACAAGTCAGAATGCTTTAGTCGAGTATACCCGACTACAAAACTCCCTGTACCCAGGTCAAAAATTTCCGATCACATCTACGTACACTTACACATACACAAAAGACGCACACACACGAGCACAGCACGAGCGCAGCGCAAGCGAGGCATTTTAAGTGATGGCTGTGCTGCTTCTTCCCCCGCGCTCCAGCACAGAATCTTGTTTGTTGAATAACTTCCGTGTTTGTTATTCGATCGACTTGAAATTTGGACAGTAGATTAAGAATCACTAAAGTATTGTACATGCCAAATCCCAAATCTATATCTTGAAAATTGTTACTGTAAAACGGTTTTTACCGAATAGCGGGGGAACGGGGGGAGTTATCTCAAATCTAAAATAAACTTGACCTGCTCCCGCTGTACACGAACTGACATTCCAAATTTGGTGTCTTTAGCTCTAGTTGCTGAGATCCTTGCGTTCATACATACGGACGGACAGACGGACAGACAGACGGACATGGCCAAATCGAAATCTCTTTTGATACTGATCAAGAATATATATACTTTATAGGGTCGGAGATGTCTCCTTCTGCCTGGTACATACATTTGCACAGATTTATTACCCCTTTTTACCCATTTTATGGGTACAGGGAGTAAAAGTCTTTTATTGTTTCTAGACATCCTGGAGAGCAACCATTGGTCTAAGAATTCCGAAAATGATCAGGGCGCCTTGCCAGAACTTCCGACACGAGTAAAACAGCTGATAATGATTTCCGATCCATGGAATAAACCAACAGTTGTACGAACCCTCAGTGAAAAGAAATCTGGTGTTTTAAGAAGAGTAGGAAAGTTCTTGAGATGTAAATAGCGAAGAAGATAGATCAGGAGAATGCGTGAAAAGAAAGAAATGATGCAGAAAGTTGTAGCCGTCTTGATTGTAGAGGAAGACATAAATAATTTCGAAGTACTTGAGTGAACCTCCCGTCTTCGACCCAGGATGGTCATGGATATACTTCTAGCTGCCTTCAACTGCTTAGCAATGCCATTACATCCTGTTTGTGTCTGTTTGATGAGGGTTTTGTTCTGCGAATAGCCCATTTACAAATTTGTGTTTTCCAAGGATTCAATGTGATATAGTCAAAGATAAGAGACTTACTAAAGATCGTGTCCGCTCTAAAGAGCCGCCAATAATATTATAAACATTTCAATATGTTTTTTAAAACAGCAGCTGATTGGGAAGTTTTTCCGTTTATTTGGGTGTAACTGTTTCGGTGATACGAGTATACATTGTAGATCTTTCTCTCTATAGATCTCTATAGGGTCTTTATAGGTGAGAGACAGTGGGACTTATCCGTTGATGCTGTTCATAAATATATATACACTATACTATACGTATCAGTCTTTCTGCATGATCATAAATTTCTGCAAATATTTCTACACTGAACCCATTCCTTCCCGATTAATTTCAAATTCGAATTTTGTTTTCAGTTTATCATACTTATAATTTAATTTTATGTATGGTATGTGTAGCGTATATGCTTGGATAGTCAATGTTCATTGCCGAATGAGTATTATGCAATATGGGTATGCAATGTGGTTATAAACTTGTGAATTTAGTTAGAGCACAAAGTGGGTTGATTGTTCTCGTATAAAATTGTTATATGTAGTTCATGTTGGTTGTTGCTGCCTCACAACTCCTGTTGGACTCCGCGGCTTAGAAGCATTTGCGGTGAACAATGGAGGTTCCACATTCGTCATATTCCTGCTTGGAGATCCACATCTGCTGGAATGTGGGCAGCGAGGCCAAAATGGAGCCACCAAGCCACACGGAGTATTTGCGCTCAACTGGGGCCACAATTTTGACCTTCATGGTGGAGGGAGCCTGGGCCGTAATGTCCTTCTTCATACGCTCAGCGATGCCCGGATACATGGTCGAGCCACCTGACAACACCGCATTAGCGTAAAGATCTTTGCGAATGTCAACATCACACTTCTTGATCGAGTTGTAGATGGTCTCGTGAATACCACAGGTTTCCATCCCCAGGAGAGAGGGCTGGAATAGGGACTCGGGGCAGCGGAAACGCTCATTACCAATGGTTAGGACCTGGCCATCTGGCAATTCATAGGACTGCTCGATGGATGTGCCGGCAGCGGCAGTGGCCATTTCGTCTGCAAAGTCCTGGGCGACATAGCACAATTTCTCCTTGATGTCCCGCACAATCTCGCGCTCCGCGGTCGTGGTAAAGGAGTAGCCCCGCTCCGTAAGGATCTTCATTAAATAGTCAGTCAAGTCGCGCCCAGCCAGGTCCAGGCGAAGGATGGCATGCGGTAGGGCATAGCCCTCATAGATGGGAACCGTGTGGGAGACGCCATCGCCGGAGTCGAATACGATGCCTGTGGTACGCCCGGAAGCGTACAAGGACAGCACTGCCTGAATGGCAACGTACATTGCTGGAGCGTTGAATGTCTCGAATATAATTTGGGTCATCCTTTCCCGGTTACCCTTCGGGTTGAGGGGGGCCTCGGTCAAGAGCACAGGGCGCTCCTCCGTGGCAACGCGCAGTTCGTTATAAAACGTGTGATGCCATATCTTTTCCATGTCATCCCAATTAGTCACAACGCCGTGTTCGATAGGGTATTTGAGCGTCAGCATGCCACGCTTGGACTGCGCCTCATCCCCCACGTAGGCGTCCTTGTGATCCAGGCCGATCATCACCCCCTGGTGCCGCGGCCGTCCGACAATCGACGGGAAGATCGCCCGGGGTGTATCGTTTCCGGCAAATCCGGCCTTGCACATACCGGATCCGTTGTCAATGACCACGGCAGCGACCTCCTCTTCACTCATGTTGTATATTAGTTTTGGTTTCAAAATTTCTAAATAAATATAACAGACTAGTAAATTTTGAAAGTTTTTTATCTAATTTTGGAGATACGTTTACGTTGGGTGTCTGGTTTGGAATGAAACTATTGGGGTTATGCTCGACTAACCTTTGGTTGAAATCAAACTGGGAACAGGCCTGCTAGATTTGTGAAAGTGTGTGACAGGCTTTAAGGGGAAACATGATGAAAGCAACGATTCGCGGGGAAATCCCTTCAGTTTTAACAAAGTTATGTAAGTTGAAAATACTCGCATAGCTGGAGCACTTACTGGAAATTTTGAAACTCAAGTTTTTGAGCAAAAATTGAACAACCTCAATGTAAAGTTGGTATCCTTGGTACTCCAAGTATAAGCTAATACGCTTGTGTATCAATTGAAGCAAGTTTTTCCACACTTATACAGGGTATAGAAACAAAAACTAGGTAGATCCTTGAGAAATGGAACCACTACAAACGTTGAGTGTGAAGAGTAAATTCACGATATGACTATAAAAACATATTATTTATGCAATATAGCTACTATTCCACAAGATGAGAACCATTCAAATGATGGCATCATAAAGTTCGCTGAAAATACACTTGTAAATGAAGAAGTTCGTCACGATTTCCTTAGCTTTTCTTCGCAAGGCAGTGTCTTAGGGCCCACTCCATACACCCTGTTCACACACGATATGCCCACTGGATCAACTATTCCCATTGAAGATACCAATGACATTCTTATCGCTACCTATGAGATGACACCGCTATCCTGGCCAGAAGCATCTGCATTTCTGCAGCCGCTGATATCCTGCAGCAGTACCTTCACAACTTTGAAGCATGGGCAAAACACTGGTGCATTGGCATTAACTCAAGCAAGTGACCTTGCTCTGCGTGTGAGTCTCTCTCCTGGCGTCTACTTGCAGGGCCAGCAGTTGGAGCTCCTTAGCAGCTACAAGTACTTGGGAGTCCACTGGGACAAGCATCTTACGTTTGCCAAGCATGTGTCCAGCATAGTAGCGACTCTAAGGAAAAGGATTAGCAAAATGAGATAGCTCCTAGTAACAAGCTGTCTCTGGACAATAAAGTTAAATTATATAAGACCTGCATTACTCCCTCCTGGCGATATGGTTTGCAAGTATACGGTATAACTGCGAAAACCCACTTGGGAGTGCCTTAAATTGGAGATGTCCTTCAAAGTCAGTCTGCGCAGTACAGCGATAAGAAAATCATTTAAACCCCCTTGCACCATACGGGGATGGCCTCGTAGAAGAAGATTAAACCGACATCACCCAACAGACCTTGCAAGAAGAGTATTATGCTAGGCATTTGAAATTTCATACAATTTATCATTTATAATTTATAAATTCATATAATCTTGTAAGTATGTTTATATAACTCTTGTAAATAATAATCTTTAGCTAGTTTGACTAAGTTATCGAAGTTTTTGAAATTATCGCATAGGTTTCATTTAATTTGTTGGATATAATAACAGAATAATTTAATAATAAACTAAATAAAAAATAAAAAAAAGGCTTTTCTTAATTTTACCAGCGTAAACCTATTTTTTCTCTTTTCTTATTGTCTTTTCTTAAGAAATGTAGAGAATAGGTATATCTTAACGTAAACAAATTTCATTTTGACTACTAATAGGAACTGTTTTGAACCAGTTCAAAGTCTCATGGGGATTGTTCATAATTCCATGGGTCCGATGAGATATTCCCAATTCATTGGAACAATGAGATCAAAAATGAGCTGTTGCAGACATTTTTGTTGTTTATTTCTATAGCTATACTGTATAAACTTGTATTAACTCATTATAATTTCAGATATAATATCTAATATTAAATCTAATGGAACTTAGGGTACTAGAAAAGGGACCTTCAACCAAGAAACCTCTGGAGACTTGCCTTAAAAATTATTAAAAATGAAGGCGGAATAAATGGTTTTTATTTAAAAGCTACTAATGGTAATTAAGCGATTGGTTCTTGAGGTTCCTTTGAAAAATCCCCTTCTATGCTAGCTTCCACACAATCAACAGCTACACAAAACTGCCATCATTCACTGTCATTTAGAAATAGGTCAGATAAGAGGGAGTATCTCATTATTCTATCTACTTTCGCTCTTCTCAAACTCCTGCCCCATTGCAATCTCCAAATGTGTTCAGCACAGTTGTTGAATTGTGAAAATGTCCTCAGGTTAAATACTTTCTGGAGGACGAGTAAATGCTATTCTTATTTACAAGTACCCCAAGTGACCCCAAATCTATAGCAAATGGTTAGACTAGTATGTAAAATTACAATTTTATTGAAATTAATTCTTCGTGCGTTTGATTATAATGTTGGGATATTCTAGACTTGGTGCTAGAAGCATCATCTTGTTCGCCGACACAACATTGTGTTCCAATTCCAATTCGAAGAAGCCAAAAGAGAATGTAAAAGTAGACAGGTTCTTGAGATGTAAACAACGACGGAAAGAGGTACGAAGAATCCGTAAAAAAATATTGATGCTACTTCTTGAGCCAACATCCTGAAGTGTAACCATTGTGTTCCATTTCCAATTGAAATCCTATTCCATCGGTTTCCAACGATGAATCCAAAAGACAATTTTGTCGATACAATGAATCAGAACCGCTGTCCTGTATGATAGTAGAATCGGTATAAAAATGAGCATGGTGAGTAAAATTCCATTACGTAAATATTGATGATGAAAGATGGCTCTTGAGATTTAAACATCGAATGAGATCGGTTAATAGAATCCGCAAAACAAAACATCGAAGGAGATATGTACGTTAGGAGAATCCGTAAAAATAAAATTATTGTTGCTAGTTTTAAGTCAACATCCTGGAGAGCAACCATTGGTCTAAGAATTCCGAAAATGATCAGGGCGCCTTGCCAGAACTTCCGACACGAGTAACGGAGCTGATAATGATTTCCGATCCATGGAATAAACCAACAGTTGTACGAACCCTCAGTGAAAAGAAATCTGGTGTTTTAAGAAGAGTAGGAAAGTTCTTGAGATGTAAATAGCGAAGAAGATAGATCAGGAGAATGCGTGAAAAGAAAGAAATGATGCAGCAAGTTGTAGCCGTCTTGATTGTAGAGGAAGACATAAATAATTTCGAAGTACTTGAGTGAACCTCCCATCTTCGACCCAGGATGGTCATGGATATACTTCTAGCTGCCTTCAACTGCTTAGCAATGCCATTACATCCTGTTTGTGTCTGTTCGATGAGTTCGGGTTTTGTTCTGCGAATAGTCCATGTAAAAATTGTGTTTTCCAAGGATTCAATGTGATATACTCAAATATAAAAGGCTTACTTTAAATCGTGTCCGCTCTAAAGAGCCGCCAATAATATTATAAACATTTCAATATGTTTTTTAAAACAGCAGCTGATTGGGAAGTTTTTCCGTTTATTTGGGTGTAACTGTTTCGGTGCTACGAGTATACATTGTAGATCTTTCCTTTAAACACAATTTTCACAGACTTACGAGTACTGAAGATGTGCAGCCGAAATTCTCATTCACATGATACGAGCCAAGCTTAGTGACAACTGACAAAGCAAACGTTGTTAATAAGAAAAATGTAAAAAAACCGACGCGACTTTGACGCTTTAAAGAGTAACCGAATACTTATAAGAACTTGATTAAATTGTATAATTATTTCACAATTAAATACCGATTAAGTTGTTTAGACACTTAATTGAACTGGACATTGATTGAACTGAATAATGTCTGAACTGAACAGGCTTATATCCCTTATTAGTGCTTAAACCGCTTGGGAATTTTAGCGACCAAAAATTGAAATTGCCCATAAATATGGGCAACATAAGTTACATTTTTTCATAGCCTCCTTTGTTTCACAAATAGTGTTATTTTTGTTTCTTTTTTGTACAAAAATTTGTATATATTTTAATTAAACGAGTTTTCCGCTACTTAATCTAATTTTACATGTAAGGGAGAAAATACAAATTGATCAATGGTGTTACATCTATATATGAGCCGTTCAGTGCACAGATTGATTAAGTGCATTTAACCAAAATTTGAGAGATGTGTTGAAATAATGTCATAGTTTTTAAAATTCCCTTAAGAAAAGAAAATCAAATATATATTGTAGAAGCCATAAAGAGATAGTTTTCAAATAACAGTATATAAAAGAATAAGATGGAATAACTAAATAATAATCGTCAGTAATGTGAATCTTTTTTTGTGGCTGATGGAGTTAATCAATCACCTTCTTATGAAAAATTATTATAAATACTATTTACTAAACAAGTTTTCTGCTACCTATATATAGTGACAGCGGAAGTGAGTTGTATATTTGGGAATTCTTGCTTCAACACCTATTAGCCCATGGACATGGGTGCATTCAAATTCACAGTATATTCCTTTGAGAGTTTTCATAGTTGGGGATGTACTAAATAGAGAGGATCGTATTATATGTTGCGGCTACGAGACCACATAAGTCCTTTAGCACGGCGACTCTCACCCGATTGACCTTGAGAAGGAGGTCACTGTAAATATTACTATTTTTATTTCATTAATTAGAACTAATAATTTTGTAGATAAAGTTGCTTTATATATATTTTAAGTGTACTTAAAGCTGTTTATAAAAAAAACAACAGGAATTAAGTGTAAATTTCTCCTAAAGAAATGTGCTCCTTTGGTTGGTAGAATACTTAGGGAACACTCGAGCAAGGTCTTAAAGTGCTAATACTTACTTGATCCTCTGTAATTCCACAAATGATATTCCATTTCCCAAAGACAACAAAGAAATGCGCATTGAATGAAATTTGTTTATTGTAATTTTCATTTTTATTTGATTTTTCTTTTGTCACATAATACTTTCTGTTTTTCTGTTCTCGTGTTCTTGAATTAATTTGCATTTAAGTTTCCATTTGTTACTCATAATAATTGTTGTTGTTATGCATGGGAAAATAATAGAGAGTTGCATTTGTTTGCTTGCATTTGAGTTTTTCTCAATTGTTTATAGTAAATTGTTTGCTTTTGTTGATACACACACATGGCTTTTGTAATGTATAATGGTAGTATATGTTTAAATATATATTATACTCGTATGTATATGTATTATATAGGTAGTCGTATATATATTTATGCTTATATGGCAACACAATAGTAACTTACAGTCGTCGCATGTGTTTCCCAGCTGGAAATCGCTTTTCTTTTATACAAATAGACAATTTTTCTACTATTCCTAATTGTTTTGTGTGGGCTTGGTATTTTGCATTTTATTTGTTTTAGTTGATAATATTTGTTGTTTTGTTTAGTTTTTGGGACGTTCCAAGAAACGATGATAATTGCACGAATTTTAAACTGGCGCCGATAACTAAATAACATATGGTACAAACGCAAAAGCTAATTGCTATAAAACTAAGCGCTATCTTTACTTGTCCGCTGTCCAGCACTGTTGCAATAATTTGACTTACATATAGCGTATATCGATAGACATACATGTTATCGATTGCATCACAAAAAAAAAAACAAAAAAACATTATTATTATTATGTTGTTATTCATATTTGCACCTACTTAATATAAGCCTAAAACTGTAATTTATGCATTCAACGCTCTAATCTAAAGTCAAGTTTTAGTTAACTTATCGATTCGGTTTCGGATTTCGATTTCGATAGCGATAACGATATCGATTCGTTTTGAAGCACATTTAACTGCTTTGCTGTGTATACTCATGAGTTCCGACTATATATTATATATATATATATGCATATATGTATATATAGTGTATATCATATATAGGTATTGTATTTGTAGAGTTATATAGGTATGGGCTTACTTAATGGCTGGCCCTTAACGTGTAGTTCATGTTGTAGTGTTGTGTAGTTCCTAGCATAATACATATTGCAAGTATATATGTATATATCTATACAACTATTGTATGTATAACTATATAAGTTGAATTCTATGCCCAACTTCTCAACTTCCTGCTGCATTGCCTAGTAGTTTTATTTCGATTTAGTTTTCATCTAATTTATATGCAATTTTCTTCTTGTTGTTTGCTGTCTTAGTAGTTGTTGTTGTTGTTGTTGTTGTTGTTGCCGCATATTTTGTAGCCAAACATTTATTTAATATATTTATTTTATTTGTGTGTGTATATGAGTATACGAGTATATAGATATTTTTGTGTATACTATATATGAATAATTAATTTTTGATTTTATTCATTTCTTCATTTTTGTTTTCTTTACTTGTTTTTTTATATTATTATTCTTCTTCTATATAGATGTATATATATGCATTTATTTATGTTTTATTTTGTTTTATTTAGTTATTGTCCACCCATCCAGTTTACGGAAATTCTTATTCGTTTGTTCTTTTGTTTTTCTTTTATACCCTTGCAAGGAATTTTACTACCATGCTTTTGTCACGAGTTCTGTACATCGTTGAAGAAGGCAGCAGCTCTGATACCATCCCTTATGACGCCTAGCTATGTGAACTGGATTTGCTTTGAAGCTATATTGATGAAATTCAGTATACATATGCGCTGAACCAGCCGGATCGCTAAAATATATATCTCAAATAGCTGGCATTCGAAAAAGTAGTTTCTTTTTCAACTCCCATCACACCAAAACGACAATCTATAGTAAATTCGATCTTCTATAGCATATAGTTGCTGTCAAAGAAGGAAATTCGAATATTTTAAGCTTGCTAATAGACTTTTATGCATTTCTTTGTGCTGTTTAGTAAAATCGGACTACTATAGCACTATATCATTAACTGCTGTAGGAACAATCTGAGTCAAATAGAGTTTCTGTATAAGTATTTGAAATGAAGTAAATTTTGAAATTCATAACTATAGAATATGATAGGATTTAGCAATTATAACAATTGGCTTAACAAGTCTGCAAGGGTATTAAATGTTCGGCTTGCCGAAGCTCTTATTTCTGGCTTGTTTCTTTGTAGCTTGGTTTGTGAAAACAAAAATAATAAATTGAAAATATATGTATAATAAATACGACAATAAAGTTGAAATAATAATCTGAAATTGGCCATAAATAAAATAAGACAAAAACTGAAAGCAATTAATAAACAAAATTCAAACACACACGCACACACACACACATATGTATGTGTGTGAGTATGCATGAAATGTATAAATGAATGTTAGGCCCGAAAATATTTATATTATTGTGTAAATATGATAAGGCAGCAATTAATTTATAGCGCAGGGGAGGCGCCCCTACCCCTACCCTTCCCCTACCCCCGCACGCACACATACAAATACTTTAGGCGTTAAATGAAATTGTTTCTGTGTATGTATTAGTACTTATGTTTAGGCTGTTTAATTTATTTAGTTTTCATATTTTTTTGCAAGTTTGCATGAATTTTTGTTATTACGGCATAACATAGTATCTTTTTTTGTTTATTTTCTGATGGTACTCATATTTCAAGCATTTGTTTCGTTTCATATACCCTTGCGTATACCATAAGGCTCAGTATATATACTAAGGATTCGTTGATCGGAAGAAGCAGTGCTGTCTCTAACTATGGGAACTAGTCTTGCTATGCAGCTGGCTTGATGAAATTTGGTACAGTTGCTGCTTTTTATTGTAGTCGCTATATATGTCGGAATCAGCTGGATCGGTTCACTCTATCGTATAGGAACAATCGGTCGAATTGAAGTTGGTTGTGTGAAATCCTTTTTGTTTTTACTGCTACCCAAACAAAGCTGCACAAATGCCAAGTTCGTTCGCTCTTTTTCTACATTTTATTCAAATATCTTTGATGAAAGACCAACTTGTACTCAGAATCAAAGCATTATATCATATATATTTGGGAAGTAAGTGATATAAATGTTTATAGATTGAACCACACTCTTATGTTAAACACAGATTTTGGTTAAGATCAAATTACTAATACTATATCGTATCGCTGCAAACTGAAACAACTTTTGTTAATACTCTCGTTCAAGTTGTTTGATTATCTGCAAGGGTATTTCAACTTCGGCATGCCGAAAATCACTATTTAAATTTGCAATTTTTCTTATTTTTTTATTTGATTTTTGTATTTTTGTATTTTATATTTGAATTTTTTCAATATTACCATGATGTTGTTGTTGTTGTTGTTGTTGTGGAGTGTACTGCATATTGTTATTGTTGCTTTCAAAAATGACACATATACTTAATGCGACTTTTTTGTTGCTGCTTGTTTGTTAGGAATGTTGCAAGCCAAACGAATCCTGAGCTCGTTTTAAAAACGTTAATATCAAAATTGAATGCGGCATCAAAAATGCAAAATGCTTTGCCAGCCTCTGTTGCAGTTGTTGTTCTAGTTGTTGTTGTTGTGCATTGCTGTTGTTGCTGTTGTTGCTGCTGCTGTTGTTGCTGCTGCTGGTGCTGTTGTCAACGTATCAGAAGTCCTGTGTCAGGTGACCAGCGATTCGCCCTGTAATACATGTCCTTGTACATTGAAGGACACGCATTCTGATTCTGCACAGTTGTGTTTGTTTGCAAGGAATAAATATGTTATACGATAAGCCTGGAATGCAATCTATTGAATGGGCGGTTGGAGGAAGGAGACACTCACCTTATGACGCTTAAAATCTATGTTCGTCCTTACGGTTCTATGATGTAAACTTTGCACGGGTCGCGCATTATTACCTAATGGAGCTTTCGGTGTACTCTCGGAGCCTTGCATCAGTCGTCTGAGTTGGTATAACTGCAAATATAATAATGATAGTTCCAAAAGAAATGTTACTATTGATAAGTCGTTAAGTTGCTCATCCAAAACCAAGAGTTGAGTTACCGTGAAGCTAACCAGTCTTCAGGTTACAGGGTGTTTCCCAGTCAACCTTTATAAGTTATCATTTGATGAGTTTCTTACCAAATCGATCAAGTCCCTCCAAAGTTAATCGAGTGCGCATAATTCAATTTAAGGCCGCCAGTATTTGAAGAATAAAGTCATCGAGCGAGTCTTACACCTGACGCCAATTGGTGAACCAATGAACCAGCAATCTCTAGTCGCTATAATGAAAGGCTAGCGAACCATCCTAAGTCCTTAGCCAGCAGACTGAATAGAAGACCCCGCTACAGAAGACTGAAGCGCATCTACCCAAGGGACCTCCCCAGGAGGAGAATCTTCTAACAATGTACATACTATTGTTATACCCTAGCAGAGGGTATTATAATTTTGTCTCGAAATGTGTAATGCGTTCGAGGAGACGTTTCCGACCCAACAAAGTATATATACTCTGAATCACCATGAATAGCCGAGTCGATATGGCGATGTCCGTCTGTTTATTTCCAAACTACTCTCTCAGTTTAAAAGCTATCGTGATGAAACATGCCACAGGCCCTTCTTTTTGCTGCAGGCAGTACATATGTCGGAACCGGCCGTATCGGACCACTATAACATATAGCTGCCATAGGAATGATCGGTCGACAACGAAGTTTTTGTATGAAAAGTTTTTTTGCTTATCAAGATATCCTCACTAAACTCATCCAAGCGATTTTCTGAAGAGTTTAAGCAATCTTTCCAGATTTGATCAAAATCGGACTACTATATCGCATAGCTGCCATAGGAACGGGTGAAAAATGAGTTTTTGTATGAACAACTTTTTGTATTACACCCAAACTAAGTGGGAGTTTTATTACACTTCATATAGTTTCCTATAATTTGATCAAAATCGGACCACATAGCTCCCATAGGAACAATCGAGACGAAAGTTGAGTGGGTATATAGCATCGGCACACCGACGAAAGCCGTTCGTTCTTGCTTTATTGATTTATTTTTATTTTATTTTTTGCTAAGTTAGTCTTTAGTTAACATCTATCAACTCTGTAAATATGTAGATCCCGGCTTAATAAACGAATGCATTCAATTGAACTCTAGTGTATACTAAGCTCCGCTACGCTCAACTACGCTCCATGAGTGCGGGTAGCCGTTGTTATTTCATCTGGCATTCACCTGGCATTCACCTGGCTTTCACCTGCCTTGGCCCCAATACATTGCAGAAAAAATGACATTCTGCCCTGGTTTGCGGCACGGTCTTTGCAACAAAAGAAAAACCAAGCGAAAATGCTGTGTTTAAGGCCCTGAAATGGTTCTGAACTGTACTGTCTGTATTATATAGATTACGGCATTGAACATTTCAGATGCGATGAACTTTCAAGTCAAGTGAACTGGAAATGTTCGCTTGCAACAAGCAAACACAACACGCAAATCAAATGAATGAGACAAGTTAATTATAAAAAGGTACAAGCTTCAAAAACTCATCGAGTATTCTTTACCAGCTTATCCGCCCCAAAATATTCATCACTTTCATTTGTTGGGATTCTGATTTGTGGGCTTTAAAGTAATCCAACTTTAACTGGCAAACTCATTCGCTTAATTTGCATCAGCTCGTTTGTTTTACAAGTGCATTAATGTCTCATTGATCATTTTAGATGCATGTACAGAGTTCTGTCTATTCCATCAATTTAGAGCCGTGTTGAACACAATTAATATCTGTATTTTTTCAAGTACTCAATCAAAATCTGCCAAATTGGTAGCTAGAGCCAAAAAAGTTATGTCAAGAAAAAGTTGCTTGTTAACCCAACCACTAACCACTAATCAGAGCCACTAACCCAACCACTTCCCTGCACCCTCGATGTGATTGATCTATATATAATGTGTTAAAAATTGCTTGATTAATGCATTGTTTCTGATTAAGTTCTATTATGTATACACGAGCTGTGCATTAATACAGCCGCTTAACAAATGCTAAATAGTTTATTTGTTTTTCTGCTTATGTTTTTTACATACGAGTAGCCCCTCTTTCCCCCTGTGGCCGCTCAATGCATATGCAAATTGATTAAACTAACCAAATATTGTTTTTTAATTATGCGCAGAACAGCGCTTTGACCGCAACTGAACCGCGATCCCACCGATGCCCAATTGATGAAACATTTTATAATTGCATTTATGCGAATTTGTTGTTGGGCTCCCAACAACAACAAAAAACACTAAAAAAATATAATAAATTAAAAAAGAACTTCCCTAATTGCAATTGCAAAACGCAAATGCATTTCATTATTTGCGGTCGTTGTAAAAATCAATGAAAACTACGAGCCGAGGGGAGGCGGGAGAATGGATGGGCTAACTTACCTCTTGTTTGGTGATATAGATGGGCTTATTAATTATTATCCAGACGGTGCTCTCCCAGCAGCCCGGATGCGTGGTGGAACCCTCGTAGGTGATATAATGATCCGTATTCGGCAGCAGCGACCTCACCGATATGTGCCGTATGGGCGTCGAGAAGCCTATCATCGGAAAAGAAATGAAAACAGAATGCAGACATAAGAAATCAATAATATAAGGAAAGGTCAAGAGAAAGGCTGCTCTCGAACTAAAGGTAGCCTATAACTCTGTCTATAATATAAGTTACTCATAATTTTCATTTCGTTTTATAGTTTTGTGGTCATGTCCATGGAAAAATCAAACTGTTAATACAAACTCATCTTCGGATAGTATAGCAGAAACTGCATACCAAATTTGCTAACCGTAGCTCTGAGTTCACACTGATAGATGAGGCTGGATCTTGGCCATTAATGCTGATTATTGGGATCAAGTCTATTCCGTTTTTCACTTTCGAATCCAAAACACAGTAATTGTGGGGGGGAATGCCTTTAAGCAGGGAGGAACTAGGAACTTCAGTTTTGTGGTAAGTTCAATTGTCTCCAGAGGATGTCCATCCCTTGAGGCGTTGCCTCACAAAAACATGCCTTGTCAAGATTCTTAACAAAGTATATTTCTCTACTCCTAAAGACTCTCTGTTAAGAATTTGGTAGTAGAATTCGAACTCTAAGTTCCGCAACTAAATCAGTAAAAGTATGGATAATGTATCTTTATAATATGTTACATACAATTCCGAGACGTCATGATACCCCTTTTAAACATTTGTCTTTTCTACGGGGTATTCAAATCAAAGTTCAAGGTGCTGCTGCAGTTTCAGGGTTTTAAATACTAGTCTGAAGGTTTTTACGTCTCGCTATTCAGTCTCAAAAAATTTGAATGCAAAAAGTCTACGACCCGCAAGACCTAATGAATAATTCAGACTAGCTTGGGAAAAAGGGGGTCCGGGCCTTGGGGCGGAGCGGTGTACTTGTTGGGAGCCTCCTTGTTGGTCACTTGAACGTCGGCGCTCGACTTCATTCATACAAATCATTATGCCAAGCCGGAAATGAAGCGCCTCGCGGTTTATGAGGCGGCTGAAAAGTGAATGGACTGCGCGGCAGAGGGGTGGGCAGAAGCGGGGTCAGCAGGCAGGGTGAGGTGAAAGGCATTCCAAAAAATTATTTGCATCACAATTGTTAGTTTTACATTCCATTTTTGTAATACGTGCAACGTTGAGCAAGCTTTTCCACTAAGTTGTGCAGTCTACGTCTAGGTAGAAATAGAACAATCGATTGTTACGATACTATCGATAGACGAAATGCCTTGAATGTTAATAATGCAAATAAGACTATGTACAACTAGCTTATGGGCCGATTAGTATTATCTATCGATCGATTAACAATCGATTATGTGGGCATCGATAAAGTTTTCTGTCTGTTGCTTTTGTAGACAAAACTATCGAGAGCGCTTGAGGGTTTTGATTACTATCGGCATGCAAGCTGTCGATACGTTAATTGTTTAATGTTATCGATAATATGATAAGTAAATTGGGTAAACATGTCTTTGAGTACCTCCACAGAAAGAAAGCACGGTCTTAAATGTCAAGGATTTGATTTCAGGTGGGGGAGGTTGCCTTTTTTCCCAAAATATTGACGTTTTTGATACCTTCATTTAGGTACAAAACATGGTCGATCTTTTCACCATTCAATAGTTCGATTATGAAACGATGTTCAACAAAGTTATATACTCGTAGATATACATATTTATATCTATATATATTCCCTTGAAGGGCTTAAGATTAAAACGAAATAAGTGGATAGAAACTAATCGATACTAACGTTTGTGTAATCGACACTTTTTTAGTTCAACACCAGCTTTAGACACTCAGGAACCTTAAAGAAACGCCTTTGTCCTATTTTGGTGCTATCGTGCTCAGTTTGTAAATAGATTTGTAAAATTAAAATGCGCTTTGGGATTTTGGCCTTCTGGTTTTAATATACTCTCTGGAATCGGAGCACGGTCTTCTACACTTACCAAACTCTTGGGGATGGATGAAATGCTCATATTTTCAATATTGCAGTTCAACTAACAAATTGAATCACTTCGGTAAATGCAAGCAAGTAAAAAAAGTGAAATTCACCTTGGGAACATCTACTCGAAAGTGAAAATCGAATCTCGGCTGTTTTATAAACTGTGTAAAACATTTGCTCGAATTTTGTGAGATGCTTAACTGACAGACTCGTGATGCAACTGGATTGGGAGAGTTTGAATCATTGCCATAGGATGAATATTCTTAAAATAAGACTGAACGCTGACGATATGTTAGTGTATTTCATATTCGGTGCACAGCTAAGGATATATTTTTGAAGTAGTTTATCTTTGAAGTTGTTTTGCTTGCCGCTTTGCTGTTGCCTGCACAGAAATTGGCCGCATATTTTCTCCTGTCTGCCTTCTTACAAGTCAAACCAAGTCAGAACCAAGCCAAATCAGGGAGAAGAGAGCGGGGTCCGTGGTGGCTCCGGCATTCGCTGTCCGGCTGGTATTTTTTTCACGGGTCTACATAAAGTTGTACGACCTGTAAAAAGGCTATTAAACTGAAACCTCCAAAGCAGGGAAAAAAGTGGGTTGGGGGCGGTGGTGGCATGTTTTTGGGGGGAGCTGGGGTAGGGGGAATTATTAAGTGTCGGTTTAGTGTAATTCGAGGTTTCATTTTCGTCACTTTACGCCACGGCGCCAATTTCGTGGCAACTGCTGTCGAGCAATTTTTATGGCTCACTTTGGACGGTGCCACACATAATTATGTTGCCGTGTTGCACACTGTTGTTGTTCTTGTTGCTGTGTGCTGCAATTGTTGCTGCTGCCTTGGAATGACATCATAAAAGTGCTCACCACAGAGCCAAGCAACGTTGCAACATTTCCGGTGCATTTTGCGTAACGGAAATGATGTTGCCTCAGCAAACGTAACTCGAGAACTCATCGAACTGAACTAAGCCCAACTAAACAAAACTAGAGATGGACTTGGTGCAAAGCAGATATTAAGCTATCGATGGTTGTAAGAAACTATCGATACTTTACTATCTATAGCTTAATAACTGTTATTAAGGTCAACATGAAACGAGGTGTTTTTGATTTTAATTTTGTATTTTAAAAATAAGTTAATCGATACTCTCAATAATAATATCGACAGTTTGACATACTTATATACTCGATAGTTTAATATAGTAGTTTCATCCTGGGGTACAATGCGAATGAGATGGACAGTTTGACATACTTTCTTGTTTTAAATATGTAACTTTCGATACTATCGATAACGACTTCGATAGTTTAATATCTTAGTTTCATCCTGCGGTACAATGCGAATGAGATCGACAGCTTGACACACTTTTTAGCTTTAAATATCTTTCGATACTATCGATAACGCCTTCGATAAATTAACACTTTACTTTTACCAAGCGATACAATGCGATGTAATGCGCTTCAAAGCTTCGATTAAATCAAGAACAAATTTAATTTAAAAATGTGATTCTACAAAAAATGTATTAATGAAAAGTGAAATCGTGGGTTTTGTCGATTCACTCTAAGGAGATCTATCGATATCGTATGCAACGGGGCAACTCACCTCTATAGAGCACCTTATTGAATGTGCTCGTTATGATGCGCAACTCGGGATTGGGCGTCTCACCAATTTGGACCATTAACGAGAGTCCAACAATGCCTTGGGACTTGTGCTGCGCCTCGGACATGTTATGGTATAGCTCCTTGTTGAAGCCATAGATTTGTATCTGTGTGTGGTATGAGTTCTATTATTGCAACCCAATTGCTTTCCACTTATGGTATGTGTGGGGGCTCACCTCGCCGGGAAAACTGTAGCCCTGTATGTAGTGTTCGGAGCCGCGACTGTTTTCGGTGCCGTAGTGTATGTAAATCTCCTCGAACTGGTAGCGATAGGCCAAAGGACCTCCGGATATGTTTACGTGCTGCTTTGTATCCTTGTCCACGCGAAAGACGAGTGATTGACCCGTGTTGTGCAGCGTGCCGGAAACCTGTTGACGATATAACCCAACACATTGACAGTTTGGTTAGTCCTGGGACAATCGAAAAGAGTTGCCTCAACGCGTATGGGTGGTGCGGGATGGTGCGGAGTGGTGCTCAGGTTGACTCGGATAGGCTTACCTTGTGCTTATCAATATGCAGCGGTCGCAGGTACGGATCGAAGAGCAGCTTATCGGGCACCACATCAATGGGCGACTGGCGGCGTCCTTTGTTGCACATGTTCCACTGCGGATTGATGAGGCCCCAGAAGCTTGGACCTGCAAATAAAATATCATATGTGTGCATGTGAGCAAAACAACTGAGAATGCCCTAGACGAGCTTGCACGACTGGGAGATACCCTGTGTAAAGTCAACGACATTTGTTAGGTCATTTGAGTCAATCCATAACATTTTACATTGATAGGTAATCTGAGCCGGGAATGGTTAAAATTAAAAGTAAATATCTTCTAATTTTTCTTATAAATAGACAATATCTATTGTTGTTTATTTATATTATACTTTGAAAGCTTTTGTTGCTTTTGAATTACATCCAGAATATCTAGGATAAACTAATTCTATCGAACCTATCGAGGGGTAGTTTATCGATAGACAGAAAGACGGATCCTACTTGATATATACTTATGTATGTTATAGGACTTTATCGGATTGTCACTGTTGCATACAGACTGCGTAACTTTGTGCCACTTTTTGTAAACTTTCGTTGGATAGACGGTTTATAAAACGGATATAGCGGGGAATGAAAACTGTCTGCCTGTCAATCGGTCGCTCTGACTGCTCTTGAAATGGAAAACGTGTCCTAGTCGCCTCTCGAATGTAAACAGCCTGGTTGTGTAGCTCAACGGAGGGTGGAGTGTGGAGGGTGTAGGGGTAGGTGCGAGTCAGCGAGCTGACAATTCAAATACGAAATGAAATTTCATAAGCTTCTCGTCGATGGCCTCGATGGCTGCTGTCCGACAGTATAAATAGCAATTAAATGATCCGCAGGGTGCACAGCACCCCCAACCACCAAACCCCTGACCAACAAGCCAACCCCCTAACACCCTACCCCCAACCCTCAGCAGCTGCCTAGGTAAGTGATAGTCGCAGCAGCGATGCGAATATTGTGGTTCTCTGGATGTTGTCAATGTTCAATTTGATTTGACAGACAAACTGTCGAAACTTTTCAAAACAATGCACTGCACCAGGGGAGGTTGGGTCAAGTGGGAAGGGGCAGGAGGTGTTGTGTGTGCAATGGCCGCATAAAAAATTAAATATTTTTCCTGCATTGCTCACGTAAAAATCCAACAAAATGTGCAGCATTTGCATTTGTTTTCAAAAATACTCCGCAATTCAATTTAAATGGAAGCTCAAACTTAGAAATGAACGAGGAGAACCTTTTGTTTCTTTAATAAACTATTTACGGAAATTGGTGATAGGAACTCAGCTTTCAATGAGAAAATTGCTCATAATTGTTTAATGGCACTTTGGCCATTAAGTTTTTGATATTAGAAAATGTCTGTGGATTAAACACAACTGTTGTTGTCTTCACAGTCATTCGGTTTCATCAGCCAACTTAATGCACATCGATAAATATTTAATGCTGCCAGATCGCTTCAAGGAAAGTACGGAAATATTTATTGACATTTTCAGTCGGTCTGGCTAGAAGTGAGCGAAGTTTCTTACAATATTATTAAAATTATGTATTTTATTCGTATTCTTTATGCAGCTAAATGGAAACTGGTTGTATTAAAAAAAGTGAGCAGGTTCGTTGTAGTATTTTTAACGGACTCAAGGGTCTTTTTAACATTTTCTTCAAGTTCGTTCAATGGTCTCCTATAATTACAACAGGAATACCTCTTCAACATATCATTTTGTTTTCCTTCGTGAAGCCTTATTAAAAATCTGTTCTGTGATGTATTTAAGTTTTATTAAACATTCTATATTAATAATCTATTATATATAATTGCTATGTTGGTGTGTACGAAAGTTCTGGACCGATTGAGCTCAAATGTTGACACTATATATAGTTTGATTTAAGGATTGCTTTTATCTATATTTCGCGTCAAGAACATACCGGCGACCGCGAGAAAATAGCTATTTTAAAGGTGAACGCGCTGTGTAAAATCCATCTTTGGGAAATCTGCCCGCACGGGCGGAAAAATGTTGCATGAAACTTGTAAAATCTACTTAAGGTCAAATGTGTGAGAGAAGGTTTTTTCTAGATTGGCTACTAAGTTCTTCCTTATACAAACAAGTAAGAATGCTATAACCGACTACAAAACTCCCTGTACCCAGGTCAACAATATCCGTACGCATCTTCGTACACCTACACACACGCAAGAGAAGCATTTTAAGTGGTGGCTGTGCTTCTTCTTCCCCCCTCTCGCTGCATCACTGAATCTTCTTTCCTGAATAACTCCCATGTTTATTATCCGATCGACTTGAAATTTGGACAGTAGATTAAGAGTGACCAAGTGAGTGTAGGTATATAAAGTTTTTATAGAATTGCGGGGGAACGGGGGGAGTTATCTTAAATTGAAAAAAACATGATCTGCGTATGGTATACAGGAACCTACATTCCAAATTCGGTGTCTCTCTTATAGTTAATGAGATCGGCGCGTTCATACAGACGGACAGACAGACGGACATGTCCAAATCGAAATCTCTTTTGATACTGATAAAAAATATATATACTTTATAGGGTCGGAGACACTGCTACCTGCTATGTGTAAGTGGACGTAGATGTGATTGAATGTTTTAGACCTGGGTACAGGGAGTTTCGTAGTCGGGTATACTCGACTATAGCATTCTTACTTGTTAAAAGTTAAAGCTTAGTTCTCTCAAGTACTTCCTTTAATTCTCTAGGCACCTATTGGAGAGGTTCTTAACTAATCCCCGACATCTCGACAGGCACCTGTCGAGATGACCTAACTAGAAGTTGTTTAGCTTGTCTGGGATATACTTGTTTGTTGTGTGTGTTGTGTGTGATGACGCATGACAGACACACAATAAATGACAAAGTTTGAAAAGCGCTCTTCATGTCAATGCAACATTTGTGGCCAGCGCTGCTGCTGATGTTCATTTGCGCTTGCTTTCATTCATTCAATCATTCATTCATTCACTTATTCATTCACTCATTTGTTGCTTGTTTTTTTGCTTTGTCTATCGCCTGCTATTGTTGTTCCCGCTGCTGTGGCGCATAAATAAAACTGCGTCATCTTGCAACCGAGCGGCTAATAACAAAGCAGCAACAACGTCTGATGCCAAAGTCCGAACACACACCGCACACCACACACCACATACCACACACAAGCCACACACACACACACACATTTCATAGCATCCGCTTGTTGTGGCCGCCTATTTTATTCAATTTATTTATTTTCCTTACATTTGTTCAAATGATTTCAAATCCAATTCAATCAACATATTGAGTTGTTCTCGATCAGCTTGAAATTTGGACAGCAGATTAAGAGAGACTAAAGTATTGTACATGCCAAATCTAAAAGCTATATCTTTAAAATTGTTCCTGTAAAACAGTTTTTGTCGATTTGTGGGAGAACGGGGGGAGATATCTATAATATGAAACAAACTTGATCTGCGTATGCTATACAGGAGCCTACATTCCAAATTTGGTGTCTCTAGCTCTTGTAGTTGCTGAGATCGACGCGTTCATACGAACAGACAGACTGACATGTCCAAATCGAAATTTTTTTTATACTGATCAAGAATATATATACTTTATAGGGTCGGAGATGTCTCCTTCTGCCTGTTACATACATTTGCACAGATTTAGTACCCCCTTTTTCCCATTTTATGGGTACAGGGAGTAAAAAGTGACGTTCCTTAACAATTTTCAAACATGAAATTTTGAAAACAATTCGGTTTTGAAATATTACTGTTAATCGATAAACACAAGCTCTACCTTCTGAAATCCCATAACTTTAGCAAAACTTATTCGATTTCCATACGGAATGTCTTTTGGATCATGTTTTATACTCTAAATTGACTTGCCATTTTCATTGTATGTCCAAACTAAAAATTTTGAGTTGTTTTGAGTATCTTACCTTAGAAAAGTAATTCAAGTTATTGAAAAAATTAAAGTTTTGAAACTTATGTATCTTTTAAGCGATTGCGAACATCAAATTTTTCTGATACCGTTCAATTTATGGGTCCAAATTCATGTGGAAACTTCACAACGAAAACTGACATCCTTCATAGGTTTCCAGCTTTGATATCACTTATGAAGATACTCGTTACTTAACTAAACTCAGTAAATCGAGCTAACCTACTGCCTCAAGCAAGCTGACCAAATTTGGCCAAAACCGGACGACAATATCATATAGCTGCCATCGGAAGAAGCGGACGAAAGTTGAGTTTTAATTGAAAAAGCATTGCTGCAAAGGCTTGCTTTCTCGCTTGTTTCTCCTAATCTTAATTTGTATTTCATTCTCTTCAGCTAGTACTTTTGACTTGGTGCCTTTCTCTAATCCTCTATCCTTTCGTATTTACATGACTCTCACGCACTCTGTCATTCTCGCTTACCCTTTCTTCTCTTTCGAGACACTCGCTCGCCGTATGCCAAGTGCTTGGGTCGAGTGCGAATGCGAGTGCGAGTGAAACAAATGCAGGCGAGCAAATTAATTCGTTGGACTCGTTCAATCGAATGTTTGCAACTCGTTACGATTGCAGGCGAGCAAATGTCTCTTTTGTTATTTGAAATGAATTCGTGCAAGTGAACATATTTAAATGCGGCACTTATGAACAAATTCTCACAATTTCTGGCAAGCTTCGTTTATTTTTGATTTATACGCACTGCATTTTGCAACTTCTCTTTAAGCTCAATTGAAATTTAGTTGTGTGCACTTATGTGAAAAATTATGCATAAC
This sequence comes from Hirtodrosophila confusa, assembly GCA_035043065.1. NCBI lineage: Eukaryota > Metazoa > Arthropoda > Insecta > Diptera > Drosophilidae > Hirtodrosophila > Hirtodrosophila confusa. The sequence goes on along the minus strand of JAWNNI010000085.1, from coordinate 4,195,407 downwards.
GTGTATGTGTGTGTGTGTGTGTGTGTGTGTGTGTGTGTGCGCGTGTCAGTGTGAGTGTGTATTTTTGGGTTAAAACGAAAACTTACCGGATATGCCATCGTATGTCCACCATTCCTCCCAGCTGGACAGGACCTCTGCAAATGCGAAAGGCAAACAAGAAGGAAAACGTTTCAGTTGAGAGAGACAATAACAGAAAAGAAATGCATTAATGTGCCAAAAGCTTTAAGCCCCCCAAAGCCACCGCACAGCTGACAAAACCACTTTCATTTCAACCACCTTCCACCACCCCACACACCCTGCACCCCGCTGCCTATAGGCATACCCCGCATACCACGCAACTATGCTCTAGCTTTGATAACTGTGGAAATTTGTCTAGCAAAGTCTCATTTTACATATGCGACTTGGCGGATGGCCTTCTGCTATCGTTTCTCGTCCCCCTGCTAAGATGACCTCCCCTGCTCGCTGCTCCGTTCTGAGATATCTCCCCAATCTGCTTCCAGATTCGCAACCCAAGACACATGCAAAATTCCAAAGCCTAATACTCGCGTCAATGACACCAGGAACCAGGCTCAAGCCTAGGCCCAGTAACCAGAATTCAGGCTAGGGTTCTAGCTTTAGATGGGACGGGTAGGGGAACGGGAATGGGAATGGGAGCGTGGCTAGCTTCCGGTTAGTTGGCAGCCAAATCTTTGGCTTTGCAATGCGCATAATTCGTTGCCAATGTAAACAGCGCATGAAATCAACTAATGTAAGACTTCCTTATGGAGCAGACAGACACAGGAGAGAGGGACAGACCGAGTGAGAAATGAGGCAGACAAAACAAACAAGCAGCTTCTCTGCTTGAAAGGGGATTGGGCAGCACTGAGGGGCAGTGGGGAGTGCGGAGTGTGGAGTGGGGATAGCCAACTCTAGCCAGCCATCGAGACGCCATCGGCAACCGTCTGGGGCTACCAAATGCGTGTCGCATGAGTCAACGTCCAACATGGTTATGCTTCTGCTTTTTTGGCTCTGCATGGGAGTGTGTGTGTGTGTGTGTGTGGATGTGTGTGTGTAGATGTGGATGAGCTCTGGCAACTGGATGTCGCCATCGCCATCGCCGTCGACGTCGTCGTCGCCATCGTCGCCAGGCAGTCGGGCGCCAATAAAGTTTACACTCAGTTGCCACATTTCGTTTATGGGCAAGTTCTGCTTCCGCTTTATCAAGCGACAGACAATTTTCGCTATTTTTCTTTCGGACAAAAAAAAAAGAAGAAGAAGCACCCCAAGCCCAACCCCAGCCCCCTCTTTGAGCGTATTCAAAATTTATGCTATATGCGTCGTGCCGCGGCGGGTAGCACACAGTTGGTGGGTGGCTGTGGCAAGGATGTAAAGTATAGGCCAGGAGGTGGGCCACGGGGCAGGGCAATAAAGCCAAAAGAAATTGCTGCAAGCCAAAGCGGATGTTGAGAAAGGGAGTCGTTGGAATCGTTGCTACTTCCTGCAGCGCTACCAGCGTTATGCTACGTCTTCTTTCCAAACACCCTTCCCGACTGGCACATCAACTATGTCATAGAAGGATTGTAGGGCATTAAGAAACGGACTATTTCTTATCAATTGTCTATCAGTGCAGCACCGGCTGAGGCTGTACCGGATGTGAATGCATCTGGTAACGTAAAAAAGGAGGCCAACTCTTTAAATAAGTTACTTAAGGTGCGTAAGCCATTGAATCAACTGTTAACCCCTGACCCATGCCATCAAATGGTTATTCGAGCTCGGTAGACCACTAGGTTGATATAAAATGCCGTCAACCCATGCAATAATCAATAATGCTTTTTAACCAAGTGTCAACCCGCACTAAAATGACTTTTAACTAAGTCTGGCGCTGTACAAGGCCGGTACTGCGAAAATCAAGGCCAAAGTTCACATTAAGCGGTGTCCGGTACTGCGTCAGATCGATGCAATGGTGTGCCCAGATTCGTAAGAAACTTTATTTATTTTACAGCATTTTATTTAAGGAAAGACAACTTTAAATTGCTGGTACATCACCAAATGGTCGGGTTCGGGACAAGGTGAGATGTGAACAGTATGAGTATGGCGGTACTGCGGTACTGCAGAAGGTTAGTCGACTCAGATCAATGACGAGATCATCAAAAAGTTAAGTTGTTCGAAATGAATTCTGCAACAGTTTACCAAGTGGTACCAGCTGGTTAAAAGCCAAGTTCGGTACAGCTTAAAAGTAAAAAGGTTCGTTCTTAAAGGGTGTTTTTACCGCCAATAAAGAAAAACCCAAATTGTTTTGATTACATGACAGAGTTAGAGAACTTGCTTTAAGAATTCTGTATTTTAGTTGGGTCCCTCCCAGAGAAGGTATCCGCGCTGCGGTATGGCTGCAAGAGAGACTTTCCTAGCTGGAGGGGGGGTTAGTCGTGTTGCTTTTCTTAAAATAACAATGAACGTCCGTTTGGTTAGCGAGTCGCGAGTTGCCGTCACTTCATTTTGTTTGTTTGTCGCGAATTTTGTGGGATAGTTGTTGTAGCACCCTTGCTGTTGCTGTTGCTTTTGTTGTTGTTGTTCTTGCTGATGTTGTTGCCTGCTTAACGCTGTAAAGTATGCTATTAAATTGGCCTCTCAAACGGAGTCAAACCGAAAAATGGCACAAAGCCCTCAATAAAAAACATTTGAGAATGTTTTACGGCATTTGGAAGGGTCGTCCGTTTACCCCAACCCTACCCTTGACTACCCCTATACTCCAGCTAGCACCAGTCTGTAGTTTCTAGCCCCGGTTCGATTCCATTCGATTCGATTCGTTTCGATTCGTTTCGATTCGTTTCATCTCTGATGATTCGTCAACAGATTGCACATTTTTTGGGGCTGCTCCAGCTCCCCTGCATTACCGCGCTCGCCTTCAGTCACTTGGCAATTTGGTTTTTATGCTGCAACAGCAACTTAATTTATTGTTATAACAGTTTTTCGGGCCACATTTCGGGGTTTTTTTTGGGGGGGCGACCCAGAAAATTCAATGCCCAGACCGACTGTCGCCACTTTGTTGGATGCTTTATGGACAGATTGCCGCAGTTTCATTATCTATTCAAATGGAACCCGTTTGGGACTTTTCAGTGCCTTGAACTTCTGAGCTGCTGCGAGTATCAGACAGTTATCGCTCCTGAGTCCTAATTGGTCGAAGTATTTGCTAAGATTCAAATTCACTCAAGTTTTTCAAAAGACTTTCGCCAAAATTCAAACATTGGAGTTTACACGGCTAAAGCCCTCGACCTAATACTGTTCGAAGAGGGAGGACGGAGATGATTGATCCTATAAGTAAAATTCTCTCAAAATTACATTATTTTGTATATATTTAATCTTTCTGTTATTTTGTATTAACAACTTAAATTAAACTTTAGTTATTTAATAGTAATTGCTTGAGATGACTTATCCTGTATACTCTATAGGTCATATTTTTCATGGAGTTATGAGCAAGGTATTTCAAACTAGACATTTGCAAATCATAGTATTCATCAATGAAGTATGTCTGCTCAAAATTGTAAACTGGATTATGTTTTATACAAGTTGACCAAGTTTCATCAAAATTGATGGGAGCCATTGTTGCATGAAAAACTTTTATGTTGTTAAAATATCATAACCAAACTCAAACTTATATTTACTAAGTAGTATTGTATTATTATTTATTCTTCAAGCAATTTCCAATTTGCAAGTACCCCAAGTGACCCCAAATCCTTAGAAAATTGTTGGACTAGTACGTATAAATTACAATTTTATTGAAATTATTTCTTCGTGTGTTTGAAATTATATTCTAGACTTGGTGCTAGAAGCATCATCTTGTTCGCCGACACAACAGTGTGTTCCAATCCCAATTCGAAGAAGCCAAAAGAGAATATAAAAGTAGAAAGGTTCTTGAGATGTAAACAACGAAGGAAAAATAAAAATATTGATGCTACTTCTTGAGCCAACATCCTGAAGTGTAACCATTGAACATAATCTTCTGTTCCATTTCCAATTGAAATCCTATTCCATCGGTTTCCAACGATGAATCCAAAAGAGAATTTTGTCGATACAATGAATCAGAACCGCTGTCCAGTATGATAGTAGAATCGGTATAAAAATGAGCATGGTGAGTAAAATTCCATTACGTAAATATTGATGATGAAAGAAGACGGCTCTTGAGATTTAAACATCGAATGAGATAGGTTAATAGAATCCGTAAAACAAAAAATTCGTAGGAGATATGTAGGTTAGGAGAATCCGTAAAAATAAAATTATTGTTGCTAGTTTTAAGTCAACATCCTGGAGTGCAACCACTCCAACCATTGCAGTTATAATCCAGCCATGGTTAGTTAAAAATAAAGGAATCCGTAAAAAATATAACATTTCCAATTCCAAGCCAATATCCTGAGGTGTAGTCATAAGCGCCTTGCCAGAACTTCCGACACGAGTAAAGGAGCTGATAATGATTTCCGATCCATGGAATAAACCAACAGTTGTACGAACCCTCAGTGAAAAGAAATCTGGTGTTTTAAGAAGAGTAGGAAAGTTCTTGGGATGTAAATAGCGAAGAAGATAGATCAGGAGAATGCGTGAAAAGAAAGAAATGATGCAGCAAGTTGTAGCCGTCTTGATTGTAGAGGAAGACATAAATAATTTCGAAGTACTTGAGTGAACCTCCCGTCTTCGACCCAGGATGGTCAAGGATTTTGTTCTGCGAATAGTCCATTTACAAATTTGTGTTTTTCCAAGGATTCAATGTGATATAGTCAAAGATAAGAGACTTACTCAAGATCGTGTCCGCTCTAAAGAGCCGCCAATAATATTATAAACATTTCAATATGTTTTTTAAAACAGCAGCTGATTGGGAAGTTTTTCCGTTTATTTGGGTGTAACTGTTTCGGTGCTACGAGTATACATTGTAGATCTTTCCTTTAAACACAATTTTCACAGACTTACGAGTACTGAAGATGTGCAGCCGAAATTCTCATTCACATGATACGAGCCAAGCTTAGTGACAACTGACAAAGCAAACGTTGTTAATAAGAAAAATGTAAAAAAACCGAGTAACAGAATACTTATAAGAACTTGATTAAATTGTATAATTATTTCACAATAAAATACCGATTAAGTTGTTTAGACACTTAACTGAACTGGACACTGATTGAACTGAATAATGTCTGAACTGAACAGGCTTATATCCCTTATTACTGCTTAAACAGCTTGGGAATTTTAGCGGCAACAACATTTGAAATTTGTTCACAGCCAACTTTGGGAACTTTTAGTTCAACAAAGTTGAGTATTTCCGACTGGAGCACCTATCCATGACATACGAGTATATATGCTTGTTTCAGGAGCTCCATATATGTATGCACGAGTATATGTGTGCATTCGAGTACACAGAGTATTTCTGTGGTAGGTTAGGTTAGGTTAGGTTAGGATGCTTCGGAGGCCCTCCTGTGGCAAACACCTTGAAACTCATAAGTTACACCTAAAACTGGCCTACATTGGCCAATTAACGCCCGCTCTGAGTCCTCGGGAAATGCAATCAGCAGCAACACAGATATTATTCAGTGATCTCAAGCAAAGATCCTGAGAATGGGCCACCATATCCATGTGAAAACATTCAGACGGAACGGTATATAAGAACTGTAAAGGATGAAACTAACTAACCTCGGGCCCAAATCAACTTGCCAGATCGCTATTAAAACTCAATTCTGTAAGGTCTTACAAATAATAATATTGGAATTTTTAGATTTATTAGGAAGAGAAGATTAAGTAAACAAATACAAACATAAACGAGGATTGTTAAAGATTCCAATTACCTTTTTTTATAGCTATAATTTAGCTGCAAATTGTCTTGTTAGGAAATATATGAAGGATATATTCCTCCGATATCCTACTTGTTTCGAATTGAACTTGGATTGTTTACCAGCTTCTTTATTGATAGAGTCTTAATTGTCGCAAGCCCGTTGTTTTTAGCCTAAGCTCCTTATTTGGCCCAAGTCCTTGCATCAATTAGCCCACAATTTCGTCCTTTGCATACCTTTGGTCACATTGGTTAATGCTGTGGCCTGCTGAGCAAATTTAATATGAGACATCATGATCCGCTTAGGTGCCGTCTTGTTGCTTTGAGCCACGTTTGAATGTATAGCCAATTTACAAACAATTTTGCAATAATTCGATATCAGTTTTGTGGGATTTGACAAAAGTCAAACAGGCCATCAAATCGTAATTAACCCACAAAAGGGCCAATAAACAAAGTTTACGGCTTCTGCATATTGAAAATGTTTGTGCCACACGCCCCCCGACCGTGACACCGCCCCACGCCCCTTTGCGGCTTATCGATAACAAGCGCGTTGCGATGACTAAATTAAGTCAGATTTGTTGTTGTTATTGTTGCTTTTGCTGTTGCTGTTGTAATTACGAACGTTAAATCAAAATCAAAATACGGCAAAGGGCTGAAGCTGAAGCTGAAGCGTCGAAATGTGCTCCTTGATGGTTGATGGTTGTTGATAATGGAAAGTGGCTATGAAAAGGCAACAAGAACAAAAGTCACGCACACACACTCAATTGGTTGTGAATGCGAGTGTGTGTGTGTGTGTGTCTGGGTGTGTGAGTGCTTATAATGGCGTCGCGCATCAAAAGACAACACGCTCCAGCAACTTATTCAAGTTCAGGGTCGCATTTCGCTCAGAAATGGGCCCCATTATCCCATAAAGTGAGAGAACTATGTTCAGACATTCTTGTTGAATCATAGAATTGGTCAGTTTGGTTGGGATACGCTGAAAAGAACACCAAGAAGGTTCTTCTCACAACTAAGTTTTGAACTGGCAGCCATATTATATAGTGCTCTGATCCGCATCAGAGACTAGTTTAGCAACAAACAAACAGACGGACTTGGCTAGCTTGAAATCGAACATTGAGTCTGATCTAAAATATATAGAATTGTGTGATCGAAGAAGACTCCTTGAATGCGTTACACATATCGGGAGAGAAACTATAATACCCTCTGCAAGGGTATAACAATTCGACAACAATAACCCATTCGAACTTCAACCATAACCTAAAAGTTCAACCTCTCCTGAGAGTGTGCACGGCTCCATCAAATTCTCCGGTCTTTCGAAAAATGATTTTAAATCAAATTAATATTTTTAAAGAATTCCGTTGTTCTTTAAAGCATAACAGTTCAAGTTAGCTTTTTTATAGATTATATATATACATATACTTTTTTTGAGTCGAAGGCCTAGTTGTTAGTACTCGCTATGAATTTATTAAGTTTAGTATTGTATACTAAATTTAATTTCCTAAGTAAATAAATAATATATATATTTTGTTTTAATAATGTAAAATGCTTGTAGTATTCAATAGCTGTTTAGAGTCGTTGATTTCATAGTTTACACGTAAGTTATACTCTTATCCTCGAATATATTCATTCTATTCATTCAAGCTCCGAAATGTAGACCACAGTCCATCTATCCATCCCTATCACGCGGGGGCATTGTGAGGCCGGTCCTGTTTAATTGAAGTCCAAATGAATGCAGCACACGACACGACACGACACACAGAAAACAAAGGCAAACAAAAACAAGGACGAACAAAAGCCAAAGTCAAATCCGAACTCAAAGGCAAGGAACAAGCCGCAAGGAAGCACACACACACGCACATTTGGATATGTGTAGTTATATGTATATGTGCAGATATATAGTCAGCCCTTTTATGTGTAAGTTATGGGTTCAATATAATATTGACAAAGAATCAATAAAGGAAATGTCCTTAAAATTAATAGGCGACAGTCTGATATCGAATTACTCGCTATGTCATCGCTTTTAATTAAAACTTGTGGGAAAGGGCGCGACGCACACACACACACACACACACACACACTTAAACACACGCTGGCATGTCCTGGCAAAATTTATGACTTCCTGTTAAGCGCTCAACGAACGCTGATTAGTATCTGAGTATCTAAGTATCTGAAGGATCCATCGTCGTCCTCGGCGGCTCAGTTTATCAAAATGTCGCCTCCGCGAAGATTGACGTGCATAACTTTGGTTTCGCCACCCCCCTACCAGCCCCCACCAGCCCAACCCCCACATCTCTCAACAGCTACCCAAAGGATGGGGTTTCGGTTTCGGTTACGGTTTCTGGATTGGGGTTGCTTGGTTCCTTGTGGCGACTACTTTGACACAGGGTTAATGTGTGTTAATTGAAGTTGCCAATTGCAGCAATTCATAATGAAGGACGATACTCGCTTAGGTTCCCATAATTAAAGGATTAGAAAAATAAATAAATATGCAAAATTAAAAAAAAAAAAATAAATAAATAAATAAATTATAAATTTCAAATTAAATAATATAATTATTTTGTCTATAATCCTTGACACTTAAATGCCTTACAATTAAAGAGCAACTTAGTGCCAATATCCTAAGACAGCAGGAAGTTTTCGGTATATAAGGGGTTTTCAGCTCAGCAAGCCAGAGGAAGCTAGATTAAAAATCCCTTAAATATAACTTTATATAATTTATATTTTGACATTTAAAGCAGGGACCGCTCTGATTATAAGTTGTAGTATGAAACTTAAATGGTAATGATTAATTAATTAATTAATGATTTATGATTCAATGATTTAAATTCTTTAAATTCTTTGTGGCCCCTTTACAAGGATATGCAATAACTGTTGAGTTTTATTTTGAGCGAAAAATATAAAAATCATTATTTTTGAGAAAAAAATAAAAATCATTGTTTTTGAGATCAAAATAAAAATCATTAGTTTTGAGATAAAAAATAAAAAAAAAAAAAAAAATTAAAATTATTTTTTTTATATCAAAAATAATGGTTTTGATTTTTCTCAAAAATAATGACTTTTATTATTTTGCGTAAAAATAAATATATAAATACAATTTTTTTTTATATCAAAAATAATGATTTTGGTTAAGTTTTATTAAATTAATCGAAACTAATGATTATCATTGAACAAAAATGGTAAAACTCAGAAATTAAACAAGTAAGAATGCTATAGTCGAGTATACCCGACTACGAAACTCCCTGTACCCAGGTCTAAGACATCCAATCACATCTACTTCCACTTACACATACACACACACATACACAAAGACGCACACACACAGGCGGCAGCGCAAGCGAGGCATTTTAATTGGTGGCTGTGCTTCTTCTTCCCCCCTCTCGCTGCATCACAGAATCTTCTTTCGTGAATAACTTCCGTGTTTATTATTTGATCGACTTGAAATTTGGACAGTAGATTAAGAGAGACTAAAGTATTGTACATGCTAAATCTTTTGTCGATTTGTGGGAGAACGGGGGAGATATCTGAAATATGAAACAAACTTGATCTGCGTATGCTATACAGGAACCTACATTTCAAATTTGGTGTCTCTAGCTCTTGTAGTTGCTGAGATCGACGCGTTCATACGGACAGACGGACAGACGGACAGACAGACGGACATGGCCAAATCGAAATCTCTTTTGATACTGATCAAGAATATATATACTTTATAGGGTCGGAGATGTCTCCTGCCTGTTACATACATTTGCACAGATTTAATACCCCCTTTTTACCCATTTTATGGGTACAGGGAGTAAAAATCATGGCGAAAATGCAGAGATTGTACAAAAATAAAGATCTTGCTGTGAATCATTGTGTCTAGGTCCATTATAAAAGGATGATATTTTGAGATAAAAACATTATTTATGGTCCCTGATTCAAAATGTGTCCAATTCCAATGCCTTTCAAATTGTCAAAGCAAGAGTGCAAGGAAACTTACAATAAGTTGAAAGGATGGGTCTATAGGTAAGTTTATAGGGAGTTTCGAAGCTAGGATGCGTAAGGGCTCTGAGTAGGAAAGAGTATTGGATTGAAGTCAAGGACTTTCGATAGCCTACAGCTATATACATTGCCTAGGCTGTGAATAATGTTGCGCCAAGTTATTTGCAAGTTGATTGTGGGAAAACAATTTCCATTTCACACGCCTTTAACACTTAATTACCAAGCAAACTTGCGAAACAACAACAAGCGACTATTACTTGATTTTTGTATGTGTTTTATATTATTTGTGGTCTGCTTACTTTACGTTTTATACACTCGTATTTATTGTTATTTTTGTTTTGTTTATCAAATGTAACAAATAAATTCCAGCGGTAAAAAAATATGCGAATGTAAATGCTGGCACTGCTAAAAGTATTTGTTTCTTTTTTTGTTTTGCTTGTTGATATTTTGTGGGCAGTTTGTGTTAACAAAAAGGAAAAATAGTTGAAATACTTTTGTTGTTTTTTCTCAAATAAAATTCCAATTTCATCTTTCGCCCAGTCCCAGTCCCTGTCCCATTCCCAGAACCCAGTTTGAGTGCGCCCCATGAAAGTAAATTAAAAAATAGGTCAGCAACCAAAAAAATAACAAAAATTAAATGAAAAACAAAAATGTTGCAACTCACGCGATGAGTTAACAGCAAAGTTGATGTACATTCCCCTCGCTGGCCAGCAGCCCCCACCCGCCCTTACATCCCATTGTTATTGTATTGTTGTGTTGGGAGTGGAATTCGTTGGGCCATGGAATAGAATTGGTTTCCCATAGCTTCCATAGTATTTTGTTTGCAATACCAACACTTCTTATTGTGTTTCAATTCTCACCTACAAAATCTACTCCATGCAAGGACAGCAATATTTTAATAAAATCTATTGATTTTTTATAAGGATAATTTATTGATATTCAATTGCATTTATGTTTGATTTTCAAAGAAGTCAGGAGTTATTATTGACTTTTATTATGCTCATCAAAGTGCTAAAATGTTAACTCATTTTGTTAAATAACTCAACAAAACTGAGTTTTTAATGGCTTTTCCCTGCTCTTTTTCACGACTGTTAAGGATGATAAAAGTGAATAAAAGTCACTCTATTTAAATCAGTAAAAGACCGTTATTTATGCACATAACTCATAAAAGTCCTTTAAGAACTCTTATAATTGAAAATAGTTTTAAAGAAACTTCTATTAGTAATTCCAAAGAATTAAAGGGAGAACTTTCTGCATAGATACAAGTCTTTGAGAGGGTATTGGAATAAACTACTTTAAACATTTGTAAACAGGATCAAAAATAGAACAATTAGAAACACATTTTCCTAGATTGAAAAACAGTTTTCATACATTTCATATTTCATAAATAAGGCATAAATATTCACAGCGTTAAGAATCCTTAAGAACAGATAGAGTAACATGATTATAGACACATATCAAAGATATATTATAAAGTTGAAACAACCTCAATAGAGACTTCAAACCAAATTTGGGAGGATATCAATATCCTTATTGGCATTTTTAATTATTTCACAGCAACTCGTGTAAAATTGCAATGCGTAAATCATGATCAAATATTTGATAAACAAAAAAGGCAAAAAATAATTAAAATACTTTGTTGCCTAATAGGAAAGAGACTGACAAATAATGTATTTCATAAATCAATTGAAGCCAACAACAATTCAATGAAAACTCATAAGGAATTAACACGATTTTTCACAGACTTTAAATATTGTTTTTCCTTGTTCAGACAGTTGGATGGGGCTACTTACTATATATAGAATCGACTATTGATGTGTACACTAAACAAAACTGGGCAAATATCCTAAAAAGCATTTGAAACACGTGTTGAGGCTTTGGTATTATTAAGAAGCTGACCAGATTTGCGGTTACAAAGGTCGCCAAGCTAAAACTAAGGAACCCGAAAACAAACACAACGCCCCCAAAAGCAGGCTACAGTTTTTAGCAGCACAAATTGCATATGCCTCGAGGCGCATGTAGAACTCTCTCTAATGACCAGTTCCTTGACATGCCAACACACACACACACACACACACACACACAAATAATTGTGGTAACAAAAAGCTCATGTTTAGTTTTAGTTAGGATAAACGCACGGGACGGGGCAACATTCGGGGGGGGGGAATGTTAAAAGCAAAGGTTTGAAAGCCATAATTTGACTAAAAACCGTCTAGACGCGCAACTAACCAACTATCTTAATAAGTTGGTGGCAAAAACTTTTCACCGCAAAAGGCGAAGAAGCCAAATAATAGAAAGAAAGAAAGAAGGCAGAGCTAACTACAAACTGCCCGAACATTTGATACCCTGCAATTATAGAGACCTAAAACAGGTCTCAAATGTCGACCGATTGTTCCTAGGGCAGCTATATGCTATAGTGAATCGATCTGTAACTAAGAACAGACTTTGCGGAAATGAATTTCCTTTGATATTCCAATGTTCACCAATGTCGTTGAGCTGGTGAACTGAATTCCATCTCAAAAACAAGTGGATTCAATCTTGAATGAAAGGCAGATGAATTCCATTCGCAAAATCATAATTTACTGTTGTCAAATCTTCCTTAGAAATTCCGCATGGAATATCCTGAGTAATGCACGCAAATCCCGAGCTGATTGAAATACCAATCTTTTCGATTTTGATTGAACTCATTTAATTGAAATAACTTTACTTAGTTCGGTGAGTTATGTGGGAAAACAGAAGGTATTTTCAACCGATTGTTCCTGAGTAACTATAAAAACATATAGTAATATAATACTATAGCAAAAAAGGACTTTAAAACTCATGCCGAAAGTTACTACTGATCAAAAGTGCATAGAAGTATATCTTGGATTCAGGAACGAATCTTTCCAACTCTAGACAAAACTAAAATACCCGCTGCAAGGGTATCAAAATATTTAGTTTAAAGGAAGTCGAAAGGTAGTTTGTTGAGCTTCAGGGAGCGGGGGGGTCAGGAGCAGCAGTCAGGAAGTTGGAGCTGCTGTTTTGTGGCATATACAATTTCGATAATAAGCAACAGCGCATTGCATTAAGAGAGGTTCCCTGTGGCGAAGGGCTGGCACGGAGGGGAATGGGGGAGGATGTGGGGTGTGGGGCATGTGGGCGTGGCACACGTGTGCAATGTTAATGCGAGTCACGTCAACGCTGCATACGAAATCGCCCCGAAGTTCCTAGGAGCCAGAAGTTGCCACAAGTTTCAGTTCCTGCCTCCTGTCACTTGTCGCTCCTCCCAGCCGCATCGCCGCCCTGCCGCCCTGCCGCCCTGCCGCCCTGCCGCCCTGCCGCCCTGCCGCACTGATTTACTGGCTGGCCAAAAGCTGGCTCAATTATTGGCATTGCATGCAACATTTTGTGTCTGGCATTGGCCTTTAAAGCCCAACCAACAAATGCTTTAAGCCCTCTCATTGTCGCCTGGCTTATGCCCGGCGGCCAGCATGACACATTTATTACAACTCTTGTAATGTGTGTGACAGACAAAAGCACAGTCAGCTAAACAGCCACAAACACACACAGCGAGAGAGAGAGAGGGAGTGGGCACACACACACAGAGAGAGAAAGAGAGAGAGTAAAATATATAATCCATGGCATTGCGCCATGTCAAAGTGATTTTTCACCTCAAGGGCAAATTTAACACAATAATTTGCACAATTTGTCAAAACAACCCTCGGGCTAAATGGTATCATAAGCCAGCACAGCAGGCAGCAGAAGTCACACACAGTCACACACACACACACACACACACACAAGCACACACACACACAGTTACAGTTAGACAGGATGATTTTCCTGGGTGCCTCCAACTCCATAAACTAATACTCACAGCCAGATAAATGACTTCAAAGAGCATCAGTAAGCTGTCTCTTACAGACCAAAGTAGGTTTCATTTGTAGAACTGAGAACTATATATAATAGATATAGAATCGATGTCACTGTCGGCAGTACCGATAGGGTTCTTGGTACACTGTCTAGGTCTTTACCACTATCGAAACCGCAACAAGTTTTCGTGTATTAATTTCTAATTGATATCGAGCAATGTATATTAAATTTTCACAATTTTACAACATTTGTTAAGTACTGGAGCTAAGATCTTAAATCAAGTTTAGACGCATATACTTAGCTCCCAGTCTTTAGTCTTAAGTTACCTAACTTTGACGGTCGCCAATGACTGTGTTTTTACAAATGAATTAAATATCATTCGGAGACAAATTGTGAACAACAAAATCAATTGTCATGCATATCGGATCAGTTTTGACCAGGTTATGCAAGTAAAAGAACTAGGAAGAACTTTTACATCTACGAGTATGTGCTATCAAGGGAAAAATAATTGATTGTTAACACTTTTGCAGAACATATACACCACATTTGATTGCTTTAACTTCAAGGATGTTGAAAAAGGTTGCGTTTCTCGGATGGAGTCTAAAAATGCATCCCAAGAAAAGAATATCCCGAACCAAACCCAAAGGCAACACATTGGTTAGAACTATATAGAGATGTGAGTTCGGATTATGAATGCAACTCTGAATTTGTATAGTATTTTGTCTGTTTTCAAATAGGGTAACACTTCACTTTAAAAGAACGTTTCAAAACAGGTAGATTAAGACCAAAGATTCAACCGCAAAATGTGATCAATTGGTAAAGTTGCATGGAATTCGGGAGGGATTTAACTGATAAAATCCAGAATGAGGATGGAACTCATTTTTTGCTCCGATCGGAAGGAATTATTCGAACTCCAGTTCAACCCGCTGGCTAATTTTCGTGTCAGTTTACTGCCATGATTAAAAGTACACTAAAATTTCTCATCTTAACTCCGTAGATAGTGTGAAAAAGCCAAGCTAAAATTTGGACATTTTATTTAAATTGGCTTATCTCAGCTGGATTATTCTCCGGATTTCCTGTTCCTCCAGCACACTGCACATCCGGAATTGGTTGTTAAAACTTTAAACACATGTTTTGATGTGTGAATTTTGACTTTTAACTTGTTATCCGATTTTAGTGTTGGCTCGGTGTGAGTTTAATATCGCACAACCAATATAAAACTCAGTTATATGTTTATTTTTGATCGGACTGCGGTTTCTGTTCACCACGGCAAGGCTAGAATAAATAAATTGTGCAAAATGTGATGTGCAGACAACATAGAAATAAAAATGCACTTTATTGAATATCATATTGTATTCTCTGTTTGTTTGCATACATATCATTCCTTCATTCCTTCATTGCTTCACTCCCTCATTCCTTCGTTGCGTCTGTAACTATTTATTTATTCAATTTATGCAAATTGGCGAATGGTTTGCATTTAATTATAAGCACTTTTAAGTATTTTATGCCACATTTTTGCACTAAACAACATCAGAAAGTGCACAGAACCAAATATCTATAAAATTCTTGATGGGTTGATTGGTCTTGAAAGAGTTTTGGCTTGTGGAGAGAAAATGCTTGAGATTCTATTACAAGAAATGTTTTTAGCTCGCTCTGCTTGAGAGCACTCAATATATTTGAAATATTTGTTGAAACTCGTTATAATATTTCACTTTGTTAACTTTTAACATTGTTAACTCTGCGTTATTTCAAAAATTAAGCACAACTTTTGCCGCTTGTATTGAAATACACAAAATGCGTAATCCTTTAAAGACTTTTTAAAATTATTTTTATTTAATTTTTATTAAATAATTAAGCATATAATCACATATAATATTTACTTGTTGTAGCATATTTTTCGCTTGGCACAAATTGTTTATTACATTTGGAAAAATAAGTGTGGAACATTTAAAAATGTTAATTAAATATTTTGGAAAATATCGACATCAGATTGTGAAATCTTACACCAATTATATTTCCTTTGATTAACTTCAAATTATTGAGCCTTTGACTTAAATTGTTTTAAATTGTTAGTCTATTGATGGGCTATTTTTTATTTCCAAGCACTTTTCATTCTGAATCCTTTGCCTTTATAAGTTCTGATCGAATAGTTTATAATTCACATTCTTAAAGGAAAAACTTTTCCATGCCAAATTAAATACATTTTCGGAACTCAGAACAGCTGGGAATTTTGAAATTTCTTTTCCTATTTATTTTTCGTAGCTCATAATATAAAATGAACATTAAACTAGCCCGAAGCTTTTGTACTAACAAATGATCTGATATAAATGAGAATCTTTTGTTCAGTTCTAGCTTTGTATTCAGTATTTGTTATGTGTTTATTAAATAAACTTTACTTATTAGTAGCAGTCAATGAAGATAATGTCGATATTTTAATACTTTCAATAATATAAAAAACTCCTTTTTATTTTTAAAATATTCGCATAGTTCGTCTATCGATATTTCGATTTAAAAAGAACGTAGGAACTTGTTATTATGAACATGTTTATTTTATTTTTAAAATATCTGAATAGAAATCTACTCGGTATATGGATATTTTTATATTTCTCAAGAGTTCAGAGTTCTAAGGGGAGTTTTAGGATGAAGAATATATAATACCATTTTTATAGTGTATAGAGTTTGATACTACGAATAATAGGTAGTATAAGTAGTATAACGCTAACTTTAGTGCTTATCTTTAAGCCCCATCTTAACTTGGCTGGGATACCTTTCTGGCACACAAAATGCATTAATTTTTAATCAAGTTTTCTGGAGGTGTTGTAGGGGGCGGTACGGGGGCGTTGCGGGACGTGACGTTGCATTAATTTGTTGTTGCATTTGCCGTTGCACTTGCAACATAACATGCTCATAAAACACAAGTGGAGCAGCCAGCCAGTTGTGGGGCAAGGGGCAAGGGGCAAGGGGCAGAAATATTTATGTTATTGTGCAACAAAATGCATTAACTCAACTCTGGCTCTGGCTCTGGTTCTGGCCGGGCACTTGCAACCAACAGTTGCAGTGGCAGCTTTGAAGTTGCAGCTGAAGTTTGAGTCCTTGTCTCCGCTTGGCTTGCGCCTGTGTGTGAGTGTGTGTGTGTGTGTGTGTGTGTGTGTGTGTGTGTGTGTGTGTGTGTGTGTGTGTCGGGGTTGGGAGGGATAAATCGTTTTAAAACTGCCTCGCACAACATTTTACATGCGATGACGTTTTCATTGCCAGATGCAACGTCAACAATAACAGAAATAGAAGCAGAAATGTATGTAGAAATGGAAGCAGAGACAGAGATGGAAACAGAGAGAGAGAGAGATAGAAACAGAAACAGAGACAGGACAGGAATGGAATGGAGCACAATAACAACTTCATCCGTTTGCTTGAATGAATAACTACTGACCAAGTGAGTGAGTGAGTGAATGAATAAATGAATAAACAGTTTTTGGCGCTGCCAGTTGCCATCGCCAATCCCCCTGCCCCTACTTGGGTGCAGCTCCGCATTGTATTCAGTTTTACTTGATTTTTCCTATATTTCCCCCCCTTTTTTTCGGATATTTTTTACTTTTTTTCTTGTTTTGAGAGCATATTTCACTTACCGGAACTGCAAAGCAGAACGATTGCTGAGCAAGCGATAAATCCAGCTGTGGAGAAGCAGAACGTCTGTCCTTGCAACGCCATGGGGTATGCTATTTCTCGATGAGGGGCTGCAGCTTTATGGGGAAGGGGGGGGGGGGTGACGGGCGGCGTGCGGCGGGGCAAGTCTTCCGTTGGCTTTACCAACAAGATTCGTTTAGTGCGCCTTCCAACTCTGATGAGGCAGCAGTTGATGACGTTGTCAATGACGTTGCTAGGATTTATCTAGTTGTCAGCTAATGCACAACAGATCTCCCTATCTCTCTCTAACTGTATCTATCTATCTCTCTCTAGCAGTCGCTGTGTCTCTGTCTGGCTCAGAAGGCAGTTTTTGAGTGCTGAATTCGATAGCCGGCTTCAGTCAGATTTGGCAACAGCAGCCACTCATGTATTGGCCACATTGTCGCCCACGTGCACCCCTCGTCCTTGCACTCCTCCTTGCACTGCTTACACTCCTTTAGCGGGCTGAGGGGTCCTGCTCTCTTGGTCGGCGTCTCGTTCTGCACTTGCAAATTTTAATTTCCGTTGCTTTCTTCGATGTGCACACAACTGACATCCTTCATTTCCGCAACACAGTTATTATTTTGCTTTTTTCCAAATTCCTCGTGGTTTTCAATTTTTTGGTTTATTTATTTTTATTTTATTTTTGGATTTTACAAATCACCACAAAACAAAAAAAGAAAAACAAAAAAAAACAGCCGCAACAATTGGCGCGTGCTTTTCCTAATTTGCTTTTAGTTTCTTATGCCGTTTACTTAGTGTATTAGAATATTTCGAATTTCAATATAATTCACAACTTGTTTTCCAAAACTATCCATCGAGTGCGTTTGTTTTAACGACTTTCAATTACGCGTTCTTCAGAACCGCTTTGTCTGTGGTCTGTGGCCTGTGGCGGAGCGAGCGCGTCCGTTTCTATCTGTGTCTGAATTGAAACTGAGTTTGTCATTTGCTATCAGCGCCAAAGGATATCCAACGAGTCCTTGCCTTGCCAGTCGCGCAGCAGCAGCACCAGCAGCAGCGGCAGCGCCAACAACAATAACAACAGTTATCCTCGTGCCGTTCCACGAGCACAAAACCCGAACAAGCGCGAAGCGCACGGTACACCCGAGGCGGCGTATAAGTTGAAGCTTTGGGAACAAATATTTGGGATATTTCTATAGGGGGAACTTTTCTAGTTGGGAAATATTAGCATGCCTGTTTGCAGCAGTTAAGAAACTTACTTTTAGATAACAATCGAAAGGATCTTCTTGACAATATGTATGAAAATACCATTGGTATATCCTAAATAATCCAATCCCTCAAGGTCAATCTTATGATTGTACTACAAATATGTATATT
Source organism: Hirtodrosophila confusa (assembly GCA_035043065.1). Lineage (NCBI taxonomy): Eukaryota > Metazoa > Arthropoda > Insecta > Diptera > Drosophilidae > Hirtodrosophila > Hirtodrosophila confusa. The sequence goes on along the minus strand of JAWNNI010000085.1, from coordinate 4,176,791 downwards.
TAAATTAAGATTCTAGTCTTGAGCTCCCTGTCCCTCTCGCCTTTCTTTCCTGCCCTCTCCCTTATTTGCACTTTGATTTCTTTTCTTAGTTCTTAGGGGTTTTGTAATATTTCCCCATCTCCTAATGTTCCTGCTGTTGATTCAACAAAAATATACATATAGCATTATTAAAGCAGAAAAGGCCAGGTTGCCTGAATTCTTAGATAAGAGTTTCAGTACTCAAAAATCTGTTTATTAAATTGGAGAAATAAATGAAAGGAAATTAAATGAAATCAATTAAGATAAGGTTATATTTATGTTAAAGTGATCAGATTTTAATCAAGTTTTTCCAAACAAATAAAGTGCAAAGAATCTCGACATTTCTGAGTTTGAGTGGGATACTCCCTACGCTTTTATGTCTTTAATAGCTTAATTTTGATTGAAAGATCTCTATACTTAGGCAGAAAGGGCTATGAAGCCTGAACATCATTATTTTACTGTGAATAAATGAAATGAAATGAAAGATTGGGATATTTGTACAAGCTAAAAAGTTGTTAACAAAAATACTCTTTTCTTATCCAATTTTTCCTATGATAATCTTCCGTATAATGAAAATTAAGAATTGCTGAGATTGGTTACGAAATCCTAAGAAAGCAATAATACTTTTCAAACATGGAGAGATGAAAATACGTAAAAGATGGAATACAAAGGAAAAGTTCGTAATAAATTCATAACGAAGCGTATATCTTTATAGAGAGGCTCGATATATCGAAGTTCAAGGGTGCTCTATAAACTATTTTTGACCCAATATCGAAATGTTGATTGAGATATTAATTATATACACACATAGAAGAAAAAATAAAAATATAAAAAAACTGTCAAGCAATTCTGTTCCCAATTTCATTAATCTGTTCCCTACTCAGTATTTTAGCCGGCTGCTTTTTCTACTACGCTGTGCACTCTTATACGCCAATTCTCTTCTAATTGCCATTACGAACGCAGACACGACGACGACGTCGCGTCGCTGCCGACGCCTGCGCGACAGCAATCGGCGAATTTCAGCGAATTACAGCGCTTGACGAGGGCGCCACGTGCTCTGCTGCAGCTGCTGCTGTTGCTGCTGCTGCTACTGCCGCTGCCGCCGTCACAGCTGCTGCCTGCTGCTTCCAGTTGCTTCAGCCGCTCGCTTTGTTGTTGTTGGTTGCTTCAATGCAGCGCTTCTGCTTATCAGTGGGCGAAGTGTAGGAAGCGCGAAACAACGCGTCGTGGCTTTCGTCCCTCGTCCCTCGTCCCTCGTCCCTCGTCCTTCGCCCTTGTCGTTATGTGATGTCCTTCTCGTTGGCGCTCGTTGATGTCGTGAAAAGCTTTGATATAAATTCTTATTGGCGCATTACAAATTGTCGTCTTGACGGCCTGTGTCTGTGTGTGTCTCTCTCTGTGTGGGTGTGTGTGCGTGTGTGTGCACATAATGTAATCACTCACATAATACAAACATTTTCATTTACACACACACACACACACACAGAGAGAGAAAGCGCGAAAATCGCTTATTGTTTGTTTGTCATTAGATTTCGTGCATATTTTTCCGTAATTAGATTTTCACTTCATTTGCATGCAAATGACATGAAAAGCAAAAAGATTTTCACATTTTCATTGTTTTATTCTTACAATCTTTTGTCTCTGCTCCCCCTTTCCCTTGCCATTGCCCCTGCCATTCCCCTTCCCCTTTCCAGCCCCCATACGCGCATAAATTAAGCAGCAAGACAAATCTGTCAGCTGCCTAATGATAATCATTCGTTACAATGCCTTTGTTTCGGCTACTCGCTAATGGTTACTCGTTACTTTTCCACAAAACTGTAACCATTAAATGAAATTAAATGTCTTTGCTGGGACAAATCTATCAGCTGGCCACAGCCAGGGAAATCTATGCAGAATTTATGCGTGTTATGCATAAAATATGCAAAAATTATTCATAAAATCAAACCTTTAATTAATCACTAAGTATGGTCTTATGCAGAATTCATGCATGTTTAAATCAATGATTTGTGAGCTGGTAATCATAGATTTTGAATATAAATAGTTGAATTTATGAACAAATATGCATAGATTGTGTGCTATAATTCCTAATTGTTAAAGCTCAAAAAATAAACGAATGAATTAGACACAGCTATGCAAAGAAATGATTATAAAAATTGTCAAATCAATTATGCTTGAGACTCGAACTGGCGATCCATTGTCTATGTGCTGCAAATTCGGAAATTTAGCCACATTCGCTACAATGCTATTGCTACTCGTTACTCGCTACTTTTTACTCGATATTCATTGCTTGCTACTCGCTATTCATTGATTGCTACTCGCTACTCGTTACTCGCTACTCGCCACTCACAGCTCTTTACTCGCTACTCGCCACTTACTACTCGTTACTCGCTATTCATTGCTCGCTACTCGCTACTCAGTACTCGCTACTGACTACTCGTTACTCGCTACTCGTTTCTCGCTACTTTTTACTGGCTATTCAGTGCTCGCTACTCGCTTCTCATTGCACGATACTCGCTACTCGCTACTCGTTACTCGCTACTCGCTACTTAGCTTATAGCTGCGAATTGCGTCAAGGCAGCTTCAATATGTGCCTGCTAATTCAACTAAGGAGCAAGTGTCTTAGCTAAAGTTGAGTGGCTTTTCGTTGCATTATTAAATGCCACGCAATTTAATCAAAGTCGCAACGCAAATCCCACACACATCTGACTCAAATATTCCTCTCTTGGCTCTGCCACAAAACCAACACCAAAACCAATCACTTGACATTACTATTGAAAGGGAAGTCAGGCCAAACCAAAACCAAAACCAAAACCAAAACCGAAAACCAAAACCAACAACAACAACAGCGACAGCAACAACAACACAACAAATCCATGTAATATTTAACAATTCTAATTGACTTTTGAATGCTCTCTCTGCCCTCACGTTTGGGGAATACGAATTCACACAGAATTTGCTTTGGTTGATTTAGTAAAAATGCAGTTCAATTCATTACAAACAATAAATCAAAGTGGTTTTATTTATGCTGCCCCACATTCGAGTAGAATGTTCTTACTTTAATTACTTACTTTATTTCGATTTGAAATTCACTGGGTCGATAATGATAATGATATTTTGATATATTTTTAAGTTCTTCTTTATCTCATCTGGATTTTCAGATATTAATTGGGGCAGGAGAAATATTGAAAATTTAATAATTTATGTGAAACTACTTTCTCAAAATTTTTCCGACAGTGGAAACCAGAACAGGATGTTATATAATTTACATATGATACCCATCTTTTGTAAATTATTTGATTGATTGTTTGACAATAGACAATAGATCTCTTTTCCTTAAGGCTTATCCGGCCTGTTCCATCCTTGAGTGAAAATTAACATTTGTTTTAAATAAGAATATTAATTTTGCGAGACTCGTTTAAAAAACAGATTTTCTTTGACAGTCAAGGGAGTGAACTACTTATAGTTACACTTCTTGGTTTTAATTAGTTTACTCTATAAAGCATGCACTGTAGTATATAATTAACTGTACTCTCATGTACATACAAATGTAACAATTAAAGAAAGTTCCATTTGTATACAAAATTTGATCAAGAATTCAATTTCAGTACAATGAAATGCTTGAGTTGCCAGATCTGCCAAAAATGCCTGTACTGTAAATACAGTATGTATGTAAATATAGGCCGCCATCGGGTCTAGAGGTTTGCGTATCCGAGGCTGTGTTGATGTTCCGTTGGCTTGATTTGATCAGAGACTTGGGACAACGATCCTACTTCCCTATTCTGTTCATGGAACTGCTACCTCAAAGAATCCAGCCATTATGTTGCTCAAGTATCCGTGGGCTATGCCTATCACTTACCTACCACAGACGTTATATAGCCAATCCGGTTACTTGATTCGCCTTCCCACAATTTGCTCTCAAACCGATGGGTGCGGGAGCTTACCCAGAGAATACTTGGCCCCTATGAAAAGTACTCAAGCTTGTCATATGCTAGAAACCTTCCTATATAGGAATCGATTCTAGCCTCTCCCAAGTGCGCTCAAAATCTTTCCAAAGTGGCCAATTAACCGATCTTATCCTCCCTCGTCGATGCAGAGGAGAAGTTATTAATGTCCGACAAGATACTAAGAACTTCAATGAATATGTAGAAAAAGAATCATTTCTGAGAAGTTTCCGAAAAATCAAAAATTCCACTCAACACATTTTATTGGCTTCCCTTACGCTCAGCTGATGTACTGTACAGGTTTTGGTTAGGGTATGTGTTACACACACATACATGTGTATAAAGCAAGTGCAACAACGTAATTGGCAACAGGCATTTCGCTATTGAACCGTTTCGCCCGTTTGCCCGTTCGCCCGATTCGCCATTTGGCATTGATTAAGGCTTGCGCCAAAAAGTATGCTGCACATTTTTGTGCGCGCCCTTTGCAATTTTCGCTGATGCTTTTGTTGTTGTTGCAGCTTACACCTTGCACACACACAGACACACACACACACACACACACACACACACACACACACACACACACACACACATCAAACACAGACAGAGAGATGCAGTCAATGCAATTGAATTCGTGGCAGTTTTAATGTAATTAGTTTTTACACCTTGCAAAACAGACACAACCCACACACACACACACAAAGTGAGAAAGGCTAAGGGTCTGCTGAACGGGGGAGGGGTGTGCACTTACTTCCCCCTATCATCCCATACCCTCGCACCTATTTGGCTTTTTGTCTGCGCGCATTTTCTAATTAAAAACGGCAACGGAGCAGTTGTTATTGGGGCTCCACAGCGGGGGAAAGAGTGAGAGAGTGAGTGAGAGACACAGAGAGAGGGGGGACAATTGGAAGTCGAGCTAATTGGCAACAAGATAAATCGCTGTAGCAATTTGCTGAGAATTATGCGACAAGATCAATTTGGAGGCCAAGGTCTGCAATTGTTATAAATTTCATGAAATTGCAGGAGCTCCAATCCCCAATTCCACAACCGCGCTCCTACACTCAGAAAAAACATTCATATTATTTGTATATGAACTAGTCAAATTGAAATTTTCATTATTCAACTAAAATAAATTTAAAAAATAAATATATAAAAAAATCAAGAATCAAAATTTGTGTTTTTATATAAATACTAAGAGTATGAAATGAATATGTATTTATATAATATGCAAGAGCCTTGCTTCGATCTGAACTCGATTTTCAAAAGCCGAACATCAGAAAATAAAAGAGTACAAATTATTCAAATTGTTAGATAAAATTGGTTATTGGAAATTTCGAAATGGGAACAAGTTTAAATATTTGAGTAGTAAGAGTATGTTGGCTTGTCCTTCCGTCTATCTGATCCTGTTTCAGCTAGAGCAACTAAATTTTGTACACAAACTCATATATATCCTAAGCAGGCTAAGTGCTAAGATCTCCCAATTCAAACCCAAGACTCCCCCGAAATTGAGGAATGTCTATGCCTCCCAAAGTCACCAAGTTTGATTTGAGGACAATTAATGACCTCCTTGAATATCACCAAAATTATCCTTATCACAACTACTACGCTGCAAAGATATTGTACTGGAAACAGAGTATACCGAAGTCGGCAACTTTCGACTAAAACACTTAAACTTTTGTTTTTGTTCTGTGTAGCCACAGTCCAAAATGTAGGCCAATTCAAGTAGTTGTTGGACAAAAAAATAGCAAAAAATCGAAGAAAAAAATAGAAACAAAACTCATAACAATTTTACGGCTTTGGGTAACGCCTTTCGCGTATTAAAGCCATCAAAATTGATGGGCGTGGCAGTCGAGGACGAAGCCCAGGACTACTACGACAACGAGGACGAGGACGAGGTGCAGCGTGTGGTGCTAAAGTGGTGCTGGGAGTATTGCAAGTGTTTGGGTGGTTCGGATTTGAAATTAATATAACTAAAAGGTTTTCACGCTGCGTGTATCTGACGGATGCTTGTTTCGCTTTAGCCTGCTTTTCAACCTCTTTCAACTTCGTATTTTCTACTATTTTTTCCTCCTTTTTTATATATTGATTTCCACTCACCGCGCTCTCGACTTGTTGGCGGCCAAAGAAAACAAAAATAAAAAACAAAACATGTTAGAATGCTCCCATCGAGAGTGTTCGACTGGCAGTTACCCTGTATTACAACAGCAAATATATCAGAGATTTTTGAATTTTTAAATCAAAATTTTACTCGAATTTGTATTGTGTTTTGTGTTTACACAAGTCTGACAGCCACTGGCAAAACAAATTGACTAAAATTCTGCCTACTGAGAGTGTGTCTAACCTCAAACTTAAGCCCCGGATTGACTTATTCTCAGTGTGGCGAATATTCGACCATTTTCAGACACGTGTAAACAGCTGACAGATGCCCCTGTTAGTGTGTTTACACACACCTTTAGTTTTGTCACACGTTCATTCAAATTATAAGCCATTCCCAGAGTAGCCTTACATATTTCATTGAAATTGATTCAACAGCGGAATTTGGAAGAAACCCATTGGAATCTCATAGGGAAAGTATTCTTTACAGAAGTTCGATTCAATAGACATGGTAGCCTTTTCGGGTCAACCCTAAGCTGTTATAGAAAACATTAGCCCAGAAATATACCCTAATCAAACCTGATGAAGGAATTAGGATGGAAGACTGATATGAAGTAGTGAACACGGAGAACACTTTTCCAGCACAATTTGTGATTTACTGAGCGGAGAAATTGTCCCTAATCAATGGTTATATTGTACCTAAGGCAAAGATCTGTGATTCGTTAATCTAAGCTCGTTGTTGTGCTTAAATTTAGTACAAATTGTCCCTAAAATGCACGAGCTGTGCCTAATTGCAATTCTCTACGGAAAGAAATAAAAATAAAAGTAAATTAGGTTATCATATCATATCATATTATTCATCCGGTTATCACTGTCCTCCAATTGCCATTTTCCTCCTAGCGGGGAAATATTATGCATTTACTCTCGTAGGAGCTTGTTACTGGTTGTTGTTGTTCAGCTTATCCGAGGGGTGCTCGGCTTGTTCCTCGGACGAAGAGAGCGCTACTGATCACGCTTGCCCTGAAGAATTGAAGATATTATTTGATAATTAATTTCATATTTTTAAGTTCTTTCGGCTGTTGAAGCTTATCACATTTGTATCCTACATACATCCTTATACATAAATGTACATATGGTCAAAGATGTTTCCCAATGCCTGTTACAAACACAGGCCTAGCCTGATTATACCCTTTAGCGCACTTTTCGGGCACAGGATAATAAAAAAATTGGAAATGTGAAAAAGCAGCAGGCAGCGAAGGACGAGCATTGCCTGCGGCCTGCCAGCGAGAACGTTGCGTTTAGTTTTGGCCTGGTATTTGGTTGGTATAAGTTGCCAGCGAATGTTTTGCCAACAAACACACACAACACACACACACGCATACACACACACATACACGCATACACACACACATACACGCATAGATAAGAGTCGGTCATGGTTTTAACCCTTGAAAGCACGCTAATGAACTAGTTCTGGCTCAGCAAGCTCGAGCTCTCGACTGCCGCTCAAATGGAAGCACTTCCAATACCGCTCAAGTCATCAATGGTTATAGAGTATCAACAGGCTTTCACTAGAAGTCAGTCGACATTCTTCAGCGATCTCTGGAACAGTATTAACACCTGTAGAGCGTTGCCACCTATTGAAAAGTGGCTCACAATCCATGAGTTAAATCCTTCCGCAAACTCAGTTTATTATTTACAATTTATCAACATAGTTGAAACTTAATGTGTAGGGCAAAAGTTGACAAGCTCCTAATTGGAACTGGAACTAGTTCCCCTGCACAACTACTCAACAGATAGTTATAAACTTGTTCCCTTAAGAGCAGTTAGTTCACTTCTACAACTTCAAATTGCCTCACACAAGGGTTAAGATGCCTGTGTGCCATATTTGATAGCAAGCATTGAAATTGTTATTTATTTATTTATGCATTTTGGCTTCTGATGTCGCTCCCCTGGCCACCCGTTCCTCAGCCCTTGCAACTATTTGGCATATTTATCATAGCAAAGCATTTATGGGGTCCTGCCAAGAGGGAGCTAAGAACGCGTTGACTGCAACAATCAGCAATTCAATTGCTGGTTCCAGTTTGGAACTAGTTACGCAAGAAACTACCAATCAGTTGTAGGATTGTCCTTCAACTTTCATACCCTTGAAGTTGAAGAAGGCAAGTACGAGCCCAATGAGTACACAGTTGGTACATATCTCCCTATCCGAACTAAACTCTCAGCTGAGCTATGCTGATGAAACTTGGTACAGATGCTACTTTTTGCTGGTAGCAGTGCATTTGTCCAAACTGGCCGGATCGGTTCACTATAACATATAGCTGCCATAGGAACAATCGGTTGCAAAAATGAGTCGAATGAAAGACATATTTTTGTTTTTGTAGACATCCCAACAAAACTTAGCAGTTGCAACCAACTTATCCTTGTTAAAGTTTGGTTAAATTCAAGCGAAATTTGATGACTATATTACATGGCTTTCATTGGAACAATCGATCGAAATTTGAGTTTTTATACGAAACTATTCTCTCCTGTTCTAATTTAAATACTTTTGAATACTGAATATCACAAATTGTTCTACAACGCTATAAATGATTGGTAAGTGGGATTTTTTTCCTAATATTGTTGTAAGTCTTAGAAGGTCATAGGTTCTTAAGCGAAATATTTCGCATCAAGAAGAAGAAAGATAGTGTGTGTAACAAGGGATACTTGACGTCCAATCCTGCCAATTTCAGAAAAGTTAAACTGAATGTTTTCGGTTGCTGATTGAACTCTATAAACATCCCACATCTTAAATGTTTAGAGGAAATCAATTGAAGAAGCTTTTGGTATAGCTGCAAGAGTATGTTGAGTTTGGGCTATTCTTTGTTATTGTTCTTTCCTGCTCTCACACGGTTAACACGGAATACGTATTTCCGTTTTAGTTTAAAGCTCGAATATCCGTTTCCGTCGCCAGCAACATTTCAACTTGCTGTTGTTGTTGTTGCTGTGGCCTTCGGGTGTAAACATTATCTGCATTTTCACGCTTCGAAAGCGAGAATTTATTGTTGCTTAGAATGCCAAGCAACAACAATGTGACCCTGGAGGTGATGCTGCAGCCTGGCAATCTACAGGGTAAAGACTTTATCACGGCAATTGCTGCATCTCATGTTGCAAGGGGAGCTCCTTGGGATGTTGTTGTTGCTGCTGCTGCTGCTGTGTACATTACGCTAAATTACATTTTGAATATTGAATCGATGCTATTGACCTTCCCCTCACCTGAGTTTATCCCAGCTCATCTTAAGCCACCTGTCTGCAATCGAAGTTATCTTCATTCTCGTCATCGTTCGAGTTCGATTTCGGTTTCAAGTTGTGGTTGCTATTATTGTTGTTGTTGTTGTTGTTGTTGCATTTATTCGATTGCATTTTGCGGCTGCTGGTGCTTCCAGCTTGCCTCTCAAGTCACGTGACATCGTCAACATCGTCCTCTAATTTGTTGGTCCAAAGCGAATAAGTTCACTGCCATTGAAAGCATCTGCAAGGATACATATTCAATACCCACCTGTCTCTCCCTCTCTCTCCCTTCCTCTCTATGTGTGTCTGTGTGTGAGTGTGTCCTGATAACGTAACTGATAATATACAATTTGTCTGCGGCTGCAACAGTTGCCTGTCTCTGTTGCCTGCCTCTGTTGCCCCCTCTCACAGCTCGACTTCAGTTGGGATTGAAATGCGTTTGTATTGCAACTCTGGCGAGCGTCTTTCGATCAACATCGATAACAAATGTATCGATACTGTGTCTATCAACTCTGTTCTTTAATTTAATCAGTTACTCTTTCCAGATAAATACAAATTAAATACTAAATAAATTTAAAGGTAATCATTGCTACAATCTATATTAAATATTAGCTCAAACCTTAGGAAAGTTATGGTATATGTATATGTTGACAAATTAAAATATCGAGTTGATATCGATCAATTAAAACGTTTACATGGTTTTGTTATTAGATTCAAATGTAATTTCGTGTAGGCTTTCAAACTTTTTCCATAAATCTATGTTATACATTTTAAATACCTTCATTCGAGTAAGCATTGTTTCGCCTTCTCAAATAAATAAATAAATAAAGTAATCAAATTTAAGAACAAGCCAGCGGATATCTTAAACGTTTAAGGATGCTGCACAAAGAAGAATGGATAAAATCGAAGAGTTTGAGAGAGTATGCCTTAATTTTTGCGGAATTAAACCGAAAGTGGATTTCAGAACATGCAGACATGTGTATGTATGCTTGCATGTTGCCAGTAAGTTGCTTAAGAACGCTGAAAAAAGCAGAATTGATACAACAAATGTTCTCTCAAGGGAGATTAAAGCTAAGCACACAGTTAAGAATGCGATGCAGAGAAGAAATCAAGAGACCAAATGCGCTCACTCTCTTGAGAGAGAAAGAACTTGCCTATGCTCTGTGTGCTTGGTGATTTGCATACATATTTTATTAATATAAATGTTTCTTAAATGGTTCTCATCCTAAGCTATTAAAAGATGTCAAGTCTCGCTCTGTGCAAATGCAATTCTAATTCCCAGGCCTAAGACAACATGAAGACAGGAAAAATGGGAAATCAAAGTAACTTCGGCTGGAGCTGTGATTTTCAGTTCGAGATTGAGACTTGGACTCCAATTTCGATTCGCGTCTTTAGTCAGATTAAGCACCTGCTACGTGTGGAGTGTGGCAAATAGTGAAGCCAATTGGTGCGGGCAATGGGGAAAGATGAGCGGAGAAAGGGGTCCTGGAGATACATACTTGTATGAATCCTTGGGGGGCTTAGTCAGGCATTCAGTCACGCACATGGCGCAAAACATTTCTCAGACACGCAACACCTCAACTTCACACACACACACACACACACACACTCTTCTGAGTGGACAAGGACACGCATATGAAGCTAAATTCGTTGGCTTCTTTAGCTTTTTTCCTGTGCATTCTTTCCTTTGTATACGATGTGTGTGCGGGGGGTCGTTGGGAAGTGGGAAGTGGCTTGTGTTTTCCTGCTACAGTGAATATAGCCAACAACTGGAACTGGCCAACATTTTGGCACATTTATTAAACTTCAATTATATCAAGGACCCAAAATATTGCCCACAGTGTTAAGAACTGTAAAAACACGACTGTGTTTTAAGTTAAGTTCGCTGATTTCCTGATATAATCTGAGTGTAAGACTTTAATGTTGTATTTTTGATGCAACTTAGCATATTTCTTTGCTCCCTACGCTTGTTGCTAAAAAGCTAATGATCAAACCTTTAATAAAGTTAAATTGTGTTGAGGAAATGCAAGAGAGCTGAGCTAAGCTTCGATACTATACTAAGCTTTTTCTAAACACATTAAAAACCCCAAGAAATGTTTCAAAAGCACATTAAATATTAATGAAATTATTATTATAATAAATTAAATAAAACCCATTTTTGTTGAAAACTCAAAGTTCGGTGAAAGAATCTTTAAAAGCATATTAAAGCTTGAAACGATACACAATTTATTGATTGAATACAATAAACCACCCTTAAAGCTCGATGTTATTCTCCTCTCACTTTTACCAGTTATATTTGTGCCTTGGATTTCAAAGTTTGATTAATAAATATAATATAATATAGCACAAAAAGCATACTTAACTAACAAACATCTGTGAGAAAATCATCGAAAGTTCATGAAAGCTTTGGAAGATATTGAATGTATTGACCAAATACAATAAATCAGTTTAGCGGGCTATTTGGCTTACACTGCAATCAAAGAGCAAATACATGTGACAAGCTTTGAAAGCACATTAAAGCTTTGCGAAACAACAATTGTATTGACTACAAGAAAGCTCTGCACTCAGTTAACTGTACAGCACTCCAAGTTGCACACTCCCTTGGGTACAGAGCTTTGAAGAGTAAAGCTCTTTAGTTCACTTAGGCAACTTCCACTGTACCCCGCCCTTTTCCTGCTGCTGTTGATGGTCTTCATCTTTTTGTTCTTCTTGACTGGCTGCCTGCCGTTTTATTACTCAACTTGGGCTGATGTGTATGTGTGTGGTGTGTGTGAGTGTGTGTTAGTGTGTGTATAAGTGTGTGTGCCTTGGCTTGTAATAAAAAGTAATTTTAATGTGTTAATTCAGTTGGTTTGTCGTTGGCAGCGTGTCAAGGATTAACTAGCAAGCAGGACAAGCAGGGCAGGCATTAGAAGGACGAGTGGGTTGTGGGTGGGGCAGGCATAGGCACAGCAGGTGTGGAGTGTGGCAGTTGCCCTGCGGCAGGTCAGTTGCGCGCTGCCGCTGTTATTAACTTAAAGTTGCAGTCAAGTGGAAAACGAGGTGCAACAAACAACAACAACAACAACAAGAGTAATAAACAAGCACTCGCCGTTTCAATTAACAAGTTTTTCTATTACAGTAAACTTGAAGACAAGAACAACTGGCAAAAACGGTTAACAAAACGCGCTGCATTGCCTAATTGATTTGCAAGTAGCTGCCACAGGTAACAGGTAACCCCCAGGTGCTTAAGGTCCTTAGGTCCTTAGCTCCCAAGGTCCTTAGGTCCTTAGTTTAACCGCTCTGCCTGTTCAGCCTGGCGTCTTGTTCAGCTTTGCAATGTACACAATAAATGCATTTATTCTGCTCCGTCTCCTCTCTCTCTCTCTCTATCTATCTCTATCTCTAGCTCCATCCCGTTTCAACTTAAATTCTCTCTATCCTCGAGCTCGTACAGGATCCCTCCTTGGGGCATTGGTAGCTGGAATTTCCCATCCTTTCTGTTTGCTTCGTGCTCATTTGTTGCCAATTAGTTGCGGAGCACCGCAGTCAATTGGAAATTTCTGTTGCTTGCCCCAGCAGCTGCCCCAGAAACGTATTGGTTATTGTTGTTGTTGCTGCAAGTTGTGTTTATACCCTGCAACCACACAAATGACTGAAAGGGGCTTAAACACATCTTCAACCATATAAATTATATACCAAAAGCAGGATCTTCTACACAATAGAGGGATCAATGTAGGGAGATATAAAAATAAACATTTTTTTACATTTTTGTAATAAAAACCAAATTTCAGAGTTGTATCAGTTTATATATATTCCTTTTCAATTTTCAATAAATAAATGAAAATTCATTTTCAGCACAGTTTTAATGATATTTCTTAATATTTGTCTCAAGTCTTTCTTAGCCTGTCATAAAACTAAACCAAAACTTGCTTAAATATCAGGTAAAGAGATATAATGTAATTCGGGAAATAGTTTAGAAAAAGAGTAGCTAGCTTGTCCTTTAACTCACTTACATTCGCTGATATAAAAAAATCGCATAAAAAAGATCAAAATAAGAAAAATTTTGTTTTTTTCTGTGTGTTTGTTTAGTTTAGAGCTGGTTATAGGGTATCCACAAGTCGAGCAGTCGCGCCAAAGGGTGTTCTCACTTGTTCTTCTCCGACTGGGCAATGATGACAAAGTTGCCCAAGGGGCTACGAAGCACCTTTCTGGGCCAGTTGTTGTTGCTGCTGCTGTTTTGGTTATCCATTTATCGATGCGGCAAACTTTTGTAATGACTTTGAAAATAAAACAAGAAAATAATGGAGTATGGCAGGGGGAATGCCACTCGCACCATGCCCCAACAGGCAGGTGAAGTAAAAGAAAAAGGAAAATAAAGCAATGAACAAACGAACTGAACAAAAGACTAAATTATCCAACTATTGACAATAATGAGCTTTGCTAATGAGTAATACTGTACTGCGAGTATGGGGGGTTAGGGGGCTAGGGGGTCTGTTTAGGTGGGGCCATTAAAGGGCCGCCCCAACAATGTGCAAATGACAAAAGTTTTCTTTTTTGGATTTGTTGCCCCTTTTCGATGTCGTTTTTTCTCCCTACTCCCTGCTCGGACATGGCATAAAAAGAAAACTAGTTGTTGTTTATAGGGACTAATATAAATACTATGTTTAGCGTTAATTAGGCGCTGCCTACTGAACAACTAAGCCCCAATGGCTCAATAACGAGCTGAAGTTAAGCAACTTCATAAGAACCCTGAGAAATCAACTTCATCCTTAACTCCGGCTGTAAATGTGATCTGGTTAACCATCCCTATATGACACGACATGAGAGAACAGGAGGAAAGCTAAGACTATATAAAGTTAAGGAGTATATTGGGCTTAAGCAATGTCCTTCCGCATAAAACGTCTCAATGTTTTACATATCTCGTGGCGAAACTGAAATACCCTCTATAAGGTTATACAAATATCAACAGAAATGAGATCTAAACTAAGAAAGGTTATTCAAATATGAAAAAAAATTAGATCTAAGCTAAGAACTGGCGATACCAAATGTTATACGTTATTGCTCGTACATTTATTAGTAAGTTTTTGGGTAAGGGTCAGTCAAATTACAGCATTAGTTAACCAGATCCTTCACCTGTCTAATTGTTGGGATCCTGGAATGCCAGCTGGTTATAGCGCACGTTCAGCGAATCCCCAATCTGCTGAAGTGTGGCCAGAATGCGATTGTTTACCTCAGCATCGCCGAGCACTCCGTGCACCATGTGGGCCTGATTGCCGTACTCGGGCTTCTGGACTATGGCCGTCAGCATGTTGAAGTAGTTGAGGTAGGCGACGTAGGCCAACTCCTGATCCCCATCCAGGCAACATGCCTCAGCGTCCAAGAACACACGGCGTGCGATGTTAACTGAACTGCAATTATATGGATAATTATGGTTAATCGACATTCATAATCATAAATGTTACTCATATAAAAATAACCCCACATGTCAGATCTATCAATACAAGACGACAAAAGTCTCTGCTGTTCACTTACTTTTCAATAGTAGTGTGACGCAAATCCGGAATAACGGCAAGCTTCTTCAGATCGTCCAGCTTTATGCCCAAGTACAGTTTCTTCAGCTCTGCCATGGTTAGTTTCCGTATCGGTTTCAGTTTCGGTTTCTTCAAACTGATTTTCGGCTAATCCGGCACAATATTCTCTGAATTCTGCTGTCAGAATGTGAAAAGCGTTCGACAAACTCAAATGTTTTTACATTAGACAGCAGTGACATGTACATTTGAACTTTTATTTACAGCAAGTAAGGCAAGGCCTATTACATTTTGAATCGATTGTTTTAAGTGTTGCAAAAGGCAGCAAGTGCCTAGCAGACGTATCGACTTTCCCCCTTTTCAACACTGTATACCGCACAAGCCGAAATGTTATCGAAGCCAATATTCGCGACACTGCGATAAATACCTAATTAATTGAATCCCATCAAATACCTAATTAATTAATCAGCTGAACACATTTGTAATACGTTCACACCTAGTTAATTAAATATCATTAATACCTACTTAGTTAATCAACTGAACACATTTGTATTATGTTTACAGTGAGGCGTGTTTCATAAACATTGCAAAGGATATATCAGATCTGTTTCCATAGGAAACACACAGGCGGATGGTTTCTCTGTTTATCAAATTCTCTATTTATACAATAGTATCTTAGAACTAGTTCCAAGTTACCATTATGCTTGGATATATGAAGCTCTCTGATTCAGCTGTGCTGAATCCGAATGATCTCATTATAATGATTCTGAGAACTCTTCTAACTTCTAACTCTTCACTTGATTTGCCTATACATAGATACCAAGTATTTGAGTAATATTTATAGTTTGTTCCAGCCATTACAAACCGATGCCTTTAATGTATCTATCAGTTCGGTTGTCTGAATGCTGATGTAGTGACCTAAACTGGATCGTCCAAATTACATAAAGCACATTGCAGCTTGCAATTGAAGAAATTGTTGGAACTACAAAAAGCAATCAATTTGATAATGTGGTTTCTCGTATACTATACGCGAATACAGTATATGCTTAGTTTTTATTTCAAATTCGCTCAATTTACACCATTTTGACGAACTGAGCATTAGTTAACAGGGTCCTTCACCTGACATCTTCAAGGCTTCCTAGAACAGCAGCTGCCCATAGCGTCTGTTCAGCGAAGTGCCAATCATGATTAGTGTGGCGAAAATGAGACGATTTTGCCGGGCATCTCCGAGCATCACTCGCACATACAGCCTGAAGTAGGGGAAGTCGTTTCTCCGGCATATGGCCTTGTAGGTCGCGACGTACTTGAGGAAGAATACGTATGCCATTTCCTCATCTCCCTCCATTCTGTAGGAATGAGCGGTTAAAAGCAGCTGGCGCGCGATTTTGACTGCACTGCAATTATAGAGGAATTTCTAATCAATTTTGTTTACATCAGCATCTTAAGAGTCATATATTAAGTAGCTGTCTTTAGATATGATAAATATGTACGAAGTGGCAATAAAGAGGGGTAAGCACATACATATGTAACTTTTAGGCATATTAAAGAATAACAAGTAAGAATGCTATAGCCGAGTATACCCGACTACGAAACTCCCTGTACCCAGGTCTAAGACATCCAATCACATCTACGTCCACTTACACATACACAAAGACGCACACACACACTGGCGGCAAAAGCGACAGCGCAAGCCAGGCAATTTAATTGGTGACTGTGCTTCTTCTTCCCCCTCTCGCTGCATCACAGAATCTTCTTTCGTGAATAACTTCCGTGTTTATTATCCGATCGACTTGAAATTTGAACAGTAGATTAAGAGAGACTGAAGTATTGTACATGCCAAATCTTAAAGCTATATCTTGAAAATTGTTACTGTAAAACGGTTTTAATCGATTTGCGGAGGAACGGGGGAGATATCTGAAATATGAAACAAACTTGATCTGCGTATGGTATACAGGAAACTACATTTCAAATTTGGAGTCTCTAGCTCTTGTAGTTGCTGAGATCGACGCGTTCATACGGACGGACGGACGGACAGACAGACGGACATGGCCAAATCAAAATCTCTTTTGATACTGATCAAGAATATATATACTTTATAGGGTCGGAGATGTCTCCTTCTGTCTGTTACATACATTTGCACAGATGTAATACCCCCTTTTTATGGGTACAGGGAGTAAAAATACCACTTTAGAGGTTACAAAGTAGGCCAAGTTATGCCCTACAGCAGGAGCGCTTCTAATGGAAGTGCGCATGGTAAGCCCAAATAGACTCTGTAAACAGCTGTAAACTTTTTTCTAACGAAATCACAGGCTAGAAACAACAACAAAATCTGCACTGATCGCTGGCGCCACGAAAGTGTTGTTGCCTGCGCTTTGAAAGAGCAAAGGAGAAGAGCAAAAAATGACGAGATTGTGTTTTTTCGTTCTGCTTCGTGCGAAGAGAAGCGTGTATGCATGTGTGTTTGCCTATGCCTATGCGTATTACAAAAACAAAAAGGCTTGGGCGCCGCTGCCCCACACATTTCTCTTGTGCCTTCGCGAAGCAAATTTGCAAAAACAACGTAAAGAATACGGACCTGCGGAAGTGCGTGTTTTAAGCATGAGATTGGAATGACCAGAAGCATGAAAAGCGAGCTTGGCAGCTTGTTGTGACTTTTTCCACCGCCTTCGTCTCCGTGTCCCTTGCCAATAAGCCAAAAGTGGCAGGCAGCTGCATCGTGTAAATTAGCACTAGCACTGCAATCACGCACTGCTTGGTGACAATGAGCTTCTACAGAAAGAAGTAGACAAATCTGTGGTGTTCACTTACGTTTCAATAGACTTGCGGCTCAAGTCTGGACTCTCGCCAAGCTTCTCCAGATCCGCAGCCTTGACGCCCACGTATAGTCTCTGTGGCGGTTGCATTGATGTTACCTTGTCGACTTCTTTCAATCCAATATTCTCTTAATGCTGCTGATCCGTAATGCGGGATCACGCTTGATGAGCTAAAATGTTTTTTAACGGGACAGCAATAACAGCGAGCAATGCAAAACCCCTTTTACATATTCAATAGATAGCGAATATCTATTTCGCACTTACCAACACTGTTATCGCAGAAGCCAATGACAAGTTGTCATCGACAAATTTTGTATCAATGTGATTTAAGTTTGGGTCAACGAAGATAAAAATCGCAACAATTTTTTGATTCCAAAGGCGGGAACACGGCTGATTATAAATAAAGCGATCATTGCATTTCATGCTTTGCCATGGCCATTTGTTATCGATAGATTCTTCTGTTGAATTGTGGAGGTCGCACGATTGGTCAATGCGAACACTACTTGATTTTCACATTTAGAAGAGCAAGTCCTCATGCGCCTAGCTTGAGGCTTGGTCCTTTTATTATTTACTATACTTGTGTTGTTATGTTACTATTTTTGTATTGTATGGATTCAACGCTTAATAAAACAAAAAAAAAAAAAAAAAAAAAAAAAAACATTTAGAAGTTGTAAAACATTTTGTAGTCGGCAGTGACTGGACAGCCAAAGAAATGTAGATGAACAAATAAGAATTTATTTGTTAATCTTCTTAATAATAATAATAATAATATAATATGTGTATGCATCAAAAAGAAGCACCTGTACCAAGACAAAATTATAGTTCCCTCGCTGGGATTCGAACCAGCGAATTAGTCAACTCAGCCAAGATGGACTTATACAAAGGCGTATAAGTACATCTTGAACTCCGCCAACAAGGAGATTCAGAGCAGCTGATAGAGTAAGGTTTCGCTCTCAGCAATTATATTGCTCTCAGGAACTTATTTGAAGCAGGATATTATAAGAATTTACCAATAAGAAAATCTTATTTAAATTGAGTCAACATAAAAATCATATTTTATTCTATTCTAATTAGACTATCCGTGGTTTTGGTTGCCTATTCAAGAACGTTTGTATTCGATTCAAATATGAATTCGAGGTTGATCACACTTGATTCAAGTATATAATGAAAATATACTTCAAATGAAAAGAACTTAAGTGGAGAGCTCGAATTTAGAGCGTAATTTTTAGCTGAGTAACTTGTGCCCAATCTGCATTTTCTGTTGACCAACACTCAATGATCGAATAATATATATAAGGCTGATGCGTGTGTTTCATATTCAGCTGCTATTACCTACATCCCTCCCCCTCTCTTCTGCTCTTTATCTTAACTCGTCTCGTTCATCAACTTTTCCAGCTAAACACCACAAATTGCCAGACAAGTCAAGGAGCATAGAACAATTTGCCAGCTAAATAACAAAATGTAAGACAAACTACGTCATACTCATACTCATACTCGTTCATTCATTCATTCATCCTAACCTCACTCTCCTGTCCAACCTAACCTCAACTGAAGTCGCTGCGCTGTGTATGTGTGTGTGTGTCTGTGTGTCGCCAAACCACAACAAAGTGCAAATTTATGCCACAATAAATGTTGCCCATGTCTAGTCTATGATGGTAAAGGGGTGTGGTGTCGTGGGGCGGGGTACGTCCATTGCAGGACTTAAAGGCGTCGCGTTATGGCTCTTCAAAACATTTTGATGGGACGACACCAACAAGGAAGGCCTTAACCTACACTAAACCCAACAACGAGCTATAAATAAAGCCCTGCCACTTGATGAGCCAGGGATGGGGTTAGCTCCGGGGGGAGGGGGGAAAGTTAGGGAAAGGAATGTTGGGGCTAACTCGTCTCCTCAATGGGGCAAAGTATAAACTTTGGGATAGTCGCATAAACTGTCAGGCATCAGTAACTTATCGACCCTTAGCTTTTAAGTGGATGATTTCAGGTTTCAGATTTCCGTATACACCAACACACGCACACACACACACGCACACCTGGGTAGACAGGTCTCTGTGAGTGTGTGTGTGTTTGGATATTTTTTGTTTTATTTCACTTTCAATGCGGGCAACTGGCGCTTTTCCGCTTTCATTTTGTTGCTGTTTTCTATCGACTATTTTCTTGATGATTCTATTTTGCAGTACTTAACTACCCGCCGCCAACCCCTCACACACACACACACACACGCACACACACACACCGCCTTCCTTCGTCATCGTCGTCATCATTTTATTTTATAAACTCCTGCAGTTTCTGGTCAACTTGACTGACTTTTAGTTGTGCCTTGAGTGGGAGTTTGGGGGGAAGAGGCTGCCAGTGTGTGTGTGTGTGTGTGTGTGTGTGTGATCCTAGGTGTGCCTGTTTGTGGTTAGCTGCTGCCGCTGTGGCTGCGGCTGCGGCTGCTGTTGCTGTTGCTGTTGCTGTTGCTGTTGCTGTTGCTGTTGCTGCCGTCGTGCACGTCAAGTGTCCTTAAACGGATTAAGGGTGAATGATAGCGGCTTATGTCTTAGGTGTGTCTGGTGTCCTTTTGTGAAATATCCGCCCCCCTCTGCCCCCTCTGGCTCCTGCCCGCCCAGCACCGCCCAGCTATTACCTGTGCTCTTCTACTGGCT
The DNA here is from genome assembly GCA_035043065.1 of Hirtodrosophila confusa. Classification (NCBI taxonomy): domain Eukaryota; kingdom Metazoa; phylum Arthropoda; class Insecta; order Diptera; family Drosophilidae; genus Hirtodrosophila; species Hirtodrosophila confusa. The sequence continues at coordinate 4,156,497 of JAWNNI010000085.1, read as the reverse complement.
GTGGTTGCTGTTTTAATGTTTTAATGTTTTCACATTTTATTGCGGCTTTGCTGTCCTGTTTTCTGTTCTTTCTCTGCTTTCAACGGCATCTTGCTCGGCTCTTGACTTTTGACTCCTTATGAGGTGGCAAAACTGTATAACGATTTCTGAAGGAAGCATGTGAAAGAGACGGCTAGAGGGGGAAAGAGTCGAACCAAGACATTCAAGCGAAATTAATATGTTTAATCAGCACCAAATCCAGTTATTATAATTAGAAGTGATCACAGCGTAAGCCAGTTTCCTAAACAAACAAATAAAGCTTTGAACCGGTTCGCAAACACTTTGAACCATTTCGTTATAGCCTACATTCTTAATCTCGAATTTTTCGAGGATCGGTAAATTACACAGGATAAATTATGAAGAAGAAAAGCTAACTTGACTTACCCATTTACCACACTTTACCGGCAGCAAACAACCTTGAACCGGTTCGGTTTGATTGAGATTAGAGTGGCAGGTTTTTGAACATCTGGAATTAGCTTTTGACCCATCTATCTATATCTATATTTCGCACAACCCAAACACTATAAGTTACCTACGTAGTCTTAAAACTAACTGATTTTACTGAAGAAACCACTTCGAACCGGTTTTCAAAATATCATACATTTCAAGCACTAGCCAAATGGTTCCTGACTGAACCTCAGCGAACCGGTTCGAAGAAAACTGCTTTCATGCCTTTGCCTGGATATTCACCTTAAATTAGAGTCGGAAAGTCGGAAAAGTCCAGATTGAATTAATATATCAGCCATGGAAGCCCTATATCTCAAAATACTTTTCGATTAAAGCATCCGAGAACCGAAACTGTTAATTGTACTTCTAGTATTAAGTATTGTTATTACTGATAATAATTGTTTGAATTGTAAATGAATTTGATAGTTTCGATAGTTATTGTTAACTGGTAGTTCCAATATTCTAGTTCATGAATGAACTATCGGAGTTGCACGATCCGATAACATAAGATACCGATAATTAAGATATCGACGTGGGATGAGATTTTAATAAAGTTGCTTTTAAATAATTAAAATACTGAAACCAAACACTTTTCTTTACGCACAGCTTTAGTTTACAGTGATTTGTTGAAATCCTTGTAGGAATACTTAGGATCAGTTGGGCTAAGGCCACAAATGAAGTCAATCCAACGAAACATTTCAAAGCATTTGTTCAGCGTTAAGAATAAAGCAAGATGAGTCACAACGTGTGTGTGTGTGTGTAGTTGCTACAAAGGATTACAGACAACATGCCTCCTTCCTCGCTGGTTGCCTACCACCAACCCGCTCTTCCACTCTCCCCTACTCCGCTGTCTAACCGCAAAACAATTAAAAAGTTGGCGCCCGAAAATTGGCGCAGAAATTGGAGGCAACTCGCGAGCAAAACTCAACTTGTGGCACGTACGCAACTGCAACAACCGAAACTGAAACAACAACTGCCTATAGACAATGACACAAATCAAAAAGTTGAGGCATGCGGAGTTTATGAGCGAACAATGGCGAAAGGAGTCCGCCCCCCCGTCCCCCATGCCCCGTCCCACGCCACAATTCCCCCCATTCCCCCATTCCCACCCTGTGCTGTCTGCTGAACTCCTTCAGCTGTTTAATTTCCTTGTCTAATTGCGTGGCACAACACAAAACTCAACAGCAAAGGATTTTCACTCGCTGCCAACGAACAAGGCGGCGTATACGTGATTTATTTGCTCTGGGTGGCTTACGGCGCTGCCGGGGGGGGGTCGTTAGGGAGTCAGGGGCTAGCTGGCAAGTCCACTCAGTCGCGTAATCTCAGTGTCAATATTTATAAAATATTTTTAAAGTACGTGCCCCAAAGTTGAAAATCAATTGCCAACACGAAACGCGTCACATGATATTGGAACAGGCGGCACAGTGGCAGTCAGGGGGAGGGGGCTTGACAGGAATAAAGAAGGGGGGGAGTGAGCGGTGGTTGGGGCTATGCTTTTTAAGTGTGGAAAGGTATGGGTGGCTTGTGAGTGGACATGGCATTTGAAAGCCAATCCGTTTACTTTCATTGACAGTTGTGCGACACATGCGTTACATAAGCCAAATCCCTCCCCCCCACTGCTACCCCCTGCTGAGCGTAGCCGCCCCGCCACTCTCTTTGGGCCGTCAATAAAACAAGTAGCGGCATTTGTTGTTGCTGTCCCGGAAAATATGTCAGCAGCGGGTGAAAAGCACTCAAATTAATAAACTCCGTAAAATGTGAGCGCAGACAGTTATGAAACAAGCAAGAATACACTAGAAGGGGTATGCTCGACTAACAGCAATACTCTGTACAGTCGAAAGAGCTGTATAAACATAGGGTATGCGGCAGTCTATCACCATGTGTACTAACACTAACTCTACAAGTTGGCGCTCAGAATAAGGAGTTGGCTAACTTGCCCAACCAGCTTATAAGTAGTTGGGTAGCAATAATTTATACTCAAAAGCTAGATCGTACATTTCGTTCTTTTCGATTTTCGGTGTTGGGTTTATTCGATGTGAAAATTTGAAGGAAATTTTCATAAATATAGGGTATGTGTTAGTCTATATACCAAATTTGCAAAATTTATTTCGTTAAGTTTTGGACTTAGACATGTTCGTAACAGAATTGATGAAGATTGCACTTACTCACTGTAAGAGTAGTTAAGTAGGGTATAAATTTACTTACCTGCTACTAGGATTTTTGATTTTCAGTGTAATATTTGCTAATATGCAAACTTTTTAAGAACCCTGATCTATATAGGATATGTGCGAGTCTATATACCAAATTTTCTAACATTAGCTCTCATAATCTCTGAGTTCCAATAGATATATAGATGATGTTGCAGCGTAACAAGTACAGCTACGTTGTATAACTTTTTGGAAGGTATGCCTAATGAATTGGTGGGCAGCTGAGATTGGATTGAGCATACCCTACCAATGTCGTCTTGTACAGAGTATCAAAAGCAGAAAACCAAAACAGAACGAGCAAAAAATAAAAAGAATGAAAACAAAACAAACGGGGCAACGTGTGTGTGCAGCGTTAAGTGGCCTGCACCCCTAAAGCCAGCTCCCCCTAGATTCCACCCTTCAATCTGGCCCAAGCCCCCACTGCCACCCCCTTGGCCACCCGTAAATCAAAGTGGTAGCTGGGAGCAGACAGAGCCAGAGCCAGAGCCAGAGCCAGAGCCAGAGCCAGAGCCAGAGCCAGAGCCAGGACCAGAGGCAGTCAGTACTCATGGCCAGGATGGCTCCTGGACGGCTGCTCTTGGCCTTTCGCGTCAGACACTCTGTCAAACTTTGTTTGTCCTGCCAGGGATGTGGTTCGGTGGAGCTGGGGGTTCCCCAAACGAAAGGAGGGGAAAGGAGCTTTGGGGGCAGAGTTCACGGTCAAACTTGGACACACACACATACACAAGGTGTGCGACGAGTGCAGGCAGCTGTTAGGAGCATGCGGGTGGGGTATGAGGTAAGGGAAAGTGCGGCAGGGTGTGTACTCGGGGTAGAGCGGCGGAGCGCGGGGCAGCCCTTCAATGGTGACGCTGAAACTGAAGCTGTCAATTGTTTTGCAGTCTACACTGGACATGGGCAGCTCCTGGATAGCGGATAGGACACGGGAGAGTGGCGAGTGGAGAGGGGACCAGGGACCGGCAGGTATGTGTTGGTAGAAGGGGTGAGGTGGTGTGTTTTGTTTGTCAGTTTTAACACTCATCAACAGCAGACATCGAGGTAAACCACTTGCCACAAATGAAAAAAATCAGACATAGGAATTGCTTTTCAAAATGTAGACGCCTGGAGAGAGGGGTGCAGGGTGCAGGGTGTATCACTTGCAACGGCACGAATACAATGCAACAAGTTGCAAGCTGAAAGTGAACATAACTTGATAAATGCGCGAATACACAACAAAGTAATCCAAATGAAATACAATCAAAATGAAAAATGATTCATCGAATGTTTATTTCACCTCAAACAAACCAGAAGTCGAATCCGGCTCCACTAAAGGCAATTCATTGACTTTATTCCGATACGAATATATTTAAAGACTTATTAATTACATGCTATATTTATAACCTTATGCACAACGCCCGGTTCATAATAACCAAAGAAATATATACATATTCCTAATATTAAGCACATATCACCAAAATTTCTTATCTATTTGCAGGGTGTGAATAGGATTACGTAAGATGTGAAATAAGCTTACAGACACCTACATTCCAGGAAGCTACATTCTAGATTTGCTAACTAATACGCATAGACCCGGCCATTGATACTGATCAAGAATGTAAGAGTATTTACTCGTATTCTGGGGTCACCCTCAATCAATCACGAAAATAGAGAAAACGACTTATAACAACTGTGCATATTTAAAGCAGACCGAAAAATAACCACTGAAAAGACCGAGGAGCTACCTTATACTATAGACATCTTTGCTACTGAGGCCTCTTAGTAATATCTGGATATGTTCTTGACCTGGAATATTGGCATTAATATCTCCAAATGCGTCAAGGTTACGTTTGCCAATTGCCCGGAAGAGATCCTGCAAGGGGACACCCTCGATCACAAGGCATACCATAAGTATTAAGGACTCATCCTGGATTGAGGAAAAAAGGATGGACTGGCTCCTCAGACAGAAGAAACTCTCGCTGGTCAATAAAGTGAGAATTTATAGAGTAATTCAGCCGCAATCTGGAAATATGATGTGCAAATATATGGGTTAGCTGCCAATTCCACATCAACAAAATAAGAGTGGCTCAAGCTTAAATTTGAAATTGAAGCGTAACCTTAAAGTGCCTGCTATTGGTGACACCCTCAACAATACATCCCAAAAGTATCTGGACCATCCGCCCGCCAAACAGCCCTTCGAGTAGCCGGTCCAATCAGGTCCTCGCCCGTTGAGCTTAGATAATGTAAATATCATTTCACTATTCTTTCTCTTCTAGTTATAATGCAAGCCAAAATCTATTTAAAATTAGATTATGTTTTTCCTTGTATATTTAACCAATAAAGCTGTATTATAGTAGCAAGATAGCAACAAGCTAATTTAAATACAAACATATAGTATGCACTGCCAGCTGCAAAAAAACGGATCTGTGCCAAGTTTCATTACGATATCTTTAAAACTAAGAGGGTAATTTGCATAGAAACAGACGGATTTTGATGCTGATCAAGAATATACATATATACTTTATGGGGATCGGAAACGTTCCCTTCAAAGCGTTACACATTTTGTGACAAAATTTAATACCCTCTGCAAGGATATAATAAATTATTTTTTTTATTACGAAAATACTCGACTGTGTTGAACAAAAAATTCCGGCTCTGATTCATTGTATCGCCAAAATTCTGTTTTGGATTCTTCGTTGGAAACCGATGGAGTATAATTTCAATTGGAAATGGGACAGAAGATTATGTTCAATGGTTACACTTCAGGATGTTGGCTCAAGAAGCATCAATAGCAGCAGTAGCATCAATATTTTTTTTACGGATTCTTCATACCTCTTTCCTTCGTTGTTTACATCTCAAGAACCTGTCTACCTTACATTCTCTTTTGGCTTCTTCGAATTGGAATTGGAACACACTGTTGTGCCGGCGAACAAGATGATGCTTCTAGCACCAAGTCTAGAATATCCCACCACTATCCTTTCAAATACACGAAGAAGTAATTTCAATAAAATTGTAATTTTACGTACTAGTCCAACAATTTTCTAGGATCACATGGGGTACTTGTAAATTAGAATAGCATTTATGTGAGCGTCACTCGTCCTCCGGTAAAGTATTTAACCTGAGGATATTTTCACATTTCAACAAATGTGCTGAACACATTGAGAGATTGCAATGGGGCAGGAGTTTGAGAAGAGCTAGAGATAGAATAATGAGAGGGAGTATCTCATCTGACCTATTTCTAAATGACTGTGAATGTTAGTCTTCATTGCTAATAACTATTATATTATCTATGAATCTGGGAACTTACAATTTTTGTCAGTAGTAGTGCCAGCAGATTTTTAAAAGTTAATTGATGTCACAAATAATACGACAGATGTCTTAGGGTCAAACAGAAACCACTCATAAAAAAATTGAAAGTGCTAGTTACACATAACAAGTATGCTCTAGTCGGGTGTTTCTCAAAAGGAGATAACCCCGCTCGGAAAGACGTAAAATGATATACATATATCATAGGAAGAATCGAAAGTAAATTGATTTGTATGGAGAACTATATTGCCTATGAATGTATTTGGAAATCGATTGAAGTTTAGAAACTTAGCCTTAGTCAACTGCTCAGATGCCATTGCTTGTTTGTGGAGGAGTAATGTGTCATTCCAGAAAACGTTTTCGACCCATTAGGAATCATAGTTTTCTTGTAAGCCTGCAACTGGGTAACTGACAGAATTTGGAAGTTGTTGTTCCTCGCGTTGACAGCTGCTGTCAGTTGGCCTCAGGGTGGTTAAATTGTACCGTGAGGGGAAGTGTAAAATGGTGGGGGTACAAATAATCAGCGCCAGGCGTTTCAATTTGTTAACCGGTGGCAAATTGTTTTCGTTTTGGGGCATGCAGATGAGGCACGAGATGCAAGTGGGCAACTTGCCAGCCGCCAGCTGTCGGTCTATCAACAGCTGTTGTTGTTCTTGTAGCTGTTGTAGTTGTTGTTGCTGCTGACTGGGCCAGGTAATGCACACGTCTGGAGCATTTACTTAGGGCCAAGTTTTGTCTGCTGCCTGCTATCAACTGTCTCCACATTTGGCAGCTGCCAAAAGTTGCCACCACTTTGGCTTTCATTTTTCGACTCGCCAACTAAGACAGTACATTGCGGGGGGGACTGGGGCAGGTTGGGCGGGTGTACGGGTGGCGGGTTAAGGGGTGATGAGGTAACTGCAAAATGCAAAATGCATTTCATTAGCCAACAGGCAGCAGGCAGTCAGGCAGTCAGCGGTTGCCACTTTTTGCATAAGTTAGTAAATATTCAAAAAAACAACAACTTTTTTGCCTAGCAAAACAACAGCTGAAAAACAAAAACAGGTTAGAAAAGGAATCGAGAGTGCTCGACTAGTGCATACCCTATAAGCAGCTTCAATTTAACCTTAGTAACTACAGCCCTTCTCAACTAACTGTTAAGATTATTAAGAGCATGAAGAATTCAATATAATCACCAAAATTTTCATCGCCAGTTTTATAAATTCTTCTAGGCTTTATAAGTAGATTAGTGCATAATTTTCTTACAACACTTTTATACCTTTGCTAAACGTTGCGTTAGTACAGGGTATGTAAATAAAAAAAAAAATAGATATAGGGAAGTGCAAAACTGAGAATCAGATGACAAAAGTTGTCTGCGTTTCTTGGTTGAGGCAAAAGTTTGTCGCTTTGCTTTGGCTTTCACTTGGTTTTTCCTTTGCTTTTCCTCTTGCCAGTTGCATACGCTGTCAGAGACAGGCCACCGCTGCCTCTGCCGCCGCCGCTGCAGCTGGCCCCGCCCTCCCACTTACCCTGCCCACGTGCCGTAACGCCAGCTACCAAGTTTATGCAGTCCGACTTTAATATTATTTTTATTTCTCTGGCATTTCAATGACCTAACCTCAAACTCGGTCCCTGCTCGGGCGCCACATCTTGTGGTGAGTCCTTAAATGTCTATGGTTAATAATGAACTATGACTCATTTTATATGTTATTTTCCGATATTGGGATGCGCTTTTCTAGCTTGCCATTCAACAGAAATACGAACTTTAGATATCGATAATATTGATAGTAGTTATGATATTCTTCCGGCTCTAATATCATCTATATATTAAATAGACATAGATGCGCTTATTTAATACAATCTTGTCATTCATCTTGATCTAAAGCAAAATCCTTGTAGATTACCTTTTCACACTCGCAACTTTACTCAACACAAACTTTACTGACAGGTGTTGCTCAATTAAACAAATTAAAACCGACAAAAGTGTTGCTCAGTGATTAAATTCCATTTATTCCATAAATATGCAGAAATGTGTCACAAACTAGGAAAGTTGTTAGGCGCTAGAGTGTGTATATGTGTGTGTGGTTGTGACCAGTGTTGGTAGTCGTCGTTAGAACTGACAAGGCATTCCTATGCGAATGTCTTTTCGATTCTAAATTGTCTTGGCATTCCAATTTAATTTATATTCCAAAATATAATTGTTGTGAAATTTGTCAGATTATCGATAAATTGAACAATACCATCGATAGTATCGATAGTGTCATCGATATTTGCCAACTCGCATATACAAACTCGTTGCTAGCTGAATCCATACGGGTGCCACTTGAACTCAAAAGTTCTTGCATAATGTGCATAGGAACACACACGCATACACATTTAAATATATAGATATATAAATACATGTACACAGATTTATGTAGGAGGAGAGAGACAGAGAGGGAGAGAGAGAGAGAGAGAGTTGTGCACAAGTTGTTTTGGTGTGCGGCATTTGGGGAAACTTGTGAGCAACTTTGCACCAATTAAACTTGTTAAAACGCTCGTTTTCGGTTATCCAAAAGCTGACAACTTCACTACACAAAACTCTAATTACATTTTACGAATGCACACACACACACGCACACTCACACACAGAAAGTAACACACATGTATGCAGTAGCAGCCTTTAGTTGCGCATAATTAAAAGTTATTTTATTGTTGTGCATCGCACAACAAGTTGTAAGGACTTCAAATGCAACCCAGACCCAGAGGATGTCGCTGCCACTGAAGGAAGAAGTGTGGGGAAATGCGGTGCAAAGTTGGTGGTTTCTTCAGAGGTTAGCTAATAAGCCGTGGCAATGTGGTTACTTTCACAAGCCACAGATCACATTTAGTTGAGCCGAGAGTGGAGCGGGTGCTGGGAGTAAAATGAACAGCAGACTGTGGAGTCGATAGTTAGGGATTGAGCTGGAATACGACAATTAGTCGTTGCACATTTTACACCACTCTCAGCCCTATTCCCGAAAATACTCTAACCTAACCCGAACACACTATCAAACTCATCAGATTATACCTTGGCCAAACTGTACCCAAAAACTGTTCCTACCTCGCATATAAGCTATAAGTTTAAAGTATTTCTCAGCCTTTACTACACGTAATACCCTACCACACACTCGTTACCCTACACAACTCACCATCGCCTAATTCATACACACTACCCCAACACTACCCCAACACCCTACAGCGCTGGTGCTGAAAACCTTCCCTGAAAAAAGAAGAAAGGCCGAACAGACGTCCCGATACTGTTAAAAATAAGTTAGAATGCTATAGTCGAGTATACCCGACTACGAAACTCCTGTACCCAGGTCAAAAATTTCTGATCGCATCTTCGTAAACTTACACATACACACACATACATACACAAGGGCGCACACACACGAGCCACAGCGCAAGCGAAGCATTTTAAATGGTGACTGTGCTTCTTCTTCCCCTTGCTGCAGCACTGAATCTTCTTTCGTGAATAACTTCCGTGTTTATTATCCGATCGACTTGAAATTTGGGAGGGACTAAACTTTAAGAGGGACTAAAGCATTGGACATGCCAAATCTTAAAGCTATATCTTGAAAATTGTAACTGTAAAACGGTTTTATCGAATAGCGGGGGAACGGGGGAGATATCTCAAATCTAAAATAAACTTGACCTGCTCCCGCTATACACGAACCTACACTCCAAAGTGTCTCTAGCTCTTATAGTTGCTGAGATCCTTGCGTTCATACATACGGACGGACAGACGGACAGACAGACGGACATGGCCAAATCAAAATCTCGTTTGATACTGATCAAGAATATATATACTTTATAGGGTCGGAGATGTCTCCTTCTGCCTGTTACATACATTTGCAGAGATTTAGTACCCCCTTTTACCCATTTTATGGGTACAGGAGTAAAAGATGCTATTCGAGTATATACGAGTATATAGATCCATTTAAATTTTCGATTATATCTATCGGGACATTAATATTTTACAGCCCTACAACCCTCTACTCCGGTATAGCTGAATATTTCAAACCAGGGATCACAACTAGAGTTATGAGCTTAAAACAATCAAACCATAACAAGTAAGAACGTTGCAGTCGAACGTATCCGACAGCAGAATACTCTGTTCTTGACAGTTCATAAATTGAGGTATACACTAAGTTGGGTTGCTCTAGCTTAAAGGGTGTGGGAAAAAAAGCGTTCATACGGACTGACGGACATTTCGCGGCCAATATATTCTTTTCCTTCGGGACCGAGTATAAAAGATTATCTAGCTGAACGTGGAAATGTTAGACATATAGTACTTCTTCCGGATGCAGTATCCTGGAAACAGGAAAAACTTTTATTTTTAAATTTTTTTTAAATTCTATAATTTTTTATTTATTTATTTCACTTTTCGCTTTTTTTCTGAATTTGTTGTCTAGGTTTATGGGACACTTAAATTTCATAGGAGGTATGTAATATTCTTAAAAATTGTTTGCTTTCTTGTTATCAATAATTAATGATACATATATTTATTTCAGGTGAGTCGGATTTTGATTTGCGTTTTGAGGTGCTCTTTTTCTGTCTTTAATCTTGCCACAAGTTTTAATTGCCAAAGTTGTGCCTCTTGCTTCAGTTGGGCTCCGTTTTTTGGTTTGGTTTGTGGGCTTTTTGGTCAGCCTAATGGCTAATAAACATAAAAGTATGGCGCATAGGCCTAAAAGCGGGCTACATAAAAACCAAATTAATATATCCTTGGAGACCAGAGCAAGTACATTAAAACTGCGACCCACACAACATGCAAAACTTTACAACTTGGCCGTTAAGAAAACAAAGATGATAATGTGAATTATGATCATGATGACTATGATAATGATGATGATGATGAGCAGCGCTTTGTGTATGGCCAAGACAAGTTCAACAAAAATATATGTGGCCCAGTGTTATACTATTTCATTCTTTTTGTTTTTTGTTTTTTTTTGTGAGTAGGGGGGAACAAGGCGCATTGTTGTGCAATTTTCGGCAGCAGCTGCTAATTCTGTCAAAATCACACAAAGCAATACATCACACATGCCCTCGCCCCAGCTCCAGACTCTGCCCCTGCCCCTGCGCCGTCCCCGTCCCCATCCCCGGCCATGGCAGCCCATCAGTCGACTGGACAAATTCATGGCACCACTCGAGATAGATTGCCACGCAGGCAGACAGGAATGAAGCATCCAGTTGCCAGTTTCCAATTCCCAGTTGCTCTGCAATTGTGTTGTGCATCCTACCCGCTGCCCACACTCCCCTCGCCACCACCGCTCTCAGTGCCACAGCTGAGATTCTGTTCTGTTTGGCATGCATTGGGGCAAAATTGCAACGGCATTTGACAGCCGCCGCATCCTTTCAGCGACATTTGCTTGCCAGTTCTATTTCTCTTTTCCTCTTTTCGACACTGCAGTGGAGCAGAGATGAGGGATATTGTGATTTGGCGGTCACAGTGACAGCTGTGAAACACCACTGACTGTGACTAATCAGAAAATCTGACTACATCCAAAGATAACTGGCTGTCCCTACTTCAATCTAATTACTATCGATTTATCGATAATAATCGGTTGTTGCATCAGGATGTTTTTTTAAGAACACATCGAACCACTTCTTACACTAATTCTTTGCACGGATGGATTTAAACCATCAAATAGAACAAAACAAGCAAAAATATATGGAAGAACGGATCCTAATATGTAATTAAAATAATAATACAAATAGCATGTATAGTATGTAAAAACCAAAATCAACTAATTCATTTTGAATTCGTTTTTCCAATGATCTATAAAATAAATACAAAATTTCTTTGAATTATCGATTAATTGATTTTACCGATCCGATTAGTCAAAAAAACATCGATTGGCACTAAACGATTATTTCCCAATTATTTACATTTCTATATATGTATGTTTATATATAGAGAGACTGTGACTGCGACTGTTACTGACAATGTCACGATTGTGACTCGCGTTATTCAGTCACACTGCGGCGCGCTACTTGTCAGTCACAGTTACCCAGTCACAGTTTTGACGATATTGCCAACGTCGGCGGAAAAGTATTGAAATAATGCAAATACATTGAATATGCCTCTCAGCATGAGGCACATCTAACTGACTCACTGTCACCATTAACAAAAAAATGTTATCATGCGATCGTCACAAAATCACGCATATCAATTGCCAACTTGATTTGAAAATTTGTGCGTTATATCAAGTTGATATATTTGTTTTTTTATGCAAATTCGATCTTGTGCTATTGTCTACCCAAAATTTGAAACGAATTTAATATTTAAGTTTCAGCTTCTCGAGAATTATCGAACTAGAGCAATGATTATCGACAATGTCGCTGCTATCGATAACAACTGCCGTTTCCAGAGCTGCATTTCAATTGTAACCATTCTCCCACTACGAGTTTCCTTGTGTTCCATTTTCAATTGTGTTTACGGAGAGAAATGCTGCATTTTTTACTTGTTACTTGTAACCACAACCCCGAACCTAGATTAACTAATTGCAAAGTTGTGTTTTTCACAAGCAATAATGCATCATTAAAGCCAATGTGCTTGTACTTATTTCTTTCATTACAATTAAATATAAAGCGTGTGTATTTATAACCCTAGAAAAACAGAAAATATTAAAATGAAGCTATCAATCTGTGCAACAATATACTCAGAGCTTGAGACTGTAAAATTGTGTTCGGAATTTAATTTAAGGTATTTGGTTTCCTTAAGAATTGTAAGAAATCTACATACCTCAGACAAATATAAAAGGACATAATTGTAAATAAAATTATATACCTTCAATAATATAAAAATATAAAAAAAACCAACACTATTTATACACCAGAAATCATAAGTTAAGCAAAACAATGCACAATTAAAGGCATAAGAGTCTTGGCTAATATTCAGTTCTGACTCAAATTTGTGATACAAAAAATACAATTGTAGGAAAAAACGAACACTATTTATACACCAGAAATCATAACTTAAACATAACAGTGCACAATTTACGGCATAAGGCCCTTGGCTAATATTCAGTTAAGATGCAACTTTGTGATTAACTTAATTGTAAATACTGGTTGTATAACTCTCTCTGTGTCAGCTCAAAGACAACTTGACTTTTGGCATTGGCATTTAGTGCCGCAAATGCCTCGCCTCAAGACTGGGGACTCAAGAGTGACTTGGAAGTTTCGTGCCCTCTGAAATAGTTCAATTGCCATACAAATGCGGCAAACAACAACTGAGTGGTCAAGTGGTGCAAGGGGTGGAAAGGGATGGCAAGGGAGGTAGGGAGGTAGGGAGGCTTGTCAGAGGGATAGAGGGGATGAGGTGAGGCCTCTACTCTCTCAACTATTTGCCAATGTCATTCAATTAGGCAGAGATAATTCCCACAAAAATGCTTCAGTTACATGCAATCACAATTAAGCAGACGAGGCAACAACAACAACTGAAAATGCTTCAGCGGAGCATAGTCGACTGGGAGATACCCCTTTCAAAGTTGATACCCCGTTTCGTTTATATAAACTATCGATAGTCTTGGTAGTCGTAGGCAGCGATATTGCCGATAGATTCAAATGCATTTGTGGGGAAATTTAAATATTATAATTAAGAAAAATATAATATTATTTTAAAGACAGCACTCACAATCAGAATTATAACTGAGCGCTTACGAAAAGTATCGATAGCACAATATACCAACAGTGGTGAGAGCGTATTATCGATACTATCGATAGTGGCATCGATATCAAATATAGCTCCGCTCTGGCGCGTGAAGCGACTCTGGTCACAATGCTTTATAGGGTGCCTGTTTCAATTGGAACCGTTTTAGGAATTTTAATGGGTAAAGCGTACAATAACTGCAAATATGCATAACATAAAATTTTACTAAAACCAAATAATAACAGCAACAAGAACCACAGAAGGCAACAATTTTATGCTGAGCTGTCGCTTCGTTGAGCAGACAAAAAACACATTTTCAACATTTCGCAGCTATAAATAAATCGACAATAAATAAAAGCAGCCCAAATTTAACAAAAGCGGGCAAAAAGCCAAATGGATAAACTATTAAAGCGTTATAAATTTACATATACAAGCAAATCAACTTTCACACACAAGAGGAACACATGAAAATCGCCGCTAAAGTGGTTCACAAGTGGTTCAAACTCATATTTCGCTAAGCGTTCGAGTTATGATGCTGAAATTTGATATGTGGGCGAGTGGAATGGATTTCAATTTGCTTCTGGCTTAAAACCGGCTTAGTATTTGATAAGCCTTTTGAAAAACTAATATTAAAACAAAATTATAATACCTCATCCATGAGTTCCCTGGGAACCCCTTACAGTTGTCTTCCGCTAAGTATTCGAGTAAAATTGTTTTTTACTCCCTGTACCCATTATCTAAATCTTGACTCTTATAAATTTCCCTAAGACTTGAGTAATGACTGATTTTAAAAAGCATTACCTTAAATCAGTTACTAGATATGTCTCCATACAGGTCTTAATAATAATCATTCAATAATATAGATAATAGATAATCAATCAAATTACAATACATTAAATACAATAAGATAAGTTTGTAAAGTTTCAAGATCTACTAAAAACAAACCTAACCATTTTCTAATCGATATACATTTTTGGCAATGATTTGACCTCCAGATTGATTTTGCCTTTAAATTTGAATAGTTTTTATAAAATTGTATCATTGTCAAGTTTCATGTCAACATTCCTGACTTGTAATGTTTCAATTTCATGGTAAATGTTCCTTCTAGACATCAATCATCCATAACTTGGAATGCAGTGATATTTGCAGTACGCGTTCTATACAAATCTTTGGGTTTGTGTGTTGTTCGGTTGCAAATACGATTTATCGAAGAAGGTCTTAAAGATCAATTATCGATTGTTCGATTATTAAGCTCATAGCATATTGTGTAATATTATCCTATTTAGAGGAAAGATTTTTCTATGATATCGCACTCGAATTTTGTTTGTTTATATAAGCTTTGCTTTCAAGTCCCCTACTGCGATTCCGTTCAATATCAGAACCCAGCGTCTATGCATCTTTTTATGCAGCTATTGATATATCTGAAAGTCGCCAAGTGGGCGTGCCTGGGGGCGTGGTCGTTGCGGTAAAATCAGCTATTAAAACTTAACCAAGCACAAGGAGCACAAGCTGCAAAATGGTGCGGAGGTGGGGTGGTTGGGGCGAGGGGCGAGGAATATAGCGCTAAAATGTTTCAATTTAAATTAATTATTGTTTGCGCCACAAGTGGGCGTGAAAGCTGTGGTGGGTGTGGGGAGGAGAGGGCGGTACGGGTGCGGGTGCCATCAGCAGCAACAAAAGCATCGCAACTTTTAATTATGGTTACAAAGATTTTTAGTCCTTGTCGATGGCGGCTGCCAGGAGTGCCTGGCTCTGCCTCTGTCCCTGTCCCTGCTTCTGCCCCTGCCCCTGCCTCTAAGTCTGTGTCAGTGTGCTCAGTTCCGCCCGCCCCTCACCCGCTCCCTACCAAGTCTATGTGGCTGGATTCGTCGGCAACTTTGACCAACATCGATTAAAACGATGAAAACGCGGAAAATTGCGCCAACTAGCAAAACTGCAGCGACGGCAAATGAAAATTGTGCAAAGAGGCGAGAACAAAAACAAAAAAAAGAAATTATAAAAAATAGAAGTTAAAACCTAAAAATAAAACAACAACAACAACATCTGGAAGGAGAGCAAAAGGGAGCGGCGTAGCGAGGGGGGGTAAATGAAATGCAAGGCACTAGGCAAAAGTTGAACGTTTTTATAACGTCTGAAAAAGTTGTGGAAAAACGCGATTGCCGCTTAAGAGCATCATGAAAAGGATGTGGCATGGGAATGGGAATTGGAATGGGATTGAAGATGATGCGAATGGCAATGAGAACCAGAATGAGAATGAGAATGAGTATGGGAATGAGTTTGAGCAAGGACAACGTCATCCTTGGGCTTGATTTAGTTTTTTGTTTGGTTGCAATTTTTAAATGTTGTTAACGGCTATTTTTTATTTGTTTACTTTTTATTCAAGGATCTTGAACCGAGTTTCACACGGCGACGCATTAAGAACCATGGGCAACAAAAAGCTCACTGCTCGTTGCCTGCGTGTTGGACAAAAGCAAATTGCTATGCTTGGTTAATTCTCCTTAGAGATTAGTAATTCTTCTATCATAGAAATCTAGAAGATACTGGCAACGAACTAATCAATATTGAAGAGTTTGGATGTCCAGATGGATCAAGAACTGTAAAGACTATATTGAAATGCGGATGGGAAAAGAACTGCCAAGAATGCTCAGAAATTTTTGGTACAATCCTAGGAAATGAAGAAATTATAATTATATAAAAACTTGTACAAATTCAGAGTTCCACTTTCGTAGGATGATAAAAGAAATATCATTCGTTCATTTACCTAATCGCAGGATGTAGCTCAGAGTGTGCCTACTTCCCTTCACTCCTCTCTCGCCTTCAAAGGAAACAATTGTAAATATATTGATTATACTTACCAAACACATAAGACATGTGTAGTACATCCCAAACTGACAATTTCTAAACTATCTAACCGCCTTCATATAGAAATACTCATTACAAAACACAATCCAATAAATGTATATAAGATGATTAATTATTTTTACATTACTTTATAAGTTAATATTAGCAATAAGAGTATAATGTAAAAATTTATTATTAGAGGTTACTCTATGCAAATCTATATATTATTAAATTTTTCTTTTAAGTAAAAAGAAGGTCAATTACGTAGTCGTTGAGCGTTCCAAAAAGTATGCTTTAAATATTTTGGTGAAATTGATTCTTTTATACTATGTTCCCGAAGGAAAAATAGTATATTGGGTTTGCGAAATGTCCGTCTGTCCGTCTGTCCGTATGAACGCAATTTTTTTGCCTTTATCTTTGAGCTAGAGCAACCAAACTTGGTACACCTGTTGGTGTATATCGTCAATTTATGAAGTGTCGAGATTGACCATTTTAAGGCTATAGTCAGCAAATTTGGCATACAGACTAATGTTGAGATTCCCGACAGATCTGCATCAAAAAAATTTGGACTTCCCCACCCCCACCCCCACAAATCGGCATATGATATCCCCAAAACACATTTTTTAAGGGGTATATCTCCTACAGTTTCAAAGATAGCGTTACCTAATTTGGCATACAGACTAATGTTGACCCCCTGAATAAATCTGCATCAAAAATTTTTGGACACCCCCACCCCCTCCCCCACAAAGGAGCAAAATCTATATCTTCCATACCTGTGCAGTTTTTTCGCGTCTCTTTCTGAACACACAAATAACCAAATTATATAGGACTGGGAACATAGTATTCTGCAGTCAGGTGCGTCCGACTGCAACGTTCTTACTTGTCTTATATTTATATTTATTATATATTTATAAATTTGAAATTGATTCGAAAGCAAAGTTCGGTACTGAGCTTGAACTACTTTTCATTTTTTTAGTTATATCTTTCTTTCCATTATAATTATATTTATTATATAGTATTTATAAATTTGAAATTGATTCGAAAGCGAAGTTTGGAACTGAGTTTGAAATACTTTCCCTTTTTTTATGTATTTTTTTAGTGTTATCTTTCCCATTTGCTCACTGAATTATGTCAAGTCAAGTCAAAATTGTTGTATTATGTTGTTAATATTATTATTATTATTATTTTCGTCTTAACCCTTGTTGCCCATTGTGCTGGCAATAACCGCGGCTACTTGATTTACTTGCCAGCCGTGGTTGTTGCTTGTTGTTGCTTCAATTGTTGTTGTTAGTGCTGTCCGCTATTCTTTCATTCTCTGACTGTGTTTTCCTTATTTTTATGCTCCTGGTCCCCCTCTATTACCCCTTCCCACCGAAACACCCTTGCCGCCCGCTTAACGCCAACGTGGCAAATTTGTTGAAAATTCAATTTGAACAAAACTTGAAAATGCCTGTGGCAACGGCACAGCCTTGGCCACAAATCCAAAGTCACCTCAGGCGTCCTTCCCTACCAGTCTCCCTGTGCCTGCCCCCCGCGCCGTTCCTACCCCTCAGCCAGTCGCTACTCATCCCGGCTTGGCGGCTTCGAGCTTCGAACCTCGAACCTCATGTTTATCCATGAAATTTAATTGGCTCAACTGCACGGCAAAAGCCACAGCTTTAGTGGGGATTGAGTACAATGTGGTGCCAGGGGCGAGGGAGAGGGCGAGGGCGAGGGCGAGGGCGAGGGCGAGGGCGGGAGTGGATGTGGTGAAGCTGCGGAGGTGCTGGTGAAAGTTGTGTTGCCACTTGTTATACTGTAAATTGGCGCTAATTTATCAGCACAATGGCGCCACCTGGCGGCTTAATTAGTGCGCGACTTTAAAGGTTGTTTGTGCTTTGCTTTAATGTGGCAACACTGCCAACATAATATTACGCCGCCAGACGTGACGTGACAATAATACCAAAAAAGGAAACACAAAAAAAAAATTGCAGAAAATGCTATCATCTGGATGCCGAAGGTTTAATACCCTTGCACAATTCAAGGAAACAAAATTTACATAACCAAGGATAAAATCTGGGCTCAGTTATATCTATAACCGGGTTGACGAACCGAACCGAGAGATGAGACATTGGTTCGAAACGTGAACCGAACCGTTGACACAATTTCTATGCACGGTCGTCATTGTTTTTGCATTCCTATTTATATAATGCTAATTTAAGGTTAAAACTATCTACTATCCACTATCTATTATCTACTATCTACTATCTACTATCTACTATCTACTATCTACTACTACTACTATCTACTATCTACTATCTACTATCTACTATCTACTATCTACTATACTACTATCTACTATCTACTATCTACTATCTACTATCTACTATCTACTATCTACTATCTACTATCTACTTATCTACTATCTACTATCTACCTACATCTACTATCTACTATCTACTATCTATCTATCTACTATCTACTATCTACTATCTATCTACTACTACTATCTACTATCTATCTACTATCTACTATCTACTATCTACTATCTACTATCTACTATCTACTATCTACTATCTACTATCTACTATCTACTATCTACTATCTACTATCTACTATCTACTATCTACTATCTACTATCTACTATCTACTATCTACTATCTACTATCTACTATCTACTATCTACTATCTATCTATCTACTATCTATCTATCTATCTATCTACTATCTACTATCTACTATCTACTATCTACTATCTACTATCTACTATCTACTACTACTACTATCTACTATCTACTATCTACTATCTACTATCTACTATCTACTATCTACTATCTACTATCTACTATCTACTATCTACTATCTACTATCTACTATCTACTATACTATCTATCTATCTATCTATCTACTATCTACTATCTACTATCTACTATCTACTATCTACTATCTACTATCTACTATCTACTATCTACTATCTACTATCTACTATCTACTATCTACTATCTACTATCTACTATCTACTATCTATCTATCTACCTATCTACTATCTACTATCTACTATCTCTATCTATCTACTATCTACTATCTACTATCTACTATCTACTATCTACTATCTACTATCTACTATCTACTATCTACTATCTACTATCTACTATCTATCTACCTATCTACTATCTATCTACTATCTATCTACTATCTACTATCTACCTATCTACTATCTACTATCTATCTATCTACTATCTACTATCTACTATCTACTATCTACTATCTATACTACTATCTACTATCTACTATCTACTATCTATCTACTATCTACTACTATCTACTATCTACTATCTACTATCTACTATCTACTATCTACTATCTACTATCTACTATCTACTATCTACTATCTACTACTATCTATCTACTATCTACTATCTACTATCTACTATCTACTATCTACTATCTACTATCTACTATCTACTATCTACTATCTATCTACTATCTACTATCTATCTATCTACTATCTACTATCTACTATCTACTATCTACTATCTACTATCTACTATCTACTATCTACTATCTACTATCTACTATCTACTATCTACTATCTACTATCTACTATCTACTATCTACTATCTACTATCTACTATCTACTATCTACTGTCTACTATCTACTATCTACTATCTACTATCTACTATCTACTATCTACTATCTACTATCTACTATCTACTATCTACTATCTACTATCTACTATCTACTATCTACTATCTATTATCTACTATCTACTATCTACTATCTACTATCTATCTATTTATTTCCACAGGCATTGCTGAAACCGGAAATGTTTCCTTGAATGAGTTGCACATTGCGTATCAAAACTAGAATGCCCTCTGCAAGGGTATCCAACAAATGCAATATCCTGTGTTCCTCGTCGTCTTCTCCACCGCGAGCAACTTTCATGCTGGCTGCCTCTGTCGCTGCCTCTGCCGCTGCCTCTGCCGCTGCCTCTGCCGCTGTCGCTGCTTCTGTCGCTGCCTAACATGTCGCTGCATAAATTTTACGCTCATCACCTGCTGCCAGGCGGTGACCTTGTTGTTGTTGTTCCACTTGTTGTTGTTGCCGAGTTACTTATTTAGCATACTTTTGTGCGGCGCTTTGACTATACGAGTATATATGGCGTAGCATACTTTTGGGCGCCGGGCGGCGTTGCCTGACTGACAGACTTTCTGGCCGAGTTGCAGGCAAGGGCGTACTCAGCATCTCGCCAAGGCGGAGTTGGGACGGAGAAGGGCTGGGGGAGCTCACAAGCAATTTTTATTTTTAAATTTCATAAATTGAATTCAGTTTAAAGGTCGCCGTAGAGCAGCTGACAAGGTGCTTACCCCAAGTTGAATTATTTGATTCAAGTCTGAGTGGAAAAACTAACACTAACGGTTCTGAATTCCACTTTCCCATCAATTCCACAGAAATGTGTAGAGTTGCCACATACTTTTCTATGTAATGGTGTCCAAAGAAGAATTTAGAACAAGCCTGTACGACTTGTTTAGGATACAATGCATGCATCGTATCATCAAATTGTAGACTCCGAATAAAGAAGAGAGTAAGAAAACTAAAAGACAAGTTTTGGAGCTCAAAATTCATTGAAAAAATAAATACAAAATTCAAAGGACTGTTTCTAAAGATTAACTTGTTTAAACATGATTGGAAAATAAAGTTTTCATGTTACAAACCTGTTTCGAATTTCACTTCCGAATCAATTCCCGAGAAAAGTTTAGTAGCCTCTTTTCTGAAACAGCATAAAAGGAAGAAGCGTTTCTTGAATCCTTCAGCCAACCCATATGGGCAGCTCACATATTTCTATGGGATTGCTTCCAAGGTGGAGTTCGGAACAGTTCCGATAGCACTATAGGCTTAAAGTTAAATCCGTTCTATTTACTGCTTCTGACGCAACTCTAAAATGCCTGAGATTATGTTTTGCACAAATTTCCACCACGTAAGCAGTACAGAAATATGTATATATATATACAAATATTTCCAGAAAATACAATTTTATTTTGAAAAAAATCTTGGTTCTGCGGGAGGTTTCTTCCCCTGGCCCCACTGCAGATGCGCCCATGGCTGGAGGCGTAGCTGAGGCTGAAGCCGGCAGCTCTTGGCTCGTAAACAAATTGAATTGAAGTCATAAAAGTCGTCGCCAAGACGCGAATGATGCCTCTTCTGCTGCCCCTCATCCTTACATCCCGCCATCCCTTTGCTGCCCCCTCCCCCCACCCCTCTGAGTTTCTCAGCTTCGTGCTGCGTATGCTGCGTGTCAGTGATTGCGACATTTGCACGCGGCGTCTCTCGCTGTCCCGTTCCAGTTGCCAGTTGTCAGCGCCATTATGTCGCACTTGTTAAATCCGAGAGTGTGCATACACACACACCACGCACACACACCACACACACACACACACACACACACATACACGGCAGCTTCCCTTTTTTTATGCCTCAATAAAAATACAATACGTTACAATTGAATTGAACTCAATTGAATTTGATTGAAGTTGTAAAGCTCAGACAGGCTCTGCGTGTGTGTGTGTGGGTGTGTGCGCGGTGTGTGTGTGACAGCAACAACAAAATGCAATAACGTGTCGCCAGCCGCGTCCTGGTACTATCCTGTATCCCGTACCCCATCAATGAGGTGTCATTGCCAGCAATGACAACGATGTGAATGACGATGATGACAATTATGGGTATGATGAGTTTGATGGCAATGATAATGATGACATTCATGATGATGCTGATGAAGTGCGCTCCATAAATACACTTTGAAGACAAATACGATGCTTAAGAGCCTGGCGGCAGCACCTTTGAACCCACACACACACTTATACACACAAAGGTACCCCCAAGGGGAGTACAACAATCACAACAACCATATCACTGTACCTGCTTATTTTTATTAATCTACACCAAATATATTCGGAACAGTTATTGAGCTTTCTGCAAGATGCAGGAAACTGCTTGGAAAACTCTGGCATTCAACCTTTTTGTTTTTCATGCACTTGGCCTCAAGCTTATTTTGAAAACTCTCCTGCACGGGGGAAACGAGGTCTTAAGTGTGAAATATAAGGTTTGATTCCGGTTTTTATACGCTTAATTGTAGTTATTTGTTGGACCTTCTGTTCCTTAAGAGACAAATAAGTCTTCACATCTTAATCTTATTTCTTATAATAATATGGTTTACACAATTTTGCATTGTTAGGGATCTGGCAAGTTGATATTCCGATTTTATTAAAAAAAAAAATAAAAATAACAAATATATAAAATGCGAAAAGGGCAAGTTTATTTGGTTGCGAGGATAGCTTAATTTGATTTTTTACTTTTGCAGCGCTTTTTCATCCTTTACAGTTCTTATCTTCCGTTCCAATTGGCTTATGTAGGCCAATTTTAGGTGTAACTTCTTAATTCTTCTCCTCCTGTCGACTCCGAAGTATCCTAACCTAACCTACCTAACTTACCACAGAACTAACTTGAACTAAAAGTTCCCAAAGGCGGCTGTGAACAAATTTCAAATGTTGTTACGGCTAAAATTCCCAAGCGGTTTAAGCACTAATGAGGGATATAAGCCTGTTCAGTTCAGACATTATTCAGTTCAATCAGTGTCCAGTTCAGTTAAGTGTCTAAACAACTTAATCGGTATTTAATTGTGAAATAATTATACAATTTAATCAAGTTCTTATAAGTATTCGGTTACTCTTTAAAGCGTCAAAGTCGCGTCGGTTTTTTTACATTTTTCTTATTAACAACGTTTGCTTTGTCAGTTGTCACTAAGCTTGGCTCGTATCATGTGAATGAGAATTTCGGCTGCACATCTTCAGTACTCGTAAGTCTGTGAAAATTGTGTTTAAAGGAAAGATCTACAATGTATACTCGTAGCACAGAAACAGTTACACCCAAATAAACGGAAAAACTTCCCAATCAGCTGCTGTTTTAAAAAACATATTGAAATGTTTATAATATTATTGGCGGCTCTTTAGAGCGGACACGATCTTGAGTAAGTCTCTTATCTTTGACTATATCACATTGAATCCTTGGAAAAACACAAATTTGTAAATGGACTATTCGCAGAACAAAATCCTTGACCATCCTGGGTCGAAGATGGGAGGTTCACTCAAGTACTTCGAAATTATTTATGTCTTCCTCTACAATCAAGACGGCTACAACTTGCTGCATCATTTCTTTCTTTTCACGCATTCTCCTGATCTATCTTCTTCGCTATTTACATCTCAAGAACTTTCCTACTCTTCTTAAAACACCAGATTTCTTTTCACTGAGGGTTCGTACAACTGTTGGTTTATTCCATGGATCGGAAATCATTATCAGCTCCTTTACTCGTGTCGGAAGTTCTGGCAAGGCGCTTATGACTACACCTCAGGATATTGGCTTGGAATTGAAAATGTTATATTTTTTACGGATTCCTTTATTTTTAACTAACCATGGCTGGATTATAACTGCAATGGTTGGAGTGGTTGCACTCCAGGATGTTGACTTAAAACTAGCAACAATAATTTTATTTTTACGGATTCTCCTAACCTACATATCTCCTACGAATTTTTTGTTTTACGGATTCTATTAACCTATCTCATTCGATGTTTAAATCTCAAGAGCCGTCTTTTTTCTGCAACAATATTTACGTAATGGAATTTTACTCACCATGCTCATTTTTATACCGATACTACTATCATACTGGACAGCGGTTCTGATTCTTTGTGTTGCCGCTGCTGCTGTCTACCTGAGCTGGATGGAATTCAATTGGATTGCCAGTTCCACACAATATACTAGTTAAAAGCTGTAAATAAATGTAAATACGATAATAATATTCCAAATGTGTTATTCCTTATAGTCGGACAGCCAGGCCTAGATGGTCTCCGCTACTGTACTAATCAAGAATAAATATACTTTATAGGGTCGGAGAGGCCTCCTTCTGCCTGTTACAAACTACACTTGCTGTTTTTCCATTTCCCTTTCTACAACGAACAATATCTATTAAGATACCGAACAGCCCGAATTTACAGAGTGTAAAATATGTTTACATAATTATTGAGTTTCAGGGCGTTAGCGTTGTCATAACATAGATATCCCATAATTAAAAACCGTCTCCTGACACTAAGCCAATCCAAATAAAACCCTTTGCGGCAATGATTTACTGCGTGGGGCGGGGGGTAAGGGGCAAGCTTGTTAATCCCTGGACGGTCCCCTCTGGGACAACCCCGTTGGCCATTGCTCAATTGGTTGGTTGTTGTTGTTGCTGGTCGCGTTGACATTTTTTAATTTCCGCTATAAATGAAAACCACTTCCGTTGCGGCGAGAACTCCACCTGAATTGTATCCAGCGCCGGAGCTGTTAAAGGGTTACCCCGAGGGTCTGTTTAGGGCTTAACAGTCGTATCCACATATGAAAAATGTCTAAAAATTACATTTCAAATCTTGTTAAGCATTAAACAAGGCCTGAAACGGGAGTACAAATATTCACATATAAGATTTTTATTGAGGGAGCAATCTATGCACCATTTTCAAGTATTTTATAGTTCAAGTAGTTCACTTTTGCAACCAGGTGGCAACACTACTTAAACTGGCTAACCAGTTAAGCAGTTAATCAAATATCTCGTTCGTTGTGAATACCCCAAAAGGTCCATAACAATAATTATGCTACCAAAAATATTACGATGATGATGATGGTCAGAAAAGAGATATGAATAGATTGATAATAGCTTGATTTTAACTTTTAAGCTGATTGTGAACACACGAATTAAATAAGAAATTATCTCTTAGATTAAATAGTTAGCCTTATGATATCTTGAGTTGATGATGATGACAAGTATAAGGATAATGGGAGAATGATGATAGATTGCTTTAAATTCTTAAGCAGTTAATCCGATTAACCACGAGTCGTGAACATCCCAATAACTTTTGATCATATGATGTTTCTGTTTCGAATAATGCCACACAATATCTTATATTAAATCCTATTAGATAGACGTATGATATCATGATGATGATAATGATGATAGGATAAGGATAATAAGGATGTTTATGGGTGATAATAATGATGTTGGGCGCTTTGAAATTGCAAATACGCATGTTCACTCACAAATGTGCATTTGTCTTAGCACACACACACGTATACACACACACACACACACACACACACACACGTATATACACACACACAGAGCTGACATGTCAATTGCAGTTACACACACAAACACACACAGTTGGTACGCACTCTTGAGCACGTAGAACGAGCTGCCGCCTCGTCAATATCTGCCTGAAGTTGCACCACAATGCAGCAGCAAGGACATCAGCAACACCAACAACAACAACAACGCTTCGTGCTGCAGTTGCCCTGTTGACAATGCATTTGGCCCTTACATGTTTAATGATGTATTTACCTACGCCAACTAAACTTGCGCCCCAACAATGCAACTGTCCCCCGGCCCCAGCCCCGCAGTGACCACTTGGGCCAGGACTCGCACAGGACTCAGCTCAACTCAGCCAACTGAACTGCACCGAGGCCTGAGCCTGAGCCTGATTGCTAGCGTGCAAATGCCAACACCTTGCACTCTCCCAACCCCCCTGCAAGCCCCCTTTCAACCAGCAGTCCTCAGCCCCCAACTCCTAGCCCTTACTCCTTAGTCCTTAGTCCTTACCAATCGCCAATTGCGAAACCCAATTCGACTGCAGTTGACGTGAATTGTTCGAGGCTCGAAATCTATGATTGCAGTTATAACTACACACGCACACTCCCTGTGTGTACTCGCCTCTGGTTGTGTGTGTAAGCAATTGGTACATGCATAAATTTTGCTAGCCTTGCTCTGTTCTCCTGTCTCCTGGGCTGACATTTAAGAGTGCGAATCCCAAAACCAAAAAACCAGCTCGACTTTAAAATGCATTTCCAATGTTTCTGTTAGCCATTTTTGATCTCAATTGCCAATTGCCAATTGATGATTGCTTATTGTTTTTGAAAAATAATTTAACTCGAATTTACACCAATATAAAACTAGAAAAACTCAATGATCGATTGATATGATAAAAAGATCACATATTACCAAACTTTAAAGGTTAAACTGATGAGTATAACTGAGAAAAAAAACATGCAACAACTCAATTGTAGACCGATCGCTTCAATGGCAGCCATAAGATATGGTAGTCCGATTTCATTCAAATTCGACCACGATATTGAAAGCAAAGGCTAACTTAGAATTTGTGAGCTTGGTCGAGATATCTTGGAAAATAAACAGTTTTTCACACAACAACTCGCTTTGATCGGTCTTCTCAATAGCAGCTATAAGATATTTATACTAAGCCGATTTTCATCAATCTTGGTCATTTTATATAGAGCATAATGAAACTTAAAGTTTTATTTTTGAAAAAAAGTGGTGGCTGTGATGCTTCTTCCCCCCGCGTTCCAGCATAGAATCTTGTTTGTTGAATAACTTCCGTGTTTGTTATCCGATCGACTTGAAATTTGGACAGTAGATTAAGAGTGACATAAGTATTGTACATGCCAAATCCCAAATCTATATCTTGAAAATTGTTAGTGTACGTTACGGATTTTATCGAATTGCGGGGAAACGGGGGGAGATATCTCAAATCTAAAATAAACTTGACCTGCTCCCGCTACACACAAACCTACATTCCAAATTTGGTGTCTCTAGCTCTTATAGTTGCTGAGATCCTTGCGTTCATACATACGGACGGACAGACGGACATGGCCAAATCAAAATCTCTTTTGATACTGATCAAGAATATATATAGTTTGTAGGGTCGGAGATGTCTCCTTCTGCCTGTTACATACACTTGCACAGATTGAGTTCCCCCTTTTTACCCATTTTATGGGTACAGGGAGTAAAAAGAAATCTGTATTAAATTTATACTTTTTCATTATTTCGTATTATTGAAGTAATGGGCCCAAAAATATCAGAAATTCTGAATCATATTTTTATTTAGTATCTTTTGGAGCTCTAAACACATGAAATTGAATTATCTAAGCCATAAAACTGAAGGTTAAATGAAGATATAATACACCTGGTGAAATGCGTCTATGAAAGAGAATATCCTTCGAGCTCTTCTGGCTGTTTTCATATGCACGTTACGTATACGCCGTGTGGAATCTACGAATAACTAAAACAAATTTTTCTATATTGCTTAAAACTTAAACTCGCTGAAGTGTGTGTAGTGGTGTGTGTGCCTGTGGTGATGTGTGTGAGCATTTTTATTTGCGCTTGCACATTTTTTCCATCTTTTACACAAAAATTTTGCATCTGCCATGTGCCAAGTGCCGGTGCGTTTCACTTGCAGACGCTGAAGGCAGTCAACATACGCACAAACACACTTACACACACACACACACACACACACACACACACACTTACACACACACACACACACACACATAAATGTTCATATAACAGCCATATGCAAATAATTTCAGCTGCTTCAATTGAAAAGCCAAAAACAAAGAGAACTCTAAGCACAGCCCAAGCGTCTGCCTCCTTGCCACGCTCCCTTCCTCTCTCTCTATCAATTCAACCGTAGGACTCTCTCTCTCTCTCTCTCTCTCTCTCTCTGATAGCCACTGGCCATAGACAACAAAAATATTTGGCTTTAAAGGCAAAGACTTTGGCACTAAGTAAATCACAACTCGAATTGTTGGCATCGCCAAACGCTCAATCTTCATCAGCGATTGGGGGAGTGGTGGTGCCGGGGGTAAAAATTGAAAACGGAGTGGGGAAATTTAGGACGATAGCACAGTATAAAGTATCGATGCTATATATATCGTTGGGCCATGTTCGCGCATTACATTTTAGCCAGAATTTGCAATTTTCGATATTCCTCCGCTGTGCGACAACAACTTGATTATCCTAAAGTCAGTAATGTGCGATGTATTATGTGTGTGTGTGTGTTAGTGTTGTGCACATTGATGCCATTAAGCACTCAATCAGTCTTTATCAGGTTTTGACAACGATTAACGCTTTGGGCGCCAAACGCTTTTGATGGATGGCTGCCTGGACGACTTCCTGTCTTCCTGCCAGACACGAGACTTGACTCGAGTACACGTTTTTACACCCTCCTTCTCCCCTACCCCTGCCCCCATACACCTATCAGACGCTGGCGAGTGTGTCAAGCATTTTATGAAATTGATTTGCTGTGTCGCAGCTTGTGATTTAAAACCAAATCCAAAAAAGCAGCCAACAGCATTCACTTGGCCACATTAGTTAGCTGCTTTTCTATATTGTTGGGCTTTTGGTTTTTTGGGGCCCGGTCTTAAGCTCGTTGTGTGGTTACGCAGTTGAACAATCGATTCGCTTCCATCATGGCTCATTGACTTTGCTCCCTTTTCCTTTTCTTACAGTTTTGTTGTGGCTCACAAAGTTATAACCTGCACCCGTCTCCGTCCTCCCGCTTCCTCTCCGTCTCAGTCTCAGTCTCAGTCAGTTGCCATTATCCTTTGTCATGTTGACGCTTTTAAATGTTTATTGCAGTCCTCGCAGACCCATCAACCGACAGCCTCATCCATTTTGTGGTCAGCACATGAGGTGAGGCACGGAATTGGACCATCAATTGGCTAAGAAGACGGGTAACCCCCTTCCTGTTCATCGTGAAATTCCACAATCCTCTGAATCAACCAAATTTCTTTGATTGCTATTATAAAAAACACATATGACCTATCTCTCATATCTGTTCTATCTTTTATATAGTGAATACGAGTGTGTTAAGGTGAAAAGATCTGGAAGATTCCAATTTTCAGAACTGAATGTCACAAAACACCAAAGAAAATTTAGTTCTGTAACTTGGATCATAATGTGACGATGCTTGCGTAGCAGTTAGCTTTTTGTCAGCTGCCTCAGAATACTAGCCATTTTGTAATCAACCAGGCTGGAAATGTATCTATTTAATTAAGCTCTTAACGCTTTGCACCTCCATGGTCACTTTATAACTGTGAGAGGTCAAGTTAACAGTTAACAGTTAACAGTTAACAGTTTGATTTACAGCAATCTTAACTCTGTTCGGCCAACTTAATGACTAAATTTATAGATTTAACCCCACAGGATATGCCATGCTTGGAATTTCTATAACTGTTAAAGGATTCGATTGGCTTCCTTCAGCTTTGGCCGTGATTTTCAGGCCAGAGCTGCTTGCGTGCTGGCCAAACATTAAAACGCCACAAATTAATTAATTAAAGCGCTTTAAGTGGTCACGACAAACCAAATAAAGAGAATACCAACTTTGTGGCTGCGAGGGTGGCAAGGGGGTGCGGAGAAGCGCCACTAAGAAATTACAAAAAAAAAGGACAAGAATTCAATACGTTTCCAATTATTAGTCATAAAAATGGGAATGGAATAACAGGACAGGAAAAAACATTTAATTATTTCATTACATTATTATACGCTATGTTTTCAATATCGAACTGAGCTGACTCCTGCCCTCTCCCTCCCTCGCTGGCTATTGCCATCTCGGTCTGGCGCGTTGGTTATATATTTTAATTATCACAAAAGTTTCATATTTTTTTATGTGTTTGCCTTTTCTTTCATTTGTTTAAGCCTTTTCGGGGCAACAACACGCAGACAGAGCAGCTTTAACCCCAGCCCCTCCGCTGGCCACCCTGGCTCCCTTCGCCACCCCTTTTGGCAACATTTTGTGCCTTGTCATGTTTTAATGACGCTCAGTCAACAACAACAGCATGAACAGGAACAACAGCAATAAAATGCTACGAGTCCTGCCATTTATGAGGCCATTACAAACATTTCTCTTGTTTTTGTTGGTGTTGTTTTTGTTGCGGCTTCTCCTGTTTGTTGTTTGTTGTTGCTCAAGTTGATTTCTTCTTCTTCGCCGGCACTCAAGACATTTTCGGCACTCTTATAAGTCATTAACATTCTAAAAGGTTTTTCTAGTATATGAAATATCATCATCATCATTATCATCATCATCCGACATGCGAGTGTTCCCCCCTTAACATCATCCCCATCACCATTCTCATCCTCATTATCATATTCGTCATTTCTCGTCCTTAAGGTGCGTCGTCCTTCCCATTAACATGTTAACATAAATATATATCATTTATTTGGAACCAAAAATGCAGAAAACAGAAACAAAACCAACAACAAAATAATGCAAAAAATTGAATGCTCTGATATCATTTCATTAGTTTCATAAATATTTATTCAATTTGTTGTTGTTGCTGTCGCTTTTATCCATAATTTATCAAATTGTAAGCTGCAATATTTCCAACGCTTTGTGTCGCCTTCCCTTCTCTGCTCTTCTTTTCTCATCACTTCACTTCTCTTCTCTGCTCTACTCTTCTCTTCTGTTTCTCTGCCCCATCATCGCCAACATTTTCGCTGACAATTTTCTAATCCAATTGATTTGTGCTGCGGGCCATGTACCGCAGTACAATCCCCCCCATAGCCCCATTGTGCTTAGCCCTGCTTCGTCTTCCTTCCTTCCTGCACAGCCCTCCGAACGTACTTCAGCCCCTTCCAGAAATTGAACAACCGCAATGTGCGTTGTTTATCTTCATGAATTTATCAACCAAAAGAAAAAAAGAAAGAAAAACAAAAGTTCCCCATTTGGGAGGTTTCGACTAGGAGATACTCAGTGCCAGTTATGAAGTACCTTATGAATATGATAATCTACCCCTATCAGATCTACTGCACCCGATTCGGAGCCTTAAGCTCGCTCCTCAGCCCGATCTACTGCACAATTGAAAGGATTTTAGTTGGATTGAGAGTTTCTATATGCAGTGTTTGAAAGATATGCTTTGCCAGAAGCCTTCACCTTCTTCTTCCAGCCAGGACGGTGCATTCAGCCAGTATATGCAATGAGAATTCATCCTCGAGCTCGCAGAATCATTTCCTAGTTTGCTAAAGATGAGTTCTCAGCCTACAGAGTCCAGTTAGGAGTACGTTAAGTATCCTGAGTAATTTCATAAGCCTTGGTATTATTTGTTCGTACCTTTTCAGAAGTCAAGAAGTGACTTAGCCTATCTAGGTCCTCCTCTAACCATAAGTCTTCCCGTATTGTGGTCCTTTCACATTCACGGAAATAGTTTTAATCAAGCTGTCCGTATATAAGTGGTAGTCAGGGGAAATGCACAGGAAAACTACCGTCTGCTAGGAGGGTCCTAAGCTACTACACTTGTCCATGGAAGTTGTAACTTAGATTATCCCATTAATTCTCGTGTGCTCTGAAGCTTAATCTTAATATCTAAGTTATGTTATAAAATAATACTTCTATATTTATAATTTCAGATCCGTCTGCATTGACCTCACTCACTCAGGCATCAAATGTTCATTCCACAGCTGATCTAATTGCAAAGGTCGTTCAGAGTCTTGAAATTTTGATTGTTTCGACATATAATACTATATATGAGTATAATTGTTGGGCTTCAAAAGTATATTGAATGAATTGATCTGGTAACTCCAGCCCTTATAAATAGTAGGTAGCTTTAGAGTTCAATGTGCTTATATAGGGCGACCCATGGAGATGGAGAGGTCGCTTATCCTATCTGTATTCGTTCAATTCGTTATAGTTTTGATAGCTGCGTATCCATTTACAGGGTATTGGGGGGGGGTTTAGGGTATGAAAAAATAATAATATTTGTGTTTGCTATGCTGCTGGATTTTATTTATGTGTTGTACGTAGATACATGTATCAATGGATGTTTTTGGCTTGTCGCATTAGTAATGCAAAATTTTGTCATGCAGGCAACCCCCCTCACCCCACCCACACTGTGTGTGTGTATGTGTGTGTGGGTTGCCCTTGTGCATTGCCATTGCATATTTATCGGTGCTAGGTCGCCAGTTCGCATCTCCGGCGGGCAATCAGAGCCCCCTCTGCCCTCTTTCCATCAAACCAACTCCCGCTGTGCTCAGAAGCTACATCCGCGTATCGTATCCCATATGCGTATCATTTGCATTAGGAATGATTAATGTGTGCCTTGCAGAAGCTGATTGCTATGAGTGCACTATCCATCAAAGAAGAATTGTGGAGCTTGGGCATCGCAAAAGCTGATTGCTATGCAGCTGATTATCATAAAATGAGATCCTAGAAAAATGTAATTACTTATTACCATATTCTATATCGTTAATAAATATAAAATACATATTAACAAGTTCTTTATAAATAAACTTAAATAAATAAATAAATTTTTAAATACAATATATAAATTTAAAAAAAACTATTATCTTTTCCCAATATATAAGGCATAAATTTATAAATAGATGATCACATTTGAAATATGGCTAGATTATCAACCTTAGGGAAATTTCTAAAGATTCAGATATATCGATATCGTTAATAAATATAAGAATAAAATAAAATACAAATATTATCCCGATATATATATGGGGCATATACTTATAAATAAATGATCATATTTTAA
Organism: Hirtodrosophila confusa; assembly: GCA_035043065.1. Taxonomy (NCBI): domain Eukaryota; kingdom Metazoa; phylum Arthropoda; class Insecta; order Diptera; family Drosophilidae; genus Hirtodrosophila; species Hirtodrosophila confusa. The sequence continues at coordinate 4,123,635 of JAWNNI010000085.1, read as the reverse complement.
ATATGGATAGCTTGTCGAACTAAAGGAAATTTCTTTAAAATTAAGGGAAATTGTTAAACATTTAAGTGTTGGCATACACAATTTAATGGTCGTTGGACGGGTAGAATTCAATGTAATGAACTTTAATAGATATTTGAACATCGTTTGAATGACATTGGTTAGTGGAGTTCATCATTACGACTCGACTAGACCACAATTGCGGACAATCAAACGCATTTTCTTCGGCAATCATTGAATTATGCAATTGAAAAAGTACTGAAACTGGCCTTAATGCGATATTATCGTCGGCTAATGCGCATAAATAGCATAAAAGTCATTAAAATCACATTTAATAATGTTAAATGTTATCAAATGCGGGGCACAACAAGCGCCGGGATAAGGGAGAGGATACCACACACACACACACACACACACACACAAACATAAAATATTTACATGGTAATCAGCAGGCAGCTTAAAGAGACACACACAAATACTCATAGACAGACAGGCAGACAGGATATATATACTCATGGCAACGCAGAGGGGAAGGTGGAGAGTGAAGGAGAAGCTTAGATAGGACAGACATGCAGACAGATTCAGCTAAGGGAACCTGCCAGGAATATAGAACTGTGTACAACTTTATACAAAGTATACAACTCTTTGTCCTAACTGACTGACGATCAATGCACAGCCCACTATTACCAGTACTTTCCGCTCATGATATACCACTTATCATATATCGCATATAACATGAAAGGAAAGGACTGGAAAAAATGTGCATCGCGTTGAAACTCATTTTCAAAGTTCTTTACACACATAATGAATCGACACTTAGTTTACTTATTCCGGAAAATCGGCACGAATACGCATGACAGTTTGTTTCAATTTAATTTGAGTTAATTTCAAATTTCATTACCTTTTCCTGAGCTCATGAGCAAAGCAACAATACTTTCGTATGTTTGTTGTTGCGCAACTGAATTTCTATGTAATTTTCTTGTTGTTTTATTCGCTTATTCTCCCTTTGCAACCGACCACGACCAACAGATCGACTTTAAGCTTAGCTTTGGTTATAGCCTAAAGCGCTATACAAGAAATGATAGTTCACGGATCCTGCAAAAATTTGTGTGGATGACTAGGAAGGCCTGGGCGACGCTGGGCAATATCAGGTAGTACATAAATATATATGAATGTATATGATATGGTTAGAGTATTAGAGCACTTCTAAAGCGCTCTCGGCTTAGGCATTGTGTGAGGTAGGCCCAACAATTTCCTGTACTAATTATATTTATGTTCAGTGTTGTTGCTGTTGGCTTTGATTTGATTTGAATTGAATCCAAAATTGTACCGAGTACAAAATTATTATTTATGTTTCAATTAAATGTGTGTTCGTGTGTGTGTGTGTGTGTGAGCTAGATTTGGTAGCACAGGTTGTGGCCAACATAATTCAGTTTTAATCTATTAATTAAGCATTCGATTTGGTCAATCGCTTGCCCTCTATTCGCAGCTCAATTGGAACAATCTAACTATACAAATAATGCGGTCGATACAGGGGGTTAATTTGTTGATTGAAAATCACATGACCTGCGTATAATTTCAGTTCATTATGGTCAATAACAGAGAGGGTCACAGAGCGGGTTGCCCGATTAATTAGTTGATCAATCAGCAGTTACATGTTTAGTTTACATTAGTCACTATTGAACTTATATGACATCATTTGTATTCAGACAAACCAGAGAAAATTATAGAGTGCTCAACTAGCAAATGCCTTAAGTCGAATAACGAAACACCTTAAGTTTGCACAGTAATCATCATAGATAATCATGGCTACTCCTCGGGTATTCTTCGTCCTGGACTGGGCCAAAACATTTTCTTTGCTCTATCCGATTACTTTACTTTGAATTCGGCTTCAAGCATCTGACTCCCAAAACACCTAACTAGAACCTGCACAGATGTCTTAGTTATTGTTTATTAGTCTTTTGTGTAGAGCTTTACATATGAGATTAAGTCCCATCACTTAATCAAATCAAATATATGAATTTTCCACCCGACGTGAGGATTTTGCATAACCGATGAAACATGTGTCTTATTACTTTTTGAATGAACTATTTATTGATTGCTCTGAGATCTTAATACTTATTAAATCTATTTATATAAAAGGGTTTGTCCTAACGGACTGATTGGCAATCATCGCTTAGCCCAAACCGTAATAGCTATAATACTGAAATTTTCACAGTAGGTTCCATCTATGATGAAAGTGCACACTAAGAGGAGAATTTGGAAAATTCCACCCACAAGCGTGGGGAATCGCGGAAAACGGTTGTTCAAAGATCTACACAAAAATCATTCCACACATCTTTCACTGATTTGGGAACATCCACGCCCAAGGGTGAAAAATGGGGTCTCAAAGTCGGATCACCTTCAAACTCCTTTTCAAAGCTCTATACATTAAATAATTTGAGTCGTGTTTCACCAATTTGGGAAAATTCACCCCCACGGTCGGAAAATTGGTGGAGAAATATCACATTCGACATTTTTATTTTTATGTGATTAGCTTCTACATAAGAACAAAATAGGAGTGGTGTTCAAAACTCTTGAAAAATCTACCTCCACGGGTAAAATCGTGGTGCTCTATGTATATTTCTTACAATCTAAATACTTCGCTGGGCAATGCTAGGGTATTGCCAGCTAGTATATAATATATTAACAGTCTTATTTTCGCTCTGAATTGAAGTTTCTTTGCACCAGCTAGTATATCATATATTTTCAGCATAGTTTTCCAAAAAGTCTCTCTGAATTGAATTTTACTGCAACTTTTTTCATTCATTGAATTGCCTACAACTTTGGCTGTGCCACCGATTGGCAGCTCCGGTTCTACTTCTAATCTTCACATGCCGCATAGATTTATCTTGAGTTGGAATTCGAAAACCCGCCCGCCCTTCTCCAATGCCATCCCATGCCGCATTGCCTTTGCCTGAGTGGTAATCAGTAATCAGTAACCCGAAATCATTCCGAATGGACCCCATCGTTCCCATCGTCGTTGTTGGCATTAAAACGAGCGTTTAGCAATTGCTACAGTTCGCATCCCTGTGCCCGTCCCCATCCCACTCCCTGTCGTGTGTCCTCAGCTGGAGCCTGGTAGACAAACAAACTGTGACCAGGGGTCCGTCCTGTGCCGTCCGGCCCCGACCCAGTCGTTGCAAGTTCATTATTTGCGTTACGTGACCTGCAGCTGCACTTGCCAGCCAGACCCAGAGCTGTGAACCACTGCAACCTCATAATTGGTATGTGTACCAGGCATTACCACTCGTCCACAATGCCACGGCAACTGTCGTACCAAGTTTTTGGAACGGTTCCTTGGCCTCAGTAGCCCTTCAGGGGCTACAACCAGAAAACTTTCCACTGCGCCCATAAATCATTCAGGGGTGTCACGGAACTCTCTAGAGATTTTCTCGGCTGGTTTCGCCAGGCCAAAGAAAGGACACATATTGTAATATGTTTGTTCCTATTGCCATTGTTATATTTGATAAACATTAATTTATCAATAAATTATTCTTAAATCAATTATATTTTCGAATATTTCCCTGAAAGTTGTCAAAGGACAGCATTCAAAATGTTCTGAATGCCAAATTAGGCAATTTGTGCGGCAACTCTGGTCAACATAAGGTAGGTTAGCTTATCAAGCAGGTTATCAGCTCCATCGATCAGTTTTTAGGTTAATTAAACAACAATTTGTGTACTCTGTTTCTGTTTTGAAAAGAAAAGAGTATGTATAGGAAGGAAGTTTGGTAGACGAGTTGGAATATACCCTCGAGATAGTGTAAAGATCTCCGACCAGATCGGATCACAATATCATCGCTCGAACATTGAGCTATATATCTACAGCTTCCTTATACTTCATTCTTTATACTTATATATTTCCTCCGGAGGTGGCGTTTTCCTCGTTGGCCAAATAATTCTTTATACCTAAGGGCATAAAGTAACCTAAAAAAAATAAAACAAAAAAAATAAAAATATTTCCTCCTGATTAGTTCGATTATCATATGGTGAACCCATTGAAATGGGTGATAACTTCAGTTAACCACTGGTGAGTTCTGGTAAGGATGATTGATATGACACCGCGTGCATGTCGAAAGTTGCCACATTTGGCGGCGCGTCGCATCGCGTCGCGTAGCATGCGGCATGCACGTACTGACGAATGACTTTGATTGAACATGATTGAACAGTCACCGCAGTCGCAGTCGCAGTCGCAGTCGCAGTCGCAGTTCAGACAGTTTGCAGGACAGACCCAAAATGCCTTAACTGGAAACCAAAAGCCAGAAACGAACACGTAGCCCCGCCGCAATATTAGCCAAAGTAAAAGTTAATACGTTATTCATGAACTGCTAAGCGCAGATGTGACTCGCATTGTGATGCCGCTGGCCAAAGGATGCAGATACAGATACAGCGCGTATCCTGGCTTCCTTCTCTCCCCGCTCTGTGTCTCTCTCTCTCTCTCTCCCTCTCTCTTTGTGTTGTGTTGTGCCTGAAGTTTAATTAATTATTTAATTTTAAGCACTTGAGCGCACAGAGAGCCGCCAATGAGCTGGAGACCAATGAACAGCCAAATGAACAGCCATGGGATTAAGTTAATAATATATGAGCTGTGACCATGGCCATCCTCATGTCGCATGTCCCTTTGCCTTTGCCATTGTCATTGCCTTTGCCTGCCCATGTCCTTGTCCATGTCCTTGCCACGGCTGTGTCCGTGCTGACCGCTTGGGTCGCTTGGGCGGTTCACTTAATGCAGACTAATGAGACATTGTGGAACGAATTAATTTCACGCATGATTAACACATCAAATGCCAAAAGTAGCTAAAGTAACTGCCCAAAAAGATATCACAGTCATAATAGCAAGTCCTTACAGTATCAAGATTTTGTTAATACATCTTAAAAGCATCCTCTTTCTATTTGATATCGATCGAGGCCCCAAAAAATACCAAAAATACCAACCTATTTCAGTATTATCGTAAATGTCAAAAGTACTGCATTTTTGGTATTTTTTTGGTATTTTTCGCATCTGCAAAATAAGGTTTTTCTAGGCGTTGTCCTTTTTCATGTATTAATTCTCTTTCATTATGATTTTTTTCGTTTAAAAATTGGTACATACTATAAAAATACCCAAAAATGTCAGTATTTGCGTAAATGTCATAAGCACTGAATTTAGAATATTTTTTTATTTTTATTGGTATTTTACATATCTGAAAAATAAGGATTCTCTAGGTGTTGTCTTTCATTATGAGATTTTCCTTTTGAAAATTGGTAAATAATCATTATTTACGGTCTCTGGTATATATTTCCATAGTTTTTCTCGAAACTTGAATGTTGCAGCGCACAAGGTCCTACTGTATTCCTGACCTTCGTAGTACGATCGACAGATCGTGGGCATTACAACGAGGAGGGGGACACACGCTCTGAACTCTGGCACTCAGACACACACACACAAACTAACGTACACACACCAATACATGCGCGTACTGAACACTCGTCCTTGTCGTCGCATTTGGGCGCACAAAAGTATGCAGCGCGCTTTTTACTCGTCGTTTTTGTCGTACTCGTTGTTGTTGTTGGAGCTTAAAATTGTTGTTGTTGTTGCTGTTGTTGCTGTTGTTGTTGCTGTTGTTGTTGCTGTTGTTGTCACATTAACCCAGTTCTATGAGAGATGATAACACGGAAGTGTCGTCGCTGTCGTCTGCGAGTGCAGCGCTACAAAAACATTTTTGTTGGCCGCATAAAAACATGAAAATGTATGTAACAAAGTAGTATGTACTGGCACACACACACACACACACACACACACACACACACATACATACACACGTATTTACCTAGCTATGTGCAAGTGTTTTTATGCACTTCAGTCGGCGAACATGTTAGAGTATGCTCGACAGTTTACCTAACCAAGTCTCAAACGTAACTAGAACCAGATATTTTGAAGCCCCTTACTAATGAAGAAACTGTCATAAGTTACGCTTTAAATGCATGTATTATCAGCTAAGTTACTATTAACCTACTAAATATAGCATAAGTACAAAATATAAGCGAAATACTTCCTAAATAGAGCTTTTGCAATCAGCAACATGATATTTTAACTTAAAAACAATTCATAATTATCACTGCTTTGGAATATCTAAACTAACGAGTGCCACAAATTGCAAGCACACCTAAAAGCGAGTATGCCATCTGACAAAAAACAGGTCCTTGAACTCATTGAAAATGAGTTTGGTAACGGAAATGAACAGAATCTCACCGAAGTTCACCTGTAAGTTCAACTTTGTTGTTTCGATGGACGAAAGCAACTAGATATAATAGCGAGTGTGCGTTAAAGTAAAGCTATAAGTGAACTAGAGGGAAAAACTATAAAACTATAAGAACTATACTCGGAACATAGCTAGTATATCACTTCTCGCTTATAAAAAGTAACGAGAAGCTCAAGCTTTAAGCTCATTTCATAGCGAGTATTGTTCTGCTTTACTTTGCTCTCTGAAGAGTGAATTCATCTTGAGCTTAAAGCTCACTCAATTGCGACTTAAGGCACATCAAAAGTAGCTGGTTTCGCAATTAATGTTCGCTTAACAACCTGTCTGGTACTAGCTGAGGTACTAGCTCTTTCAAGATCGCAGGGAGCTCGAATTCATTTGAAATTTGGTATGGCAAGACATTGGATTGCCATGCAGGGCATCCAAAAGTTGTGTAACAATTGAACGAGGGTTGCCCAGTTGCTAAAGGTTCCGAGAAACTATGCAACATTCGTATGGCATGCCAATTTGCTGCTCCTGCACGTATGCAGCGCATTCCATAGTTCAGTAATCTCAAGTACATTGCATTCCAACTTGTTTAACTTTGCACTTTAGCCTGGTGGGTGGTGTTGCTAGTGGGCGGTTGCTGGGCGGCAACGGGGGCGGGTCAGCATGTGTGTGGTCGTTGTGGCCTGGAGGTCGTCAACGAGCAAAAGCAGCCAGAGAGCCGCATATGACGACACACATAAATGCCAAATGTTCTTCGGGCACACAAAGCGCACAAATCCGGAACAGTCACAGTCCATTATGGGTAGGTATAGGGGGGCCCGCCGAGGGTTAGGAGCTCACATATCTTTCTATTTAATTATGTAAGTAGCTGTGTTTTAACGAGTGCTTTTGGCTTTTCAAATTAGCATATTAGTAGCGGACAGATTCGCTCGACTATGCCTAGATTTTAGAAATATACATACACATATTCTAACTATACTCACCTAACTTTCACGGACCTGTTCTCCAGTCCACTTTCGAATCAATTTCACAAAAGCATGTAAAGCATTTAACCCAAGGTTGCTCCAAGAAGTATGCAACAGAATTTTGTGTGGATTTGATTTTTTTTTTTTTTTTATATTTTTTAGTAATTGAAATATCAGTTTGAATAGTACACTATTACCTATTAAGGCAACTTAAGCTAGTGTGAAATTAAAGGAATAAAACTATGTCTAGACGATCTAAAATATTATATACAGCTATTTACATTATTATTTACATTATGCAAAGGACTTTGGGGTAAAAATTAGGAATTAAGAGTTATTAATATAAAGAAAAATAGAATAGGATAGAAAGATATAAATGGTTAGGTCAAGAGCCGGTGTGGAAGGTCTTGAGGGTGATGACGTTTAAGTCTTCTCCTGGCTCTCAGCCCAAAGTTGCGCAGTCGTCTAGCAAGACGGTTTGGATGGGATGCTAATCTCTCCGTGTATCTTCCAGCTATGCTCTGGATTCTGTCACCTATCGGAGGAACATTCAGGTCTCTCTCAATATCCCTGGTTCTCATGTACCAAGGTGCCCTGGATTTGATTCGAAGGTGGAATTTGGAAACAACGTAATCAGAACTGTCAAATACCTTCATTTCGAATGATTTTCATTTTTCAAGCTCTTTCAAATAGTTTTCATTCCAGAAGCTGCAAGGCAATAGCTTAGAAATATAATTATGAATGGATTTTCGGAATTCAGAACAGCTTTGAAGCCAAAATATGTTTGATTGAATAGTTCACTCTTTATTAAGTGCTACTAATTTGTAATTAATATTAGATCCCACACGAATGTACATATACTTATAACAAACTTATTTGTATGAATGTATATTAGCATATGATGTGAGCATTAAAGCCATCAACTGCCTGGTAGATGGTATTTAAGCTGTGTGTGGTAACTTGGCCAGGAGAGGCGAAAGGCCACGTTAATAAGAAATCAAATAGCCAATGGCAAATATTCAATAAATTTCGCTTTAGTAGTCACGTTCGAGCCAAGTGCGAACACGTACGCAGCTCAATGCAACTGATGCCGAGGCCTGCTCCAACTGGTAACCAGAACTGGTCCTGAAAGAGGAGACGGAGACGGAGCAGAAGCAGGAGCAGGAGCAGGAGCAGGAGCTGGACTGGGCTTAAGTCTGGGTCTGGGCTGCGCCTGGTCTGTTCTGCTCTGTTCGGTTCTGTTCTGTTCTGTTCTGTTCTGTTCTGTCTACGTGGCTCCAGGTGCAAAGGTCCTGAAAAGTGTGCGCCACATCAATTCTTGTCCTGGCCAACTGGGCAACAGACAAACTAGCTCAAGGGGAGCAGGTTCAGAGCAGAGTGGGCGGTGGAGGTTGCACGTAGCACGTGCTGCATTGCCCATGAGCGACGAATTCTCGTGGACGATTGAAATTGTTCGTGGCAAGTGGATAAGTGGACATTAATCAAAATAAATATGAGAAACGTGTTGAAATACGAGTACACACACGTGGTAAGGTCCCTCTCTCTCTCTCTCTCAGTACATCAGCAATACGAGTAAGTGAAAATGATATGTGGCTATTCAAATGTAGGCCTGAAACTATTGTTGTAAGAGGCACTTGACAGCCAGCCAAAGTTCAATTAGCCTCTCATCTTAATGATAAGGGATCGAAGCCTGCCTTTCCCCTCAGGATAAGTTATCAAATTACGTTCTTACTACAGAGTCCTTACAGAACTGAAACGACTCAAGCCCAGATCTGCAGCATAAGTAGTCGAACCATAACTAAACCGAGCCTTTTATTTATAAGTAGAGTAGCTAAGGTTTGAAATAGAAACCATCAAACCTCCAATTCTCGCAGCTCAGCAATATATATGTCTCTTAAATAAATATGGTTTTCTAGAATACATTTATTTATTTATATACAGTTAACTTGTAATATAAAATTACAGCAATTAACTTAATTATAGAGTACTGGCTGCTGAGTCCTTCGACTCCATTGTTTAGTCTAGATTTTATTTATAATATTTGTTTGTTTAAGAAAAATTTATAGCACATTTATTTGTTTTACTATATTATTTTTACTCCCTGTACCCATAAAATGGGTAAAGGGGGTACTAAATCTGTGCAAATGTATGTAACAGGCAGAAGGAGATATCTCCGACCCTATAAAGTATATATATTCTTGATCAGTATCAAAAGAGATTTCGATTTGGCCATGTCCGTCTGTAGAGACACCAAATTTGGAATGTAGGTTCGTGTATAGCGGGTGCAGGTCAAGTTTATTTTAGATTTGAGATATCTCCCCGTTTTACAGTAACAATTTTCAAGATATAGCTTTAAGATTTGACATGTACAATACTTTAGTCTCTCTTAATCTACTGTCCAAATTTCAAGTCGATCGGATAATAAACACGGAAGTTATTCACGAAAGAAGATTCAGTGCTGCAGCAAGGGAAGAAGAAGCACAGCCACCATTTAAAATGCTTCGCTTGCGCTGTGGCTCGTGTGTGTGCGCCCTTGTGTATGTGTGTGTATGTGTAAGCTTACGAAGATACGATCGGAAATTTTTGACCTGGGTACAGGGAGTTTCGTAGTCGGGTATACTCGACTATAGCATTCTTACTTGTTTTGATTTAATTGTATTATTTTTGATTATTTTATTATTTTGCAGCAGCTATCGACGCGCACCGTGTGCAGTCTAAGGGGCCACTGAAGACTATAAATATTTGAAAATATATTTAAAACTATTTTATAAAGCACAAAAAATATAAAAAATATGGATGCGAGCTACTCATGAGACACCAAAGAGCAATTGAATACTTTACAAAATTTTGATTTGATTCTTAGATTATTTCACAATAAAATAACATGCCAAAGAAGTTGACGTAAGCCGTGCAGACTTTCAGAAGTGACCGAGAACTAAGAATTCTAGATCTTAGCATATACATTATTTATTGGTATTATCGCAATCGGCATCAATGGACGAACTGTTTTGGAATGTAGGATCTTTTTTAGTGCAGCTAAAAATTCATTTCCAAATGTTTCCCTGCAATTAGATTAGATGTTGAAGATATATGTAAGATATATAAGATAGAAGACGAGTTCTAATTAGTCCTGATTGCAAGTGTTAGGTCCTTAAGCCAGCACCTTCCTTTCATCGACAGCTCTTTAATAACGTGTTAAGCAGATCCTCTAGGTATTTCTTCGTATTGTCTGCTTGCTTTCATTTTCATTCGATTATAGACGCATCATTTGGCGACCGCATTAAAATTCAAAGCATATCTCTATAAACTTGCGTGAAAACCAAAATATGAAAATAATAAAAAATAAAAAAGGAAAATGTACATGAAATACATCAAAGTTCAGGGCGGTCCAGGGACCTGGCATCTTTGAGGGTGTTGTAAAACTTCTAAACAAATTATGCATGAGAAATTCAATTTGCATTTATTTTGCAATAATTTCATATCGGCTCAAGATATCAACAACAACAACAACTTGACATGCAAAAGAAGAGTGTACGCATTCAAAATGTAAATAACCAGAAAACGAAGGTTTGCCTACATGGAGAGATGGGATGAGGAGCAGGGGCTGTGTGTGGGAATATTGGGTCAGGGACGCTGTCAGTGGCGCTTCCTGGGAACATTTTGGCAATGCCAACAGCTGGCGCCATTTGCCTTGAAAGCTTTAAAACAGCTGTCTGAACTATTTGAAGCCAAGCTTTGGCTCCTAAGCAACTGTTCAGGCGAACTTAAAGCTCTTGTACATTGCACTTCAAGTACGATCAACATTGGTTGCTTGGCTGAGCTTTTAAGCTTTAGATTCTTCACATGCAAAATCTAATTGGAAATCTAACTGGATCCTAAAAGATTAAATGGATCTTAGAAGCATAGCTCAAGTGCTGTCGAAGCTTTCAAAAACTGATAGTCAAGTTGGAAAGCTTATTTGGTTCTGATTCACTGACTTTTGGGCCAGTCGGCTGAGCTTTAAAGCTTTAGAGAGATTATAACTCTAGCTTAGCTTAAGTGCTCGCTATGTCGCTGAGCTCTAGCTGTGAAAAACCTACTTTTAAAGCTATTACAAATTAAGGACATTCTAGTCTAGCATGCCCGAAGGATCCAAGAAGGTAGCGCAGACCAAAAACAGACAACAGTCTCCGACTGCCGAAAACAGCCGATGCCAAAAGATCTCAGCACAACAACAACAACAACAGCCGCAGCGGGAGGAAAAAACAAACTTTTTCAATATTTTACGAATCAGGTGTTTCCTGTCGAAGTTTCCGCTTAAGGACACGCACACCCATGCGGAGCTGGGGGCGGGGAGAAATGTTGAAATGCCGAGAGCCAGGCAAACAGCACGTAAAAATAAAATTTAATGAAATGTAACTGGATATGCCACACACACACACACACAACCAGCATGCGGGGAGTACGGAAGGAAGGTGGCCAGTCTCAGAGGCAGCCAGACAGACAGGTAGAATGTCAAAAAGCCTATTTAGCATATATTTACTGGCACAAGCAAGGGAAAACGAGGCCAGCCAACGAAAAACTTCTGGTGAAAGTGAAAAAAAGATATATAAAAATTGAAAAAGTGTAGAAAAATCCCTTTTGGTTTGGTAAAGAGGGGCAGAGGGAAACCCGCTGTCATTGGAAATATTATAAATCATTTGCTACATTAGCCAAGCGGCGCTCCCCCCGCCTTCTGTAAATTGCCATAAAATTTATAGAACAAATACAAATAGCCCAAGAACGGATGTCAGTTCATTCAGCACCGCAGCAGCCGTACCAGCACCCTCTTCCTATTTTGTAACACATGCAGATTCGCGATTTGTCCTATAGGTGCTTCAAGAACGGGCAGTATTTTATGATTTATGAACGTTTCAAAACTAAGCTGATGATTTTGGTTTTGAACTTTGAAGAAATCAACTTTTTATTTGACTACAATTCAATGTAAAGACTTGTTGGAAGAGTTACCAATGATTGTAAGAGGCCGAATACAATAGAAGTTTGATAAATTATTAGTTAACATCAACAGTTGAGCTAATATACTCATTTCAGAGACTACTAGAAATACAGTTGGTTTTTCACTGAGACATACTTAGTACCATTTTTGACTGCGATTTAATTGTTGTCTGTTCTGCCATTTCAATCGAAGACAATAATACGAAATCGAAATCAATTCCGATGAAAAATACTGGGATATCAGAAAAGCCTGATAGAAAATAGGTTATAGAGTTGTGAATAGGGGCTTATTTAAAGACTGATTCAGAGTTGTTTACTACCTGTACCCATAAAATGGGTAAAAGGGGGTACTAAATCTGTGCAAATGTATGTAACAGGCAGAAGGAGACATCTTCGACCCTATAAAGTATATATATTCTTGATTAGTATCAAAAGAGATTTCGATTTGGCCATGTCCGTCTGTAGAGACACCAAATTTGGAATGTAGGTTCGTGTATAGCGGGTGCAGGTCAAGTTTATTTTAGATTTGAGATATCTCCCCCGTTCCCCCGCTATTCGATAAAAACCGTTTTACAGTAACAATTTTCAATATATAGCTTTAAGATTTGGCATGTACAATACTTTAGTCCCTCTTAATCTACTGTCCAATTTTCAAGTCGATCGGATAATAAACACGGAAGTTATTCACGAAAGAAGATTCAGTGCTGCAGCAAGGGGAAGAAGAAGCACAGCCACCAAAAATTAAAATGCTTCGCTTGCGCTGTGGCTCGTGTGTGTGCGTCCTTGTGTATGTGTAAGTTTACGAAGATGCGATCGGAAATTTTTGACCTGGGTACAGGAGTTTCGTAGTCGGGTATACTCGACTATAGCATTCTTACTTGTTTTTAAAGAACTTTCGTTCTAATCTTTAGCAATGAGAATTTTTTTATACAATAAAAAATATAATAATATTTGTATATTCAAGCACAGAAAGAATTTTATTTATTTTTTTCGAGTCGAAGGACTACTTGTTAATACGCGCCATGAATTTCTTAGGTTTAGTATTGTATATAACATTTAATTTTGTAAATAATAGAAAAATAAAATTGCTTTTTTAACATCGTATACGAACTAGAGCCTAGGTTGGGAAATTTCGAAGATTCGTCCAAAATGAAGAAGGCTGTTCGTGTTTTGTAAGCGAAATTCGGTATGCCTTTTTTTCTCGGTGTAAGTAAGATGCAAATTGGAGTTAAGATCAAACAATAATAAGCCCGCACCAATAGATTAATTCAAGATGAATTATACAGTAATAATAGCTTGATATCATGCTTGCTTTTTTATTTGTTTTACATTTTGTAAGGCGGTAAGGATATGCCAGATTCGGCTTACCACATCCTTGGCACTCGACTTCCTTTGTGCAGTTGTTGCCACTGCTTGAAGCACGCATTTGACGCGGTTTTGGTTACCGCTTGCTCAACCCACCGACCGCCCGCCCATACGCTGGCTGCGGGTGCTGAGCTGCCACTTCTTGGGCTCTTGTCACGCCAGGCACGGCACGATAGCAACTGCAATTCAATTGTTGTTTCCTCCCCTGGTCCGCCCCTGGTGCGCCCCGGCTGGCCCCGTTTCCGTTTTTGCGTCTTGGCCAAAATGTTTGAACTTCTTTTCCCCGACAGCAATTTGCGGCGAAAATTGTGATTTGTTGTAGAGCGCGCGCGATTTTCATCAGCTGTCGTCGTCGTGGTCGTCCTGCGAGTCGTCATCGTCATCGTCATCGTCCTTTGGCAGCTTTGCATTTTGTTCAGATACTTATCACACAGTTTGGCAAATGCTGCACAAAGTTTTGCTTAATAGCCTGGAAGTTTTTAATGAAATGCTTTTGCTTTTGCAATTCCTTTGCTGTTGGTTTCTTGGGCATCGGCATTTGTCCAATGCTATGTTTAGCAGGGCCTTAAAGCCGACGAAGCTAAGCTGAACTAAACTGAACTGAGCTGAACTGAACTGAACTGAACTAAACTGAGCTAAACCTAACCAAACAGCAACGAGAATGACCCTCATCAACTGGCCGAGTCCTGCACCCAAGTCAAATTGGAATTCCATTCTCGTTTCAACCAAAACCAGAAAAGGTGAAATGTCACACTCAAATTTTTGCTTTATTAAAATAATACAAGTACTTTCCATAATCACAAATAGAACTGCAGAAAAGGTAAGGAGACTGCTGCCCTTTTTTCACCCCCCCCCCCCAAAGTGTCCTTTGTCTTTTGGACAGCTGTCTTCATACTCCTCACAAAGCCGGAGAAGATTAAATGTTTACTTGGTCAAGAAAATTAATTTGCTTGCGCATTAAGTTTGATTTTAATAAAGTGTCGCCGGGCTAAAAGGCATTTGGGTGACGGTTTCGGTTTCGGTTTCGGTTTGGTTTGGGAACGGAAACTTAATAAACTGCCACTTGTGTGTCTCCCCTTTATATGTGTAAGTGAGTGTCCAACATTTGTCATTTGCGCAAAGTACATAGCATTCTTTTGTTTCAGCTGTTGTTGCTGTGTATGGCAAACATGACAGCACACATTAATTTTCTGTGCTCTCTGCTCGGTAATTAAAAGCGAAAGTGTTTGACGCCGCGAAGCATGCAACGACAAACAGCAACAACAACAACAACAACATAAACGGCAAAGCGCTAAAGGACTAAAGGACCAAAGGACCAACAATGCTCATTACTTCGCCGAAACCGAGACTGACCCTTTTGACGCGCCCGGAACAATAAAGTGCCCGGACATTGTAATGAAGTCTATTTGACTGCAAAATGCCCTATCTGAATAAAAAATGCCATGGAAGCCATTTGCTGTAAAAAGCAAATAAGAAACGCATGGCACCCGAGCTGCGACGTTTGCATGGCGCCCGAGCAGGGACGTTTTCATGGCGCCCAAACAGGGACATTATATTTTTTGCAGAGTGCGGTGGCTGCTAAAAATTGAAAATTGTTTAGCTGCATAGTTAAGTTGTGTGTGTCAGAAGCTATTGGCTAACCGATATGCCCATCTGGAAGCACTTTGCGAACTTACTTACTAAGAACTACAGCTTAACAAGAAGCTCGCTTGCTGTTAGATTTATGATGGTCTCATTAATTATGGTCCAGCCCAAATAAAAGATGGCCCTTGTCGCACTTGAAACTTGCAATTAAATGGGATAGCTGCCAAGTCGCGACACGCAAATCAACATAAATTGCAGAGTCATTGCAGAATTCTTGAAGAGGTCGCTCTACCAATTGCAGCAGCTACGTAATCGCATATGGATGGTTATCCGGCCATAAAACGGGCGAGAGTCGGAAATGGATTGTGGCATTTGGCACGCGCGACAGTCAATTCGCATATAAATCCAAAAATCGTTGCCAATTTGCTGGTCGGGCGCATTTTTATGGCCCTAGGAAATGGGCATACTCGTAAGACTAAGTGTGTGTATGTATGTGTGTGTGTGTATGTGTGTGTGAAGTGTGTCTGCGGGAGGGAAAGGCGACAAATTCATTAATTCCGGCAGTCGGCAAGTTTTCTAATTAAAACAACAAACAAATGGCCAGTGAAGGCACAGAGCCCAGTGACAATAACAATACATATGGAAATCGTTTGGCATTGCAGATGGAGTAGCTCCACTTTCTCCATCTCTCTTGGTCGCTTCATGCATATCTCTGGAGCGGAAACTGTCTGGCAAGATGCTAATTCGGTTAAAAACTTTTGTCGTCAAGTTTCCAGCAACTGGCTCTCTCAGTCATTCATCCAGTCAACCATCCAAGTTCAGTCAGTCACTCAGTCAGTCAGCTGCCTGGCGCAAACTTCGTTTAGCGCTTGGTCCTACGTACTGAGTCCAGGATAACTCCTGCTCCTCGTCCTACCCCGGCTCCCGCGCCCATTCTCGCATTGTTATGCGGCGCATGCAAATTGAAGCGGCAGCTTCATCATCAACTTCATGTGATATGCATCAGTTTGCCAAAAATTGTTTGTTAAATATGCAATCCGTCCCTTTACCTACATCCTTCCCTCCATCATGACCAATGCCCCAGTCAAGGGAATAGCAGCTTTGTTGGCATTTTACATACCATTCAAATTGTTAGTATATATATAACATTTAAGCGTACTTTGTTTAAGATATAGTGAGTCCCAAAATGCGAAATTAATAGGTATATTTACGAGTGTTTATGCACATAAGCAGATAACACTGAAGGACCTTTTACTTATATCAAGTGCATGACGGTCGAGCAGGAACTGCTTCTAATGTATATCAACCAGCTTACAGGAATGAAAAGCATGTTTGATAAGATAGTAAAGTACTCATGTATGTAAGCGAGCAGATAATGCACAAGGATGAGCTACCAATATAAAATGTGTGTGGCGCCCGAGCAAGGACTCTTGTTGTTAAATTTTCATAAAGCAGCTGGCGACTTTATTGCATGTGTCTGATAAGGTCTGGATTGGGAATAAATAGATGGAGATACGTAAATAGATACTGTTCGGAGATTAAGTTCGTGGCGCCCGAGCATGGATTTGTGAAGTTTAATGTGTACTCAATGAGACTTACTCAAGTTGTTGATTGAAGTTGATTGAGAATGTTAATCAGCGAATGTGTGTCATCCAATCTACGTTATTTCACACGCTGTCCGCTAGATGGCGCTGCAGCCGTTTGACAGAGGGTTCGGAGGGCGTTTAGCTTAAGCCCTCAGCTAAACGACTAAACATTTATTTTGCTAATAATTTATTTATACGCCTGTCAATATACATGTAGCATTGTAAATAGCAGCGTTGCCCCTCGAGGCTCTCAATTTGCTGAAATAAGCAGAAAAAATAGAAATGCAGAGGAACAAGAAAATGTTACACATCCACACAGCGAATTGATTTGCTTTATGGACGTCAACGCCGTCGACCGAGACGCGATTATTATGCACCCTCGTCAGGGTCGACAGCAAGTGGAGTCAGTGACTCATATCATTATGGCGCATGTCCTGCGGCGCCACGCGCACTGTACGCCCCACACCATCCCCACCACCCACGCCCAACAATGCTGCCAATGCTTTGATGCCACTTGCCACTGCACACTTGCCGCATGTGTCTCCCCTTCCTCCCCAGCTGGTCTTCGTCTATGTTTGCGCTTGTTTTTTATGTCTAGTGCCACAAACCGCACTCGATTTCCACATGAATGGGCCAAGGCAGCAACGAGGACAACAAGGCCAAGACTCTGGCTACCTGTTTGGCTGGCTCTCATCCAGCCATCCATTTATACCTATCCGCTATCCATTCTCATTATTCTATTCCTTTTCCGAATGTTGTTGTGTTTGCCTCATTGATTAATGCGTAAATATGCGTTCCATCGCTGCGTTCTGTTTGTTGTCCTGTCGCTCATCCTGAATATCTTTGAACTGCCCTTAAATATTTCCCAATTTTCGGGGGTGCCGCCTTTAAGTCTGACCTTAAAGAGAAGGAAATTTACTAAAATGAAATATCTGTGTATGGTATGATCTTAATCCAAATGTATCTTAAGCTAAAATGCTGAAATCGATGACGAATACCGGCTAGTAATCTATGTTTGTTTTCCAATTGTAATACACAACGTTTCATATTTTTTAAGACTCTTCGCACGCAAATTAACACCTACATATGTTCTATTCACTAGAGAGCTTCTGCTGTCAGCTTGTTTACTTTGACACTTAACCATGGGTTAACATGCCGATTTCAGCACTGGTAGGGTACCAAGTTTTGATAATGACATACAAAATATGTTGATAATTATCTAAATCACGTAAGCTGACTGCTTCCCTGCCCGCTCAGTCAGCCAAGCGGCACCCGAGCTATTTCCCCTTGTACCCGCTTTGTCGTGTTCTCCACATGCAACGTGTCAGGCAACAAAGTGTTAATACACTCAACACACCTGTAAAATTGTGATATGTGTGTGAGCGAGGGGGATGGGGAATGGGTGGGGCCTGAGTGACGGTTGACGTATACGAGCGGGGGGCTGACGAGTCATAAGCATGTGCACATGCCAGCGATTACGTAACGCGACAGGTGCCATCAATCATATTTAGGATTGTAGCAGAACCAACCTCCTCACGTTCCCACCTCACCACCTTACCACCCCCAACACCCACACCCACGCCCACACCCACAGAGCCACAACCACAGCGAGTTGGGGCCAGGACAGAAGATAAATGGCCTGATTTGTTGTGGCATTTAACGTTTTTAAGTAAGTGGTTAACTAGCTTTCAGTTACGAGTGGATAGAAAACGTCAGTTGTAATTACGGGTACAGTTGCATTCGAAACGAAATGGAACGAAACGAAACGAAGCGATATGAGACGAAATGAAATGAAATGAAATGAGAGCCGTCACTCGGAATGAAATGGAATGAGTGAGTGAAGATAACTTGAAAACAATTTCTTATGTGGGATTTCGCAGAGCCCATGGCATGAAATTGAAAACGAGCCAAGCCAACTGGCAACGACAAATGCGTGGAGCTGTGGACGGGGACAGGGACAGGGACAGTGGCTGTGGAAGGTGGATAGGGGTGTCAGAGGGGATGGGGAAACAACTATACCATCTAGCTGCTGATTGCCCCTCCCAGCTAGCCTCAGCTTCAGCTACAAATCCAGCTTCATTCTATCTTGATAGTGCCGCCGGATTAAGCAGCAAAACGCATGAACTGACTATGGGCGGGGGTTAAGGGGTGTGGGCTGCGGAATAGGGCTGAAAGTTGGGGGTTTCAGTTGTTGGTCGATGCTTAAGGGCAAAGTAACGAAAATAACGCAAAGCTGCAGCTGAAGCACAAGGATTACGAAAGGATTCGTTTCTAACGAGATTGACAACAAACCGCAATGCCATCTCCACACACACACACACACACACACACAGACTGACACAGTTATGCACGTGTGTGTGGTTGTGTGTGTGTGTGTTGTTGGGTGTTGCGTTTTTATTTGTATGTTGTTTGCTTTCCATAACGGGTAAAACCACTTGGTTATCAAGTGTGCAACGCGCTGAAAAACGCAGTGCCAAATGCATGAATATTTCACATACTTGCCTGGGTTCGTTGGATTACTTCAATGATATCTGCTAGATATAAATACTATATTCATCAAATCGAAACTAACAGCAATAGTTTCTAGTAGAAACTTTCTACTATAGTTTTTACAATTTGTGGGAGCTCGAAAGTTATTTGGTGAATTTTTTTTAGGAATTTCACCAATTTTTTCCTATTCGATTAACAAATTTTAAACTTGTATCTAAATACTTATTTTTAGCAAACTTATCTTTAATTGATTAACTTTTGGAATAATGTTGACAGAACTGTCAACTAACTAACAAATCAGTGTATATATTCACTTGCTTTAAGATTCTTGTTATCCTGAAAGATGATTGATTTAAGATTGTATTATTGCTAAGAGATTTTCTTTTGAAGCATGATAATATTTCACATACTTCTTATTACATTCGCTAGGGTATTTCATCTTTGGTGCTTTTCAATCGCATTTTATTCCTCAGTTTCCCTCCCAGTGTGCCCTCCTCTTTTTATCCTCTTCCTAGTCGGTATATAAGTAGTAGTATATGGTATATGTGTTATTCTGCAAACAAAGCAAATTTCACCCCATAAAACTAAAATGTTGGATTTAATTTTGCAAAATAAACATAAAAAGCGTTTTGGCTAGCTTCTTATTATACTCTTTTTGCTCTTGTTGTATCTGTTCGTACTCTCTCTCTCTCTCTCTCTCACTCTCTCGCTCTCTATTTGGACAGAGTATGCACTACAGTTGCGTATCTTTATCACATCTTTGAACAGCTCCTAACTATTTTATTTGGCTTCATTTGTGGAGCTAGCTTTTACGAGTGTGTCTCTGAGCATGAATATTTTTTGGGTATTCACAATGGGGATTTGTTGAAAAATCAAACTTTTCTTAATTTACTATCAGCAGCTTACTGCAGAGAGAGATGCAAAATATTGCCAATACGTTTAAACTTATTCAAAAACAAGTAAGAACGTTGCAGTCGGACGCACCCGACTGCAGAATACTATGTTCCCAGTCCTATATAATTTGGTTATTTGTGTGTTCAGAAAGAGACGCGAAAAAAACTGCACAGGTATGGAAGATATAGATTTTGCTCCTTTGTGGGGGAGGGGGTGGGGGTGTCCAAAAATTTTTGATGCAGATTTGTCCAGGGGGTCAACATTAGTCTGTACGCCAAATTAGGTAACTCTAACTTTGAAACTGTACGAGATATAGCCCGTGAAAAACGTGTTTTGGGGATATCATATGCCGATTTGTGTGGGTGGGGGTCTGGGGGTCGAATTTTTTTTGATGCAGATCTGTCGGGAATCTCAACATTAGTCTGTATGCCAAATTTGGTGACTCTAGCTTTAAAATTGGGAAAGATACAGGTTTTCCCCAAATTGTGGGGAGGGGGTGGGGGGTCAATCTCGACACTTCATAAATTGACGGTATACACCAACAGGTGTACCAAGTTTGGTTGCTCTAGCTCAAAGATAAAGGCAAAAAAATTGCGTTCATACGGACAGACGGACAGACGGACATTTCGCAAACCCAATATACTATTTTCCCTTCGGGAACATAGTATTATATTAATTCATTAATATCATAATCAACATTTAAATATTGTTATAGGTATATTTTGTTTTCCCGATTACGCCACTTAACTTATTCTTCAGGCAACTTATAAATATTTATATTGTATTTATATAGCTTTACTATTGTAGTAATTTTTTGATAATAGTAGTATAGAAGATTTGTAATTAATTTAATCGTAAATTTCTGTTGATAGTTATAAATAATAGACCTGAAAAGTAAACCTTTGCCTTTTCTATATAATCGTTGATGGGCAGCTTAGCTAGCTTGAGGACAAGTTAGAAAATGCATTTGTTTCGACATATTTGGGTAACTCTTAGGTAACCCAACACAAACTACAAAATATCAAAAATTTCAAATCAGACAAGGCAGTAAGTTTCAAAAGCTTGTCATTATATAAAACTCTTCATTTCGATAACATTTTCAAGGGATAAACATTTCCATGGCGATAACAAGGCACTCACCAACGATACTTTCGATAGTCATCGCGATGAAATGAAATGTTTGCATTAATTGGCCCTTTCATCGCCCCTTGGCGAATACCCTAATTGAGATAATGCAGCAAACGAAATGAAAACTAAACTCAACTGAAACCTGGGAGCTAAAAAATGATAATAATAAAAAGACAACAAGAACAACAACTGCAGCTAAAGGGGAATGAAAAGCGAATTGAAATGAACAGAAATTCATTATTCATTTGGCTGGAACAACAACAACAGCAGCAGCAGGCAAACATATAACAACAAAATCAAATAGAAAATGCAAATAATACAGATACAACAACTGCGGGGGGTGCAGGGGCCTGATAGGGGGCTTGTGCCGGAAGTTTGTGGTGTTCAAAATCGTTTTTGAGTTTTCTCATTTGTTGTTGCTGTTGTTTGGTAAAAAAGTTTTCTAATTAAAACAACAACTGACAAACGCAAATTGTCAACGTATTTGCACACACACACCACACACACACACACACACACACACACATACACTGCACACAGCGAAAGATATAGACAGATATATATTTGCCTACTGTAAAATGCTTTGTTAGCCAACTTGCACAAAGCTGTTAGCCAAAGGGTTAGTGGTCCGAAAGGGAGGGGGTAAGGAGGGAGGAGGGCAGAGAGGGTAGGGGTTATCTGCTGCTCTTGGGCGTTGCGCCGCTGGTCGCGCTGTGGGCGTGTCCAGCAGAGGCGTGCGCCCAGGGGGGGATGCCCAGCAGCGGCAGCTCTTGTTGTTAGCAGTTGTTAGATTAGTTTGACTTTTTTGCTCCTGCCTCGCTCACACGCCACACCCCACACCCCGCTGCCCACTTGCTTTTTTGCCAGTTGTCAAAATGTAAATGCGCAGCCAGCCGAGCAAATCACGACAAGGGACGTGAGGGCAGGGGCTGAGGACTGAGGACTGAGGACTGAGGACTGAGGATGGGGGGCGAGGAGCTGCGGCCTGTGGAGGAGCAGCCGTTAAATTGTCAGTTGATGATGCCGGGCAGCGCTGGCCAAAGGGATCAAGCAATTGTTTGCATGTAAATTACCTAAAAACACACACAAAACAAAAACAACAAGCAAACAAACAAACAAACAAAAAACACCAACAACAACAACAAGGGAGTGGAAAACATTTTGTTTGTCCCAGCAAATTAGCAGAGTTTTCATTCTTTTTTCCCTCATACATTTCGCTACTTTGATTTATTTGTAACTGACGGTTTTTAGCCAGCTGCAGTCTGATTAGCCAAAGATTTTGAGAATCGCATAGAAAGGCATTGTGTGTGTGCAACAAAGCTGTAAAACCACCTTTATCTAAATATAACAATAGTTCCAAAGAGTATTTGAAACATATAAATATGTACTTGAAATTAGGGACAAATGCTTCTCTTCGTGGCAGGAAAATTATAATCCAAATCTGACGAATTGGCTTAATTTTTTAAAAACAAAAAAGAAAACTATATTTTTGACTGGAAGACGCTCTCAACCACCTCTGTAAGTTTTGTTTTTGTTCAATAACATCTTATACATAAAATATTATCCGCTCGCAAGGATGACTTTAGCATCAATAGGTATCTACCAGGATCTCCCAGGTAGAGCCTCAACAAAAACACGTTTGAGTCTTCCACGCATAATCCTGCGAGCTGTCATAGTTTTAGATAACGGCTTACGATGGCTCGACATCTTAAGAAAGTGGTTCAGGGAAGTTCTTTTAATGACCTCAATAACCGAGAGTATATGAAGGTCTCTCCTGATGATTGAATTCTTCACAAGAGGAGGGTTCCCGACGGTTCTATCTAATCTGATTAAGTTCGGCTTGTATGGACTTAACAAAGGTAGCAGTGTCCCATATGCTCACTCAATAGGTCCAAATATGCAGGATCATAATCTTGAACAAGAGAACCTTGAGTAACAAGGGAAGCTTGGATGACAACATCAACCGCCACAGAAGTTTCTTGAACCGAGATTGAAGAGTGTATCTTAGCAGTCTAGCATGCAAATTGAATATCCGGTATTCATCCAATGTAAGTCCGAGGTAAACCCCGTTTCTCTGTGAATATACGATCCAATTTAATTTCTACAATTTAATAACTACATGCAATCACAACTCCTGCACAAACCAGTTCCGATTTCCACTATCGGCTTACTTCCACCCAAATAAGTGCAGCATACTTTTAGGATCAGGTTGGAAAACCTCAGATGGCTTGCACTCACTGTGAATGTAATTCGAAAGTGGAATCCAGAGCAGCTTTAAGGAAGTGGAATAAAGAGCAGATTGAAATGCGCTTTACTGTTAAGTTGCACATGTTTTAAGTTTTATTCAATTTGGCTTAACATTTAATTGCATCCAGCAATTGTGAAACACAGAGCAAGCTTATTTTATTGTATCCTGCAACCTTGTGGCATAGTTTATTAAATTCAATTTCCATTTGGAAATTGTGCGGCTAAATAATCAAAAAATATTCCGAAATTATTATTTGCTTAAACTTTTGAATGAACAACTCGGAAAACGGAAAACTGAAAACTTTCAACGTTCAACTCGATTCGTACTCTGCTCAGCTGCATGAGGTTCAATCAAATTAATTTTTCGTATTTAAGCCAAATGGCCAATCCACCCCCGCACTTCTGGCCCTTGTCTGTGTCTTTGTCTGTGTCTGTGTGCAAATGAATCATAATTTGTATGATTACGTATACGCCGCGGTGTACGGCGTTGGTGTCCGCTGACTGTTGTCCTGCTCACTTTGTTTTCATCATTTCAAGCGCAAATTGCTGTTGTATTGTGGCAATTGTATACACACACACTCACACACACACACACACACACACACACACACACACACACACACACACAGCTATACACAAGTTATTATTATTTTAACAATTTCAACTCTTTTGCGCTGCCATCGAGCGTCGAAGCGGCGCCAACGTCGAAGGTCGCGTAATTCAAAAGCAATTTGTCGAAATTAAATTTGATTACATTTATCGCGCCAGCAGCTGCCCCATTGTGCCTGCCCCCCTCCCCCTCCCCCGCCGTCAGCCTCCCAGCTCCACAGCTCGCAACGTGCAACTGGCAACTTCAACTGCCGTCTACAGCTCCGGCAAACTTTTTCCAGTTACCCATTCAACTCTTTAATCGCTGGTAATTGCCATAAATTGCCGACTGGGTTCCCGAATCGCGCCGCAATTTTCAAATCCTGATCAATACGCGGCGCATTAAAGTTCACCAACGCCTCGGCCTCAAACTATGCAGCATTTAATGCCAAAATAACACTTATTAAGTGCATTACACAACACTACGAGCATAACGAACAATTTAAGTTAATTAAGCCTGCATTTGTTTGCTATCAATTCAAATAGTCAAGCCAAGCAAATGAAGATCGAAATACCTTGCAATCTTTTGTCGCAATGTCGGAAACAGGGACCGTAAATAATGTTAGGTTATGTACCAATTTTTGAAGGAAAGAAATCAAAATGAATAATGAATATTGATACACGTAAAAGGACTGCACATAGAGCAGCACACAGATGTGAAAAATACCAAAATATCCTAAATTCAGTAATATTCATTGATACACGATAAAGGACTAGAGCATCCTTGTTGCAAGAACTATACATTGCTCCAATGATTTGAATTTCTAAAGCTTTACAGAAATCCTCAATAAGATAACTTATTTGTTGGTAATTATTATAATAATAAAAATGATTTCTTTTTATATTTCAACGAAAAAACCAATTTTTCATTGAGTTTTATATTTTGCTGAAAAGTAAAATGTATTTTTTGAGTTTAATATTTTCCAAGCAAAATATAAAACTTGAGCAGTAAATAAATTCAAGAAATAATGCTCAAATAGTAGTTACAGATTTAAAAGGTAATACATAAGTGTGGTGAAAGGTATTTGAAATTTGGAAATAGGTATTTGGTAGCACAGGTATCATTGATATTTGAAAATAACAAAGAACGAAGCTATATACCCTTCCAGCAATGTCGCCCGTTTGTTCCTATGGCAGCTGTATGATATAGTGGTCCGATTTCGACCATTTTTCGTCAGATTGTATGGAATGTACACAGACTTGGCTTGGGTGACTTTAAAAGGGATATCTTCATAACAAAAAAAGTTTTTCATACAAAAACATAGTTATCGACCGATCGATTCTATGGCAGGTATATGTTATAGTGGTCCAATCCGATTGGTTTTGACACAGGCACTGTCTGCAGCAACAAGAAGAATCTGTGCCAAGTTTCATTACGATAGCTCTTAAACTGAGAGACTAGTTTGCATAGCAACAGGCGGAGATCGACTCGGCTATTGATGCTGATCAAGAATATATATACTTAGTGCGATCGGATTCGTCTGCCTTCGGGACAAAATAAGAATACCCCCTGCAAGGATATAAAAACACTTGTCGAATTTGACGAACAAAAGTCCTTCGACCTAAAAGAGGACCCTTAAGTATGTTTTATACACAGGAAATCAACTGCTTTATACTTTTGAGTGTACATCAATTCAGATGGGAAGAATGATGAACAGTTTATGCTGTTTACAACATTTCGAATTTGCAATAAGGATTAATAATATCGCTCATCCCTAGTATGTATCAAATTTTGTTCTAAGAGTTCTAAAGACATTTGGGATTAATAATAATACTTTTGGCAATATTACAAGCAATAATTTTATTTGAAACCAAACACTTTGTTCAACACAGGAGTACTTAACGTAAAAAACGTAAGTTATACAAATACAGTTTGTTGCTTATTGGAATATGCTTCAGAGGCAGCAAATCCTGTCCTATCCTGTTTGCCTAACTATATGGATTATGCGTATGCTTCTATTCTCCTGAACTGTACTATATAGAGGCTTAAATCTTGTATGGAACTGAATGGGATTCGAACTTAGGGTGTTTCGCAGCGATTGCGTAGACTCTCAATGAAGGGATTGGCCTCATCACTGGCAAACTCACGACGGAGGTCTACGTTGGGAGCATTGTTAAGGCGATCTTGCTGCTTGTTGGCTGTGGGGAGCAGTCGCTCATTGATGGATGGGATGGATGAATGGATATTTTTGGGAGAGCGGTACTCACCAAGATTGCCCTCCTTTAATTTCTTTCCCATCATTTCGATGAGCGCCTGCTTCACCTTACGATCTTCTTCCTCTTCACGACGCTCCTCCTCCTCCATATTGGTCATCTGTATGTTGATGCGATGCAATTTCTGGACAGTCCACTCATCCTCCTCCTCATCCTCATCGCCATATCGGTGCGTTCGGAAGGCTAAGGTAGAAACAAACAAGGGAATTAAAAAAGCCCATTCTCAAGGATATCACAACTGCAGGACATACGTTGCAGGCCCTGCTTCTGGCGAGAAGTGGTCTCTGCCGACTCATCCTTCCTCTGCTGGCGCTGTTCTATGCCAGTAATCAGCGCAGCTGTTGGAATATGAATCTTTGATATAGTGTAACAGCTCGGGCTAGTCTTTTGACTTTGGCTGACTTACCCCATATGCCAAGGAGCAGCATGAATACCACAAAGATTGGCAGCAGCCAGGACATCTTGGGAATGACACTCATTGCTTAATTGAGAATCACTTTGGCAACACCGTTGGGATCAGTAATGTTTATCAGCCTGCACAGTTGAGAGTTTAGAGTATTGTGAGTCTATATTTACTTTACTGAACTGCTTAAAAGCCAACTTGATAATGAGTGAAAGCCATACAATACTCATACAATTCTGAATGTTTTCAACTGACTTACTAGGCTAACAAATTGAACAGTTTGGTGCTCAAGGATAAACCAGTTCAAGATACAAACTGGAAGAATAACACTAAAATCCAAAAAATAGCGGAAGGGTGGGAAAAAGCCTGTACTTAATTCAAGTGAAGATTTTTATAACAATTATTTCCATTTCTCGGATTCTGTTAGAGTATATCCCGTGCACTGCGGAAATGTGCAACGCAGTCAGCGGCAAAGTTATCCAATGTTGGTACTACCAAACATCAACCGACCGCCACATTCATCGAAAATCGATTAATATATCGATGCGAATATGAATGCTATTGCTGAATCCTAAGGTTGAGTGTTCCTATATTCACTGTTGGGCAGATATGTTTGCCCAGAAGCCTATGCCTTCTTCTAGTCAGCTTAGCAGCTCACAATTGAGGATCTTATCCATCAAACATATAATTTTTTTCGATATATTTTTTTGTCATTTTTGTATCAGATTTTTATACTGCAATCATTTTTTAACTGATATGTTGAGGTGTCCTAAGATTTTTATTTATTTAATTTTTACAAGATATAGTTGGGGATTGTCCTCCTTAAATCAGAATACTTTCTCAATTGTGAGGAAATAGCACTCAATAAGATATGTTTAATGATTTTTATACACACTTTAATACGAGTTTTAATAGTTCTCTTACCGCTATATATGTCTTGGTTCGAGATTCTTATCCTCAAATCATAAGAATTATTTATTCAATTTCTGGTATTAAAATATATTTTATCATTCTTCCCTTCTACCTCTGAATAACTATTTATATACTATTTATATTTCATCTGTATTCTGTATTCGGTATGTTAAATTGTTATCCTTATATCATCGTCTAATATTTTAATATTATTCTGTTAGATTTCCGCTTAGGGTTTGCTTGTTATCATTTGAAGCGTTTGCGCTCTTTGAGCTTTTGGCTTGCCACAATTTTGCCCTATGCGGCTTCCCTAAGCCCCAATCCCTCCTCCGTCCCTCTGCAGCCATCCATCTTGCCGATACGTGCAGAGGCTTTGGTGGAGGCAGAGAGGAGCGTGGCGATGCGAGGTGAGGGAAGCGGCAAAATGGACGAAACAAGTTGCCAAAAGTTAAAGTTTTGTGGCTGCGGCCTCTGCGTTGCTCTTGATGCAACATAAAGAGCCACAAGCACACACACACACACACACACACACACACACGCACACACACACTTACGTAAACGTTTTGGTAGCACGAGGCAAACGCCAAGCTAACTAAACAGGCACTGTAGAAGGGAGTGGGGGAGGGTGCGGGTGTGGTGGCTCTGGGAGGGCAGCTAGAGGATTGAGTGGAGCCTGCTCAATATTTGAAAAGCCCAACAAAATTTGCAACAAATTCAGACAACAAATTCAAAAAAGAATTGCAAAATAAAATGTTTTGAGGTTAGCCAAAAATATTTTCCAACCATTTTTGCTGTGTGTGCGGGTGCCTGTGTGTGTTTGTGTGTGTGTGTGGGCAAAAATCCAACTAAATGCCTAAAATTGTTGCTATTTTTGTCGTTGCCCAAACCACACGCCACACCCCGCTGCCTCTTTATTCAAATGTCAGCCCATAAAAGGCTCAGGAGGCGGAGGGAGGACGAGTACGAGGACGACGCTATAAAATGCCATCAAACACATTTGTCAGTTGTTGTTGTTGTTGTAGCCATTAAATGCAGTGCAAAAATGCCAAACGCGAAAAGAGGTGGAGTTGGCAGCGTGGGAAATGGGTGGAAAATGGGTGGAAAATGCTTGCTCCCCATTTGACAGTTAAAAACATCTTAAAAGCTACTTTTAACCACAATTATGCAAATATGAACACAAACGTAGCATAAGACAAAAGCACAACACAACAACACACACACACCTGTGTGTATGTGTGTGTGTGTGTGTGTGTGTGTGTGTGACACATAAAGCCAGCAACAACTGAAGTTGTGTCTCTGTCTCCGACTGTCGACAACACAACCATTTACCATTAGCATGTGTCTAGCGGTATAGGTTGAGTGCGGGGGGGTTGCCGGTTTAGTGGAGGGGATGAGGGGGTAGGCATGTGTGAGACGGAGCGCGCCAGGTGTTGAAGTTAACGCCGAAACGCAACGAGACAAGACGAGAGCAGCGGCGTGGCAAGTCGAGACATAATCCCCAAGACGCACAGGACGCACAGAACCCAATGTTAATAAGCAGCACAGCTCAGCTCAGGCTGTGGCAGTCTCTTCCATTATTATTGAAAGCTTTTAGACATGACAGCAGGTCACGTCCTTCAGTCAGTCCATCAGGCAGTCATTCAGTCAGCACCCAAGTCAAATGAGCAAACGAAATGCAAAATGCACAGATAGACAGACAGACAGACAGACAGACAGACAGAGGGACAGACAGGCAAGCTAGGCTGACAGTCAGAGACACAGATAGAGGATAGAGACGACAATCCGTTTTCATGGCTGATTTAACAAAGTTGGGAAAATACTGAATGGCATGACGGCAGCACAACACAGAGAGTTACTCGCCGGAAAGACTGAAAGAGAGAGGAGGAGTGGGGAAAAGAGAGAGGCTTACTGACAACAACAAATAAAGTAGGTGCTGACTATGCAATACACTCATCAAAAAATTTGAGAAATCACACGCGGTCTTCCTCTTACGTGTACTGCAATATATGCACGCATACACGTGCATTCGTAAGTATACATGTATTAGTGAACTTTTGCTCAAAATGCTCTGCAAGCTCGGCTTTGATCTGCGCTGTGCTTAAAGCTTTCGAAGCGCCTGCGTCTGTGTTAGGCGTTCGTAAGCTGCATGCGTAGGAAGATAGGGAGAGAGCGTATAAGAGAGAAAGCATTGCGATCTCTTGAGTAATGGTTTTCCCTCAGCGGGGAAAGCTAGTTAGTTAGTTAAACAATACAGATACGTAATAGATCAAATTTATTGATATATAAATTTGGAATAAGATCAATTTATCAATCGATGTCTCAAATTGATCAATTTTAAAATGAAGCAAATCTTAAATACAAATATACAAATTCTTATTAAAATAACAAAAAGTGTTGCTAATTAACTAAGTGAGAATAATTTAAGATATTAATTAATCACATTTCAAATGTGTCAAAGTTTTAATAAACTAAAGATCTATTCTTAGAGAAATGTGCAATTTGTTTGGCTTAATCATAAATTTGAATCCGGACCATTGTATAGCATTTATGCGCCTTGCTCACTTAATATACTTAACTTATCATAAATTTAACAACTCTTAGTCAGTATCTATGATTATTAGCTTATAAATCAAGGCATAGTTGCGTAAAACATTACTTTATGATTAGTTATTCAAGGTTAGATTTCAATTGAATGCTTGATAACTATTGTGATCTAAATTGTTCTCTTATTGATTAAGAATAGCTTTCCAAAACGTTCAAATCACTTATTACTTTCCTTAAGTTGTATTCAAGACTAGTCACATAGCTAATGGATGCCATGGCGCAGTATCTTTCAACTGATAAAATGTGAAATTGACAAAGCTTTTCAATGATTTGCCTGGTTGTTGGGTAAGCCACAGGATGCTCAGCCTGAAGTAAATCAGCGGGAAGTGGGGTAGGCGGCCGGGAAGAGGCAGCCTAGCTCATTGATAAAATGCCAGGCCAGAGGTTCAATGAGTAATGCAGCCCGACAGGTGATAGATGGGCGGCAAGTTGGCGGGGAGTGGTTCACTTGTTGCCAAAAAATGAAAATTATTTCATTGCACAAAACTATGAGAAAAAATTGAACGTAACGCGACATTAACATGGGGATTGGCTACGCCAGAGGACAAAGGATAAAAGTTGGGGGAAGAGTTGAGTTGAGTTGAGCGTAAACCAAAATCACATTAAGCCAGACGAGGCTGAGCCTAGCAATACGAATGTATGGACCCAGGATTTGGCTAGGCGGGCCTTCGAGTGGGAGGGAGGGTGAAGGGTGAAGGGCAGCCAATGGCAGTGCAGTGACGGGGTCTAAAAATCAAAAATTTGAATTTCGATCACGTCTTCAATTACGTCGAATCGACGTGCATATAAATCAACAGCGAAGAGCAGCCCACAGTCAGCGGCGCAGCAAAGGGGGTATGCCATGGCAGTGCGGGGCTGAGGAGGTACTCAGTCAGTCAGTCAGTCAAATGTGGTTTTGTTATTGTTGTTGTTGTTGTTGTTGTTGTGTGGCAGCCAGCGTTGAGTTTTGTAAATCAAGTGGAAATGCCACGAAAAAAAAGGAACTCCAAATACGAGTAGAGGAGAGAGCATTACGAGCAATGGAAATGCTAAGGGATAGATGCTGGGTTTTGTATAGGAAGGGGGGTATAGGGACAGTTGGGTTTGGGTAGGTGGCACAGACAGCTGATGTGGCACATACCCCGTGGGTGGAGGACGGACGCACTCATGCAAAGTGCAGTTGACATGCGGAAATTGTAGGTGCGCTCCGCTCCGCTCCGTCGCGCCCCATACCAAACTGAACTGAACTCTATTGAAGTCTTCTTCAATGGGGCGTGGCCACTTGAGGTTGAGAGTAGCGGGTGTTAAAGGGGATGGGTGGTAAGCACTCGACAACAAATCGTGCGAAAAGCGTAATACGCACGCACAGGCACACGCACACACAGAGAGATACTAAGAAGGGACTTAAGGACTGCTTGACGATGTTGCACTTGAGCTTTGCGCATTTCGCGTCATGTTTTTGTGGCATTGCGTCGCTAATTGCTAAAGCTGACAGAAGCTGCTCCATTCTTATATTTGTAGATGAGTAGGCTAGGAGCTATCAAGGTCAGGCGAACACCTTTCAAACGTTAAGTCCATCAACTTGCCCCAGAAAATGGTTTGCCTTAACAGCTGTGCCATCGTCCAGCACTCCAAGTTAACCTGTACTGCTACAAAGTCCGAACACTCACTTGTTGTTCTTGTTTGTCGAGAATTTGATTTGATTTCAAGCAGCAACAGCAGCAACAGCAGCAGCAGCGACTGCGTCATCCTCGTCAACGGTTGCCACTCCATCTGGCATGTTGTGCATGCATATCCTGCTGTGTGTGCTGCCTTTCAGTTGGAATTACGTCTGGCAACTGCTTGAGCTGCTGCGCACACACGCACACACACACACACACTGTAACAACAAGGGAAGCGTTGAATTTGCATTGGCCCAAGTAAGGAACGTGTCTCTCTATCCCTTAACATATGTGCGACTCTGCCTGTGTGTGAGTTTGTGTGTTTGTGTGGAGAAGATGTCAGTCATTGGCACAAGTACGCTCTATATGGCCCTGTCACTGTCAATGTGTTTGTACATTTGACATAAGGGGGACCCGCTGCTGTTGGCACTTGAAACCAGAGACTGAAGTCCCAGCTCGGTCACCTCAAAGTCCAAGGGACCTGCTTGGGTGCCTCAAGATTCCGGGTTTGGCAGACCAGTTTTTAATTTCCTGCATCGGGCTTCCGTAGTTTAGGGCCCTGCTCGAGTCGCCTAACTTATAGGTCCCTGCTCGGGCGCCGCATAGTCTTGGGTCCCTGCTCGGGCGCCGCGAGGCATTGGGTCCCTGCTCGGGCGCTACAAAGTCTTTGGTTCTACTATAAATCTACTTGGATGTTTTCAGAATCTAAAACATCTAATCATATTATATATAAATAAATGTAGTTATGCAATAGTTCGATTGAATTTGGACTCTTGAGCCACCCTACTGCTGTTCGTGCACATAACACAGTGAAAAAATCCTTGAGCCTCCTACATACACATTTTCCGGGCCGTGTCTATGCCATGCCAACAACTCCCCGCCGTGTCCTGTATCGCCTTTGACGTCAGCTGAAACTGTGTGACAGCTTTCTTGAGATGCACTTCACGTGCATTTGACTGCTTAAATAAATTTTGCTCATGGTAATAAATTCACTTAAACTCAAACTACCCAAACAGTGTGCATATACTACCTCCTTCTGCCCACACACGTATCTGTGTGTATGTGCGTGTGTGTGTGCGCTTTGTGTGTGCGCAACGAGGACAATGAGAACGATGAAGGCTTTATATAAGTTTTTGTTTAGACATTCATAAACATAATTGACGTCATAAAAGCAGACAACAGCAACAACAATGACATAATGTCATGTAAATCTGTGCAGGGCATGTGTGTGTGTGTGCGTGTGTGTGTATTTTACAGACAGAAGAAGCTGTAAGCCTGAAAACTGTGGCTATGCTTGGCCCCGCGCCCCAACCCTACCCCAGTCTCTAGCTATGCTAAGTGAAAATCATTAGTTCCAACTTTATACAAAAGCCTGGGCATTTGTTTGAGCTACTTTAAAATAAAATGCCACTCATGTTTTATATGGTACACCCGCCCCTCCCTCAACCCTCCCCCACATACCAACTGGCTGCTGCCCTAACTCTCTGCCCCCTGACCCCCTTACCCGAAAAAAACCATCATTCGTTGCCCAAAGCGGCCTGCGTTTTTGTATAAATTCTAACAAATTGTCTACACTTCCGACCACCCGAACCGAGCTCATCGCAGTACTTACCCGAGAATCACCGCCAACGTCTGCCCCTCTCTTCTATCGTTGCCTCCTGCCCCTGCCCCGACTCCATAAATCAAAAAGTGCTTGGCTACAGTTTTCAGTTTTGTGCACTTGCTTTGTGTGCTATCTCTGTAGAGTCCGGGACCCCGATTCACTTTGCTTCTGTTTCTCTTTTTTTCTATTTTATGAACTGCGCTCTTCCCCTCTCCATTCCATTCTCATCCT
The DNA here is from genome assembly GCA_035043065.1 of Hirtodrosophila confusa. Lineage (NCBI taxonomy): Eukaryota > Metazoa > Arthropoda > Insecta > Diptera > Drosophilidae > Hirtodrosophila > Hirtodrosophila confusa. Next base: position 4,089,881 of record JAWNNI010000085.1, on the reverse strand, counting down.
CGCAGTCTCTCACTCTCTGTTGGCCATGTGTGAGTCGGAGGGATGGGGTAAGAATTCCGGATTCCACATGCCCGGCATGCCCGGCATGCCGCACTTTTGTGCGCTGTCGGGTTTAACATATTAAAAGTAAAGTAAGCGCCAGAATCCAGGACATTGCTCCACTCGCAAAGGCGGTCACAGCGTATGGGCACAGAACACGTCTATTGTTATTGTCCTTATTGTCCATATTATCCTATTTGTTGCTGTTGTTGCTCCCCATTCATCACTTCCAGCTCTTGTCCTGCAGATTGAGAAATGTCCCTTATAAGTACCTTAACGCCGAATTCCGCTCCAAATTTCCTGTTGCATTCCCAAAGCTTTAAAATAAAAACTCCATCTCAATAATTAACAAACAATAAAAGTTCATAAGGCAATGGCAATGCATTTGGGTAGCTTTGGCCGTTTAAGCGCCTTTTGAGATATAATCCAACTGTTTGCACAACACTTCAAGCAGAGCTCAATTTGTTGAACCTTTCCAACACTAGGAGCGATGTCAAACCTATTGAGTTAGAGCTGAATGCAAGTCGTGACACGAACACTTAAGACAATTCCCCAAACTGGGTGTAATTTGTGAGGTTGGTACTCGTTTTTGTTCGTTTTTGATACTCGTAATAGAGAACACAGTTACAATCGGGAGACTATTCTCTATCTATATTCTTAACGAGCCACTTAATGGAATTAAATGCGGTTTTACTGTCATACCCGCAATATGCAGCTATAACGTAAAAAGTTTATTGACTACTTTAGTTCATGGGCACTTCTATTTATAAGCAGCCCTGCACCGTTTACGGATGTCACTTAAGGAAGAATAGAAAAAATGATATTGAGAGGGGAAGCCTAATATCTCAGTGTGCCCACATAGCTTATCGTTATGTATAGATTCTTATTTAATAAAGATTTTGGGCCAACCAGAGGATGAAATAATATAAGATCTCAAATCAAGAACCGAAAAAAGTATATAACCAGCAGTAATGATATTTTTAACTATTCTCCAGCCAAAATATATTTGCAAAATGTAACGTTTTCCTTTCCAAAAATTAAAAGCTATTTAAATTTTTCGAAATATGTAAGGGCTTGTGTCCCTGCTCGGGCGCCATAAAGTGAAAGGGTCCCTGCTTGGGCGCCAAAATGTTCTTTAGTGTATTGCACTTTTACAGACTCATGAGGCAAATTGACTTCACGATATGCACATGCCCATCTCTAGTTTGGTCAACCCCTTCTGAGTGCGGACTTATCTCTTAGTCAGCTCGTCGCGTTTATCGTCCCTGTTGTCCTTGCACAAATTATTGAACAGCATTGAAAACATTTGAAGTGTTCCACTCGCCCAGAAGCAGCTCAAAGCCAAGTGGCCTGCCAGAAGACACACAGCAAGCCCACGGGTTCGAGGGGGAACGGGTTAATACTCTAGGGAGCCAAGCAGCTCCTCCGCGTGCACTTGGCGCCGTAGCAAGGCGAATGCTTTTATGCTTATTAATGGCACTACATGCAATTTATGTGTGGTAGTTAAAATGCTGGCGCAAATTAATGGAAAATGGTGGCAATGCAGTCCCTACAAGCCCACAGGCCCAAGGACCTTACCAAGTTCGAGTTGCCTTTTGTTGCGAGCTGTTGTTGTTGTTCTTGCAACGCATATTGTGCAATTGAAAGATGGCTGATCCATTGAAATTACAACACATAACCGAGAAACCGTTCTTGTTTATATGTTTTAATATTTATAACTTTAGCATAAGCTAACTAGAGCCTTCTAGTCCCTGTATACACAAATATACTCGTTCTGGAGAGAGCATTTGATTTTTGAAATCGATTGAATTGTATTGCGTTCTTAAAGGTTTGTGCACTCAAGCTGAGCTGATGTTTTCTCCAAAAGTCTGAAAATTGTAAGTATGCACAAATCGAGCTGAGATAATAACAATTAGTGAAAAGTCAATTCAATTATATATTTATATTATTTATTAACAGGAAGGTTAAAATGAACTCGTAACCTGCTACAAATTAGAGAGCACTCGCTACCAGGCTTTCCTTAGTGATTGGTAAGCAGTTTCTCATCCTTTTGTAGAATGTACATGCTCTTTACACCCTTTCGACTCAGTACACATCGATATCTAACGAGTGACTACACTCTCAACGAGTGACTACACTCTCAACGAGTGACTACGCTCCCAACGAGTGATTACACTCTCATCCAAGAGGTACAGTAGGTAGAGAGACTAAGTAGCTGTTTTGTAGGATGTAAGCTCAGTAAGCTCTTTTGTTGAACGAGCTTTCAGGCTTACGAAAGCTGATCGTGGATCATTGAAGCTCTGCTCTGTGTGAAGCCCCAAGAGCTTTGCGTGAAGCACTCCAATCTGCCTCATTAGCTTAACCCAATTGAAAATTATCCAGTTCAGCTGCAGCACACTTAGACTAACGGAGTAATAAGATCATCGTTGTGCCACCTGGCACTTGCTTTGAGCAGCATCTAAAGCTACTCGTAAAGCTCATCCTCGAGGCGAGTCCTTCGCGAATGCGGCAGACAGAGAGACAAAGGCTGAAACACTCGCTAGCTAAAATCCCCCCTCGAAACTTTTGCACAAAGGCTTCCTTCTCTCTCTGTCCCTCCCACTCCCTATCCTGCTCTATTTATTGCCCAAGTGACTGCAAGTTTTGACTTTGTGGGGGGGCTGTGGGGAGCTGTGAGTCGCTCTGCGGCTGTTGCTAGCTACGAAAATTTATGGCCAATTCAATAAACGATTTTATTACATGCGCACGTTGTGTTAACAATGTTATTATTATTGGCGCTCCGTTCCGTAAAAGGGTTATCCAACCAAACCCTCCCCAAGCCCCGTCATGGCTACAGGCTATGCGGCAAAGTGCCCGAGCAATGGTTGGGCAGGTGGGTTGCGGGGTTGCGGGGTGTGGGCGTGCCTCTGCCGAGTCGGCCAATTATTATGAAAATTAATTTATTTTCTATCGGTAATGCCAGGGTCGAAAGGGCGCACCCGAAAGCCAGTTCCAGTTGCAGTTCCAGTTGCAAGCCCTTATCACAAACACCACAGCTGAAGCTCAATCCTATCCAGCAACAGCCATACCCTTCGCCGCCATACCCTCACTCCACCCTCGGCTCTCTTGTCCCTGCTTGCGCCTGCCTGCCTGCATTCAGCCTTTGGCGTACACTTCCAAATGCTTTTACTTTGTTTGCCCCCAACTGCTGTTGCTGGCGCTTGTTATACCCTGTAAAATGGCTCGAAAGCATAGTGTGTAAGAAATTTGACTACATATGTAGATATATCGATATAATATCGATATATTGCCCCTTTTTCGATGCATTACAAAATATTGTCCTTGACATCGTTAACAGTTTCCATTTGCTGCATTTAGATTCTATTGATGGGGTTTTTTAAAGCGAAACTTGTGCGAATGCTGTGGCTTAAGTATGGGAATATATCTTTATCTTTGCTTATTATACTGAATTTATTTAGAATTTTGAAAGAAAACCGCTCGTTGTTAAATATTGGTAAGCATTTATTAAGCATAACTTTCCATAATCTATGATTAATAACTTATAACTTACAAAATTATGAAAGAAACCCGTTCGATGTTAAATATTGGTAAGCATTTATTATGCATAACTTTCCATAATTTATGACTAATGACCTATAACTTATAATTTATAATGAATTATAAAAGAAAACCGTTTGTTGTTAAATATTGGTAAGCATTTATTAAGCATAACTTTCCATAATCTATGATCAATAACTTAAATGTATACAAACTTACAAGTTTTAACAAATTATAAAAGGAAACCGTTTGTTGCTAAACATTGTTAAGCATTTATTATGTATTAGTTTCCATAATCTATGATTAATAACTTACAAATTTGAATAAATTATAGAAAGAAACCGTTTGTTGCTAAACATTGTTACTTCATTACTTCTCATAATCTATGATTAATAACTTCAACGTTAAAACATAGCTTTTGAATAGTTATTATTATGATTAATTTTCACATAGCTTTTGCCTATTGCGTTAAATAGCTGCGTAAGTTTCTCGCTGGCAACAGGGTATCTGACATTCGATCATTATTGACTATTCCATGCTTACTTGTTGGCTGCTATTGTTGTTGTTTTTGTTGTTGTTGTTGCTATTGTTGTAGACAGTGTGCGACCCTTGGCGTCCCACTGGCTGTCAACGCTTTGCGCTTTTGTTTGCCCAACACACAAAAGGCCAGCAACACACTCACACACACTCACACACACACACAGACACACACTGTGCATGTGAAACCTATTTTCTACAAATGCATGATGTGTGTGTGTGTATATATATATATAAATACTTATATGTGCATGTGTGTGTGAGTGTAAATACAAAGCTTAACAGGCGCACTCATGTGCAACGCAACAAGGCAACAAAAGTCTCATTACTTTTACTTGGCAAATAATGAAGCTAACAACCAACAACCAACAACGAGCAACAACAACAACAACAACCAACAACCATACAATTGACAATTGACTTTGGCTTTTTGCAGTCGGCTTATTCATATATACACACACAGAAACACACACACACAGACAGGTACATAATTGTTATATACTTTTATATTAAGTTTTTCCCCATTTCTGAAACCTCAAATATTTTTACCCCGCACCTAGTAAGCATACTGGGTATTTTGGCATTGTGTGCGCATTTGTTACACTTCCAACACGAACTATAAATGCTGAAACTACACTCAGAAAAATCAAAATCCAGAAAGTCGCCATACTTTTGGAGCCAATATAATATAAATATAAATAGGCAGACCTATTTTTTTCCTGAAATTAAGAAAAAGACAAGTAAGAACGCTGCAGTCGGACGTACCCGACAGCAGAATACGCTGTTCCTAGTCCAGTAGATCTGTCAGGAATGTCAACATTAGTCTGTATGCCAAATTTGGTAACTATTGTTTTAAAAATGTGGAAGATACATGTTTTCCCTTCGGGAACAGAGTATAATTATTTCTACTTAATAGAAATTATCTTTATCTTTATCTTATTATCTTTCTTAAAAGTTGATTTTCGGAATTCCATGGCATTAACTTTTCTGAGTGTAGCTGGGAAATACGAGCATACATTCAATGTCTCTGTTTTCCCCGTAAGAACCCATAGAACTAGCTGAAACAAGTTATTATAAAGTTGTGCAAAATCTGGCCATTCTCAGACAGTCTGTGTCTACACTCAGAAAAATAAATGGAATTCAGTTAATCACCCTATAAGAAAGGTCGGCATAAAAGCAAGAAATAATTTCTATTTAGTAGAAATAATTTCTAAATATATTTCTTAAATTCTTTGGAGAATTTCTACATTTGAGGGCATTTATTTTTCCGAGTGTATAAGGCAGTCTCTGTCTATAAGTATGTCTGATCTCACATAAAAGAAGCACATTAATTATATGAAACAGTTTTCTAATTAAAATTGTTGTTAATTTTGGGATCGATGCATGGAACTTCGCTTCTGCTCTTTACCAGGAACTTCATTTGAGAATCTTATAACACAATTCAAATAGCAACTGGAACGATCCTCAAGGATCAACGAAATTCATCGACGCATCTATGAGAGTCCATCATATTGTCTAGCTCACTGGCATGAAGGTCCAGGAGATAGAGGACCTCGGAGGCGCTGCTTGAAGTCAGCTTCTCGATCTGCAAGTGTCCGGTGGACCAGCCAATGGCCAATAGGCGACTTGCCCCGGTTGCAGACCCCTTGTGGCCAAAACGAATGCATGTGGGATAGCCAGGTGGCGATGGCATTGGATCCTCTGTGGACTGAATGAATTTCAGCGGCTTCAATTTCACCCTGGAGCACAATGGGGCGTCTATCAGGCAGAGCAGGACATAGGGCTGCCCCTTGAAGATGAATGTCACAAAGATGTTCAACGGATCCACGGCCATGGCATGCGGCTGTCCACATTCGCGTATGTCCTGGGGGCAGTGCACGCACTCCAGGTCGAGCACCTCATAGACGGCCCACCCTCTGCGCGTATTCATGGAGACGCCCCGCTGCCAATTGGACGTGCTGGCATATACCTTGCTGATGTTCTGCATCACGAATAGGAGATGATGGCCACAGGCTGTCCAGCCGGCTGTCTGGAGCGGCCTGTGCCCGGTCAACTGCTGCTCCCAGTGGAGTAGGGTCTTCTCGCTGGTGCCCCTGTCACGTTGCAGGAACTCAAATAGCATCTCCATGCCGGTCCTGTAGCGCAGTATCCACATGAAGCTGTCATCCCGTGGCATTTCCAGTTGCTGCATCAGGTTCTTGTGATCCGGCTGCCAGATTTGTATGAGCCGCCTGTGGAGCAGAGCGGCGACCAGGACGGCGCCACTGGGTATCCACTGCAGGTCAACCACAAAGTCACCATCCATGTAGCTGCGGCCGAGCCAAATCATCTGCTCGCTGAACTCCATCTTCTCCACCTGCCAGAGGCATATGCCGCCGGTGCAGCCCACGGCAATCTCCCTGCGCTTCCAGGGGCGGAAGGCGGCACAGCTAATGTGACGCTGCCGCAAGGACCTCAGACGCGTGGCTGCCACATCCCAGGGCGCCTGGTACAGCAGCACCGTATTCTTACCGGTTAGCAGCGCCTTCTCATCGTAGGTTGGATGAAAGATAATGCTGCGTATCGGTGCCGTCATCCAATCTAAGGTCTCGCTGATTTCAATCAATTTGTTAAGAGCGTTGGGAAATCGAGTATTATTTATATCCCGGGACATCCTTTTCGATTTTACAAAATACTCGGACATCCCCAAGGTGTGCACTTCAATGTTTCTGTTTATTTATTGTGTAACGCTTGCTTTGTGATAGTATACATGATATGTTGACATTATTTCAAATCTCCAAAGCCCAAAATCAAAACTGAACTGTGTTTTCCAGAGTACACTCCAAAAAAACAAAGAATTAAATTTAAACCAGCGTGTTTTGTATATAGGAATGACCATCCAAAAAATAATTAAAATCAAGCCAAGAGTATTAAAATTACTGCGAGAGAGATAACAAAGATGACGGCACAAAGAGAGTAAGTTCTAAACCGTGTTGGACATAAAACTAAAACCGAAATTGGAATAAGTCTTATACCATTTTCGGTTTTAAAAGTAAGCCTGTAAGGAATAAAATATATGCCAAAATTGTGATTGTAAGTAAACCTGCAATTGGAATAAATTTTATTACATTTTCGGCTTTAAAAGTTAACCTCTAAGGAATAAAATATATGCCTTAATTTGCATTGAAACTAATCTTAAAAAAATAAAAAGTATTCCTAAATAAGAATGAAAATTGGATTACTAGGGCATTTATTCTTCTGAGTGTAGGCACAATCGGACAAACATGGAGTTTTTGTATAAAAAACAATACTGCAAGGATATATAGCCTCGGCACTCCCCAAAGGTAACTTTTCCACATTTCTATAACTAGAACCATTGATGACTTCCCTCTACCGTTTGTTCTACTATATAATAAGCTCTCGTCCCCGCAAATGGGAGAAACGACTTCAATTTCTTTCTTTCACGCGTCTTAACATTTGTTTAGAATTTCTCCGAATATTGTGATTGCAGAATCCATTCTCCGACATCCGACCACCATTTTCCATCCATTTTTTCGACATCAGGCAAATATGTTTCGAATGGTTGTATAAATCTTTAGGTACGAGTTCTTTATAAATTGATATAATTTTCAATCGTACGAGTCAAAAGTTGAAACGGTTACCATCGAAGTGATCGTGTGGTGGGATTCCATCTCCCAGCTAAAGGTTCAACGGGGGAAAGGGAGTTTATTTGTACTCCTGCTGCTATGTGCGTATAGCTGGCTGAGTTTGGTGTACAATCATTTTGCACAATCATGCTGGCACTCAATTTAATTGATTTTAAAGTTGCTGCAAAGCCAGAGTCAGCTAAAGACAAGTTAAGGCAACGTCGAGGCTGGCTGGTAAAACACTAAAGAAGCCAGGGAGCAGCCGGGCAAAGCAGAGGCTAGAACAGTGAGACAGAGAGGGGCAGGTGGGGCACATAGAGTATGCTGAAGTGGCCATAAAACAATAGACTGGCATATGCAGCCACCAAATGCGTAACAGGTTGAGCCCCACTGTGCGTTCCTTCCCCCTCACTCCCTGCTGCCGTCCGTTCCACACTCGAAACTTCTGTGGCTGGAGCATGGAGTTCGGGTTCAGGTTCGGTTTTGGGTTCGGTTTGGGTTTGAGTTTGGGTTTGGGTTTTGGTTGGGCTCAGTTTCAGTTGTGAAACGGTTCGGTCAGGCGGCTTTTGAGTGTTTTCCACCTGAGCGCAAACTTAAGTGGCGAAACTTGATTAAACCACACACACAGACAGCGACAGACACCCACACACACACACACACATTTACAAATACAAATACTGAGAGGAGCGCTGTCCATGGAAAAAGTTTCGACACTGCCATGGACTATGGACAGTGCGGTCGAGGGGAGCAAGAAAGCGGACAGACTGCGGACAGGGATTAAGTTGCGGTTGTGCAACCAACGACAAAGAGTTGACTTCCCATCGTTTTTATGATGCACACCAGATACTGTTGCAGCTATAACTACTACTGTTTATACCATATATACCCTGTGATCATTCAAATTGATACAAGGGGTATCATAGGCACAGAAATTTAAGCTAAATATATTATGTTTGATACTCGTAAAACTCACAATTGCTGTGTTCTGGTGAGACATCTGTACAAACTAATACGTTTTTAATACAAAAACTCACTTTTCATCCGATTGTTCCTATGGCAGTTGGGAGATTACGAAAAGATTAGGCCACTTTGTACAAGCTATACCAAAACTAAGTCTGGTGAGTTTGGTTGGGATATCTTGAAAAATATAAGAGTTTCCATACAAAAACATATTTGTCAACCGATCATTCCCATGGCAGCTATATGATATAGTGGTGTGATCCGGCTGGTTCCTACAAATGTAATGCCTGTATCAAAAAGTAGCATCTGTGGAAAGTTTAACTACAATAGTTCTTAAGCTGAAAGACTATGGACTCAGCTATTGATGCTGATGAAGAATATATATACTGAATATATATGTATATATACTGATGAGGTCGATGTCGCGCATTGAAGAAGACGTTTTCCTTCAATGCGCGACAAAATTATAATACCCTCCGCAAGTGTACAAAAATAGGAGTAGAATATGATCCGAAGATTTTGAAGATTATCATTTGGGACACGAAGAATTCGCTTTCAAAATTCGAATTAAATCAATGCATCGATGTTTTGCTCCCAAAATATTATATATATTTTATTAATTATATATTTTCAAAACCCAAGCAAGGTTTGGCTGTGTTTCAGTAGGTTTCCAGTGGCAAATCCAATGCGTATTCCTGCTGCTGATGTGGCTGCCACAGCTGTTGATCCTCGAAGGCCACAACGGGTTGCTCTGGATTGTGATGGGGCAATAGAATTGAAGTTGAAGTTGAAGGTGAAGTTGTTGTTGACGCCTCGCCAGTTTCAGGTGGCAAATAGAAATTGCCAGGCTGAGCTGCCCAAGCGCTGGCAAGCAGCCAAATAAAGTACATCAATTGGAGCTGCATCTTAAGATACGATTATGAAACCCTCAAGAACTTGACAACTGTTGACTTTTGGCTGCCGTCAGTTGCTTTTATATCTTTGTACCAGGCTCAAAGTCAACAGCCAGAGATCGCGTGTGAGATTGCTCTTGATGCAGTTTGAGCTTGAGATGAGACTTTTGTGGATTCTATTAACCACGACTTATCGACTAGGTCGTATCTACACTGGCAAATATTCTCTCGCAATTTTATAGAAAACTGTTGATGAAAGTTGATATGTCAAGAAAGATAGAAATAAACATATAACTTATAAATAATCTTTATAAAAATTACCTTTAAGCATTATTTCTTGTATTTAAGAAATAAATCTTATTTTTCAGATTAATTTTTTTTCAAAATTATTTTAATTTTTTGATTATATTTTTTCGGTCAGAAATAAAAACTTTTGCTTAAATTTTATGTTTCGAAAAAAAAGATTATTTTTTGAGTTTTATATTTTGCTTAACAATAAGAATTACCTCTTGAATTTTATTTTCTTGCAAAAGATCAAACTCAAACCTGTATTAAATTAATACTGCATTATTATATGGTATTATTTGATATTCAACAAATATCAGAAATTCTTGAAAATTCTGAAGAACATTTTTATTTAGTATCATTTTAGTATTTTTCAGAAGTGAGAAATACCAAAATAAAAACAAGGATTAAATCCCAAATTTAGTATTTCAAAATGCAAAAATAATACAAATACTTAAATAAAATACAAAAACAAATGTATTTATCGTTTAAAAATCATGGAAAACCTCAAAAAATGTGGAATCGTAAAGCTGCAAATTCCTAATAAATGTTTGTTATTTTTCAAATAAAATCTAAGCAACCCATTTCATTTAATTTCCTTTCTTAATTTCTAGAATTTTAACGAGAATTATCCTTATAATTTCTTATATATTTAATATGTAATATATGCGATATTTTGCTTTGTGTAGCAGTAGTCTGTGTTATAAGGGCCTGAATGAAGAATTGAGCGCTGCTTACCAAGGCCCAAAGCCAAAGCCAAAGCTTATTGAAATTGCAAATTCGCTTAACTCGTTTCGATTGCCAAACTCTTTTTGGCCACGTTTATGAAGCGCATTTGGCATGTATTTATTCCCATTGCCGATCTTAAGTTGGCCCGTTCGATCTCAAAGCTGCAGGAACATATCAAATGTTGGCCAATATAAATTTCCCAGCTTTTCTCTTATACGCGGCCAGCCGATGAGGCTGAAGGACTCGGCCAAGGGGCGCTCGGATGACGCATGCGCCTCGCCATCTGCCACAGCCGACGAATTGCAGCGTTTCCCGCCAAAGTCTCGCAGTGGGCCAGCGGGGTGCGGGGGCACTGTGTGCGGCATGTGGCGTCTTTGTTTACCTTTGTTATCAGCGCTTATCAGACGCTCTGACGCCGCATTGATGTCCTGGAGTTTGAAGTGTGTGCCCATTGGTGGGAATCTCATACGCTGCCGACACTTTGAGAGGGGGGGCAATAGAACGGGGCGGCGTTGGGGGCAGGCAGGATGTAGGCAGACGCAATAACAGCTTCTTAGCGCAGACAAATCATACAATTAAGTATCTACAGGATATACTGCTTCCAATGTTTCCCTGACCCACATGTAAAGAGATGAAAACAGTTCCTGTTAATCTTAATCCTTGTTGCAAATGACAGTAATCTTATCATTCGAGGTGATGTAAAGAGCATAAACAGTTCATCATTATTCATGATGTACAGTGAAAAGTATAAAACAGTTGGTTTCCTGTGTATAAAACATACTTAAGAGTCCTCTTTTGGGTCGAAGGACTTTTGTTCCTCACATTCGACAAGTGTTTTTAAACCCTTGCTCAAATGCTCTCATTTTGTCACGAAATGTGTAACGCATTGAAGGAGACGCCTCCAACCCCACACAGTATATATATTCTTGATCAGCATCAATATCCAAAACGATGTCGGTCTGTTTCCATGCAAACTACTCTCTCGGTTTAAGAGTTATCGTGGTGAAACTTGCCACAGATGCTTCTTTGTGTTGCAGGCAGTACATGTGTCGGAACTGGCCGGATCGTACCACTATATCATATAGCTGCCATAGGAACGATCGGTTGACAATTAATTTTTGTATCGAAACTCTTATGTTTTTCAAGAAAGGTATAGTTTATATCAACTGGCAAAATTTGATCGAAATCAGGAAATTATCCAAGCTCACCAAATCGCAGTTTCATTATGTTTTGGCAAGGGTTGAAGTATATATTTTATAGCTAGCAATTGGATGATAAATGAGTTTTTTGTATGAAAAACATTTTTCTTGGCTTAACAGATATTTCACAAAAACTCAGCAGTTTGTATTTAAATTAAACTTTCTATAATTTGCTTTGATCTTTTTAAAATCGAAGCACATTTTTTTGTAGATGTCATAGCAACCTTCGCGAGATCCTTTAAATCGGACCAGTGATTATATTTGGAAAATATGTTTCCAGACAATTTCTTGGTGTAAATTCCTATGAAAACAAACTTCAAATTTGACCAATTCTTCAGAAGAATTCTTCCATTCGATATAAGATTTGAAGATCTTACTTTTATTTCAAAGCTACGAAAATGTACTGTTAAATGCTTTTTAAATTTTGACGATATCTTGTTTTGTTCAGAAGATATGATTTTGCATCGTTCGAGTATAGAGTTTTTGTATAAAAAGCATTGCATTGTCTTATTAATACGAGTATGTATCTGCGTCCTTCTATATTCTTAGAAACCACATAGGGAAGAGCTCTGAAATCACAGCAGCAGGCGTATTAAACGACTTGAATATCACAAAAACCCCCTGACAATAGTCTCCACATCCTTCGCCCTAAGAGACTACATCCCTTGGATGTACCCTTGAGGACAGTAACAAGCACTATTCTACACACACTGTAGATATAAACCATAAACCATTAGCTTCCACAGATCATTAGGCACAAACTACACAAATAAATGTAAATTAAACGAGAAAATTTTTTGATTGTCCCTAGATTGTATAGTCGGAGAAAGATTGTAAATAGAAAACCAAATATTGAGTACCTTTGGAACGAAGTCGGATCATCATCAACTTCAGTAAAAAGATGTCCTGTTCATGCTGGTATCTGTTTTGGATTCATAATCAAATACCGACATGCGGAAAGTCAAAGAAATATATGGAATGAAGCTCTGTTATAAACTTTAAATGGGATTGAACATCATAATGGCTGTCAGTGGTAGACATGTCTGGGAATCAGTGTGCCACAGTCTGGGGCAGGGACACATATCGTACATTGTGTGCAACATGCTGACAACATTTGTTGCTTGCAACAACCAAGCACATTTGGTGGCAGTTGCCAGTTGGCAGTTGCTCGTCATCGTTCCACTGACTGCTGCCTGCTGTGACCCGCAACACTTCCGGCATTTAAGCAAACAAAATACGAGTCTGTAGCAAGCAGGCAACATTGCTACAAGCTGCATGCACCAGGCAGCAGGCACCAAGCACTAGGCACCAGGCACCAGGCACCCGGCACTCGACACTCGACACCCGGCCAGAGTCCGTGCCACAGTTTAGGGGCCTTGAGCTGTAGTCGAAGTCGGCCGCATTTGTGTGCCACATGCTGCATGCCCCACATGTGTAGGCGGAAAATGCGGCCATGTAGGCTAATGAGTTCGTTATGTGTCCGACCTGTGTTGTTGCCTTGTTTTGTTGGCCTTTTTTGTTCTGTTGGTTAACGAGGACAAGACCCCCGCCGCCGCCCCACCTCACCACACCGCAACATCCGTAGAACAAATGCCCGTGGCAGTGTCATAATGGAAATCTGAATGAAATAAGTCTCAGGTATTTGGATTAGCATTTCAAGCAAGCCCCAAAAACTAGCTATGTTATAAAGCCAACAGTAAGGACAGCCTCAGGACTATTGCAAAGGGGGAAAGGATCATCGAAATAAACAACCAGAAAAGCAAAGAAATAATAGGTGAATGTTCAGGGCACTGAATAGAATCTCCGGTCTTCCCAGGATCATATTCTCCTGTAGAATAAAAAGAAAATTGATCCAATGATTGAACTGTTGAAGCTGAAAGTAGTAAGGGTTAACTCATACAAAGCTCTTCTTTAGAGAACAATCCTACTTGCTGAAACTAAAATCCTTATCACTTTCTTCACCAAGGATGTTCAATTGACAGTTAGTAAATGTTACTTTGTTTATGGTTAGCTTAGCTATAAAGTTTAAGTATGAAAAGGAGACAATGCTGCTGAGCATTTTGGTAAAAATTTAACAATTCGTAGTCTTGTGCTATTTCATCCTGTGTCCAAGAGCTAAGCAGGATAGAGGAAGAGATGGTTTCCTTGAGGTAGAGAAAGAAACAAAGCTACACAGGAGATTCACATAGCTCTCGACGATGTTAGCTAGCTTACAGCTGGAGCTCTGAACTGAGAGCTTCTCCTGGAGAAAGTTTTCCTAGAGCTGTGAATAAAATTGGGATCTGACGAGCCAAGCCCATTGAGTATTCACTTTCTGGGATGCATTGAGTTTATTGAGTATTTCTAGTTGTGCAACTACAGGGAGAGATTTTAGAATAATAGGTAAGGTTAGGGCGGCCGGTCATCCATCCTTCACAGGGTGACCTCATATAGATCATCCGATCCTCAGTGGTACCGTTTATTAGAACCTTGCGATGTGTAGGACTCTTAAAAAAAAAAATTTTATGCTAGCCATAAGAGTTAATTTAGCGGTGTTCTTGTTACACTCTCCAGAGAGATGATGGTTTGGGATCCCAGGTGATTGAGTTTGCTTCTCATGAGCGCTGGGCATGTTCCAGGTGTGCGCTCCAAAAAAAAAGGTTGACAGGGACTCCACATATCCTTCAACTCAATCAAAGAAACGCCTCAGACAGGCAATGCGCAAGCTAAGGACTTCCAGGGAGAACACGATTAGTGCAGCCAACAGCATTAGGTAACAAACAGAGTAAAGGCCACAGAACATCACGAGGGGAATGGGCTCCACCTTGTGAGGCATGCTAGGGTTGTGCACGTGGAAGTGGGAACCCTCACAGATCCGATTGATGTAGCTAACAATGCCAGAGGACTGGAGCTGTCTGAGCTTGCGATCGAAGGAGAACTTGAGTATGGAATGATGGCGCAGATACATGACGAGCTGGTACAGATAGATGTGCTCCCGCACTTGGGTTAGGCCGGTGGTCTGTCCGTGCATATGATTGTAGTGGACCAGATTGCCCAGCAGGACGCTGGTGGTGAGCCGGGCGCTGGGATCGGATGTCCGCAGCACGTCAAAGCGCTGAATATAGCTGGACTGATGGAGTACCGTGAGATTCTCTGGAAAGAAATCGACATACTCGGAGGCCAGATACAAATAAGGGCCGTTGAGGAGCTGAGAAATCTGCTCCGGCACCGGCGGATGGAAGGGCAGCCGGAACACATCGAACAGCTTGCCCTGGTAGGCGGCCCGCTGCACCAGAGCCAGCAGCAGCCAGATGGCCAGGTAGCAGCGACAGAGGGTGCGCCGAGGCAGGACTCGCGCCACCAGCGGATTACCCAGGAGCGTGGTGTGCACATGCAAGAACCCCTCGATCATATCGAAGCTGCCACGCTTCCAGACCCACTGTATCAGCATGGCCAGCAGGCAGCTGAGTATCAATGCCAGCCAGACGCTGTAGCAGAAGGGCTGGACAAGCTGATTGACGACGCCCATGATGTGCTCCACGCGTACGACAAACACCAGGGCGCTCTGATGGTAGGCGCAGGTGGTGGAGAAGCGATACCGATGCAAATGGGAGGCACTCAGAGCTCCAATGGCTACCGAGGAGTTGCCGGCCGCCAGCTGCTCGTAGCAATTGTTGGCCGTCCTGTTTATGATCACCTTCTCGCACACTGGCAGCAGTCGTATGCGAAAGTCAAAGATCTCGGCCAGCAGATGAAGCAGCTGGCCGTCGACGCCGCTGAGGCGCCACTCCTGCTGCAGTTGCTTCGCATCATGTGGATCGCCATTGAACATGACGAACGGCGGCAGTGGATACCAGCTCACATTGAGCGGGCAGCCAAAGAGACTGTCCAGGGAACGCCTGAAGAGTGGGCGATCCTCCAGCAGCTGGCCATCCTTGTAGCTATTCAGCAGCTGCGGCGTCACCGACTGCTGACAGTCCGGCCCGTACAGTCTGTAGCCATAGAAGAGCACCACATTGGCATCCGCTGGGTTCACCAGGATCAGCGCATTCAGCACACTGAAGCGCAGGCACGTCTCAAAGATGTCCCGCATCGCCTCCAGCAGCTCATGCTCCGTGGCCGGGCGCCAGGTGAGGAGTATCAGAAAATTGAACTCCCTGTCGAACAGGGATTCGGCAAAGTGAAAGCGTAGCCCACGAAATGCACTTGGCGAGTCTACCACAAACAGAATATGGTCACGCGGTTGCTCAATGGTCGTGTCCTGCATCAGCTGCAGCGTCATACGCATGCTCAGCTGCCACAGCAGGTACGTCCTTGTGGCCCTGTGATGAAAATCCCTATGTATATTTGCTCTATTCCAGTCGGACAGCTCCATAAGGGCCAGCTCATTGCAGCGCGGACTCACATAGTGCTCCAGGACATGCAGCGCAGCTTGTATCAGTTCCGGCGGACGATACACGCTCGGAGGTTGCAGTCCACCCCACGCAGGACGCAACTGGAGCAACAACAGCCACAGGAGCAACGATTGCGGCATTGCAAAGTCTCTGGCAAGCTAACAATGTGAACTGCTTGACTTGACTGGAGGCTAGCAACTTGCAACTGCCACAACAACGTACCACTCGCCCTTAATTCGATTAATGGCGATTGCAAGGATGGCCAGCTAGGGATAAGCATTTAATTATGTAATGCCAAATAAGCGCATCGCTTTTCCAGATAAGCCCGTGCCAGGATGCAATACACGAATGCCAATTGAAGTTCGTAGGGTGGACAGGAGCGTCGTATTCCAATGCATTGAAACGAACTAGATCGAAATTGGGACGGGAATCTATTCCTCGCTAGACCAATTCAAAGTAAAGAACTAGATCAAAATTGGGAAGAAGCTTCCTCTTCCTTCTATTCCAATCCAAATTAATTATATAAATCAAAATTAGGAAGGGAATCCATTTTCTACTATTCCAATTCAAATGAACAAGCTGGATAAAATTTGGAAAGGAACTCTACACCCATCTCGACACTTCATAAATTGAGGGTATGCACCAACATGTGTACCAAGTGTGGTTGCTCTAGCTTCAAGGGCGTGGAAGACATTACCCCTTTTCCCTTCGGAAACAGAGTATAAGAATATCAAATTGGGAAGGATTTTACTACTTTGTAAGCCTTATAAGAGTATTCGGCTCAAGACTCTCCAGCAATACAGCAGGTCTATACTGAATATTTAAACATACCATATAAAATAGACCTAAGAACAGCACATATAGCATATGTGAAATATAGAACTGTGAACGCATTCCTGGGAGTTCACAGTGACTTGCGAGTTGTTACTTGTGACTTGTGCGACTTGCCTGCAGTTGAATGGCGCAGCTGCTTACATGCCTCATAAATACCAGCGCAAGTTCTACACTCACTCACACACACACACACACACACACACACACGCATGCATGCGACGCAATTGCATTTGAATTTGTGGGTGTAGTGGGTGAGGAGAGGGAGAAGAACCAATAAAAAAACTTTTGGAGACTTTATTTTGCGCTGCATACTTTTAGGCGCCAGCGAAAACTTTTAATTTAGCAACTTTTTGTGACAAGCGTCGACTTCAGCGACATTTTTGTTGTGTGTGTGTGTGTGTGTGTGTCGACTATGAATCAGCTGACATTTTATGAAACAAATTATTAACAGTGCCAGATCAAAAAGCCACTCCAGGCCAGTTTACAGTTTCATGTTAACAAATAAACGTCTCTGGCTGCCTTTTGTTTATCAAATGCGCGCATTAATTACGTAACCACAAGCACACACATATCTCTGTGTGTGCGTGTGTGTGTGTGTGTGCGAGTGTGTGCATTCATGCATGTGGCTCTGGCTCTCGCCCAGCATCGACAACATATCGTTTTGCCAGGCGTCAGGCGTCGGGCGTCGGGGTGGCGCATTTGCATTTATATGCACATCCTTTGTGCCCAAAGGATATTACATTTTTCCACTTGAAGCATTTTTGTGAATTTAATGAAATTTTTAATTTTTATGCGCACTGAAGCACTGCAGCTTGGACTGCTCGGTGGAGGGGTACGGGCAGCGGGCAGCGGGCACTGGGCACTGGGCAGTGGGGCAGGGGTAGGTAACATGCCACAGAGATACTTCAGCGGGCACTCGCTACAAATGCTGCTGTTGCAGTTGCCAGTTTAAGCCCAATCCCAAAACGCAAAGATAAATAAAAGCTGCTCTCTATGCCCCTCGCTCTGGCCCAGCCTCTACCCGTTTGCTGCCCCCTTTAGCGCTCCCAAGGCGCAACTGCAACCGCAGCAGCGAGCAAACAAGCAAAGCGCGACCACTGATATACCCTATAGTAATAGCCAAAGAGTCCTCACAGCCGGTACCTTCCAGATAAGTTTGACTTTTTATGCAAAAACTCAACTTCCGACCGATCGTACCTTTGGCAGCTATATGCTATTGCGTTATTCGATTTTGGTCAAATTTGAGCCAACTTTTTAAAGCTTAATAAAACTCACAATTGCTCAGTTTATTTGAGAAACGAGTGTATATGAAAACACAAAAATTGTTTTTACTAAAATTCATTTTTCATCCTATTGAATTATGTAAATATAATTTCCCCATTCTTTCCCTTTCTAGTTATAATGTAAGATCATTTTTCCTTATGTTAAGAAATAGATAAAGTTTTATTTGAATATTTAACCATTAAGCAATAAACCAATTTTAATGAAAAATATAAATTTAAAACAAAAAAGATCCTTTTAAATAAATTTCCTCAACAATTTTGTGTGTTGTCTAAATATCCTTATAAGCCAAAAAGTTCTTTATACAATTACTCAATTTTCGATCGATCGTTTCTAAATCATATAGTTATCCGATTCGGCTGGCTCCAACAAAAAGATACATCTGTGCCAAGCTTTCAAATAGTTTTACGACTGAGAGACTAGTTTGCATGGTTGGGAACTATTAGGTAGTAATTATATTATAAATTATATTCATCTATTTTTCACAGCAATAACATACGCGGTGACCGCGAAAATCTACCCCAAAGGATGGGAATAGCCTAAAGCTCAAATGTTTGAGAGAAAGTTTTTGTTAGATCGGTTCCTAAGCTCTTGAGACCCTATCCAAAAAATCATAGGGCAATTATGATTCTCAATTTCTTACTTTCTCATCCATGCAAGAACAAGGTTACAACTATATATATATATAATTACTTAAAGCTCAATGTAGTATTGTTGTCTTAAGTAGAATATCCATTTGTCCGTTTAAAAGTGTATTGCATAGTTTAAATAAATTTGTCTTCAAGCTACTCCGGGTCACATCAATGTTAAGAGGTTTTGCTGTTAATGTTAATAAGCACAGTAATGTTAATAGCAGTTCGCCATGTGCTGTTAGCCACTTAACAGCTGTTAATAAACTGTACTTGCTTTATTTTGTTTGATCCAGAGTGGATTTTGTACTCATATAGCAAAACTGAGACTGCCAGCTCAAGGTGTACAGCTACCCGCACACTTCTTTAATTACAGGGTATTACAAGTAGATTGGCCCTTTGGGGAAAGCGCTGTTATACTTATTATTCAGCCACAGCTGGGTGGGAGTGGGGTTCGGGTTCGGGATCGGGTTCACTGTTGGTCCTGTGACTCTACATATGAGTATGTGATGGACATCATAGAATACGAGACGCGTGAGGCATGCAACTCGTTGTTGTTGCCGCTGCGGCTTCTGCGGTTGCTGCGGGTCTGTAATCTGCGGCATTTACTTGCAACTTGCAACCTGCAACCTGCAACTTGCGCTGAACACTGGCAACAATAGTAAAACTTGCTCAGAGTGCACATAATTGGCACTGATTGATTACACGAGCTGAAAAACTGATGAAATTGTATTGCTCAGATTTGCTTGACGTACTTCTACTTATTTGTTGAATGCTTCTAATTCTTTAATATTTTTCTTTAATTTTTTATTTTTTTTACTTATTTCTTTACACCTTGCCTTTAAATTTATCGCTTTTGACGGAATTTTCATTGCATTTTATGTATTGTAGATTTCTTCACCTCTTTAAGTAGTATATGACTACATATATAATGCAAAATCTATGAATTCTTGTACATAAATTAAAAGGAAAACTCTATAATTATCCAGTTGCAGTTATCCATAAATGCTGTGTAAACAAGTAAGAATGCTATAGTCGAGTATACCCGACTACGAAACTCCCTGTACCCAGGTCTAAGACATCCAATCACATCTACTTCCACTTACACATACACACACACACACACATACACAAAGACGCACACACACAGGCGGCAGCGCAAGCGAGGCATTTTAATTGGTGGCTGTGCTTCTTCTTCCCCTCTCGCTGCATCACAGAATCTTCTTTCGTGAATAACTTCCGTGTTTAATATCCGATCGACTTGAAATTTGGACAGTAGATTAAGAGAGACTAAAGTATCTTAAAGCTATATCTTGAAAATTGTTACTGTAAAACGGTTTTAATCGATTTGCGGGGGAACGGGAGGAGATATCTGAAATATGAAACAAACTTGATCTGCGTATGGTATACAGGAAGCTACATTCCAAATTTGGTGTCTCTAGCTCTTGTAATTGCTGAGATCGACGCGTTCATACGGACAGACGGACGGACGGACGGACGGACAGACGGACAGACGGACGGACGGACGGACGGACAGACGGACAGACGGACATGGCCAAATCGAAACCTCTTTTGATACTGATCAAGAATATATATACTTTATAGGGTCGGAGATGTCTCCTTCTGTCTGTTACATACATTTGCACAGATTTAGTACCCCCTTTTTACCCATTTTATATGTACAGGGAGTAAAAATAACATTGAAACAATGTTCGATATTATGAATAGTTAACGCATAACACATGCATAAAGGGCATAATATCTGCACAGGCTTCTCTTCGTTAAGACATTTACTCTACTCAAGTTTTATAAACATTACAATCAGTTGTTTGGAATGTAATATATTCACATATACGCATATAAAAGCCACTTTTGTTGTAAATACCTGCAAGTATATTTATGTATATCTTTAAAAGCTTTATTAGGTTTAATGTAGGAATTAGGTAGGAATGTTCTTAAGGGACCATACTGTTTTAATGGGAGCATTGAAATTGAAGATTCCTACAAGACTAGCCCAGGCAACAAGCCCATACTTGAAGGAACTCTGCTAAACACAGTTTGTCCCTGCCCCTTTATGCCAATATATCTTATCGTATATGTAATGCCACAAATAGGAGCATGTGAAAGCATCTTGGGGCCGTATCAGATGGTTCGGCTCAGGACCACAATTAAATTGTATGCCACATGCTTCAGCGGCTGCAAAAGAAAACAAAAGCAAAGGGGGAAACGGGGCAACGAGTATAAAAGGTAAGGCAAACGAATGATATGGCCATAAGTCAACTATCAACTATCTGTTGGAAACTGCTACCACCTTCCCTGCTCCTACCCATCCCCCTACCGCTGAGCTGGGATGCCAAGTTTAGGCCAAAGTTCAAGTTGGGATTGGCTGGCTCCATTCGGTGCATAAATTAAAAGGATGACAAGGATATGCCAGGACAGCGGCAAAATGCGACTTGGTGTGTGTAAGCCGTAACCCAAGGCGCAGGCAACAAGTTGCAACTTGGCCTAGGCACAGTCAACTGTGTGTGTGTGTGTGTGTGTGGCATATGAAACATAAGAGAGGCTACAGCCCCACACCCGTCCAACCCCTTTGGCAGCCACTCGAATTCACTGTGGCATCAACTACCTTTCGCAATGTGTGCGCCCTGAGAAATTCTACAAATTCAGCGAAAAGTATTTTTCCACCTTTAAAAGTGAAACGCCAACTGGGGCAGCATGCGGGTGGGGGCTGGGGTTTGAGGGATGGGCCTGGGGTTTCTGGAGAGCGAGAAATGATTTATGAATGCAAAAAGTTTTGGCCCCAACTTTGTGGAACCGTTTGGTTACCAGCGCCTTCTACCGCTTCACCTCCTTGTTGCTGCTGCTGTTGTTGCTGTTGTTGTTGTTGTTGTCAGTGCGACATGGGCAGCTTCGTGTTACGCACACACACCCCCACACACACACACACTTACATGTATGAGCACACACGAGCAGCCGCTTAATGGAATTATAAAAATGTTAACTTCAGCAGAAATTCAAACAGCGCCTCGATGTATGCAACACTTTTTTCCTTTGTTTGCCTCTGCTCCCTGCATGTGTGTGTGGGTGTGTGTGTGTATTTGAGTGAATATGCGTGTGCATGTATGTGTATTGGCAACTAACCTTTTTATATGAATTCAGTTATAATTTTGTTTAACATTCGAAGTGGCTTTGTTTGCGGCCAGCGGCGTCGGAGTTGGACAACACTTTTCAAAATTTCCATCAACTGTCCAAAACAAAAATATTTGCCCTGACCTTTTGCTCTTTGCTTTGGCAACATACCAATGTAAAAGTAAAACAGCACAGACAGAGAAAGAGAAGGAGATAGTGAGTGTGGGATTGGGAGTGGGAGTGGGAGAGAGAGTGCCCTAATGGGTTAACAAAGTTTGACTGAAAGCAAAACATTTCTGAAGTATCAATGATTATTTTGGATATTAATAAGATCAGTTCTAAAACAGAGCGAGGAACGCATTTTGTAAGCCCTAATATATATTAAATTAATTAAATAAAAGCTCAGTCAATCTAATCACGTTGTATATGCTATGTAGGTAGGTTTCATTGCTTTGAACTAAAGACCTCTTAAAGCTAAAGATATGAAATTAAGTATACGAGTTCTCAGGTTCTTGAATATATGGAATATTTCCTCTCAATCACCCATAAATTAAAAAGTCATTGAAAATTATAAGAACCAAAATGAGATAGTTTTTCAATAATACGAAACGCTTTAAATAGTGATAAATATGAAGAAGCCCGTCAAATTGTCCAATAAATAATAGTCCCTGGCGATAGACATCATGTAAATAGAGCCATTAGCGCATAGTACTATGAAGTATCAAACCAAAACTCAATAATTAAAATGTTGTAGCTGAAAAAGATGATAATGATATATAACTTCTTCGAGTATCATATCCCACTCTCTCCTAGGACATATACCCAATTGAATGTCGCTTATAGTGTTGCTTGGATCGTATGTGCGATAAATGCATCAGTTTGATTGCATTCACTTTGGCTCAGAGCAGCGCGTATCTCGAGACTCGATTGCTCTCATCTTTCAGTGGTTCCGAGATTGTTTTCTGGCATTGCCGTTTGAAAAATTAAAACAAAGCACAGGCCCAAAGACGTCAGCATCAGTACAGGGCCCGAAGCGAATGCGGCAACTGCAAACGTTGGCCGAGCTCTGACGGCACAGGGGTTGGCGCCAGCTACGGGGGGAGTACGTTGGGCAGATGAAGGCAATCCAATATACTTTTCAAAGCAAACACAGAACTGAAAGCCCGCCGAGCGGCAGCTAAATCGAAAGCAGAGCAGCAGCCATACTAGTGCCAAAGCGCCGCCAAAAAAAAACTTTTAAAAAATCTAGCTGTAATAATGTTGCGGTTGGACATGCTCGACTGGTAGACGCCCTGTACACAAGTCTATGGCACGATTAATTGATATAGACAAAGTATATTATTTCATTCTCTTAGCGTCTAAATTCTAGTTTCTTATTCTATCTAAACAAGAATGGGAAAAGACTATTGGCTTTATTCCGTTTCAATTTAACTGATTTTTTGGGAAATGCGCATAGATATTATAAATGTTTAAAAACTTTTAGTTGTGTATAGTATTTGAGAAGCTACTTACCAAATTTCAAAGCGCTAGCTCTTATAACTTCTGAGTTGAGTTCAGGGAGGCTTATGTTGAGGAACTTTTTATGTTATTATTATATTCATAGTTAGTCGAATGCCTTAAATACCCTTTTTAGACAGTTTTCTGCTTATGGGGTACAAAATGCAACCACATACAGTAATAGAAATAGACCAGAGGCTGCTCCTGGGCCAGCTTCTGGTCCTGTTCCTGTTCTTGTTCCAGCTTCAGCTGCTCCTGATGTGTCTTATCTTGTCTGCAGTGGCAGCGACGCCAACGTCAGCGTTAGCGCCGGCGTTGGCATTGGCGTTGGCGTTGGCGTTGGCGTTGGCGTTGGCGTTGGCGTTGGCGTTGGCGTTGGCGTTGGCGCATCCTGAAGGTTTTTATCTTGGCGTCGTGTTGATGTTTGTCGGAAACTTGATTATTTTCGCTATTTTTTCTCACTTTTTTTCCTTCTTCTCGTTTTTTGCTCCTTTTTTTATTAGCCTTCACATGTTGTCCGTGGCTTGCCTGACTCTCCTCTGGCTGTGGCTGACTGAAGATGTTTGTGCTGCGCCCGCAGCGTACAAGCGGAAGCAGCCAAGGCGGGGAAGGCAGCTGGGAGGTGTTTCAGCCAAGGATTAGCCCAAATATGCTGTGTGTGTGTGTGGGCAGAAGAGTTTCGGAGACTGTCTGTGACTTCAATGTAAATGCAACTTTAAGTCGGCCAAAATGCCGCAAAACAAAAGGCCTTGCCACATTTATTGTTCTTGTTCTTGTTGTTGTTGTTGTTGACAAACAAGCAGAGCGCATAAGTAAAATAAGTTGTAATAAGAGGAGTTAACAACATGGACTAACCCAAAGAGTAGCAAACGAACACGAAACATGAGCAAGATGAAGTCGTAGTACCTGCACACACACACATACACACATACACACATACACAGACACAGGCACACACCCAGACACACATAAAGCCATAAGGCATGACAAGCACATGACTGTGGCAGGGGCAAACGGAAAGGGAAAACAGAAAAGAGGAAAAGAGGAACGCAACGTCGCACAAGGCTCTCTCTCTGACAACTCCTTTAAAATGTAGTTACTGTTGTTATTATTCAACCTTAATGAACTTAACAAGCTCGCACGACGACATGCCAGGACCTGCCCGAAGCAGCCAGAAGCTACCAGGAGTTGCCAGGAGGAGCCAGCGCTCCTTCAGTTGGACGACCCACCAGCAAACAGTCGAAAACAGAGACAGACAGAAAGACACACACGTTACATGCTGGCCAAGAGGTTTGTGGCAGGGGGGTGCGCGAGTGTGCCAGTGTGTGTGTGGAACCGCCGAATGGAGTTTCATGTTCATGTCGCAAGAAATTTTGCGCTCAATGGCACAGGGTCACGTAACTCAAATAAAGCGCAACGTACCCAAAGCCAAGACAAACCGGATAAATAAAAAGGAAATCTTAAAAATAGGAGAAAAAACAAAAATAAATCGCATACATACTTATACGTCTATATATAGCATATGTCAGGCGGACTTATTCATTCTTGTGCCAAGTAAAGCAAATTAAAAATGTACTGCAAATATTGAAAGAACAGGAAGCCCACAGGAGCTGACCAAAGTGTGGGGTCAAAGGACAATAAGTTGAAAATGATGTCGCAATTTGTCACAGATCAACAAGGGGAGAGCATTATCAATGAAGTTCCAAATGTCCTATATAGACCTTGATGCTTGCCTCAAACACAACACCAAGTAGTAATGGCACGATTCATAATATGATACACATTAATCGATTATTTTGTCTCAGCTCACGACTTAATTGTATCGCAAAATGGGTTTCGATTAATTGAATCGTTAATCAATTATATGCTCAATTAATCGCATCACTATTTGCGCGTAAATGCAAAATAAAAGGTGGCAGAGCAATTTGCAAAGATTGATTATGCCATTTACATGCAGCAATGTGTGTAAATATTATTCCAAAACTAATGAAAAAGATCATTTATGTGCACTTTTGTGCAGTTGTTATCAAATGGCCTTTGCATTACACACTCACATGTAACAATATCAAAAAATTAAAAAATCATTTGATTAATCGATTAATTTCACTTTTCTTCGATTAATTGCAATTAATAATCGCTCGGCTTAAATTAATCATATGATTCAATTATCGATTAATGCAACTTTCTGCCATCACTAACTCCAAGGCTTGATCTATATAGACATTACAATGTGCCATACGGAAATAACCACTTCCCTAAATGCTTTGTATTCATCACTTCAGATATAAGGTGATTATATATTTATTTCTATATATGTGTGTTATTCCAATTTTGTGTAATTCAAGCCCTCGGTAAATGAATGGTTAACTTTGACATTCAATATTTTTCAAATTAATTTTCAACACTCTCTCCCAAATTTGCATAAACCTGATGCTCACCGATTTTTACTCCCTGTACCCATAAAATGGGTAAAAGGGAGTACTAAATCTGTGCAAATGTATGTAACAGGCAGAAGGAGACATCTCCGACCCTATAAAGTTTATATATTTTATATTATAGATCTTGATCGGTATCTGTCCGTCCGTCCGTCTGTCCGTATGAACGCGTCAATCTCAGCAACTATAAGAGCTAGAGACACCAAATTTTAAATGTAGGTACCTGTATACCATACGCAGCTCAAGTTTGTTTCATATTTAAGATATCTCCCCCCGTTCCCCCGCAATTCTGTAAAAACCGTTTTACAGGAACAATTTTCAAGATATAGATTTGAGATTTGGCATGTACAATACTTTAGTCACTCTTGATCTACTGTCAAAATTTCATTTCAGCAGCACAGTTACCATTTGAAATGCCTCGCTAGCGCTGTGGCTCGCGTGTGTTCATCTTTGTGTATGTGTAATGTAAGTGAACGAAGACGCGATCGGAAATATTTGACCTGGGTACAGGGAGTTTTGTAGCCGGGTATACTCGACTATAGCATTCTTACTTGTTATAAATCTGCCCAGTAAATGGAGCTCAAATTCAAATGTGTGAAATTTTGAGTTATTTTCCCGTTCAAATTAACTTTCAAAACTGTACACAAAATTTATTCAGCAGCTAACAGATTTTTAAATTTAGAAGCTTTGAAAATATAGAATAATAAATATTTTTTTCAAATTTGCTTAGTATTTATTAAAACTAACTATAATACTTACATTTTATACAAAAAGTAATATTCTAATTACTTATAAGAAAGCGCGCTAGCGTCAAGGCCTTCTTCTGAAACTAGAAAATTTAAGATCGAATACAATTTCGTTTAAAATTACCTGAAACAAAAACGCAATTAGTATTAATATGTTTCGATATTCAGTTTCGTTTAAGAACCTGCCACATATTCTGCGAGTACGTCTAACTAATCAACACGTTTTTATTTGGAAAATGTATCGAGAAGAATGTATAGAAGGATATTGGAATCATACCAGCTGAAGGCCCTGCTGGTAGACACTCATCTTATAGATTTAGGTATATGATTGGTTTTGAAATCAATAAATAAGCTTGAAGATTTTTCCACCACCCTTTGAAAAAGGATCGCAAAACAATACAATCAGTATATCTTGCCAAATACTCAAAGGATCTGGATGTTCTTTGGACTACAAACAGTCCATAATTTAAGAATTTAGTTTATAGCATTTCCAACCGTTCCAACTTATCAAGGACTTATTGTCTGTATTATATATTTGTTATACTAAAAAGACGTAGTAACTTTGCCAATTCTGGACTGGGTTGTACATTTAAGTGCCTTTGGACATTTGGAAAAGGATACAAAAATCAAACTTTAAGTGACTGAGTTACATTTGTGTGATTAGGATACCTTTTTTGAGCCAATCTCTACAATATTTGGAGGTACTACTTTATCCCTGAAAACTTCTTATGACAATTGTTTGTCATGCTTCTTTTAAAATCTGTAAGGATACAAGCTGTCTGAAAGTAAGTACTATAACTGAAAGATATCCAAGGAAAGGAAACGAATTCAAATAAAGCTTAAATATTATAATAAATAATATACTATGATAAGTATTACATTGTATATATATATTCACTATATCATATAAATTATCTAAATAGGACTTACGCTCGGAATCTAGTAGAACATTCCAACTAGACAGTTGCATAAATCATATGCAACGTGCATATTAAACAACTGTTCCCAGTATTTTTGCAAGTATAAGAGCTGGCTGCTTGGGAGCTTTGTGCTGGTCGTCCTTATCGTCCTCCTCGGCCACATAAAAGGCCACTTCAGCCGCACAAATGCCGGCAGTCGGCTGTTGGCCACCAACGTTGTCGGCTAATATCGCCGCTAATTGAATTTTAACTTGTGAGCGTTTAGTTGACTGTCAAAATACTAGGTCAGCAGAAATGGTTAGCAGGTAGTTGCAATGAAAATGCTTACAAAGACTTGCAATTTTTTGTTGCAACTAAGAGAATGCAACACGTTTTTGAAATTCCCAAATATATTTTAAATGCAGCGAGCAACCTTATGTGATTTCTATGCGCCTGGTATTTCGACAGATTGAATTATAGTTCTTAAAAAATCTTTTAAAAACTTCGAAAAAACTGCATTAATATGGAGGGACAGACAGAAGGACATTGTACAACATCAAGAATTTATTTATTATTATTAAAGTAATGTCATTGCTCTTTCTGGTTAATTTAGAACTAGCTTAACATATCTAATTTTCCATTTAAAATATATAAATATTATAAAAAGAACTTTTTAAGTAGTTCCTTAATAAAAATTGTGTGCATTTCTCAGAATTGTTTAAGTTGGCTAACTTATATTGGCAGAACAATTGTTCTAATTTAAAGATTCATCCTCGTTCCAATTTGTTCATGTCTGTCTTGCGTGTTCTGTCTTGACTGCCAATTACCAAGCAAAACAAAATATTTAATTACTAGGTCGCTGCATTAAACATTTTAAAGTTAAATTAGAATATACTGCTTAATTGGCAGTTTCATTGCACTTACCTACTTTTCCAACCATACTTTTCCGACCATTTCTTTTGGCCAATTGCAACTTTTGATGTGGATTTTTGAAAGACAATGAGCAGATTTTAAGTTAAATTGCAGCTCTTAGTTTTGTTGTTTTATTGTAAGAAGTTTATTATACAACTTAGCCCCTTTTATAATTTAATATAAAAATATATAATATAATAATTTAAATAATATCTTAACAATTTAACAAGTTTCGATCTTAGTTTGGCATCAATTTCGAATATCAGATTTCGGCCTAGAAAGTTCCAATTTGTGAGCATCTTCGCACTCGAAATACCAGGCGAACAGAAGTCATTCAAAGGTGTCGCTTGCCTTACAAATTTCCAGATTGGTACATTTATAGTAGCAGCTAAAAGTATGCAACACTTTTTTAACAACTGACTTTTTTTCTGCTCCTGTATGTAGGCAACACAAAAGTTTGCCAACTTGCTTTTGTAATTTATTTATTTATTTATTTATTTTTTTTAATATTTATTTATTGTCGCGTTCAGTGCCTTCTGAACTTAACCTAACGTGTAAAGGGAAGGGTAATATGGATACAGAGGGATGCCTTAATTACTATATTTACAAAAATTTATGAATTTACAAGGCTAAGAAATCGTGCGGGTGGGTAGATCAGTGGGATAAGTTCTCTTCAGGCGTCGGAGGGACATAGGGTCGGCAAGATTGTTCGCCAGCGAGTTTGGGTGCGCCGCGATCCTGTCGGCGCATCGGCTGCTGTGGTGGTTGATTTGGTCCCCGACCAGTACCAGTTTCAAGTCTCTCTGGATGGAACAGTTGGTGACGTACCAGGGAAGCCCGGATGCACGCCGAGCTGCGCGCGTTTGGACGACCCTTAGCCTGTCAAGCTGGCTCCTAGAGGCAGTGCCCCATACCTGGATGGCGTAAGTCCACGTAGGCGTAATAATTGCTTTGATTAGCAGAGCCTTGGTTGACAGCTGAAGCTTACTTGAACGCAGGAGCCAGTCAAGCTTCTGGAGTTTTTGAAGGCACTTGTCTTTGACTGCCGTAACATGTGCTCTCCATATTAGTTTGCTGTCCAGGTGGACATCCAAGTAGCAGTGGGAGTTGACGTGGTTGATGGCATCACCGTTGTAGGAGGGGCTGGGTAGAGTTCCGCGTCGGCGAAGAGTGAAGGTCACACAGGCCGAAATCGCGCAATTGATGGCAATGTTCCATCTGGCAGAATTTATTTATTTAAATTTGTTTATATTGTAATGAACTAGCATACTGCTACCACACGGCAGCTTAAACTAATTTTAAATCATAAAGAATAACAAAGGGACTAACAAAATAGTGAAACATTCATTATAGCAATCAAAATTATATATGTAGACGAAATGTTAACAAAATAGCACGATATATTTACATAATAATATTAACTTTTTAAAACAGGTTTCTGGAAGGCAGATCCTGTGGGTGGTGTCTTTTTAGTCTCCTTTTTCCACTATGTGGCATCAGCCGTCGTGCCAGTTGATTAGGATGCGAGCCCAACCTGGCTTAATAGTTTTCTGCATGAGATTTAATTACGTCGCCAATCTTGGGGACGCCTAGATCCCTTTCTATGTCCCTAGTACGCATGTACCAGGGAGCATTGCAGATATTCCAGAGAGGCTTACTCTGTGCCCATACTTCCAGATCGGACTCAATATAGCTTTGTTAATGGTTACTTTACTCTGTAGGGAGAGTTTATTTCTGGGAGACAGCAGCCACGCCATTCTCGCAGCTTTCGACAGGATCGTTTTTCTGACCATTGTCGTATGCTTACCAAACTTTAGGGATCTGTCCAAGATGATCCCTAGGTAATGAATGGTTTTTCTGCTCGCCTGGTATTTACCCATTATTACTTACTTGTATCAACTACATACTTTTCTATACAGCTCCGAGATGGGCAAACTATAAGATATTACTTTGTGGTAAGTCCCATTCTATTTTGCAGCTTAAACTAATACAAACAAGAAAAAAGCAATGATAACTGTACAAATTATAGTTCCATAATGCTATAAGCTTAAATTACAGAATTAACATAGAATTAAGTGTCAAATCAAGAAGAGGTGAACAAATGACTATCATTAAGCAAGGATTCGAGAAGGCAGTTCCTGGGCATGAAATTGCATTTCTAAGCATTTATTTATTTATATTCAGCTTAACTTTCGAGTATTTGAAGTTGCCTTAACATCCACACTTAACACTCAGCCACCAAAATGCCGGAAATTAAATTGTAAATAAATTTGATGTTAAAATTATTTGTATGTTACTTAATCCCAATTACAGCTAAAGCGTTTCGCAGACACACATGAGATTAAACACTGAAAGAACGTTAAATAATAAAATTAGGTGTATTTTCAATAAATTTGTATTTCTTCAATCGTTCCCATACCATTTGTATGTATTATAGTGATATGATCCAACTATCTCGATCACATATATTGAGTGCAACAAATTGAAGCAACTGTACCAAGTTTCAGCAAGCGAGCTTAGCTGAGAGACTAGTTCAAATAGATCATGACTATACCGATGCAAATCCAACTTCTGCAAGGCCTTAACAAACGTAAATAGATAGTATTTATTAAGGATACAATAAAATGGAATCCTTTTGTTCCTAAGCTCAGTTCAATCATCAAATGTTGGGCTTAATTATTTATAAAGTCGAGAATTGGCATGGTCGCATATGTATTGGAATACATTTGTGATGCAACTGATGATGAAGATCTGATGACCATCAAAATATTCATCAAATGCAGCAGCAACGTGAAGTTGGCCGCGGGCAGTTTACAGTTATTGGATTTATTTATTGAAAACGCAGCCAGAACCTGATGGGGTTGATTGGGGGCCAGTGGGGCAGGCCGTTGGGGTTTTATGTTTAGGTCATCGATATGCAAATTGATTGACAAGGCACACAGCTTCTACAGGACACCAGCTCCTGCTCCTGCCCGAGCTCCTGCTCCTGCTTTAGTTTGAATTCCAATCCAATTCAATTCGATTCTATCCTCGCTGCCAGCTGCTGCCTGTATTATATTTTTATGCGGCTTGTTGGCTGTTGAATTTGATTTCTGTTTTCTAAACACACCAGCTCACAATCACACACACACACTCACACACACAGTGTGTGCGGCTCTAATCTGAAGTGGCCAGCGACTCCAGCTTGGTGATTGGAGGAGATGCTGCTCTTTGGCTGCTGCTGCTGCTGCGGTGGCCATTTGACATAATTAATTGTAACACGGAACAATTACGATGCCCCAGCCAGCCGCACGCCGCACCCACTGCCCTCACCGCCCCTTGGTATGGCCAGAAGGGGCTGCAGGATGTGGGCAGGGCAATAAGGATATACATTTTAATTAAAGCACCTCGAGCAACTAATTACATTCCCAGTGCCAAATGCGTTCCCGACGCTTACCATGCGGTATGTGTGTGTGTGTGTGTGTGTGTGTGTTTGTGTTGGTGTGGGTGAGTGTGTGTGTGTGGTGGGGTGGGTTGTGGGTGGTGTGTGTGTATGCATGGCCAACAAAGGCCAGCAAAGCAAGCAATTGACCCATTTGTATGTGTGAGTTGCTGGTGCTGTGCACGAATATAGTTTGTTGTTGTCAAATGTCCTTGAGCGACTTCTATGTGCATGTGTGTGTGTCTGTGCATGTGTGTGTGAGTGTACGCGTGTGTTTGTGTGACACATGTGCTCAAATTAAATACCAGAATTTTGCATACTTTTCAATGAGCAGCGGCAGAAGCCAAGCTTGAAGACACAGCTCTGCAAATATATATAAATCGATCAAAAGTTATCGATAACAAGTAAGAATGCTATAGTCGAGTATACCCGACTACGAAACTCCCTGTACCCAGGTCTAAGACATCCAATCACATCTAAGTCCACTTACCCATACACACACACATACACAAAGACGCACGCACACAGGCGGCAAAAGTGGCTGTGCTTCTTCTTCCCCCTCTCGCTGCATTACTGAATCTTCTTTCGTGAATAACTTCCGTGTTTATTATCCGATCGACTTGAAATTTGGACAGTAGATTAAGAGAGACTAAAGTATTGTACATGCCAAATCTTAAAGCTATATCTTGAAAATTGTTACTGTAAAACGGTTTTTATCGATTTGCAGATGAACGGGGGAGATATCTGAAATATGAAACAAACTTGATCTGCGTATGCTATACAGGAACCTACATTCCAAATTTGGTGTCTCTAGCTATTATAGTTGCTGAGATCGACGCGTTCATCCGGACAGACAGACAGACGGACAGACGGACAGACAGACGGACATGGCCAAATCGAAATCTCTTTTGATACTGATCAAGAATATATATACTTTATAGGGTCGGAGATGTCTCCTTCTGTCTGTTACATACTTTTGCACAAATCCAATACCCCCTTTTTACCCATTTTATGGGTACAGGGAGTAATAAATAAAAGAAATATAAGATTACAAATAATGAGAGTTTCTCACAGATTTCTATATTAAATGTTACATTGAATCATGAACAATCGCATTCCTCGATTCATTCGAAATTATTTACATCTTTTACATCTTTTTTTACTCCCTGTACCCATAAAATGGGTAAAAAGGTCTAAATCTGTGCAAATGTATGTAACAGGCAGAAGGAGACATCTCCTTCTCCATCTGCGCGTCGATCTCAGCAACTATAAGAGCTAGAGACACCAAAATTGAAATGTAGGTACCTGTATAGCATACGCAGATCAAGTTTGTTTCATATTTCAGATATATCCCCCCGTTTCCCGCAATTCAATAAAAACGTTTTACAGGAACAATTTAAAGATATAGCTTTTAGATTTTGCATGTACAATACTTAAGTCTCTCTTAATATACTGTCCAAATTTCAAGTCGATCGGATAATAAACACGGAAGTTATTCAAGAAAGAAGATTCAATGATGCTGCGAGAGGGGGAAGAAGAAGCACAGCCACCAATTAAAATGCCTCGCTTGCGCTGTCGCTTTTGCCGCCTGTGTGCGTGCGTCTTTGTGTATGTGTAAGTGGACGTAGATGTGATTGAATGTTTTAGACCTGGGTACAGGGAGTTTCGTAGCCGGGTATACTCGACTATAGCATTCTTACTTGTTTTTCTTGTTTTTTTACCAGTATGATCTGGATTTTCAGATCATAACTGGTTAGATTTCTTTATATGAATCACCGCACTAATTAAATAATAAGGTTATACTATTTGCATTCCAAGTTCTCACCAAATTTCACCAAATTGTTGAGCGCGTGTTTCAATTCCAAACGTTTCACGAGCTTTAATTGTGATTGAAAACATAAACTTCATATAATGCCTGTGCACTTAGAAAATAAATGCCTCAAAATGCAAGAAGGCAATTTTTTCCTAATTTTTAGAAACATATAATTATTTTAAATTTGGAAAAATATTTCTTCTAAATGGAAAATTATTTCTAGCTTTTAGGCTGACTTTTATTATAGGGCGATTTTCCAAATTCTGTGGCATTTATTTTGCTGAGTGTGGGCAAAAGAACTTAACGCTTTAAAACTTTCCCCCTAATACTCCATTTGCCTTCCTTCCTTTCCCCTCGTTAATGGGCAGCTATTCAAATCCATAAGATCCAAATAATTGTCTTTGTGGGCATTATGTTTATGTTAATTGTTGTTGTTGCTGTTTGTTTTGCTGTTTTCATTACTAATTGTTGAATGATAGCAAGAGGTGA
This sequence comes from Hirtodrosophila confusa, assembly GCA_035043065.1. Taxonomy (NCBI): domain Eukaryota; kingdom Metazoa; phylum Arthropoda; class Insecta; order Diptera; family Drosophilidae; genus Hirtodrosophila; species Hirtodrosophila confusa. The sequence goes on along the minus strand of JAWNNI010000085.1, from coordinate 4,055,618 downwards.
GGGGGAGAAGAAAATGCCGCAAGGGATCAACCCAAAACGTAAGCGCTAACCCTTTTCTATAGTCCTTAGCCGTTTTGTCGTTAACATGACACTTGAGGCTTAACCCCTTGAGCTGTACCCCCTCCTCAGTCCCGCCAACGCTCCTTCACCCCCTTCTACGGAGGCTGTTAAAATGTGTTAAGCCATTAAATGAAATTGAAATTCTTGCCAAGTTTACTTGATTATACTGTCGCCAATAATTAAATGTTGTCGCAACAAGTTGCCAGCCAGCCAGGCCACAAGGACAATGCCAGGACCAAGTAACGGCCTGGTTTTTTAGAGGCTGCCGTTTAACTGCTGCCGGGCTCTGACAGGCTCAAAAGGACTCGCAGGCCGCTGGCGCGTTATAAATTGTACTCATTAAAATATTTTAATTTACTTGCAAGGCGATTACACCAGCTAAGGAAGCGCACAGTGGGGCAAAAGGACGTTCCAGCTGACTTCAAATCAATTGTTATCGATTACACTCAACTTATCGATACTATTCGATCTACTTGCCGAGTATTGAACAGCTCCAATAACCTGTGGACACGTTGCAAGCTCCACTTTTGCAACAATTCCACGAATATACAGTGCACACTCGATAAAGTGAACGAATTTAGAACAAAGGTCGAAAGTTTTCCCTCTCGAAAGTCTAAGAATATTGCGTCGTAAAATATTTGAATGCAACAAAAAATATCATTCACTCGTAGAAGTTGTAAACATCCTTCCCGGATCGTTGGAAAGATGTATCCTGCCCCATAGTTTTCTTGAAATTGATTCGAAAGTGGGCTTCAGAACTGTCCTAATAATTTATAACTTTCTTAAGAAATAAACTAGTTGCATTTATGCGTACTTAAGTATAAATTAAACATACTTAAGCAGCAGGTTTATTCCACAATATTGATTATTGTTAAATATTAGTTCATGTATCCTGTGCTATTTTCATCCTACACAAAGTCTTACTTTAAAAGTTCCAGCTAGTTTTGATTTCCTTGAAATTTAAATGGCTATTAAGACTCTACTCTTGAATATCTCAACAATCTGTTGTAAAAGAAACCCTGAAAGCTATATGATTGTTAAAGAAAATCTGATTTTTAATTTAACTTTTTTTGTTTATTTTTTTTTTTTTTTTGGTAAAAAACTTGTACTTATTTTATTAAACGAGTTTTCTGCTATAAAAATATATTTAAATTTCAAAAAATTTATGCGACTAGTTCGTTTTGAAGATGGGATCCCGACAGTTCCAAAAAATGCTTTAAAATTGATGGGAATCGGGTCGGAAATTCCAAAATCACGAGGTGAGGGGGTCCGGCTTGACTATCCTGAATATCTCGGGTGCCAATAATAGTATGTAAGTGCAGCTCTGAATTTATATTTTGTCATTGTAATTGCAATTTTTATTGTTAATTATTTATTTTTATACATCAATGTTGTCAAGGGTAAAAAATAATGACAATAATATTGAATAAATTGTTCATTTTGGTCGGGGTATAATTTTAAGCAAATTCCGGAACGGAATCTAATTTCTATCCCAAACCCATTTACAGAATGTTAACTTCATCGAGCGTGTGTAAAAAGTTATATATAGATAAGTCTTAGGCTTCCAGTTGAATATACTCGTAATTCTAAATCGCCACCAGGACCCACTGTGGAACGGGGTAGGTGTGGCTGCGGGTTGCGGGGTGCGGGAAGCTGCCAAATGTGACGTTAAATTAATGCTCAACACATTTTTGGCAGCGAGCGAGAGAATGTTTTCCCTTTTTTTTGTCAGCCAAGTTTGTTGTTTGTGCGCGGAGTTTGACAAAATAATTGGTTATATTAAGTTGCCCGCAACCGAAGAGCTGGGGTTAATAGATGGTGAGGTGGGGAGGTGGGTAGAGCAGCCAAAGGATCAAGCATAATCATCAGACGTGTCAACTGCCAAAGTCGAATTGTTTGTGTGTGTGTGTGCAAATTAACCGAAAAATGTCATCAAGTCAATTTGCGAAATGAGAAAAGTAATCAACGCCGAACTGAAAAGCACTCCCCAGCCCCAGCACCCTCCCTCCTGCCCCCGCCAAACAAAACAAACAAAACGCAGAAAGTGCTTAAAATTGAAATCACTTCAGCAAAGCGTCACAATACAAATCCTCTTCCTTAAGGACACACACACACACACACACACAGAGAGAGAGACAATATATAAATTATATTTTGAGGGTAAATAAAACACTTAACGCCCTTTTAGCGGTTGACACCCCGCAGCAACCCCTGCCCCAAAGCAAACTCAGGACACGCTCTGTTAACGGCGCGTCCTCGCGCGAGGATTCGCAACCAACAAAAAAAAATGAAGAAGAAAAATGAAACACAAAAAAACACATTGTCGCAGCGGGCGTCCTTTAAGCCATCATTACCAAAATGGCATGCGCCTGTAACAGTAGTAGAAGGAGGGCTTCTGCGGAGTGTGGAGGGTAGCAGGGGGCGGTAAGGCGGTAAGGCGGTGCCAGACTAAGACTAAACAAATTTGTGGCCCCGCTGCCAGCCAGCCTGGCCTGATGTCTTCGTCAGCTTTGCTTTTTCTCATAACTGTCAGTTGACAGCTTCAGAGTTGCCACCCCGCCCGACAAAAACGACAAAAACTTTGCCGCTTTGTTGACGTTCCACATTATGATTATTTTTTTATATACCCTCTAGCCAAAAAGTGGATAGCTGGCATATTTCTCATCCATGTCTATAACATAAATGCATATGTTCTAGAATCTAGATTCATCTGGAATTCAAACCTTCCAATTTAACTATCATTCAGATTCTCAATTACCAAGCACAGATCTTTGCTTTACAAAATGAAATATTGCTCTTGAAATGTCAAGAAAATAGGAATGGATATAAAAGTTCACCTACCGGGTACAAACACACACAAAAAAAGGATATTCTCATGTCCAAAAATACATATATTTTGAATTTGTGTGAAGCCATTAAAAAGAGTTATTTAAATAACACCACCGCAGCGCCACCTACCGGGTACAAATATAGGAGACAAACCATCCTCGCCACCAACTTAGCATAGGTTAAAATTATGGTGACAAATGTCACCAAACGGATCCCGAACATTCTTATACATTAAGAAAAATATGTGTCATCCTTATAGACTACAAATTGTATGGGATTTAATTATTAAGCACAGTAATAGTGAAGAAGCCGCCGATAGTGCCTCCACTCAATAAATCTATCGATAGTATCGATAACAATGATAAGCAGCATTAAGCCTGTTTACGAAATCTTCAAAATAAAAACAAAAATATTGTTAGTTCAACTTTTTATACACATAGGAAGCTGATGGTTTTTAATTAATCAGTTAGTTAAAAACGAGATTTATATCTCTAATCGCTTAGTTTGGGACCCACAAAGGCAGCAAATGCTACTTCCATTATAGATATGTTAGTATATATTCTAGTATTTTAACTAATAGGCATATTAATTTTTGCACTTTTTGGATTATCCATGCAATCCAATAGTATCAATTATTAAAAATACCTCGATAGTGGCTCAAAATATCGACAGAAGTATCGATATTGCCATCGATTGTATTCCAGCTCTAGTACACTACAATGTTTCAGCTTACTTCAGAACTGGAAACAGGGTATGTTCTAGTCGAGCATTGTAAGTTGTTTTTGTCAACTTTTCTACTCGTCTGGTTAGTCATATTTTTGTTGTGCTCTGTCCCTCCGTTTGTTGGCTTTATGGTTTTGGCCGCGCGATTTGATATTAACCTGCCAGCGTCTGGCTTGCATTTGATTTTTATGCAATATTATTTATGGCCAGGGGCCCAAAAACTGTGGATTAATAATGCTGCCTGCTGCAGTTGGTCGACTTTGCTCAAGTTATATACAGATGATTGAGTGCCTTTCGCGGTTGCATTAAGTAGCTGTCATCGGTTATCGTCATGTTATCGATATCGGCTGCAGGTGACTCTGAAACCAAGAACTTAGCCTTCGAAAGTGTGAATCATACATGCTAATATAATCACATATTTTGATTACTTTTTTCTACCTGTTTCTTATCCCAAGGATGTTATTTTACTACTTTCTCATCCCATATACATAGTTATGTCATCATCTGATTCTATCCCTTGCATTTCCATTAACTAATGTTTTGTATTTCATTTCGATTGATGATTCCTGAAACAACCGAGCTCATAAGATCATATCATCTGTACAGTGCTTCAACATAAATAATTCAGTTTGATAGTTGACCTAACTAGTTTAATGTAGACCTTAAGTTAGTTTACTGTCATCGATTGGTGATATCGAGTGTTTCCTATATCTATAAGGAACCTTTCAGAACTCATCGATAACATCTACTTGGAAGTGATTTTCGTTGGATTACCCTTTCCCTTCGGTTTTGCCTTGTGCGTGGTGGTGGAAGTGGGGTCGGTGGTTTTCCTAGGTCTTCCTCATCTTGACATAGCCCTTTATCTGTGGTTAAACAGGCTTCTTTCTTATTTTTGGCTTCATTCGAATCTTTACGTTTAGAGCTGCATGTGGAACAAATGTCCAACGAATTGGCAGCTATCCCAGGATGGTACTTATCATTTTTATTAACTCTTCGTTTGTAATTGAGAGTCTGAGAAAGATTCATCCGACATAGACTCATCCAACTGAAGAGAAAGGAACTTTGGTGGACTAAGTGGTCCAATAAAACTGAATTTCGAAGGATGAAAAGAAAGCATACAGCGATTCCTAGATGTTCTCCACACACTTCTAGATAAAATTCAAATTTTTAACTTGACTATCAATATTAATAAATAAATAAAATTGAAATTTACTTGATTTGCTAATTTAAATTAAAAAATTGTTTTGTTAATAAATTGTTTTTAGTATACAAAACACAGTTCGCTTTGAAAAGGACTTCTTGCTGGCTGAACTTGATCAATTGAAAATAACTGATCCATCAAGCCGACATTTATTCATCAGCTACTCTAGAATTCTAAATAATTCCGACAATCAATCCAATTTTCATTCATTTACAAGCCGGAGCGCAAACCAAACCAAATAGAACTAAACGAAACCATTTCCAGTCGCTGGCCCTTTTGTCTGTGGAAAATTTTAGCTGCAGGCTTTTTATTTTAGCTTTTCCGCTTTTCCGCTTTTGATTTGACGCCTATGAGGGCTGCCATATGAAAATTCAATTGCCGCCTCTGATTCAATTTGGATTGTTAAAATATATAAAGCATAAAGCATAAAATGGCATTTAGCCGGCAGAGCTTTGATGCCAGGCGCCAACTGTACTGATTAGATGAGCATCGGAGCAACGGAACAACGGAACAACGGAGCAACGAGTAACCAGTAACCAGTAACCAGTTACAAGTAACGAGCAACGAGAGAATGAGAAAACAACGAGTAACGAGCAACGAGTTCAGAAATTGCCCTCTGGGCAGAACACAAACATCTACAAATCAGAGGGAAACTATATAGGGGGGATAAAAAATGTAAAGCGTGGGCGATAAATGGACGCTTACAAACACCACCAGCACCACCACCCCCGCTCTGCCCTGGCCCTACTCTGTTGACCACGGCAACTTTTGGCTTACAAATTGTTTTTTAGTTGGCACAACTTTTAATTTGGTTATAGTGTGAAAATGTTTGTTCTCTCTAGCATTTCTCTACTTCATTTTTTCTCCATTTACCAAAAGTTTGTGGCGCAAATTAATTTGCATTTTACACACACACACACACATATATATATAGTGAGATATATATTTATATAGTTCGGTGCGTGTGCTGGTCACTTTTCAATTAGAAAAAATGTTTGCGTGCCAAGCCGCAATTAGATGGCAATTAATAAAAGTGAAAGTAAAAGTCCTGTGTGGCCCCTGTGTCCTGTGAGTTTAGATATCGGCAAAGTATAGAAAACTAGAGTTGTATCAAATCGTTCGGAATTAGTTCGTTCCAAATATTGACGAACAAATGCACTCTATGCTTAATTATAGTAACTAATCTGGTTAATGTAGTGTCATTTAAGTGCAAACAAGGCGAACGAGACGGAGACTGTCACAAATTTAATTCAAAATCCAAATAACAAACGAAAGAATAACGAAACAAATGAGCGAACCTAACAAGCCAATGAACAAACTAAAGAATCGATTGAACTCGCCAAGCAAACGAACGAACTAACTAAAGAACTAAAGAACAAATTAAACAAACGAACGAACTCGTTAAACAAACGATTCGAACAAACGAAGGAACTAAGCTTACGAATGAACCAATCAAGCGAACGAACTAGGACGAACAAGCTAAACGAACGAGTTAAACAAGCGAACGAACTGACGAAGCAAACGAAGGAACTAAGCTAACGAACGAATCAAGAACTAACAAGCTAAACGAACGAACAAACTAAACAATCGATCAAACTTATTAAGCAAACGATCCAAACGATCGAGCTACAAGCTCGAACTCATCAAGCCAACGAATTAATCAAGCGAACGAACGAGTAACGAATGAACTAAGCAAACAAACGAACGAATTCAACAAGCAAACGAACTAAAGAAACAAACGAGAGAACTAAGCAAACAAACAATCTAAGATCGAACGAATTAGGCGAGCGAACGAGTTAAACTAACAAAAGCTTTCTTTTTATTTGTTTATACCCTTGCGGTTGGTATTATAATTTTGTCAGGAAATGTGTAATGCATTGAACGAGACTTATCCCACCCCACAAAGTATATATAGTATTCCTGATCAGCTTCAATAGCCGAGTCGATAAAGCGAAGTCCATCTGTTTCTATGCATTTTAGTCTCTCAGCTTTAGAGCTCTGGTGGTGAAACTTGGCACAGATCCTTCTTTATGCGAACCGGCCGGATCGGACCACTATAACATACTTTAAATGCCATGGGAATGATCGGTCGAAAACTATGTTCTTGTTTGATAAACTTTTCTGCTTATGGAGATATTATCACTAAACTCACTTAAATCGAGTCTCTCGATAGTTTATACAATCTGACCAAATTTGATCAAAATCTGACTAACATGCCACAGTAAAAATCGGGTGAAAATGAGTTTTTGTATACAAATTATTTTCTCTATGCAAATATTACTTCGTATACACAAGACATTATCCGCTCGCAAGGATAACTTCAGTAACAAAATGATCAGCCAGGTATCTCCCAGGATCTACCAGGTAGAGCATCAATAAATACACGTTTGAGTCTTCTACGCATAATCCTGCGAGCTGTTAAAGTTTTAGCTTCACATCTTAAGAGAGGGGTTCAAGAACTTCTATGAATGGCCTCAATAGCCCAGAGTATGTATAGGTCTCTCCTGATGATTGAATTCCTTACAAGGGGAGGGTGCTTAACGTAGGTGGCAGCAGCAATGCCTCATATGGCCACTAATCAAGAGAACGAAGCTTAACTAAGCAATCGCTTGAACTAAGTTAGTTCGGCAAAAATGGAACTAGTGAACTTGAATCCTTCAAGCGAACTAGAGTGTACAGCTCTAGTATTCAGTGGAAAAGCATTGACACTGGACACGCGCCATGAATTAAATTTGTTGTGCATTAATCAAACAAATCAATTTTCATATGTCCAGGCGATGAAATCGTAGACCACAAACCACTCAGCTCCATAAATGTAATAATAAACCATAAAAGCTCACACGTCAAACGCAATTGAATTGCTACAACCCCCCCTACACCCTACCCCCTACCCACTACTCCCTACTCCCTACCCCGCTGTCTGTCCTGACTGCTCCCTTTCATTATTCCCAGCCGTGGCTGTGACAGTTTTTCTTTCGACTTGTCTTCCCTTCTCTTTTTTTTGTGTCCTTTTGGGCCAATTATCGGCGCTATTACCGAGTCGAGCCTCAATTCAATTTGTTTGACGTTTCAAATGGCTTTCACCCCACCCCCACCCCGTTGCCCCACATGATACATTGAATGAGTACTCGCACTCGCACTCACATTCGTATTCGTATTCGCATACGCATTCGTTCGGCTCAAGTTTTTGGTTACTTTGTTTTTCTCCCTAACCCAAAAACTTTCACATTGATAAGAGCCACAAAGTGTGTGTGTGTGTGTGTGTGTATGTGTGTGAGAATCGCACACGTTGCGTATGAGTAATGTGCCATCTCATGTGCCTGTGTGTGGGTGCTCGTAATGAAAAGTTTGACGTAATGAAATAAGCCAAAGTTTTTGCAGCTTTCAATAATAACTGTAAAAGTAACTAGCAAAAGTTTCTTTCTTCCTGGGAGAAAAAGGACGAACAACAAAAGCACAACAACAACATTGACTTGCTCTCTCGCTTTCTCTAATTCGCTTTCTTCATGTTGTTAACGGTGCCATCAATGTGATTATGAAGTGGCCACTGATGTATCCATTTGAGTGCACTCTGATATGCTCTTTATAGCTCTCTATGTGTGTGTGTGTCGGACAAATTGGCCCTTAAACATGGTCATCTAGCCATTTAAAGATTGTGTGTGCTGAATAAAGGCAACTACCAACTAACAGTAATTAATTGCATTTTCTTCTTTAACTTGGTATCTTTTATGCATTCTTCTTCTTCATTTTATGCTCGTTCTATCCAAATTGGTTAACTTGATTAATCTAGTGACTTTCTTTATTTACTCAATAGTCAAGGAAGACTCTTCGACCGAATTACACTTAGTGTAGCCATCTTTCTTCGGAATCTTCTACCTAACCTATCCATTACTAACCATCCAAAACTAAGCTACACCATTTTCATTTTAACTTTCTGAGCATAGACCATAGATCATAAACCATGTGTGAATAACTGTACTGCTTGGATTTAATAATGTAAGCTTGAGATGATATCATAGAGCTCTGAACGTGGCTGTCCCTCAGAAGACGACATTACATCAATAGTGCTGCAAGTTCTAAACGAGTAGGAACAGTACTACCAAATTTTGTATATTAACAGCTGATTTTATTGTTATCTATTTTAATACGCTGTTTCCGAAGGGGAAATGAGTATATTGGGTTTGCAAAATGTCCGCCTGTCCGTCTGTCCATATTAACGCAATTTTTTTCCACACCCTTGAAGCTGGAGCAACCAAACTTGGTACACATGTTGGTGTATACCCTCAATTTATAAAGTGTCAAGATCACTTGTTTATCTTCCGTTAATTTTCGGAAACCCTGTAGGACACCCAGGACATTTTGTAAGAGTACTGCCTGAAAATAGGTCTCTGACTAGAGCATTAGGGTTCTTCTTCTTTCGATTAGGTTAGTAAACCTATAAGCCATACTTCCAATTGAGGCACAAGAATGCAATTTATTATCAACGATTTTGTTTTTATCAAAGATGGATCTAAAAAGCGCAATTGTCCTGGAATTGCACACATACTGGAAAAGGAGCTGAACGTGAAACCATCCTGTACAATAATTTAATCCCTTAGGGGTTTTCTACCAAATATTTACTTTTGTTTTATATTCGTTCGGTTCTCATACACCTGAGGTAAATTAACATCATCTCACCTTCAACTGCAACTTGTTTATTTTCACACGATTTATGCGCAGTTCATTGAGCAGACATTGAAGTACGAGCACAAACATGGCCAAAATACATAACAATTAATCATAATTAAGCCACAAAATGCACACATAATCATTTATTATGATACAGCTGGCTAGAGGAGTGGTGGGGATGGGGATAGGGATAGGGATAGGTGTGAGGTGAGAGGTGAGTGGTAGCCGGAGGCAGACTGACTATACGAGTATAATAAATTAAGTCAAGTGGCTTGTGTTAAGCTCCTGCGTAAGCCGCCCTCAGCCTAACCTATTGACTTTGGGCCAACAGCCAACAGCCAAAAGCCACAAGCCAAAAGCCGTAAGCCGTAAGCCACAAGCTGGCCGCAGGTAGCTCCGCTCGTTGCGTTAATCAGGCGTTAAATTAACGCACTCATTAGCACAAATTACAAATTGAGCTGCGAGCTGCTGTCCGGTCTCCACTTGCCCTGCTCCTGACCCTGCCCCTGCACCTGGCCCTAGCACCTTCTGGTATGGCACCTAAGTCAGGTGCTTAACATAAATCACTTAACAATCAAGTGCAGCCATTTAATTGACCAGACCGCATTCCCATTCCATTCCATTCCGAACCATTCCATTCCATTTCGTTTCATTTCATTTCATTCACCCCAAAAGGTTCGTTGCTCTGGCGTCCTTTTGTGCAATTAATTATTTCATTGGACCGCTGACGCTCAAAAGCTGACTGCTGCCAAACGCCAGCAGCAGAGTTGCATTTAAATACCCTGTATTATAATTAACTTAAAGGGTTAACTAAAGGGTTAGGTTTTTATTTTAGTTATGTTCTGTTCCAAAATGTATGCTACACAAATCTTCGTGGAATTGGTGCAGTAGGGGAGTACGGAACAGGATTATATAACAACATCTTCGAACCTTTAAAGAATATCCAGTGAACAATCGATAGTTAGAACTCTCCAAAATATAACTTTAAAATATTTAGAAGTACTTCTCAAAAGCTACCGAAGCTCTGAAGACTGTACAGGGTAAAATAATTATTACGGGAAAGATTCTTCATAATGTATGTATATTCTTGATCAACATCAATAGCTGACTGGATATATCAATGTCCATCGATTGTCTATTTCTAAGTAGTTTTTGAGCTTGATGAAATCTTGATGAAGCTTGGCTTCTTTTTGTTAAAAGTTGTACATATGTTAGAATTAGCCCAATCGGATTTCTATAACATATAGCAGCCATAGGAACGATCAGTTTTATGAAAGGCAACCTTTTTGTTTTTCACAATATCTTTTTAAATATTGAACAAATGTGATTAAGATCGGAAGACCAAAAGAAAAATTGGTAAATAAATATGGGCTGCTATGAGAAACCTTAATGTTTTTAAAGATATTTCAAGAAAACTCGTCAATTGCATGAGTCAAGATATCTCATATACATAGTTTGCTTAAATTTCATAAAAATTGAATATGAAAGTTCAGTGGAAAATGTACCTTTATGTGTGTAAAACCTTTCGACATTTCTTTCTTGTATTCGTGTCATTTTCGTATCCTGAAAGGATCTTATGACCCTTCTGGTCTGGGTACAGGGTATCTGGCAGTCCAGCACTCTCAGCTAAAGCACTCTTACTTATTGTTTTGTCCCCTTGTACAGCTCGTGCGGTGCGGCCTCTGACATTTAATTTAAGTTTTGCAATTTGCATGCGAATTACGAGGACGACGATGACGACGACAACGCTGATTGAAAGGACTCGCAGCCAGGTTCTAGTTTCGGGTACAAATCAAATCTATTGCCCGGCATGGTAAAAAGACAACAACTACGGCAAAATAAGAATAAAAAGGCAACAGAATTTGTCAAGTTTTTAATTGCCAGCAACCGCTGCCAGTGACAACCGCAGGAAACAAACTTTGCTGCCGGCCCTGGTAATTATTTTGTCAAGCGAAACATTTGCATGCCCCAATGTTGCGGTGTGTCGGGCGAGGGGCGGGAAGGGGCACCCCCCACAGTCTGTAAGTTCAATAAACTAAAATTACAAAATGAGCCTAACATCATCATCATCATCATCAGTATCATTATCTGCTTGAGATTTCAAGGCAAATAAATCGAAACATTTGCCCAGTTGCCATAAAAATAGACATGCCTGAAATGTGCCCAAAGCGGGAGACTTCGCGATAAAGCTACAGTTTCAGTGTTTCAGCTTGGATTGAAGGAAACACCCAAAACAGTAAGCTGCAAATACCACACTGGGAGAAAAGTCCTGGGTAATTCATGCTATCAAGTAGTTATTTAGTTGAGGACATCTTTTTCTAAAGCTTCTCTTGCAATATCTAAAATATTGGCTATTTTAGAAGATTATCAGAACTGAATTCAACTGTAAAGTGAATAGCATCAGTCATAGGTATAGTACTCATATTTTAGATCTCAGTTTATTTCAGTTTATTTCATTTTTAAGGCATTGCTAATAGCATTATCGTGAAATTGATTCGCAAGTGGATTCCAGAACAGGTCAGAGCGAATGTGGAATTGTGAAATTGTACACACTTCTCATTAATTGAATATAGACTGTTCTTAAATGCTACAAATAAATTATGAATTTTTATAAAAATATAAATATTAAGGCCTGTTCCGAATTCCATTCCGAATCAATTCCACAGAATTGCGTGTAGCCTACTTTTTAGAGCAGAATATGATTAAAAACCTTGCTTTCTTGTATATTCATTTATTTTATAGACGTACCCAAAAGCATGCCTTACATATTTCTGTGGAATTGACTCGAAAGTGGAATTCAGAACAGGCCTGAATATATAAGTATAAGAAAATACTAAATCTATCCAAACTGTTTCAACGAGTCGTTCAATTAGATATCTCATCCCTTTAGGACTATAAGTTCACTAAACTAGTACAACAAATGTAGCTATAAACTTTAAAACTCTATAAATAAGTATACAGTAAATAACTTAGTATATAGTATTTGTAATAAGTATGATTATATTGTACTTAATTCCAGACTTTCGTCATTATCTTAGTAATATTAAAGTTGCAATATGCTTAACATTTTCAAATATAAATGATATTAAATGTACAATGACAATTTTCGCTGAGTGTATTTATTTCTTGCCCAATTTCTATAGCAATTCCTATTGCTATCCTTTGGCCAATCTCTCAAAGTGCCAGGACATGCCAAAAGGACTAAACAATTTTCTGCGCTGGCAATTTTTATGGCCAAACGATAAGTAAAACGATATTGAATGTGTGTTCTATCCCTTTTTGCCTTTGTATCTGTAACTATGTGCTTCGTATCTGTATCTCAGCTTGTGCGACAGTCTGACACAGTCTGCGGACAGTGTGCGGTGTGCGGTGTACGGAATGCGGTGTGCGGGGGTAGAAAAGCCCATTAAATGACGTTAAGCATCGTCCATTGTCCACAAAACGCAGCCAACGAAAAGGCATTTTCCCCAGTTAGCCCAAGTTTCCCCACTTTAAAGGCAATTGCCAGGATTATTAGCACTTTGTTTCGCATGCCCAGGGCTCCAACCGCTTTTCGAACTTTAAAGGTCACGGCTCGGTCCGTAAGTAGTTCTCAAGAATTAGCTGCACCACTGCCAAAGTACGAAAGTGCGAATTGTGTAATGTTAAATGTTAAATGGCCACTGGCTCCCCGGCAAAATGTTGCAAAGTGCCGCAGCAGAGGAAATGCTGCGTTAAAAATTATGTTTGGCCTCCCCAAAAAAAGAAAGAAAATATTCATGGCATTTATAAAAGTCATTTCGAGCAGTCAACGTAGCAAGGAACCCCCCTTCTGGCCAAGGCTATGGGGTCTATACGGGCATAGGGGTCTGCGGGTAATGGTTGGGAGGGCAACGGCACATGCAAAGTGCAGCCATTACGATGTTCAAACGCGCTACAATCCCAGAGCAAGAGGATCCAGCAGTTCTGAACTACAAAGAATCGAATGAGAATCTTGTTCTTTATTTAAAACCGGGACAACATAATTGAAAGCGATTCGGATTGAAAAGTTTTCGGAAATGGGAACACTCCTGATTATGTCATTTTACACCCTGTTTAACGGGAGCAATAAAACTATGCAAAAACACTTATGTAGCAGGCAAAACAGCTTCCCATTATGACTGTCGGGCATCCGCAGAGGATTATTGAACTGGACGCTAGGATAACATAAGCAAAGGATAATTTTGGTAAATGTCATACCTTAGATTGGGAATCAGAGATCCCGAAAACCTCATCCGATGCACTTTTGTACAAATCCGAGTAAATTTAAACGAAATTGCCATTTAGAATACTATATGTTCATTAATAACAAGTAAGAATGCTATAGTCGAGTATACCCGACTACGAAACTCCTGTACCCAGGTCAAATATTTCCGATCGCATCTTCGTTAACTTACACATACATACACAGATACGCACACGCACGAGCCACAGCGCAAGCCAGGCATTTTAAGTTGTGACTGTGCTTCTTCTTCCCCTTGCTGCAGCACTGAATCTTCTTTCGTGAATAACTTAGGTGTTTATTATCCGATCGACTTGAAATTTGGACAGTAGATTAGGAGGGACTAAAGTATTGGACATGCCAAATCTTAAAGCTATATCTTGAAAATTGTAACTGTAAAACGGTTTTTATCGAATAGCGGGGGAACGGGGGAGATATCTCAAATCTAAAATAAACTTGACCTGCTCCGCTATACACGAACCTACATTCCAAATTTGGTGTCTCTAGCTCTTATAGTTGCTGAGATCCTTGCGTTCATACATACGGACAGACAGACGGACAGACGGACAGACGGACAGACAGACGGACATGGCCAAATCGAAATCTCTTTTGATACTGATCAAGAATATATATACTTTATAGGGTCGGAGATGTCTCCTTCTGCCTGTTACATACTTTTGCACAAATCCAATACCCCCTTTTTACCCATTTTATGGGTACAGGGAGTAAAAATCTGGCTTAAGACTTCGAAGTCAGCACGAGCTGAAAAAACCCAGCGAACTAATGTCTAGAAAGCTTTTAGCAATGGGAAAGACTTCGTTCACAATACTTGCTGGTCTCCAGACAGGACAAAAGCAAACTAGTCGTTGTAAGGAGGGATTCCTAGAAGAAGAAGCTGACTTCTCGTAACAGAGAAGTTCAGGAAATTAGACTGAGAGAAGAGTTCTAGGATGATTATTATTTTTGCAGGATTTTGTCGGACTTAAGATCATAGTGCTGTAGGAGTTTGACTGGAGTTGGTGTCTAGCTTTCAGGCAAGGGACCACTTTCGCTTAGAAGGATCGGGAAGGAGATTATATTTTGGGTCGGGTGGAATCGGGGTGAATTTCTGCCTCAATCCAAGCTTTAAGTGAGATACGATCCATCCAATATGCTCGTTGTTTTGTGTAAATTTAAACGAAAGGGCGAATTTCTTTTGACTTTGAAGGGATCGGGAAGAAAATTACATTTCGGGTCGGGCAGAAACGGGATAACTTTTCTACTTTAATTCCATATAGGGTGCAAAGGCCAAATCACTTTGACCTTAGCGGGATCGGGATGAATTTTCTACCCCAATTCCATCTGTAACAGATTGTGTGTTATCCTTCATCCGATAAACCAATATGCTCGCTGTTGTTGCGTGTAGGGTGCAGAGGGCAAATTACTTTGACTTTCGCTGCGCTTTTCGACGCTTTTCGCTGTCGTTGTGGCCATTTGGAGCAATTCGGCTGCCAAGTGCAAGCGCAAAATGTTTATAATTAAACTTTAATGCGTATTTAATGAGCTTGGAGCGGGCCTTGAAAAAATAATACAAGTTTAAATGCGAATATGAATATGAAAGCACACACACACACACAAACAACACACAAAAAACACACACACAGAGTAAGCCCCTCTTCCCATAAAGCTGTGTTATGCAATGTTTACAAGGCCAAAAGTTTTTGGGCCAGACAAAGCAGAACAAATGGCGGACAGACACGCTGAGAACTGAAACTCTATCCCCTGATAATATAAATTTAATCGCTCGCTTAATTGTCTTCATATGAAACCCCGAGTAAATGGTGTTAAAACTTTAGCAAACAAATTGCAACTAGTTGTAACTAGGCATGACATGGCAAGGACGCACAGGAGCGAAGATTTCGATGCTTCAGACGACGACAACGACGACGATGACAAGGACGAGGACGACTTGTGAACAAATTTCTAAACGCCACTCGAGCAGTCGCTTTGAGCCACTTCAAATTGCAAGTTGCTGCCACTGATACTACGCAAAGTTTAGCAGCCAAAAGTTTACACACACACGCACACTCAGACACACACACACACAGACTCAGACACAGATATAGCTGTTGTCTGTCTGCGTGTCTGTGGTTAGAGCCATCCTGCTTTTGGCCTGGCTCTGGGCCAAAAAGTTCGTCTCAAATGAAAATGCGCTTCAAAAATTTATGAAAAACCATTTGACCAGCAAAACGAGCTATACAAAATGCAACAGTGTGTAATTGCAGCTCGCAATGCCAGCAGACGGTGGTTCCACGCTTAATGTTCCGGTTCCCGTTACCGTACCCATTCCCAGTCCCATTCCCACCAGACGGTTCCGTTGCTTCTCTTGATCTTGCTGAACTAGTTCCTTATTCAAATGTCACATTTAAATGGACCTTATGCTGAGGAGGTTAGGATTTGTTCTAGTGGAACCACTTGATTTGGAACTAGTTCATATTAAAACAACTGTTCAGTTGCTTCTAGAATCACTTCAATGCTTCTTCTGATGTCCCAGAACTAGTTCCTTATTCAAATGTGACATTCAAATGGACTTTATGCTAAGGAGGTTGAGATTTATGCTAGTGAAACCACTTCATTTGGAACTAGTTCATATTAAAACAACTGTTCAGTTACTTCTACAATTGGTTTAATGATGTGTCAGAGCTACAATAGTTATTTATTCATGTGTCGCTTTTAATTGAACTAGTTAACTGGAACTAGTTCCGCTCTAAGCAGCAGTTTCGTTGTCTAGCCAACTGATTCATTGTTCTCGTGATGATTTCAAAACTTGTTTTTTATTTAAACTCGTATTTAAGTAGTTTTTCTGTACTGAAACTAGTTAAGTTGGAACTAGTTCGCGTTTCCCACAACTCTTCCGCCACTTGGGAAAACAAAACAATAAAAAGAAAGTTCGTTATTGTAATTTCCCACAGCTAGTTTTTTATTTCAATGTTGATGTTGAAAAACAAATATTCTTTTGATATGATTTGGAGAAGGAATCGGGATAGTCCGATTTTGACCCCAACCGTTCCGGGGGGATTTTAAGGCAGGACTCAACTTCCGCTGAAAGTTCTTATAACACAAGCTTTAATCTAACAAATTTCAAATTGAAATCAATTTAATACAGATGTCTAATCAATTTAGAGAACAGACAAAAAGATTGGTTCAATTTTTAGTTATGCGAGTTGGGAATCTAGGAAGAAAATGTTCTATAGAGTTGAATTTAGACATAAATGTGTGAGTGTCCTTTGATTTGATTCGTTTCCTAATGTGACAGCAAGCTGGTTCACAAATATATAAGTATGTCTCCTATAATTTTTTACTCCCTGTACCCATAAAATGGGTAAAAAGGGGGTATTACATCTGTGCAAATGTATGTAACAGACAGAAGGAGACATCTCCGACCCTATAAAGTATATATATTCTTGATCAGTATCAAAAGAGATTTCGATTTGGCCATGTCCGTCTGTCTGTCCGTCTGTCCGTATGAACGCGTCGATCTCAGCAACTACAAGAGCTAGAGACACCAAATTTGAAATGTAGGTTCCTGTATACCATACGCAGATCAAGTTTGTTTCATATTTCAGATATCTCCCTCCGTTCCCCCGCAAATCGATTAAAACCGTTTTACAGTAACAATTTTCAAGATATAGCTTAAAGATTTGGCACGTACAATACTTAAGTCTCTCTTAATATACTGTCCAAATTTCAAGTCGATCGGATAATAAACACGGAAGTTATTCACGAAAGAAGATTCAGTGATGCAGCGAGAGGAGGGAAGAAGAAGCACAGCCACCAATTAAATTGCCTCGCTTGCGCTGTCGCTTTTGCCGCCAGTGTGTGTGTGCTTCTTTGTGTATGTGTGTATGTATGGACGTAGATGTGATTGAATGTTTTAGACCTGGGTACAGGGAGTTACGTAGTCGGGTATACTCGACTATAGCATTCTTACTTGTTTTTCCTGTCCCACTTAATCAGAGTAATACCGAAAGACGCCAAGTTATGATTGCAACGTTACTTTTGAGCTGATTGAGCAATTTGAAAGCTAAGCAAAGCTACAGTTAGCTGTCACATGTGTAGGACGACATTATAAGCGTGTCCTTTCCCGGTGCATGTCCTTTCTAAGCCCAGCGCATGTCTGCCTTTCCCCGGTCTGGCTTAGTCTGTATGCATTGGCAGTTGGTGTAAATGTCTAAAGTTTGATTATGGAGCCCCCAAAGTAAAAACCTGAACTGTTAAAAGTTTCTTTTATAGAATATCATTTGTTTTATTGCCGCCATGGCCAAAAAACTTTGCAAATTGCATGCACAACCAAAGGCTTACACACACACACACACCCGAGTAGTTGGTGTATTTAAAGAGCCTGTTCCGGATTCCACAACCGAATCAATTCCGCATATTTCGTTCAATTTCGTTTCAAAATGAAATGAACATGCCTCAAAACCAAGGCAGCCGTATGGTTTTGAACCGATTCGTTTTAAACCAGCTGAACCAAATCATGAACCGAAAAAAGTTGCTCAAAGAATAACCGAACCGTAAACCGAACCGAAACAGCTTTAAGATTACCTTTAGGTAAATAGTGTGGTTCAAGAAAAGTTAGTTAACATTAATTCTTCTATATGTTTTCATATAGCCTAAATTCTACTGGAAGACATCCCGCTTTGCATTAAAGATTTAAGAAAATAACAATATGATAGCTTAAAAAAACATTTTTTTAATTCAATTGTAAATATAGTTTTGGGCGTTTTATTCTATAAAAAAAGGCAACATATCCGATAAATTTATAAATATATAATAAATATAAGAAAATAAAAACAGATGCACCAAAGTTGGAACCAAAAACTTGGTTCAGGGATATCTGAGACGCACCGAACCCAGAGCTGAGGCATTGAACCGGAATAGCTAAAGAAATATATGTGCTAACTAAGCTTGCTTAAGCCAATTAACAATTTAAGAACAATATCGCACCCTTAATTTTGTATAATTATATACACAGAGAAGCTCTGAAAATCCCTATCCACCTGGTAAAAATAAAAAAATGTTGCCCCAAAAAGTATGCTACAAATATTTGTGTGGAATTGTTGCGTAAGTGGAATTGAGAACAGAGTTAGGGAAACATATAGACATCAACTATACGTAGCCCATGCATATCTGCAGTTAGATATATACATATATATAATACTTTTTTGGATTGTATGCAATGCGGTGGAAATGTTCGTATAAATCAATAAAGTTATTCAATAAATGTCTGCACCACTCGGCGACACTTTGGACATTTATGGCGACAATCATTATGCCAACACCCCCCCACCGAATTATATGAGTACCCTACACTACCCCCTACACCCCGTTCCAACATCCTGCTGCTTGACTGCCTGCCTGCTTGCCTGGGCAGGTCATTAAACGCATAATCGATACTAATGAAGCGTCGGATTTACTTGCTGTTGGCAATTATTGTGAGACTGCAGCTCTGGCTCCTTCCCAGGCATCCTTCCCTTGCATCCGCTTCATCGCATAATAAATTGCCCCTCGGCATTCTAAATACATACGTATATATATATATCTGGATATATCTGCTCTCATCAATGGCAGTGCGGGGCCAGAGGGCGTACGCATAAACGCTTTATGTGTTTTTTTTTTTGCACCCCCACTCCTTTCCCATCTCTCTGGCGCTGCCAGAGATTTGTTGTTTACCGAGAATGCGGCTAGGACGTTAAGCTGCAACTTGCTTAATGAGCCTAGCAACATTTTGCGCTACGACTGCGGAAGGGGGACGTGGCGAGGGGTATGTCTCTCTCATAAATGTAGATGAGCCTGAAAGCTGAGCACTGGGAACTAGTTGGCATTAGCTGATAATTTATGCGGTAAGCCAGCTTGAAATGGGCGCTCGAAAAAGCAATAAAAGTTGCTTTGGATCAGCGTCAAAATGGTAGAAATCTTTCTTACTTTACCACTTGATAAGCCAAATCAAATTAGCTTTTCAAATTGAAACACATAAGCACATAACCTCAAATTGAAGCGATCTGGCAGCACGAAAACGTGATTTGTGCGTGTTAAGTTGGCTGCGGTTGAGTAATTCATGAATGGAGACAACATTTGTATTGAAATTTAATTTCTGATGTAAGTAATGCAGTTCTTGACAAACAAACTAAGCACATCTGTAGAAATAGCAAGAAATATAATTAATATACAATTAAATAAAATTTAGTAGAATTTTTCTTATTTAAATTTTTGTATATTTTTATGAAACAAGTTTTCTGCTTATGCAAGTTACACATCCATAATAAATAATTTGGTATTTTTTCCGATAAGATTTAAGATTAATATGATATGCTTAAGATAAATGTAATCTGTTCGAAAAATCAATTTGATATTTTCGAATATATCGTATTATTATAAAACATATCATATTAATCTTAAATCTTATCGGAAAAAAATGATGTGGAAAAATATAAAATTGAGTGCCAGATCATATAAATTTTTTTCTGTGTATGAATTTCAATTTAACTAATTTAAATATTGCAATTTTAAAATATTGAAGCAACATCAACTTTGTTCAGCCTATTATTAAAACTTTTTCTATATATATGAACATCGATATTTAAAATTGCAATCACTTCTCGTTTAATTTCAGCTTGTTTTAGGTTAAATTGCCGGGTGGCAACGCAGGGTGGCAACGCTGTAAGCTAAAGTACACAGATTTGAGAAAATAAGGAAAATCAAGTTCCTTGATATAAAAACTGCTTAGTTACAATCTCGTGAACATAAGCAAAACAAATTCAGTAAAGCCATACTATATTGCAAAAACAGAAGCATAACAAACTTTACTTAGACGATCAAGTTTAGTTCGTGCATTTTCTTCGTTAAGTTGTTGTTGGTGGAGCAGGGAAGGGGCCACTTCACCTCTTCCCCACACACAACAACTGAACGCTGAAAGTTCAATGTCTAGATTCAGTTTCAGTTTCATTTATTGTGGTAAGTACAGTCACAACATTGGCAGAGTTGCCACAGTCTGGCAACGCTGGTTATGCATTGCAGTTAAATTTGCTTGGACGGCGCCATTTTTTAGCTGCCTGGGCATAAAGCACACACAAATTGCAACTCAATTGAGTGGAATAAACTTGCAACTAGCGCTGCAAGTTACGAGTTGCAAGTTGCAAGTTGCCAGTGGCAAGTTGCCTTTTTCCAACTGATTTTCTATGGCATTTGCAGTAACGCTCAAATTTATGACTGGGTGGGTGGGTTGACGGGGGGCAAGGGACAGGCTAAGTACCTGCAAGCCTGGCTAAATCAAATGGCAATCGAATTGCTGACATTTCAATTGAGCGGCTTATCAGCGGCGGCTCCGATTAAGCGAATGAAAAACTACACACACACACACACACACGCAAGAAATCAGGCAAGAATAATAGATGCAAGCCGCAAGTGGCACGCCTCCAAAAGGGGGGCGTGGCAGCAACGCCCAAGTGTCGCATAAAATAAACATTTTCTAAATTGACACTTGCGATTCAAAACCGAACACTCAATTGCAGCCGGCAAGCTGGCGAGTTTGCCCGTTGCAAGTTGCAAGCTGCAACAACGAGTGCGACAGCGACACCATCATCAACTGCAACAACAACAACAACAAGAAATGCTGTTATCAACTAAAATTCCTGCCACACATCGATGCAGCCACCACTCGAAGCGTTAACTGCATGCAGACAGCCTTCGTCCTGCTCCTGCTACACCCACTCCCCTGACACACACACACACACACACACACACACACACACACACTCAGCACCCTTTGCCCCCCTTATAGCGCCATTATCGGCATACCCTCAGCCCTACACTTGCTTTGAACTCCGTCGCATCGTCATCGACATTTATAAACTGCACACAAAACACTGTCCACTCTTCACGCTGCAGTCTCCACTCTTCACACTTCATCTCTCCACAGTTTCACAGTTAGATGTTGTCCTGTACAGGACACACAGTCTGTCCATGCGCTGACAGTTCAATTGAAACATGCTCAAACATGAAATCCATTTAATTGCATATAAATTTACTTCGATTTCAGAACTATGTACAATTAATTGTTTGCATAGTTGATATCAACAAATGTTAAACAGACATTGTCATTTACTTACAGCTGCTTAACATGACAAGCGAATGTTATTAACAGAGTTGTTCGTAAAAGCACGCCACAGCTGTTAACTTTTAGACTTATTAGCAAATCTGGAAAGAAAGAGGCTTCAGTTTAGTTCTAACTGGTAATACATACGAGTATATTGAACATTAACCTATATACAGTCAGCCCTCGATAGAGTGTACTAATTGAAACCAAGGATGTGTACTATACCCAAAGATTTCAATCTGAACATTGCCAAGGAAACCAGTTGTAATATCTTTTTGTAAAGTATCTCAATGTAACTAAAAACAACTTGGTTACCTCTCAAAACTTTTTCAAATAACTCTCTTTCGAGTGGTTCTTATTTCAGATATGAACCAAAACCAGTTTTAAGCCACATTCGAACCGGTTCTAGGACTTTAAATAGAACTATTTCAGAAGCAATTGGCCTAGCAAAAGCTAAGCTGACAATTTTGTGGGTATAACGAGCACTCCAGCAAATCCAAATGATGATGATGATGATGATGCTGATGACGACAACATCGTGGACTCGAGGCAGGCGATAATGAAGCCATGCACATGCATTGCCGGCAGTTGGAGGAGCAGCAGACGCAGACATTGCCATTGCCACAATGATGGTGGCCACAGGACAGGACCAAATGTCCCATGTCCCTGCGTCCGAGAGTCCAATAGTCGAAGGGTCCAGTGTCCACAGTGTCCACAGTGTCCGCAGTTTTTCAGTTACTCCTTTCGCTATACACTACCAGAGGGTGCTATAAATTGCTCATGATATATGCGACACATTGAAAGAGTCGTTTGTGGAACTATTACTATATATATGCCTATATATTCTTGATCAAAACGTTGAACTGAGTCGGTTACCCCATGTCAATCTGTTTATTTCTCTATAAACTAGTTTCTAGTTAGGATTCAAACGGATCGATTCACATTATCATACAGCTGTCATAGATCTGTTTGCCGAAAAAACCTTTCCAGCAAACTAACCAGACTTTGGGGTAATAGATTTTGAGAATCGGATTACTATACCTTACAGTTATAATAGGAAAGATACGTCAAAAATTGAATTGTTGCTATAATTATGAAAGTTATTTTTGTTGTTCAATATGAAATTCAATTGTGTAAAACAATGTCTTGATTATTTTTCAAGATATCCCCATCAAACTAAAATCTAAAAAATGCATAACGTTTATGTTATATCTACATAATATGATATTCAATTTCGTATGAATGAGAAAATAAACAGGATAAAAATCTCCAATTCTAAGGATAAACTTCGTGATATATATGTACATTTGTAGTTAAGATAAATTGAATCATACGATAAGCATTAAGCTGCCATATAGGAATGATCGACAGGGCAGCAATTTTATTAGCATCCAATTTGCAAGCTAGATAAGAGCCGAACCGGTTCAAAGCATAGTTAAGCCAAACCATTTTATTTCTCACAAATTAGTTTTATTTATATTCTTTACCTTAGTGATATATGTATATAACCAAAATCTCGGTTCTGGAATATCTTAAGCTGGAACGAACCTAGCTATAAGCTGTTGTTTCGAACCGTGAACCGAACCGCTGCAACTTTGGTGAACATATCTGTAAGAGTATCTATCTATTGTTGTTGTTGCTTGTGCAGTTGTAGTTGTAGTTGTAATGGCTGCTGCTCTACTTCTACTTCTGCTTCTTTTTTTTTTTTTTAAATTTTTTGTTGTGACACACACACACACACACACACATAGCAAGCGAGCTGGCGAGAGTGTAAAGAGAAATTCCTAAATGAACGATATAAATTGTTGGCAGCCACAAATAATGAAAACACTTTGCGGTCATTTAGCGCTATTTGAGGCACACACACACACACACACACAGACACAAGCACACGCATCCTTGCTGCTGACAGTTTTATCTGTGTGCGTGCGTGTGTGTGTGTGTGTGTGTGTGCGTTGTCCTCGTCTGTGGGTGACATTTTTTCTTGCACTCGCCGACCCGTTCAAAGTCTATTGCAATTTGAAAATGACATACGAAGTCCATTAAGCGCACAGCCAGTGGATGCAACAACAACAACAACAACAACAACAACAACAACAACAACAACAACAACAACTGCAGCTTGCAGTCCTTACAACAACAACAACAAGAACAACACTTTCTGGGCGTGAATGGCGCTTCTAATCCCGCCTGATGAGCATTCGGCATCCTCGTTACAACGCATCTTCACAGTTCGTGCCGGCAGTCACTACTACAGTCACTACCAAAATTATCTTCATCAACACACACACACACACACACAGTGAGATATCACATCGATTTCATCCACGTTTGATACGTTTGTGTTCCATTTCTAATGAACATTGACAACTTTGAAATGCAGACAATTGAATCTTAATTTTCCAAGCCCAAGAACGAACAATGGGAGAGTGTTGGGCAGCAGCGGGTTGGGGTGGGGGTTAAATAGATAAATAGATGGATAGCTGGATAGCTGGATAGTCGGATAGATGACCATTCAGCTGGGGCTGGTCTATTGCAATCCATGAATCAATCGCAAAGACAATAAACATTTATTTATGAAGGCAGTTGAAGGCAGCTTCCTTCGTTGTGGAATGTTTTGTCCTTATGGTGTCTACCCTATGCATGACCTCTAAGGGGTATATCATGCATTTCACTTTGTTTTGCCTGCAGCTTTTTAAGATTGCTTGGCATTTGAGTCCTACATATTTGCCTTCTTTTATTTATGACTTAGCTTCAATATTTTGCACACTTTATGAAACATTACGCAGTATTTATGATTTGCTTAATCATACATTGAAGTTGGTAACGTATATCGCAGCTGAGCACGTTATGTATCTATTATGCATTATTTCACATAAATTATGTAGCCTTATGCATATATAATGAGCTATAACTTGTGAGCTACTTCTAATGCGGCCTAAGCTATTATTTTATCATTCTGCACTGAATAGGAGTATATTAGTATTCGACTTGTTGAATAAACTGGACAGCTGTCGAGGGATGAAAGCGACATCTATCGGTCTATGTAGACAGAAGCTGCTATTTCCAACAATATTTCGGGGGCTACTTTTGAATGGTCAAGTTAATGTCTACGGAGGAGTTGTCATGAATCAATCCTTTAAAACCTTTAAAACCCATTTAAAAGTCTTTAGCACAACATATTCTTGATTTTTTTAGAAATATGTCTATTGTAATATATGATTATGGGATATATGGATATAGTGAAGAGTAACACTATTTAAATAACTTGCAAAGTTTTCCTAGGGTATTTGATTGTCGAGCATTTGAACGTTACTTGCCTGCTATGCAGCATACATATTTAATTAGTTTTTCTTCAATACTATTGAGCTTTTAATGATTGTCTAAGGCCAAGTTATTTGATGATTAAGCTAAGGCCGAGTGTTTTCAGAGTAAACTAATAAATACTCGTAGTTCCATTTGAGCACATTATGTATTTGTTCATTATAGCTCAGTATTCCAAAACGGAAAATAAACTTGTATAATCTACCACACAGACTACTAGCACTACTATAGGCAGATTAAGTGTTAGGATAATCTTTCCACTCCCACCTTTGAAGCTGTATCTACCACAGCTTTATACTAGGTATAATGAAATTTGATATGCAGACTGCTGATAATCTCCTTGAATGATTTGATAGAAGAAAGTGTATACAAAGTCCATTCCCTTCTCCAGAAATGAGCATTATCTATGGCCTCCCCACCCATACACACCTACAATCTGATTTCATATGAGAACTATTGTAGACCTTCTTGTAAGATTTGATTAGTTGTTGTTATGTTTGCGTTATTTCTGAGATTGCTTTGATTTATAAATTTTGGCTACACAGATTATTGGTCCTGCCTTGTTTCTGTAAGCATAATAAATACTTTTCAGCGTGCTGCACTTTTGCTGCTTGTTGTTGTTGTTGCTGTTGTAAATTTAAGTCTATTGTCTTTGGGCTGACAGCCTCTTCATCATGGCCAGAAACACGCAAAATAATCATAAATTTCAGGCTGGCAAACAATGGACGCCAGGTGGCGCCACAGCCCGGGCCGAGGCTTCAGTTATGATATACTTAATTGAGGCACAACTGGTAAAGCAAAATTGTTGTTGCTGTTGCTGGCCTTGTCCTTGTACATGTCCTTGTTGTTGTGCCTCGCTCTCATCATTGTCTGCCTTGTCGCATTTTACGCCTCGACAACGATGCGTGACACAAACAGCAGACGGCTTATGGTACAGTCACGCCCCACTTTTGTCAACCCCATGCCCCCTATGCCCCCCAGTTGCCCCAATCCACGCTCCACAGTTGATAAATAGGCAGTTAGTGAGCCACAATCTCAGCTTACATTCATAATGCATTAATTTTTGGCTGGCTTCACCGCATGCAGGAGCCTCAAGTGCAGATCCTTTGGTTTTCCAATTTTTTCCATTAAATTACACGCAGTCAGTCGGCAGCGAATGGATTCTTGTTGGACAAGACGTTTGCTGCTGCCATAATTGCACTGAGAGGAGGGGGGGAGTGGGTGCTGCTGCTGCTGCTGCTGGATCTCTCCCGGCCAGGCCAACACCAAAGTGCTAAAGTGGTAAATATGTCAGCGGCAGTAAGACGATAAATTCTCGTTAAGTAGACGCGCACACGCAGCCCAGGGCAAGGCGTGGTGGCATGGGAGCACGCTGAAGGGGCAGCGGTTGAGGGGTTGAGGGGATGTAGGGGCGACAGGAGTGGGTAGGATATGGCAATCGGTTGGCCTAATCTGCTGCGCTTGAATGATGATGTGCCACGCCCATGCACAGCCCTTAATTACAGCGTGTGGCGTGAATTGAGTTCCACAGAGTGGTCTATGGGGGGTGTGTGGGGGGGGGGGGGCTAGGTGTTGTAGTGGGGCGGTGTGTAGGTACGCTTGGAATTGGGCATTGGGTGAAACACGTGCGCACATGTGCAACTTCCGTTAAAAATCTATTGCTAACTTTCAACAATTCCAGAAGTGGGGGCGAAAGGGCGTCAGAGACGTGAACAGACACACACACACACACACACCGACACACACTTAGATAGCAAGGTGCGCGCTTCTCTGTGTGTGTGTGTGTAAGTGAGTTAGAGTTTCCTGCAGCTGTCGTAGCAACTTCCGGCTGCTGCAACGTCGACGCTTCTGCCTGCCCTTCAACCGTGCAACGTCTGCTAAAACACTTATTTGGCTTAAGGCTAAAAACTCAAAGCCAAAAATAGCAGCAACAACAACAACAACAACAACAACAATAGCAACAACAAACAAAAATTGAGAAGGAAGCCAGCTTTGACACACCAAAAGCTTTTATACACTTGCAAAAGTTGACTGCTATGTGAAGGGAAGCTAATCTAAGGCCTGATCACTCTCAGTTGCGGAAAAGAGAGAGAGAGCGAGAGTAAAGCGTTAGCAAGGTTGCCACCTGTGCTAAAAAACAGGTACATTGATTTCGGTTTTGTATTAAATCCACAAATTTATTCAAATTTTATTGTCTTCTTAAGAACTAAAAAATGATTTGTTTTCTATGGCGCTCCAAAAAAGTAAGCTACACATTTTCCCCCAACATTTTATTAAAAATGGAACTCAAAACCAGTCTAATTATTCGTTGCTACACAGAAACTTCTTAATTTTTTCAAAGTATTTCATTTGTTACTCGTAGTTCTGTTTGATGTTGATAATATCCGAATATCTCACAAATTAAGGATGAAGCTTAACTACTTAACTCCTTTGAAATTTAGTAGCTTAAAGTAAAGCGAATTGAAACAAAGTAATTAAACAAACCTGTTCGGAAGTACACTTTCAAAACCTTCACCAAAGAAGGTGTAGTCAACTTTTTAAAGCAGAATAGAATTAGAAGCCCTAGTTTTTAATATGTTGAGCTTTCAAACGCCCTAAAATTGTGAACAGCTTACATTATTTGAATTATTTCTTAATTCTAAAGTGGAATTCATTATTACTACCTGTCAGATTGAAATGATATATTGAAGAAATTACATATAGAAGAAATTCAAGCTCATATTTTAATTCAAATAAACAAAATTAGGTAGTTTTTAAAAGAAAATGGTACACCTTTGTTAAACTTGGATACAAAATAATTTTACCAAGTGGCAACCTTGTTAGCGCAACTTATATATATATATATATATATATATATATTAATCTTTTATTTTGTATTACTACTTTCTGAGAGTTTGAAAAGTTGTATATAAATAAATTAAAGAAAAAAGCCTAAGAAGAAAATAAAATATTTATATTAATATATTATTTGTATAACTATTATCTGTGTTTGAAAAGTTGTATAAATAAAAATACTATATATAAGAAAATAAAATACTAACACTAAACAAGACAAGATCTAAGATATTGCATAAGAATTAGAAGATCAAGACTATAACGTGTATTTCAAAGGATCAGAGTTGCCTTCTGGCTACAGGGTGTTGCCAGGTGGCAGCCTTGTTGATAAGCAGCGCCCAACTGGAAGGCAAGCTTGATATGCTCGCGTATTTAGTGCTAGCCGATTGGAAAAGAGTATCCATATTACATATATTTTTATGCATTCTTTTTGGATTTTTTTTTTTTGGCTACTACCATCTGGCTTCGTGCCGTGGCTGCATTTGCCTCGTCTTACTCTTCTTCTTCTCCTTCTCCTTCGTCTTCTCCTTCGTCTACGCCTTTGCTGCTGCTTCAATATTTTTTTAGCGTGCATGTGTAATCAACAGTATTTATAAGTATGTATGTAAGTAATACGCATGCAGCGCTGTCTGTGTGTGAGTGTGTGCTTAAAAAATTGCACAAAGTTTAAGGCACCTTTAGGTGTGTGTGTGTGTGTGTGTGTGTGTGTGTGTGCGTGTGTGTGTGTGTCAGTCTCGGCGCTGTTTAACTCAGTCATAGAACTGTTGCTGAAGTCACGTAATTCAAATAACTAAAGTTGGCGTAAATATGCCAAGCATACAACAGCAGCGCGCGCTGCACAGGCTAACACACACACACACCAACACACACACCAACACACACACTCATAGACACACAGAGAGGGGCAGACTAACGCCCTTTCTGCCAAACACAATTGCATGGGTGTTGCTTTGCCGTTGTTGTTGTTGTTGTTGTTGCTTCTTCTTCTTCTTCTTCTTGTTGTTGTGGTTGTTCTTAATGTTGTTGCTTTTGTTGTTGTCGGCTGTCAGTGCTCAGCGCTTAGTGCAGTTTGGCAGCTTTAAGCGTGTTAATTTTGTAATTTGTATTAAGCGCTCGTTTTAATTGGCCAATCAGCAAAAGGGCATAAGCCGCAGCCGGAGAGAGAGAGAGAGAGAGAGAGAGAGAGAGGGGAGAGCTGCGTACTGGCGTGATAAGTAACTCCGTACTGGACTTAAGCACGCCAGCCAATTACCAATTAGTTGCTTAGACAATAAATGTTAAAAAAACATTTAACTTGCGGCTGTGGGGCAAGCTTGCACACAATCTCATTCACTTGTATGTGTATTGGTAATAAAGAGATAGCATCTGTATAGAAATTGCATCCGTTTCCGGCCATTACGAATATCCCTAAAAATGTATACACCTTTGCAGCAATGTTTTTATTAAAGTAGACGCAATCTTCGATCGATTATTCCTATATATAATAATGTGGTTCGATTCTTATAAAATTAAATTATATTAAATTAAATAATATAAAGCTTAAGAAAACTCGCAATTGCTGGATTTGGGTGAATAAGTACTATGCATAAAATAAAGAGTTTTTCATACAAAAGCGCAATTTTCATCCTTTTCTTATACCTATATATCTTTGTATGTATCCATAAGATATAGTGGTTCGACTTAAGCCAAATTTGGTCAGCCTATATAAAATAAACTGAAACTACGATTTGGTGAATTTGATCGATATATCTTCATAAATAAAAACTTCTTTTTGATACAACCTAATTTTCGATCGATCGTACCTAGGGTTGCTATACTTAGTTAAGAAGTGTCCCGATTTTAATAAAACTTGGTCAGCTTGTACAAACCATACAGAAACTATGATTTGAAGACTTTTGTCAATATAGTATCTTAGAAAAGAAGGAAGTTTGTCATACTAAAGCTCAATTTCCTAACGATCGTTGCTATAGCAGCTATATATTATAGTGATTTGATTAGGCTATATCCGACACATTGACTGCCTGCTGTACTATATATGTATGTACATAATATGTCGGATTATCTACAGAAATAACTTAAGATATGGATCAGTTCCTATTTTCAGTTGCGACAAGATGGTGGAAAGAAAATACCCACGAATATCTAGCAGCTTTGCATCCTAGAGCAACAACAGGCGAAACATTTAAGCGAAATTCAAGGCGAAAGTGCAAATGGGAACACGCCATGCAATCATAATTCCAATTCCAGGCAATAACTTCCAGTTGGAAAGTTCAAAGCGCATTCTCGCTTCAGTCGGCTGTTAAAGTGTTGTGCAATTTACGAATGTTAAAGTTCTTGGCGCAGTCGCCTTGCTCTGCTCATTCGCTCTCCCTGCTGTTGTTGTTTTTATTGTTGCTGTTTAACATTTGCACAACTGTCAACAGTTTGCAGCGTTGCCACACTTGCACACTGACACTAGACAGTTAACATGCTTGACATTTTGACAGCTGTTCTTGTTGTTGTTGTTGCTGCTTCCCCGATTATGATCTTAACAGCAGCTGCAAGTGACTGCCGCCTCCACCTCCACCTCCACCTCCAGCCCCAACCCCAGTTCCACCTGCGCCTCCACCACCGCCTCATCCTCTGTTGCGCACATTGTTCTTGTCACTTAGCGTTATTGATTTTGATTTTGTGCATATTCGTAGGTACGGACTAGAGATGGCAAAAGAGCGATAATTGTGATTGCTCATAGTTGAAAATATCGATACCATCGATAGTGCTAATGAAGAACTAGTTAGGTTTAAGTAAATACACTCGATTGAAGTTTAATAAAAATCAAGTTGTTTCTTAAAAGATTTAATTTTGAATGTACATACTTGAATGACAAGCAACTTAAATTAAATATTATAGGAAAAATGCTTGTGCAACTTAATCTAAGTCTGGACGATATAATGGATTTTAATGTATCGAAAACTAAATATAGCGAAATATATCGACATCTAGTCATTTCGAAAATCTCTATACAATAAGGCCAATAAAATGGGTAATGGGGTGGTACTAAAACTGTGCAGAAATAGACATCTTCGACCCTATAAAGTACATATATCCTTGGTCAGTATCAATAGCCGAATCGATATACTTTAAGTTACGTATAGTACAATCGTAATTAATATTAATACAAATAGTTGAATGCCAGACATATATTTGGAGACATCCTGCTTTCGTCAAAACATCGAGCAAAATAATCGATAAGCAAGAGTTATCGATATTTTCGATAGTGCCATACACGTTTTGTCGCTTCTAGTACAGTCTTTGCAAAACCAACGATTTTTTTGTACTAATAGCCCATTCCCACTGAGTACATCATTGGGGAACACATGGGAATGATGGTGGATGTGAAACACCGATTCAAACTGACACCATTCCAACATACAACATCAATTCTACACTTAATCACTAAACTAATGACGGTACTCGACATAACAAACAAAATCGTGTTTGCTAAAATCTAAATGGAACGTGTGGGATAGAAACATCCAAAAGAGATAGTGGAACGGATGGTCAAATTTCGGCACGGGTTAAACTATGGGAACATCATGGCAGATGATGGTGGATGTTGGCTCAGTGTGAAAAGCCCATAACAATGCGAATATTTCTCCTAAGTACGATCTTGCTAAATACTTAGTGCTCTGAGCGTGTTTATCGATATTCATCGAAAGGTTTCGATTAAGGCCCTTAACTACTGTGATTCCCTCGCTTGTGCTTAGGTTTATCTTTTAGGCGAGAGTATATTGCGTTAATTAGTTAAAAGCGCGTTGTAACTCCGCCAAATACGCATTGCCCTCCCTCTATCTCTGCCTGCTTCAAAGTGCCGCTGATGACTGTGGGGCACAATTACGTAAGATTGTGGTGTATGTGTGCGTGTGCGTGTATGTGTGTGTGTGTGTGTGTGTGTGTGTGTGTAGCGTACGCATGATAATTACTTACATATCTGGCAGGGCTTTAGCGAATTTAAAGCTATCTTAGCACAGTTTAGCAGGCACTTAAGCTGCTGCCTCTGGCGCGGCCCTTCACTGCAGCCGCAGACGCCATTTTGTAATTAGCCGCATTAGAAGGAGCACTCGGAAGGATTCCAGCGGCTACTTTATATGTTAATGAGTTTTCTTGCCTTTGTGGCATCTCGCCATCTCGCAGTGGACATGAGGCGCGTACAATTGAATTTGAAAGCAGCTTTTGAGATTCTCGAGCTGCAAGGCTTCAAGTTGCATACTCGTAATATGCAATATGAAAGTGGACGGCCGCCTTTTTGGCAAACTTCAAATTGCATTTGGCAAAAAATGTTCAAAGAAAAACACAGCAGCAACGTTAAAGAAAATGGAAAAACCCATTGACAGACGGGGCAAATGGGCATCCAGTGAGGGAAAGAGGGCGCGGCAGCTGCCGCGGTGGGGGGAGGTAGCAATGCAAACAGCAAAGAGTACTAACGGCAACTCGTATGTGCATTGCCGAGCTCTGTGTGCCCATCTGCACTGAGAAAAAACTATATGGTAAAGACTTTGAAGTGCACTTCAGTTACATGCACTCAGCGCAGATGTTACGGAAATCTCTTTCAACCCATTTTCGACATATTCTCAATTGGTTTCAAGAGATTTGGGTCAAAACACCTCTTAAGGAACTTTTTAATAAGCGGAATCTTATTTGAAAATCTCTCTTTCTTTAAAACTTTTACCTTGCAAACATTTAAGTATGGGGTATATTTCATTTGACTTACTATCAAGCCTTTTCCGGTTTTCACTTTCGATATTACGATAATAATTTTCTTTGAAATGTTGCCATTTTCACCCTTGACATTTCAGTCATAAGCTAAAAGTCACTTATAAAAATCAAAACATTATTTCCCATAATTTATATCCGCAAAATTTGGCCGAAGAGGAAAACCAGAACAGGCCTGCATAACCCATGGCTTTAGCGAAATAATCAGGCGTGTTCGAATTTCATTTTCGAATTTATTTCACAAAAATAGATTAGTCACACTTTCGGGATTGTACTAAAATTAAATGAACGAACAACAAAACGGTTTGAATTCTCATCTGCTCTCAAAAGTATGCTATAAAATTTTGCGTGGAATTAATTAAATAGTGAAATTCGGAACAGTCATAAGTATCTTAAAGTTCCACATAATGCATTTCTCTCATTAACAATAGTGCTCCTTAACATTTAAATACATGTTTTTTGAGAACTGTCATCAAGCAAGCCAGTTCTAGACCGATGCGGTTTGAATTCCAGAACTCCATCCCTTTCCCCCTTTGAGCCGAAACAGTTGTGAATAATAATAGCCAGGCATAAGCCCGAACCAAACCATTTCTTCTTGAACCAAAACCAAATATTCAGGCCTGTTCTGAATTCCACTTCCGAATCAATTCCACAGAAATTTGTAATTTGCTTTTGGGTACGCCTATAAAATAAATGAATATACAAGAAACCAAGGGTTTTTAATTATATTCTGCTCTCAAAAGTATGCTACATAATATTCTGTGGAATTGATTCGGTATGGGATTCCACATAACTCCACATTATAAGTTATCTTATAGACTAACAGCAAAGTGTAAAAACTTAAATGTAAGGGTTTCTGAATTCCAAACTTTATAACAATATTTATGAATGTTGTATATATAAAAATAACAAAAATTCGTCTTGATTATTATTATTATTTATTATGTTACGTGGTACTTAAACCACTTTCATAATGTACATGTAATGTTTCGGAGCAGGAGAAGACAGAAACTAATAGTAGACAGTAGAGTAAGTATCAGTATGAATTATTTCTATACCTCTTTAACGCTTTCATATTCGTATTTTTATACAATTTGTTTACAAAAAAGAGGCTGTATTCATACTTTTTTCTCTCACTGTACACAGTTTGTGTCTGTGAGCGTAGATGTGTGCCGGCAACATTTTCTTATCTAAACAATATTTGGCGGGGACAACGACGACAACGTTTTTCTCTAGCTGATTGAACAAAGTTTGTTGCCACTCATTGTCGTTGTTGCTGTTGTTGTTGTTGTTGTTGCTATTGTTGTTGTTATTGCTTGCTTTTTGAGTAGTGCAAAAATTGTCCCTGATAAAGCTCAACGGCCAGCAGGAAGAATGCCAACAACTAGTGCACTTTTTCCCTTATTTTTATTATTGTTTATTTTTGTAGCTGTCCATTGCTGTAAGCGACATGTGCCGGAAAAAATCTGCATAAAAATGTTCATAATGTTGTTGAGAATTACATATATATCTATATAAATATTTATGCATGCAAATACTTAACACGGCAAACGCCTTAAAAGCAGCGTGGCTTACAGTTTGAGTAGCATTACAATCTCATTAGCAGTACAGTTCGAGCGGCACTTTGCCTTTGGTACGTCTGTTGAGCACAACTGTACCAACAAGTAGTACAATGAGGCCTTTACGAATTCCGTTTTTGTTTGAAATTTGTGGAAATTAAATTGATTAATTTTGTGCTACTCACTTTCATAACTTTGTCAAAACTTACCCGACTTCCATTCGGAATGTATTTTTGATTATGTTTGATCAAGTTTCCAAAAAAGGTTGTAACTTTTGTACTTTAAATTGACTTGGCACTTCAATTTTATTCATATTCCAACAATAAACTCTTTGAGATTCTTGCATACCTTACACAAAGTTTTTAAGAAAAGTAAAATTGTGCAATTTTTATTTTTTAATAGATCGGGAACATCAAAATTACATTACATTAGTATACAACTGTATCTGAGGCAGTTCATTTT
Organism: Hirtodrosophila confusa; assembly: GCA_035043065.1. Classification (NCBI taxonomy): domain Eukaryota; kingdom Metazoa; phylum Arthropoda; class Insecta; order Diptera; family Drosophilidae; genus Hirtodrosophila; species Hirtodrosophila confusa. The sequence goes on along the minus strand of JAWNNI010000085.1, from coordinate 4,020,831 downwards.
ATGGGTCAAATTTCATGCTGAAAATTAAAAAAAAGCTCGAAACCGTTCTTAGATTTCAACTCCTATATTGTTTTTGGATATACTCGTATCTTACTCAACTCACCAGATCAAACTAACATAGTACATAATAGGAACGGAATAGCTTTCATAGGAATTTGACTTATTTGTATTTAGACCAAACTCACCATAGAGAAATATTAGGTTTCGTACAGACTGACCAATTATTGTACAAATAATTGTAAAACATAATACAAAATTGGTTTGGCAATCGTCAAATTGTAAAAAAAAATAATTGAAATAAAATAATTATTACAATCAAGCTGCGAAATAAAATTGTTCTCCATTCAAAATAAAATAGGCTTAAAGAATCTCTTTAATTTAAATAAACAAATAAATTGTACTTTCATTTGGAAGACCTTGTAGCCTAGTTATAAGTTTAATTCAATTGAAAACCTAAATTGCATCTGTGTGGCAAGCACTACAAGAGAAAGAGAGAGAGAGAGAGAGAGAGAATTTGAGACAGAGAGAGCACACCACTTGCAAGTCGCACGACAGTTTGAGTGGCACTGCAGTTTTATGGGCACTGCAGTTTGAATTATTCTGCAGTTTTGGTAGCACTTGCCGGCATTGCGGCAAGCTTTCCAGAGTGCGAGCGGGATAGCAATATTCAAGTAAAAGTGCCGCTTGCAAATGAAATCTAACTCCATATATTGTACATATATACATATATAAATATATATATATATATATTTACTAATAACTATTTGTTTTTATTGATTTCTTTTGTGGATGTGAAGCTGATAGAATTAACATTTAAAATAATTAACTTTCATATTTAACATGATTTTGCATTTTTTTATTTATTTTGTTTTTAATTAGGTTTTGTTTGTTTGGTTTCCCCAAAGTATTTTGGCGCCTACAAACGCAACGCCAAAATCAAAAAATTGCTTAACAAATTTGTGGTTTTTTTTTTTGTCAATGTTACTAGAAACTAATTTATAATTTATGAATTATAAACTTAAAGCAGTGTTTTACCAGTTTTATACGCATTCTACGCTTCTACAAATGATTGTTGCACTTCTTGTTACTAAAGATGTTGTTGTTGTTGTTGTCGTTGTTGCAGTGGGAAAGTGTAGCGTGTTGTTGTTTTTTTGTTGTAAACATTAAATGCGTAAAAATTCTCGTTTATAGGAAGCAACTTAAGTGTAGAAAATGATATCTGGCATTTTTTCATTGTGAAATTGGAATTTTATGTATTTTGAACATTGTGTACAGGAGCGAGGGCAAGGGCAAGGGCAAGGGCAAGGGCAAGGGCCGTGTCAGCAAAAGCATTATAAAGATGCACAACATATACATATATATACATCAATTATTATTTAATGACTTAAAAGAAAACATTGCATAATTATTTGTTTATTTCTCGTTATCAAATACAGCTCGCATTGTGTGTATTTTACAGATTACAACGTTATTCGTCTTCAAACTTCTTATTTTCATTCGGTTAAAATGTTCTTTTTATTATTCTTGCTGATTGTTTGCTCCTATTGCCTTTTGCCGCTTGTTATTGTTGTTATTGTTGTTGTTGTGGACTTTTTGGTTTTTGAATTTATACATTTACGATTGCAATTTTTGTTATGGACAACGAAAGTCAAATCATCAAAAATAGGTCAGAATTAAAACAAATGAACAATTATGTTTACGCTTGCTGCAGTTATGTGTGTGTGTGGGTGGGTGTGTGTGTGATTGGGTGGGTGTGTGTGCGTGTGTATGCGAATGAAAATGGATGAATGATGATAACGTTGACAATGATCTTCTTGCTGCACTTTTGTGGCTACTGTTCTCTGTTGTTGGCTGGTGTGTTGCTGTTGCTGTTGTTGTTGTTGTTGTTTGTTGTTTGTTGTTTGTTATTTGTTGTTTGTTGCTTGCTGTTTATTGCTTGTTGTTGCTGTTGCTAGTACTGAATGTGAATTAGCTTTAACCAATCATCAGTCCACAGCCGAGCTTAAAGTTATTCTTCACATGATTCATGCGTCCGCTCAACGCAAAGCTGAAGGGCAGAGGCTGCAGGCGTTTCTCCAGCACGCCCGAAATGTGCCAATTTGAGTCAATTGAGCCTACAAAATATTAAATATATTAGTATATATAACAAGAATGTAGTGCTATCTTCGGCTTGCCGCAGATTTCAAGCCTAGCAGAAAGATTATCTCATCCTAAAACTCCATTTTCAAGCTATAAGAATAGTTCGATTTTAATCAAGTTTCTTCAATATCTAAAACGAATACTGAAACTTATCGCTGGTATCGCTGAGTTTGTTTAAAATGTTGGGAAAAACACAAAGTTATTTATATAGCTGGCAGCAAGCAGTTCAGCAGCAGTGCAAGCAAGCAGAGAGCTTGAAGAAGGCCGTGCTGCTGCTTCCCCATGCTCTGCAGTGCTGAAACTAGTTTCTTGAACATCTTCTGTGTTTAGTATTCTCACAATAGATCAAGAGTGACCCAGGCATTATGCAGGCCAAAAATCAAGGTTATATAATTGAAGTTGTCGTTTTGAAACTTATCGAAATACGAAAGTGTGGGAAGACATGTCTGAAATTTTAAACAGACTTGATCTGCGTATGGTATAGAGGAACGTACATTCCAAATTTGATGTTTCTAGCTCTAATAGTTCCTGAGATTTTTGCACCTATAATTACGGACGGACTGACAAGGGCAGATCGACTGCTTTATAGAGTCGGAGATGTCTCCTTCCGCCTGTTACTTAAATTTGCAGTTTTAGTAAACCATTTTATGGTTAGAGAGTGTACATAATTTCTCCCCCATTTAATGGATAGAGAGTGTAAATAATTTCACATATAGCAGCTTATTTCTCAACCGATTATTCCTATGACAGCTTCAAGATATAGTAGGCTATATATATATATAAGCTGAGACTAGATTGCATAGAGACCCACAGACGGACATCGCTATATCGACTTGGCTATTGCTGCTGATTATGAATATACATATATTATTCGTGGAGTCGAAAAAGTCATCCTCAATGCATTATAAATTGCATGAGCAAATGATAATATCTTCTGCAAGGCTATACAAATATATAAAGGCCTGTTCCGGTTTCGATTTTTAGCCGCATATAACGAAAATGAATTTGATTTGAATGTACAGATTTTCACTTTGGATAAGATTTTGCGGATTGAATTCACCTGCCATTGCGAGATTGGCATTAATGGTAAATGCAATTCCGCAAAATCCTGCCGAAAGTGGCAGCCAGAACAGAACAGGCCGGATAATGAGAGCAAGAGCCTCCGTCTCACCTCTGAACACCAAATCCGCCTTGGGCAAATCAATTTGATAGGCAATGGTGGCAACGGATTCCTGCATGCGTAGACTTGTCTCCACCTCGACACCGATTTGCAGCTGATCGCTGGCCTTCTGATAATAGCACAAATGCAGTCCACTTGGCCCCAGTGTGCCGGACCAAATTGAATCGCCGTTGGAGTAACGGCCCAGCGCCGATACAATCGCTATTTGGCGTCCGGGCACATTTGGGCCAAACTGATAGGCCACCTCAGCGCCGAGGGCCATGCGCTGCGTAACAGACTGTAAATACTGGCCCACAATAACGCCGGAATTGGTAAATATGCTGGGATTGCCCAGTGTTATCGAAGCGGTAAAGTCATTGCCCCGATAATCTGTACTGATCTGTGTGGCCATCATTTTTGATTCCTGGATCTATAATTTAAAGAATGAAGAATGTTAACAAAACAATGCTCAAATATAAGAAATTGTAGAAATGTTTGCTAAATGAACGAATCGTTAATCGCTCATTTGGTAGTTCTCAATGGTTCTTTCGTTTGTTCATTTGAATGCAGTTCTTATTGGCTTCACACTCCTTCTTGATCCTCCTGTTCAATTGTAACACATTTTCGTTGGTTATATATGATTATATCATAATAACTGAGGCATTTGCCGAAAGAGATATCAAATAGAGTACGATAAGAAGCTCAAACGAACAAAATGAACGATGATTGGACTCCAACGGATGAAGTAGATGAACCACAAACAGAAAGAGAAGGAATTCCTTCGTTCAGTTGAAACAAACTTAACGATTCGTTGCAAATTCAGTGCAAACATGTGGACGGGAAACTTACCTGCGAGGCAAACTTGCAGCGCAATCGCGAGGAGAACTGATGTATGACATTGGCATTAAGATTGCCCGATGGATCAATATCGCCCAAGAGCACTGGGAATGCCTCGGTGGGGCTGTACTGCTTGGTGCCGACATAGGTGGCACCAAAGCGATAACCACTTGGTACTGTGGTGCTCATGTTGATCGTATGCGATACTTGAAAGTGATTGCTCAGACCCTTGTTCAGCATGATCTTGGCGCCCTCGAAGGTGATGGCCTGAACATCTGCGCGCAGCGTTGGATTGGGGGGTGTGGATGAGAAAAGAGTGTCATGTTAATATATAAACATATGTGTATATGTGTGTATGTGCACTGATAATACATAATCAATGGCAGAAGAGGCAACACACACACGCACGCAGAATGAACGCAGCGCAACGCACACACACACAGGCATGCCGACATTACATACACACACACACAAGCACAGGGCACCGACCGACCCCCTCACATGCTTGTAGGTTATGTCATCAGTCGGACTTTTGGCTGACTTTTGTTGCAATTATTGTGTGTGAATTTCTGAATGACATTGCATACCTTTGCATTTTTTGTGCAGCTCCTCAACGGAGCCGGGATTCTCCAGTGTGTTATCCTTTGGCGCATCGCTAGCATCGGCCGCAATTGTTGTTGCAGCTTCTGTGGGAATTGTCGCTGGTTCCGGCAGGCCTAAGCTGGCCGCAACGCTGTTGGTGCGCGCCGCCGTTTGCTCGACGCCGGATGATGCCGCTAGCACGTTACCCATTTTGTAATTGTCAAAAAATTTTGTTTAATATGCTTTTTTTTGTGTGTGGCCGTCGAAATTCAAAGTGGCACGCGCTATCTTGGGTATATCTGTGTGCTAGACACACTACAAAAAAAAAAAGAGACTGTTTTTGACAGCAAAGTCGATGACATAGGTATATCGATGCCAGCAGTTGCTTATCGATATACAAAGTACAAAACAAAATTGCTGCTACGCACGTATCGTTATGTTTCAAACCTGCTTGTTATTTCATTTAGTCTTACATAAATATTGTAAGTTTATTTGACATTCAAGACTCTGCATTGCTTGGACAAAGCAGCATTGATCGATACCCTGCATTAATAGTAGAGCTGCCACTGCCATGAAGCAGCAGCTGTCAGCAATCAACGCGCTGCCAGACTGTAGACAGCTTGGCGCCCGTTTTTAAAACTGTCGCGCATAGTTTGATAAGGTATTGGCCTCTGGCACCCAAGTTGCCGGTTCGAGCCCCAGTCAAGCGCTAGCATCTGTATATCTTTCCATGTCAATGTTACAACCACAAGGCAGGCCCCAGTTAAAAACAACAACAATAAATGAGTATTCAGTCACTGGTTAATCAATAAAAACGTTTATATTTCAGATTTAAGTATATGTATCATTTTTTTCATATATGTATATATATATCATATACATATATATATACAAAGAAGTATTTTTTGTATAAGTTAATAAGAAGAGCTAAAACTCAGCTAAGCAGTAAAGCTGAATAATGTTTTAATCTTGTTTTCTTGATTTGGGAGAGGGTGGGCAAAAACTAATTGTACTAAACCATGAGTCATCTAATTGGCCGAATAGTCATCGTCAACGATGTTAATTTACATATATTTTAGTAAAAATAATGGATTAACTTAAAATCAAAACTAAAAATAGCCGCAATACACGCGAGTATATATACAATACGCATGGACTTCAACTGTTTTTTGGTGCGCTATTAAAAACGAGTCAACAAAAATGTTAAAAATCGTCATCAATGCACATTAGCTGACGCATACAAGTTTAAACATAATGTACGTACTTTAAAATCGAAATAATAAAAAAAAAAAAATATAGAGATAGACTTGTCGCTGTGGAGACAAAAACAAAACAAATGATCCACTCTCGAGGGGGGGGGGGGGTGTGTGTGTGTGTGTGTCGAGGGGGCGAATCAAATCAACAGCAGGACGATTTCTCCGGCTCAGCAACAACTAAATTAAAGTCCAGACTATTGGGACGGGCAAAGCCGGACTTGATGCCATCCCAGCCATCCTCGGCCTTATATTCACCGGAACGTATGCGGGCATACACCTCCTGTGTGACCATGCGGAAGGCTTCCTCCACGTTGGCGCCGGTGCGCGCGGAAGTTTCAACAAAATGCAAGCCATGCTCTTTGGCAAATTTTTGCGCCTCCTCGGTGGACACCTCACGATGACCCCCAGCATTCACCAGATCCAGCTTACAGCCGACCAGTGCAAATACAGGACGATGCGGCTCAATGTGACGCTGTGCCTCCATCATCCAGAGCGGTATGTGCTCAAAGCTGGCATGATTTGATATATCATATACAAGCAGAACGCCAACCGAATTGCGATAGTAGGATTTTGTAATTGAACGGAAGCGCTCCTGGCCGGCCGTGTCCCACAGCTGTAGTTTGATTTGTGTGCCATCCTTCATCTCAATGAGGCGTGCGAAGAAGTCCACGCCCACTGTCGGATCAGAAAGCTGCAAAAAGTCAATTCAAAATTAGTTTCAGAATCACAAACTTGCGCATATTATAAAAACTATAGTTTAGCCATTACTTGTACATATTATCAAAATTGATTTTGTATTATAAAATCCGCAATTATCATAAAAATCCAAAATTAAACTTTGTTCTCTCTTTTTATGAGTCAAAAATATCTTAGAAACTACCAACATCTAGATGAAAAAGCAAAGCTTCTGGAAATGTAAAAAAGTTCTAAAAAAAAAAAAAAAATAGAGCTAAGGGTTAGAAACTTAGCTAAAGGGATTAAGCTCTGGTGCGGACTTAGAATTTGAAATGGACCTGTTGATAAAAGTAATTAGTTCAAGCCAGAATCGGACTAATGGGTCAGGGGTTAAGGCATCCGCCTTACAGACGGGAGCACTCGGGATCGAATCCAGCCGACTACCACTCATATACGAACAAGTTTGGACAAAAATTCCAACAATAAGGTAAGGTGGTCACACTGCCAATACTTTTCATATCAATCTTTCTATATTCACCCTGAATTGTTGACGTCACGCCTGCCAATTATATTTCATTAGGAAGTTTTTTTTTAATTTTTGTTTTTTCGATTTTCCAAGTTAATTGAACATAATTTTTTCGTGTAGCCAATTTTTATTATAGTGAAATTTTTTATCTGAAAATCTGAAATTCGAATCTTCCAGAAATTAGAATTGAAGTTTGTAAAACATTTTAATTCCTGTCTTCTTTTCTATTCTATGATTATTCTATATTTCAGTCTATCTGTCACATTAATTATATTTAATTTTCTCTTCCTAAATCCGATTTCAAATAAATCATTCGGAATCGCAATGGTTAGGGGTTCTGAATTCCGAAAAACGATTAGATATTGATATTTACTAAAATTAAAAGTATTTAAACAGAATAAACACAAGCAAAGAGACCGAAAACACAAAATGGTAGAAGTTTCGGAAGAGAAAGAGAAATGGAATAACAGTAAAAGTATTCAAAATGTGGGCGCGTTGGTCAAAGGTTGCCACACTTGACAATGATATCTCTATTATTTTTACTGCGTTCCCATTATCAGTGACAACACACACACACACACACACATACAGGCGCACAGCACGCATACAGGCGCAGGCCTTTAACTGCGACTGAGATGCTAGTCTTTGTCTTTATTAGACTTTTCTTATATTTTTTGCGCTACTTAATTATGTAATTATTACTACTCGCACTTGACACACATATGTACTATATATATTATATGTAAATATAAATAATCGCATACCTCGGCAAATTTTCCATCTGTGAAGAATTTGAGCAGCGAACTTTTGCCCACTGTGCTGTCGCCGATGAGTATTAAACGAAATTGATAATCAAAAATTGGCTCAACCATTGTATTCTGTTGAGTTTTTCAATCAGCCTCTTGTTATCCACCCTTGGCAATTCACAGCTGTAAAGTGAGGCACTTTATAATTATAATTAATTCAGTTTTTTTTGCAGCTTGCCCTTTACTTGTTGTTGTTATTTTGTCTTAATACGCAAATACGAGCTCTCGTCCTTCTTGTTCGACGCGCACGATGCGCTGCTGTATTTGAACTGCACTTTCAATTTTTCACAACAAGTTATAGGTAATTTAGAGTTTGGCAAGCGGCAAAGTCTAAACAGTAGCTAACTGTTTATTGAATTTAACTAACTCAGCTGCTTCGGTTTGTTTGTTTTTTTTTCTAACGCAAGGCAACTGCTTTATATGTGGTGTGCGTTTGTTTCAGGGCTGGAAAACCGAGTACAAAAGCGCCCAAAAGTACTCATAGACGTTGTGGCAACGCCGCTATTACTGTTGCCATCAAATTTAAACTAAGCATCGATTTGCAATCGCTGATAAAGTTTTGAAATAATGTAGCACACATATCCAGATATCCAACCGAAAATTCGTACAATTCTGCCCCAAGTCTTCCCATATTAAATCAAACCAATATTATTGGCACTTCTATGTTACTAATTAAATAAAAAGTTAAATTATAAGTCATTTTGCCAATCATTGGCTGATTTCGATAAAATTTTTTACTAAAATTATAAGTGATTGCAATCAAATGGCCGCTGCTGACTGATAAAAAGAACAGCTACTAATAATAATTAATAAATTTGGTAATTCTAAAGTTTAGCGGCCCCATATAAAGACTGCATCAAAATGACTATTAGTCCTAAGCAACGCGTCTAAAAATTAGAAAACAAATTCCGGCGGCGGAGCAAGACTTTATTGCCGAAGTAATGAAATAAATGCGAAAAACCGTGTTCGATTTACAAAAATAAAAAAAACACTTGATAGTTGGGGGAAATCGGTCAACTATTGCAATATTTTTGCGGTAATCTTAAAGTGTTGCCACATGCAAGTGCACAGCGAAGTGTTCCGCTGATGGAGGTATCGAAATTTGTATGTGTTAACGAGCAGTGCTGGTAAGTATCGCAAAAAAAGTGGAACGTTCATTCTGTTTGAGGCGCTAATATGAAATAAATGATTTGAAAACAGTTTGAAATTTGATTCTTTATTTAAAAGATAAAGTCAGAGCCAAAATTACAAGTTTTTCTTGAAATACTATAAGATATATAAATATAGGACAGTTGGAAATTAACGGGCTTGGTTTCTGCGCTTGGCAGCAATTATGTTTAAATGATTTTGGATCTCATGTTCTTCGAGTGCCCGAAACTCCGGATCTGACTTAGTGACAATACCAATTTCAATATCACTGGCATTAAAATTAACATCCAATACGGTGGCCAAACAGGTAATGGCCAAGTGAATGGTATTTTCCACAGACATCTTGTTCTTATACTTCGATTCAAAGTAGCTATTGGCCTCATTCATTTTGGCGCCCATAGCACAAGCGCGATAACCGCAATTATGAGCAGTCGGATCGGTTTTATAGACGCACGGTCCAAGCTCCCTGTCACACGCAATCAGAATCATGCCACAGCCCAAAGGTCGCATCTGGACATTCTGCGTTGGCACCTGAGCTATGTCTGCCACGCGGCGGCAGAGCACATCTACGGGCACATTATAGCCGTTCCTGTTGAAGAACTTGGCGGCCTCCAAGCGTGCCTTCGATACCAGCGCGTGCGAGTCCGCTGTGGAAATTGGAAAAGTTTTATATGGATGCTCAAGACTTTATACCCTTGCAGAGCAGCTAATAAAACTGATACCTCAACACAATACAAATAGTTTTTCACAAAAAACTCGAAATCTTGTAAATAGATACCCACTGCAAGGATATAAAAGTATACAGTCGTGTCTGGATATAGTGAACACTTCGATATAGTGAACACCCAAAATTTTAAATGGAATTCTCTAGTCTACGCGAAAAAGATATTCAAAAGTTGAGCAAATAAAACGAGATTTTTTGCAAAAATGTTAACCTCAATCTTTATACTGTGGACAGGCCTTGGCAATAATACACTATATCCAGACACGACTGTATAAATAAGTTGCATTTGTAGCTTACCCATGCGTCCAGTCATAACGCACCCAATATGCTTCGTTAAGTCAAATATATTCGACATCGAGCTGGGCACAATGTGCTTTCTGAAAATTTTCTTTGCGTGGCCACAACGGCACAGGAGCCTCCTCGTAATGCCACGGAAGTGACATTCTCCCGGTTAATAGCCTGAACGGCATAGTCTAATGCGCAAAGTAAGTAAAATGTTATGGAAATTGAGTACATATATACACACATATAGATACTTAACATATATATACTATATATATAGTATGTCAACAAGGATAACTTACCAACTTGATGCAGGCTCCCTTCGCGCGAAAAGATTGTAACCCGCTTTTCCAAATCAGACGAATCGGCCATTTTTCCGCTTGTTTTTTGTTTAACAAATACTGACACGTTTCGTAGGACGATTCCTTGAGCACTGAAAAATTTCACTTTTCTTCTCGAATATTTGACACTTGTTCTAACTGACGAACAATTTACATCGATAGTGATGTAAAAAGTAACGATGTGTATGTATCGTTGGCGTTATCGATAGTATCGACTATCGAACATTGTGAAAACTATTTTTCCTTATTGGGCACATTCAGCAGAATTAAGCGCTGCTTTTCGTCAATTGAGACTCTCAAATTTTGTTCTAAATTTGAAATCATAAATCATAAGTAAAACAATATACTATGCTACTTCAAGTCAGCGGACTGGAATCAGCTATATACATATATGTCAACAACGCAAGCGCTACTTTAAAAATGTACCTTTTAATAAATAAATAATCATTTATAAAAGCAGCGAATATAACTGCTAAATGAGGCGATAATAGTTTTCAATGAAACCAACAAAACTATCGATGCTGGAACTATCGAAATTTTGACACACCATGCATGCTGTTTTGACATCTCTAATCGTCACATTTGACATTAGTTTTATTTCGGCTTTATTTTATATTGTTTTCTTTTGCACCAATGTACAACAACATACATAGAGGGAGCAGCAACTCTTACATATTTCAAATTGGCAACGGACGCGCAGCGTCGCTCTAAATTGCCGTTAGGTAAACGTGAAGCCACCCGCAGGCAGGTAAATAACCCCTCTACCCAGCAACGTGTGTAGGCGGCGCTAGGTTATCAAACAAACGCGAAATTTGTTGCTGCCGGCTGAAACAATAAAAGTACACAAAATAGATGTTAAAGTTTGTGCTGCACGACGCCATTGGCTATGTGCGCAACAATGTGCGTGAGTTCAGTCTCAATGCGCTGCGCCTGATCCCCCAATTGCCCCAGCTGAGTCCCTACGATGTAAGTATCGATCTCGAAGTATCGGTTAACCCAATTAACTCTCATTGTCGTTCTATTGTATGCAGGTGAATCTATCGCTAAAGGAAAACGAATTTGTTTACAATTTTCCCATGGACGCCGTCATACGCAGCTATGAAACAAATCAGCTTGGCTCCAATTCACCGTGTGAGGACACACGCACCGAGGCGAGTCTCATGTTTCGGAATGGCTTCCTTTGCGGCGTATTTGATGGACATGCAGGCGCTGCCTGCGGCCAGGTGGTATCCAAGCGCCTTCTGCGCTACATTTCAGCCGGCACACTGCCGCGCCAGGTGCTCAAAGAGCAGCTCAAGCAGGGCTGCAGCAGTCAATCCTTTCTCAAATGTCACAACGACAACGTGGACTTTGTCAGCGAGATTCGGCCCATCTATGAGAACAGCTTTCAGCAGTATATCAAACGCTTGAGCGGCGAGCCGCAGCGTGATGTGGCCAGCGAGCTGCAGCATGCGTTCCAACAGCTGGACGAGGATTTGGCCCTGGAGGCCCTAGCCACCAACGATGTGCGCACCATGGGCGTGGCCCTGTCGGGTAAGTTCACAATACTATAAATTCAATACATCATTAATCAGACTTATATATTGACCTAATCTACATTCTGATCAAGAAAAACAACAGTAGACCTTCAAATAGTCAATTGTATTGCACTGCCATTAAAAGTTAAGGATCGCAGGAGAGGGCTATCAACAGACCTCAAAAATAGGAGAACTTAATAAATATTTAAATCAAACTTGAGGAAAATCACGATTCAAAATCAATCCAAACGTAAATCGGTTTCGATTTGACTAAAAGCACATATTTTTTTAATTTTTGTCATGTGGTCTGATTTTAATATTTATTATTATTGGTGATGGGGCGTTGCACTGCGACCTATAAGATCTATTGTACCCACTTTTGAGCCTTAAGCTCACTCATCAACCCTAACGCCTGCATGAATGCAAGAATTTTAGTTTAGATCGATAGTACTTATATCGCTTGTTTGAAGGATATACCCACCCAGGTGCCTGTTTCTTCTTCTGGCAAGGTTTCAACCTCTATTTCACAGAATCTGCATGCTGCATGCCGCTGCTCACAATTCAGCTCAGCTTACTAAGGTGATTTCTCAGTCTACAGTGCCCTGTTAGCAGACCGGTGACAGAATTCTTTCCTATTGGTATTAGTTGCTTGAATCTTTTCTGACTATAATACCCTACGAGTGAGTTGGATTGTCTTAGACCTAGAGCATTTCCCCAGCTTGACTGCTTCCTGTTGTCCTCTTCTATCCTGAGATGTTCTCGTACTCATCTGCTGCTTTGTTACCGGATTTTAATATACGCAATCGATTTCTTACAGGAGCCGTTGCCTGCCTGGTGCATTTGGAGGGACTACAGCTGCACGTTGCCAGCACTGGAGATTGTGGAGCCGTGCTTGGAGTGCAGGATCCACAGACGAATCAATGGCACCCAAAGAAGCTAAACACAGAACATAATGCGGATAACATGCAGGAAGTGAGCCGCATACTCGGCGAGCATCCGCGTGAGGAGAGGGAAACGGTTATACGCAATGGGCGACTGCTAAGCCAGTTGGCGCCGTTGCGTGCCTTTGGCGACTATCGCTACAAATGGCCCGTGGAGACGTTGCAAGAGAAGGTGGTGCCCATGTTCGGGGAACAGGTGATGCCACCAAATTACTATACACCGCCGTACCTGACCGCTCGGCCCGATGTGCAACATCACGAGCTGTGCGCCAACGATAAGTTTCTAGTCATTGCCAGCGATGGCCTCTGGGACTTTTTAACCCCCAGCGAGGTTGTTAGCCTTGTGGGCGAGCATATTAACTCGAAAAAAATACTGGAGCCCATGCGTCTGCCACCAGGTGATGTCAAGCTACAGCAAATCTCTGAGCAGCTGGCGGAGCGCAAGTATGCATTACATATTTCCATACCGAGTACCTGCTTAATACTATTCCCATACACTTTACAGAGCGGGCCTCACGCGCAAACCGATCGACCAGAATGCAGCAACACATCTGATACGACATGCACTGGGCGCCACAGAGTATGGCATTGAGCACTCAAAGATCTCGTATTATCTGTCGCTGCCACAGGATGTGGTACGCCTGTATCGGGACGATATAACCATAACCGTCATCTACTTCAACTCGGAGCATATTGCCAAGCTAAAGAATGAATCCCACACACAGCCACTGCCACAGCCGGGGGCGTGATCTGACCGATCTAAATGTGGAAGTTAAAGTTTTAGCGTAGTCAAAGTCTGTTCATTATCTTCCTAGCTAAATATGTGTATTTATTGACCCGCGCTAATCTGTAGCACTAAGTCGTTTCGTTTAAGTTTTGTTTAAATTTTTACAAGCCTTATTGTTGTTGTTGTTATCGTCAGTGTCGTTGTCATTGCTGGCTCTCTCTCTCACTCTGCCAGGACGCAGGACTATAGCCAGTCAATCACTGGCTAAATGCAAATAAATACGCAAGATGATAACTTATTTTTTATCAAAGTATTCTTCATTTGTTAACTGCTTCTTTAGGCCAGTAAACCGCAACTTTGAAAACTGGAAAAATATAAAAATTAATGTTTGATTCAAACAGTTTTGACACAATTATGGCAGCTGTAAAAACTAAGAGGACTTAAGACCTTAACATGTTAATATTTCAAATAGTTTTGTCATCAATTTTGATCAAGAAAAGAAATTCGTTGTCAGAAAATTAAATACAAATTGTAATTTAACAATTTATTGTAAACGAAGGCTATAAACCGGTTCGAGGCTAGATATCCACCACTTTTTCAACAAATCGACAAATCTAAGCCCCAAAAGAAGAAACTTCCTAATGTATTTGAAAGCAATATGTAAATACTATAAAAAAAAAACAAAGTTCAATTTTAAAATTGAAACAAAATGTGATGCCTTCAGGGATAGCATAAACAAGGCTCTCGAACCGAACCCATAAATCAGATACTGGTTCGAACCGTGATCTGAACAGCTGACAAAACTTGTTTGCCTTGCAGCCATCCTACATATAAAAAATTTAATTTAATTCTTAGATTTTGAATATTCATAGCAAATATTGGATTTAGAATAAATTGTTTGAAAATACCTGCCCGAAAATAGGAAAATTTTATTGAATTGTTTTGTAAATGTAGATGCCAAATTAATTGGAAAATAAACTGAGACCAAATGTCAAATGTTACTATGAACTTCGAAAGTTTTTTCAAAAAGATTTATGTTTATTTAAATACGCTTTATTATATTCATGCGTAAGAAACAGGCTAATTGAAATACTATTATATATATTATATTATTATTATATTATTGAAATATGCAGTCCGCGGGCAACAACTTTGTAACCATTGGCGAAAATGAGTCCAGCTGCGATCGTCCCCTCTGGTCTTGTTTGCCACGCCCATATTCGTCTGATCGGCTGATCTCCTAGCTGCTGACCACGCCGCCCCCGATAGCAGTTTTTAGAAGAATGGTTCGCGCTTTGGCGTAATCGGTGAATTAAATTCAATCTTTATCAGCGGCTCCTGAGCTATTTGCCCCTGTGTCGCCATCTCCAGATCGTTCCCCTCCACTATGCATTCGTTAAGCACAAGGAACTTGTCATCTTCCGGCTCGATTTTGATATTCACTGGTTGCTCTGTCGTCGCCATATCCAGTTGCTGCAAATTGGCCACCTTCTTACTGGGTCTGCCGCGCTTGCGCTTGGCATCATTTTGATCGGTTGCGTTTGAATTTGTTGTATTCTTCTTCTTGCATGGTCTTC
Organism: Hirtodrosophila confusa; assembly: GCA_035043065.1. Classification (NCBI taxonomy): domain Eukaryota; kingdom Metazoa; phylum Arthropoda; class Insecta; order Diptera; family Drosophilidae; genus Hirtodrosophila; species Hirtodrosophila confusa. Next base: position 4,005,593 of record JAWNNI010000085.1, on the reverse strand, counting down.
CACGCTTGCGGTTTGTAGTAGCCGCAGTTGTGGCGGCTGCCTGCGCCGTATTGGTCTTACACGGTCTTCCGCGTTTGGCCGTACGTGCAGTTGTGGCAGCTGCCTTAGGCAGCTTTGTGTTGGCCTTCTTACAGGGCCTGCCGCGCTTGCGCTTAACGGCAGCGGCCGCTGGCGGCATGCTTGCCACTGCTCCGTGCTTCGGAAACGATTGCATTTTAAATACTTGGCGGCTCAACTGCGTCTCATTCAACGACGCGGCAGTGAAATAAACGCGACGCTTACTATTCAAAATGTTTCGAGTAGAAATTTTGCAAATATCATTGTTCTTGCCATTTAATTTTGCAGTGTAATTTTTCTCCTGTTTTTTCTTCAGCGGCAACTCCGGCTTCTTGGCTGGCACCAATTCCTTGCTCTCCGTCTTTTTCACATCAGTTTTCATAATGGAACTATCCTTGCGGTTCGCTAATTTACTTGATTCGCCATCCATCGTATGCGCGTTAGGTCCGAGAAGAAAATGTTATAAGAAAATTCAACTGCTTCTGTCAGAAAGTATTTCAGTTGTGACTTTTTCAAAAGGTACATTAGTACGATTACTTAGCTTTTGTTATCGAAACAGGCAGCGTTACGATTAATCGCTGGAAAATAGAGTTGTTTTGAAAAACTTATTTTTTAAATATTTTTCTTAGGAAAACTTCGCTTGTTTACAAGGATACTATGACCAAGCTCAGCAATTCCAATGTTCATTATGCTTAGTACACACTGACCAAATTGGTTTACCATAAATTGGTTGAAATCGAACTAGTCGCAACACTATATCTGAAGCTGCCTTAGAAACTATCGGATGAAAAATTCATTTTCCATGAAAAACTTTTTTGTTTATACAGATATTTTGACCAAAGTCACCTATTCAAAGTTTCATTATGTTTAGCACAAGCTGACCAAATTTGGTTGAAATCGAGCCACTATATCTTATAGCTGTCATAGGAACTATCGAATGAAAATAAGTTTTTGTATGAAACATCGCTTTTTAATACAGATATTTTGACCACAGTCACCTATTCAAAGTTTCAGTATGCTTATTATACGCTGATCAAATTTGGTTGAAATCAACCTACTATATCTTGTAGCTGCCATAGGAATTATCGGATGGAAAATGAGTTTTTCAATGAAAAACATTTTTTTATACAGATTTGATCAAAACTTATCAGCTGAAAGTATTACAATATTTTAAATAGTTCGGTAGAAAATTGAGATCTCGCTTTTTTGATATTTAAATTTATGCATATCTCATAAAACAATTTGAAATAGCTCTGTATACTATTTTGTGTCATATCTATGAAAAATGTTATGATTATGTTAATCAACAGCGACGTGCTTTTACTAACATTGCTTGCAATGTTGAGCGTCATTTATTGTGAATGCATGTTGTCTATTAGAGAAGAGAGAGAGATAGGAATATATAGCGACAGAGACAGGGAGAGGTAGATAATAAATAATTAAGGGCATTTACAGTTCCATATGGTTTCGAGACTTGATTAGTTTATTTTACATTTATATTCATTACATTGAAGGACATACAGCTAAATAATTTTGTTTCGTGCTTTATGCTTATGGTTAACGCTATACATAGGTTGGATGTACAGATATACATGTATATATATTATATTATATATTTTTAGCTACAAACTACGCAGGTATGAAAGATAAAGCAAGCTAAAGCCAAAGACGAACATATAAATTGAAAATCCAGTGATCTCAAACTGGGGATAGACAAATCTACAATTCTAAATAATTATGCATATTGTATATACTTAAAATAATATAGATATATATTGGTTTATTATGTAGCTAATAATGGCTAATCCTTGACATCCTGGTCGGCCACCTCCTGCCGGCTGACACAATTCAAGAATTCCATTTGTATGTGCGTTATTTGCGTTTTGCTAAAATATTGCATTTTCTTTTTAAGAAAATCAAAGAACAAATCAAGCTCATCCCGTTTCGTTTGCGCCTGTGCGATAAACTGTTGCTCATCCTCCTTGATCAAGGTGCTGCTGGAGGCGACACTGATCGAGGAGGACTGGGTGCCCGTGCTAACGCTGCCACAGCTCAACGTTGGCAGCTGCAATATGGTTGTGGCCGTTGCCCCAACGCCCGTTGCATTAAATGTTGTGTGTGTGGTGTTTGTGGAATTATTGCACATTGTCGGCCCCGATGCGGTCAGCGTGGCCGGCAGCGTGGTGCTAACTGTTGCCGCATTCAATGCCACCGTTGGTGTGCTGGATATGGTTACGCTGGTGCTGGTCGCCTCGGTGACATCGACCAGTGCCAGCTGCTGCTGTGTGCTGGCCGTTACGACATCGTGGCTGCATCGCTGGCTGTTTGTGGCACCGCTGCTGCTATTGTTGCTGCTGCTGCTGGTGGTCACCAGCGTGAGATTCTTGAGCTTGGTATCGGCAGCTAAGACGCTGCCGGCGCCAGCTAAAACGCTATTGCTTGCCGTGCCGCTGCTAACACCATGCGAATGATGCGTATGATGTGTGCCACGCAGTGGCATTGTTGTAACTGTTGTGCGCGGCTCGGGCTCCTGTTCGGTTTCCGTTTCTGGCTCCGGCTCAATGTCCTCTATGCAAAACTCATCGGCATCAATATAATGAAAGCCCTTGCTATCGGCCACATCATCGCTGCTGCCATCGACGCCCATTTCGCAGTGTGCACCGCTTGCCTCCTCGTAGAGGCAAACCTCTTCATAGTCTACCTCGGCGCCAGTGGCGCCATCCTCGTCCAGCTCATGCTTAACAATGTCCACCACCTGGCCATCATGATCGACCTCATCGTCGTCCAGCTCATCGTCAACAACATCATCATCCTCATGTGTGATTTGTGACAATTCAATGCTAGAAATGCTGCCATCGTGTTGCGTCTGATGATGATGATGGTGTTGGTGGTGTTGATGGTGATGTTGTTGCTGCTGCTGTTGCTGTTGATGATGCTGATGATGGTGACCATGATGTCCAGCATGTGCATGGTGCGGATGATGATGATGGTGATGATGCGTGGGCACCGTATCATCAGCAACGCTCTCCTCATAAGCTGTTAATATAAATGTTTCGGCCTCATCACTGACCAGCGTGATTTGTGAGCTGGCATGATGGGATGAGGAGAGCGCCGTTGTATCCGAATGCTCATCATCATCGACAACATCGTGATCGTAACCATCATTATCATGCTGTCCATCGCCAACATCATCATCATCGTCCTCCGGCTGCTTCTTAATCTGCAACATCGCAGCCAGCGCATTCCTATGAGCCTTCAGCTTTGGCTGATAGATCTTCGATAGAAAGTCGAGCTGCTTTGCATAGCGCCACTTAGAGAGCCGTCCCTCGATGCATTTGGGCGAACGTCGGCGATATTGATGATACGTATCGCGTAGATTTTTCCACTTGCGTCGCACCTCCTGCACACTATACTTATCTGTTAAGAATATATGATAGTTTAGTAACGATTTATACAATTTTACAGTGAACGCTCAAAATTTTTGAACTAGAAACGGACTCGGTTTTGAAATATGATGCCAAAAAACATATCTTTTTACTCTTATTGGATTTCTTTATAGTTATCCTGCGTGTCCCGAATTCCGCTCGGAACTGCCAACCTGTTTGGAATACGATTTCGAAATTAGCCTCAATCTTAATGATACATTGTGGGATCAACGAAATTCCCGCCCTGATCCTATTGCAGAACCTTTTCGACCACGTTTGGCGTCTGTGTTTCTTTTAGAATGGGATTCACCTGCCATTGAGCTTGAATTTAATTCACCAGCTCTTGCAAGAATGAAAACCGGAATCATTTATGCGAAATTCACTTTCGCAATAACATCTTGAAAGCAGAAACCGTAACAGCTCGGTATGTAGTTTGTATTCGCAGAGAGCTCCAATTTCGCAGCGTGTTATTATTTCAATCGAATGATTAACAATGTGCACAATGTCACCATTGCTTATAAGAACTTAATATCTTTACGCATTCCCTACCATAGTTTGTTTATTGTTTATTGTTTATTGCTCACATATCATTCATTTCGCAGCAATTAATGAAGCTATTAGCGCGAAGTCTGTCGCCTACTTTATATGAAGCCACACTGTGGGTATCAATAAAGCCGCAGTTTTACTAAAGGAGTATTAACCTTAAGAAGTTCCTGTCCAATATTATCTTTATGTTATTATTTTACAATTTTCTTGATTAAAACGACAAATGTTATTGTCGAATTCTGGCTAATATCTTAACCAAACTCAGCAATTGCAAGTTTTCTTATGCTTTCTATAGTTTAGTTATGTTTGTTAAGGATCAGATGACTATATCCTAATGCTGTCATAGGAAGAATCAGTCGAGAATTGAGCTTTTGTGTGGGTTGCATAGTTGACATGCGCGTTAATTTATAGACATATCTGCAAAGGTATTTAGCCCCGAAGATAGCTTAACTTCCTTTCCGAAATCTTATAGATATTGATCAATGATATTTTAATGATTGGAGGGAGAAAAGATCACATGCCTAATTTCCATTGGGTTTCAATTTGAAACAACTTTCCAATGCCATCGATAGTATCGATACCTTAGCCTATTATTATCGAAACTATCGAGTGATGGCACTTTAGATGATTTTCCAGATCTAGCTTTTGGAAAATGTATATGAGAGAGTTCTAACATTTGGAGCGTTCACTGTAAGCGGTTATTGTACTCACTGCCCATTTGTTGCGACACCTCCTGCCAGCCGCTTAGGATGTCGGGGCGTCGCCTTTGGTTTGGCTGCAGCTTGTAATTGTATAGTGCTGGATTTTGGCGCACCAGATTAATAAGCGTGATAATATCATCGGTGGGCGCATTGTCCTTGTGATAACGTTTACGCTCCGACATTGTATCTGTGTGTGAATACGTGTGTGGGTGTGTGTGTGTGTGTGTGTTTGTAGCTTTTATAATTTGTTGCTTGTTGCTGGTGCTATTAATTGGCTTGCAATTGGAGCGCCGCCCTGCTGCCTATTGTTATTGTTTACGTGTTTTGCTTGCCCAGTCAATAAACGACGGGCGTTCACGTTTATTATTATTATTATTAGTAAACTGGGCAGCAGTCGGTGTCAGTAATCAAGTTCTTGTACAATGTTTTAACTGCGACTGCCAAACAATACAGGTGCATGTACGCCACGTGTGCACAGGCCAGCCAAATTGCACACACAATATTTCATTTCATTGAATGCACGTTAATTGTGCCGTCACATTGTACTTAAGCCACGAATTTATTTATTTCAATTACGCAGAAAACAATTTCGACGAGAAATTTTGGCTACAACAGCGTTGCCATACGATGTTTATGTATTCGGGCTGTTCGGCGTTGCCAGCGTGTTATCAACTGTGCTATCGGATGTTGCAATGGAATTTTCCAGGCGATTGTACGATAATGCTAACTAGTCGATTTATATTCGATATTAAGAGTCACGATTTTAAATGTAAAAAGAAATACCATAAATTGCTTCTTTTTATATTAATCATCTTCACATAGAGCACATAAGCATAAATTGCTCAAAACATTTATGTTGAAAACATGAATATTTGTCGCCATAGTGAGTAGATAACGATAACGCCAACCGATGCTGCACAAAGTATCGTCGATACTTTTGCTTTGTTTGGCTTTTGTGGTTTGCAGCAAATTGGATTTACAGAGCGCAAATAAACAATAATTGTTGTGTTAAAATGAGCACGCCCGCTAAAAACACTAATGGCACTGGGCTCGAGGATGTCAACATACCCGGACAAGCCTATTTGCGCGAGGCGCTCACCTCCTGCACAGATCCACTTAAAGCGATTGAAAGTTTTCAGGTTTGTTAGGGCGCGCAAAGTTGTTGTTTTCCATTAAATACTATAATTATGGTTAGTTGGAGAATGGCGTGCTATTGCCATCGCTGCGTCCCATGCTGCCGCTGTTGGATTTGCATGGCGTGCGTCGTCTGGACTTTCATACGTCGCTAATGGAGGAGCTGCGCGATAAGCTGATTGCCCACATCAACGATCTGGGCCAGAAGGAGCCGCGGGAGCGCGACAAGAAGCTGAAGGAGCTGCTCGTTAAGAGCTTTCCCATTGTGCGCGTCAAGTCGCTGCGACCCGTCGTTATGGCTATTCTACGCAACACGCAGCACATCGATGATAAATATCTGCGCATACTGGTTAGGGATCGGGAGCTATATGCGGACACGGATACGGAGGTGAAGCGTCAGATATGGCGCGATAATCAGTCGCTGTTTGGCGATGAGGTATCCCCGCTGCTCTCACAGTATATACGTGAAAAGGAGCACATTCTGTTCGATCATACGAACCTCAATAATCTATTCTTTCAGCCGACGCCCAAGGTGCGGCGGCAGGGCGAGGTGGTCCAGAAGTTGGCCAATATGATTGGCACCAGCGTGAAGCTGTATGACATGGTATTGCAGTTTCTGCGCACGCTCTTTCTACGCACACGCAATGTACACTATTGCACGCTGCGGGCGGAGCTGCTGATGGCTCTGCACGATCTGGAGGTGCAGGAGATTATCTCAATTGATCCGTGTCACAAGTTTACTTGGTGCCTGGACGCGTGCATACGTGAGAAGAATGTTGATATCAAGCGTTCCCGTGAGCTGCAGGGCTTTCTGGACAACATCAAGCGCGGACAGGAGCAGGTGCTGGGCGATCTGTCCATGACACTCTGTGATCCTTATGCGATTAACTTTCTGGCCACATCGGCCATCAAGATCTTGCATCATCTGATCAATAATGAGGGCATGCCGCGCGATAATCAAATATTGATACTGCTGCTGCGCATGCTGGCGCTGGGTCTCAGCGCCTGGGTAATGATCGATTCGCAGGACTTCAAGGAGCCCAAGCTGGATAGCCAGGTGGTCACGAAATTTCTGCCCGCACTCATGTCTCTCATGGTGGACGATCAGTGCCGCAGCCTGCATGGCAAATTGCCACCCGATGAACGCGAATCGGCGCTGACAACCATCGAGCACTCCGGCCCCGCTCCGGATGCTGTCGAGGCGTACATACAGGAAAGTTCAGTGGCCAGCATACTGGCCATGTACTATACATTGCATTCCGCACGCACCAAGGATCGCATGGGTGTGCTGCGCGTATTGGCTATTTTGGCCGCCTGCAAGGATGATCGCGCCTACGAGGATCCTTTTCTGCATTCATTGATCGCATTGCTTATACCAATGAGCGATGAGTTTGCCACCGAAGACTTTTGCACCACACTCTTTGATGAGTTCATATTCGCTGGTCTGAACCGCGAGAATGTCACCTCACGTCACATGCTCAAGCTGCTCTGGTATGTGCACAACAAGCTGCCCCCGGGCCGACTTGCCACACTGATGAAGACCATGCAGCCAACGACGGCACACAATGAGCACGTGCACAAGCTATACGAGACGCTGCAGGAGCGCATTGGCAACAATGTGGCGCCACCGGAGCCGCCAGCGCCCATCGTTGAGCCGCCGCCGCCACCGCCGCCAGTTGAGTTTGATTCGCCGCTGAAGACCATGCCAACGCCAGGGCCGCACTATAGTCCCCAATAGCCCGAGGCAGATCCGACGACTCCCCAGCTGGACCCGTTGGATAAGAACAGCAGATCACTGTGCCGAAGATATATGTATCCTTGCAGAATAGCTTCTCATACAACTCTTTAACTCATGGTTCCAAAGGCAGCTATAAGATATATACTAGTCTGATTTCGCTTTCAATTAGTCAACTTATGAGCAGCATAATGAAACTACGATTTGGCGAACAATTTTTAATTATGACAGCCATATGTTATAGTGCTCCGATCCGGCTGATTCCGACATCCTACACTATACTATATACATACATGCCCAGTTTCATGAAGATTCAAAACTGAGAGACTAGTGTGCATAGAAAGAAGGACTCTCCAGTTCGACTCAAGAATATATATATGTATGCTTTATGGAGTCGGACAGGACTCGTCTATTTTGCGACACAATTATGACATCCTCTGCAAGGATATAGACAGTTTGTATCCTTAAGTCGATTCTAGTTAATGCCCAAGCTTGGCTTAACCTAAGATCCATGCTAAAGCATTGAATTGAAATATCCATATCCATAATATTATCAATCTATTTGTCTATTTAACCAATCCACATAATTGTCTATCTATAACTACGCTCAGGCGATCGAATTAATGCTTTTCTTCAATTGGCAAATTCAAAATGCAACCGCTGAGTGATGCCACGTGTTGCGAAATACACATGATAAGTTCGAAGATAGGTGGCAACGCCGAACAAATTTGTGAATTCACGCTGAATTCATGAAATGATGAACGCACCGATTTATGAAATTATTTATATATAAATATATACTCATGTATACCCCAAGAGGTTTATCTCAAAGAGTTTGCTTAGTGACAAGCGTACGAAATATTTATATCTATATCCAAGTAGACCATAAATAATCATTGCAAAAATGCTCAACTATGAGATATCCTATACCATATACTAGAACATAACTAATCCAGCGTATTATCTTAATATATTTGATTATATTTTAGTATATACATACTCTATATATATAACCATAACTTTAATAAAGTTGCCATCTTGTTAGATGAGTTGTCTGACGACCGACTTCTTAACTATAAACTAACTAAATAGTTCTTATATATTTATTTTTATAAATGTGAATGTTTTTTTTCTATATACACTATATATTCCAAATATACGTCTAAACTACTGAAAACATTTTGAAGTTTACCTTACGAGCAAGTTGCACAACTGAAGCCTACGAACCGATTTTAAGGTGATTCAACTAAAGTTTCCCAGCCATAACTCAGCAGTAAATATAACCATCTAACTGAAATTTGGTATGTGGGCTACAACATGGTCTATGGTCTAAATAAGATATAGTAACAAGAACAAACCCTTGCAAAAACCATTTTTCGACCAATTGTATCTAATGCAGCTTTATAATATTGTCGTCCGATTTTGATTAAATGAAAGAAAACTATAGTACAAAGTATTGCAAAACAAGCAGTTGATAAGTTTGGTTGAAATGTCTGTCTAAAAAAATAGAAAACTAATTTTTCATCTGATTGTTCCTATGGCAGCTTTAAGATGTTCGATTTTTACCAAATTTGGTCAGCCATTATAAAACACAATGAAACTTCGATTTGATGAGTTTGGTTTGAGATATTTTATCCTAGAAAAACAAGAAGTTTTTGAAACTAATGTTGATATTTGACCGATCGTTACTACAGCAAGAAAGTATAATATATATATATGTATTTATACCCTTGCAGTAATGTTTTTTATACAAAAACTCAATTTCTGAGTGTTCCTATAATGTGGTCAGATTTTGATCAAAAAATATAGGAAACTATATAATAGTATTTGATAAAAAGTTTTTCATACAAAAACTCATTTTTCATCCGATAATTCCTATGGCAGCTATAAGATATAGTGGTTTGATTTGAACTAAATTTGGTCAGGATGTACTTAACATAAAGAAACTTCGAATATGTGACTTTGATCAAAGTATCTGTATAAACAAAAAAGTTTTTCAATCAAAAACATATTTTTCACCCGATCTTTCTTCTTCTAGCTGCCAAATCTACATAATATTATGGTCCGATTTTGATTAAATGAAGTAAAAAGTATTGTAAAACAAGCAATTCGTGAGTTTAAATAAAATATCTGTACAAGCAAAATAGTTATCATTCGAAAACTCATTTTTCACCCGATCTTTCCTATGCAAGCCATAAGATATAGTGGTTTGATTTCAATCAAATTTGGTCAGCATGTACTCAACATAAAGAAACTTCGAATAGATGACTTTGATCAAAGTATCTGTATAAACCAAAAAGGTTTTTCAATGTAACTTAATTTTCACCCGATCTTTCTTCTTCCAGCTGCCATAGCTATATAAACTTGCGGTCCGATTTTAATTAAATTAAAAAAAAAACTATAGTATAAAGTATTGCAAAACAAGCAATTGCTGAGTTTGGATGAAATATCTGTATGAGCAAAAAAGTTTTCATTCGAAAACTAATTTTTCATCCGATTGTTTCCCTATGCCAGCTATATTATGTATGGTAAATTAAAAGAGACCATGTATTAAATATATAGTAGTATATTCAAAACTTTTAAAAAGAACGCCTAAAACTAAATGACAGTAACTGTATGGAATATCAGGGGTGGAGATAAGCGGAGTTCAGTTCTTTTTCGGGACTCTGGACTGACACTCGGCTCTTCTACGCATTCAGTTCCGTGACTGTGGGCTCCGGCGATGTGGATGTCGGTGGCGGTGATGATGATGACGAATCCGAATCATCATCCGGCTCTTCGCTTTTCGGTGGAGGCGATGATGGCTCCGCGGTTAGCAGTGCTTCAATAGCCGCCGCTGCAGCGGCCGATGCTCTTGTGCGCGGACAGGGCGCCGAGCGGAGCGGATAGGAAACAGCTGATGACTGTGGCTCCGAGTCGGATATCTCGAAACTCTCCTCGTTGAGCTTATATAGTTCCAAATATTCGTTGTATATGTGTTCCCATTGCGTGTGCGGCTTCAGCGACTGCAAAACGCACTTCTTCAACTCCACTCTCGGCACAGTCTTTGCAGAGAAAGAGATAAGAGAGGGGGAGAATTAATTGCAGTTAAATTAAATATGATACAATGACACTTGCCTAAAGCGATACTTGAACTAACAGCTAAGGCTAAGATTGTATATTAAAAGTGTTCACTTTGGTTCTCTCTTTCGATTTGCGCTATTTTCTTTTCTATTCTAGCAGGCAATTGTTTATAATACAAATCTTGTAACTGGTTATATTATTTGGCTAGCTGGTGCAGTATATTGATCAAAAATCTATTATGTTCTTTTCTTTTGTAAGAAATACACAAAAATACCAGTTTTTCGACCGTGATATTTCAAAATCGTTCAGCACCCATTTATTTCAATTATTTTTTGTGTAGAGTCTTGAAAAACAAAAATGCAGAATTCCAGAGTTTTCCAACAATTTTCCCAGCCGAATATAATTAGACTTTCACCCATCCACTCCCATTTGCCACCCAGGGTGTTGGATTTTCCTAAAATCGAGTGATTTGTTGCACAGATCTTTAAAGATAGGTTAGAAACCAATTGAATGGGAAACAAAAACTTTCATCGATATGATTACTATATAATTACCGCCAAATCAAGACTTTTTAAGCTTCACATTTTGGCTGCCATAGAGTCAAGTGTTTGACAAGGCTTTAAGCTTATGATTGCCCACTATCTATATATAAAACAGTTTGTCCTGATTAGTGACTGACTGATTGGCAATCATCGCACAGCCCAAACCGTAAGAGCTACAAAGCTGAAATTTTCACAGAAGTTTCCATCTCTAATGAAAGTGCACATTAAGCCGGGATTTTGGAAAATTCCACCCACAAGCCTGGAAAATCGCAGAAAACTAGTGTATGAATCCTTTTTGCTTGCCAACCAATCATATTCAAACCTATTTTCCCAAGACCTATATGAAAGCTCTACACATTAAATGATTATAAACGTGTCTCACCGATTTTGCAAAATTCACCTGCACGGTTGGAAAAATCGGTGTAAAACTTTGGAATTTGACATTTTTAATATTGATGCGATTGGCTTCAAGCTCATTTTCAAGGTTCTACACAAAGACATAATAGGCACTTGAAAGGTTACAACTTGATCAAGCGTATCTTTTAAATAATGCACACAAGTAGCTTTGAAGGCACTTGAAAGCTTACAAGCTTGGAGAACACTTGAAAGCATAGTAGCCTGGAAATCACTTGAAAGCTTACAAGCTTGTAAATCTCATGAAAGCTTCCAATCTTGGAAAACACTTGAAAGCTTACAGATGAAGCCTTCTACTATTGCAAGGCCATGTTGTTTCCTTTGTCCCCTTAATCTGTTGATTTATCAATAATTACTTGATTCCGGCGGCTCCACCTCGTTGAGCAAACTATCGAGAAAGACCCGCAGACGCTTCTCGGTGGCGTAGGTGGCCAATTGAAAGGTCAACATGACGTGCCAGTGCTTAAGCTCCTCAAAGGCTTCCAAGGACTCGCACAGCTTGATTTGATTCTCCAGAAAGAGCACCTTGGCCGTTTGTTGCCAGCTCCCCGGATCGCTGTAAGTGTACAAATTGAGTAAGGTATAACAAAATATGGTATAGTATTTGCGAACTAACATTTCAACGGCGCCGCGTAGACTGAGGTAGTTCTGCGTGCTCGCCTGCATGCTGAGCAGCGGAAATTTGCGATTCACATGCTCCAGATCCCGCGGCAATGAGCCACGAATGCCATTGAACATGATTGCATCGCCGGTGCCAAGTACCAGCCACGATTTCAAATTCTTTGCATACGAATAGGAATTGCCGCTGGGAAAGCCAATCAACGGCATACCCTGATCCGTAACGGCAAACTGAAAGACCATGCCGTGTTTACTCAGCAGCTCCAAGCAGTTGGTGGACAAACGAATGCTTCGCTTTGTAACATTCCAAATCCTCAGCAGGCCGCACTCGGTCAGCACGCCCAACATTTGATTGTCCGGACTGAAGACGCATTGGAGCGCATTGCTGGTTAGCGAGATGGCAGGAAAGACAGGACAACCGGTTTGCATGGCCAGCAGACGCATGCTGCCATCCAGCGAGCAGAGCACCGCATATTTGCTGCACAGACTGACATTGATCACCGGCGAGCCCACATACATATCCCAGAGATGGTCCCGGCTTAGCTGAGCCGTCACCTTGGCAACCATGCCGTAGCCGGTCTTCAGGTGTCCATTCTGCACGTGTATGCGGTATTCTTGCAGGGATTTGGTAAACTCGCATTTACTGTTCGCCGTTATCTGCATCTTGTTGCCCAAAGTATTGCTGTTGCTCATATCACCAAGCAGCTGCATTGAGGTACGTCTGGGCGCAATGGCAGACGTTGCAGCTGGCGCTGGTGGCGGCATCAGACGTGCCACCTGATCCTGCCCACGGCCGAACAGCGGCTCCGGCATCAGCGTCTCCACGTGGCTCATTGTTGATACCTTCGCGCTGCTGCTGCTGGACATGATGCCGCTGATGAGAGATAGAGATAGAGGCAAACTTATTAGATGAAACTCCAACAGCAAACAAAACAAGAAAGGAGGGATATCTTGGGAGTGCCGAGGCTATATACCCTAGCAGCAATGTTTTTAGACAAGACTCAAAACTCGAAATTCGTCTGATTGTTCCTCTATGCTATGCGCTAAAACTCTCACTTTGTTTGGATCTGATACAAAAACTCATTTTTCACCCGATCCTATAACACTATATGTGATATAGTGGTCAGATTTTGGCCAAACTTAGTCAAGATTGTATAGACTCAGCAGAGACTCGGTTTGGTTGAGTTTGCTGAGGATATCTTTATAAACAAATAAGTTTTTCATACAAAAACATATACTTCGATCGATCATTTCTATGGCAGCTATGTGTTAAAGTGATCCGATCCGGCTGGTTCCGACATATGTACTGCCTGCAGCAAAAAGAAGGATCTGTGCCAAGTTTCATTACGATAGCTTTAAAACTGTGAAACTAGTTTGCATAGAAACAGACGGACAGACGGAAATTGATCTATCGACTCGCCTATTGATGCTGATCAAGAATATATATACTTTGTGTGATCGGAAACATCAACCCTTCCACATTTCATGACAAATTTATAAAGATATGTCAGAAGTAGCGTAATATTGCGCGTAAATATGAGATGGTGTGATCAGCCACTTAAAAGAGATCTTTCAGTCTTTTGTTGTAAGCTGGAGCAGAGCAGAGAAGACGTTCTACAGATTCTTTCAGCTGTCCATTATCTGATCAAGCAGGATTACAGCTGAAAGCAGCTGTTACATCTTAAGGGTGGGGAGAATACATACCCGCTGCTGGTTAAGCCGCTGGCGCTGCCACCGCCTGGCTCATCCACATCATTGAGCGGTATAAACATGGGCGTAATGCGTCGCCTGCCATCTTTGGTGCGTGTCTCCGTTTGTTTGCTAATGGCGCGCGCGGGTGATACGGGTGATGATGATGATTGTTGGACGGGCAGGCGTCGCTCCATGGCCGCATTGGGCAGCGCAAAGCTGGTTAGCTCTGGCAGGCATCTGCTTGACTGGATCTTTGCCTTCTGCTTGGCATAGTTATCCTCAACGGAGCCGTATTTGCGCTTGAATATGATATTCCTATCCTGCTCGGAGACGCGTGTGCCCAGCTCGCCCTCGTTGAACTGCAGGCAGGCAACGGTGCCATCGCCGCTGCAGGCCATTAGCAGGCACTGTTCCGGTCCCCATGACATGTCCAGCACGCTATCATTGAACAGCTCATGGATGACAATCATCGGACGCTGTAGCGTCGTCATCCATACCGATAGCGAACGATCTCGCGAGCCGACGCCCAGCACACAATACTGCATCGGTTTGCTGGAACTGTCGCCACCCAGGAATCGCTTCAGTATGGAGTTGTGGAAGCGCACACAGGTGACCGCCTTCCGATGTCCCACAAAATCCTTATCACACTTCCAGCCCTCGCGCTCAATGATCTGCGCTGTGGGTCCGCCGCCGTTCATTGCATGCGCTGATACTAAATACTGGCCATCGGGTGACCAGGAGAGCCTAAGTACGTGCGTGGTGCCACCGCACTCCTGAAATGGCTCCGATATCGTTGAGCTGCAGGACCAGTCGATGGTGCGCCAGATCCTAATGGTGCGATCATCCGACTGCGAGGCCAAAAACTTACCAACCGGATCCCAGGCAATGCCCTTAACCAAACCCGTATGACCCTTCAACGTGTGCACCATATTGGGCAGTGCGCGTGCATCCCACACAATGATCGTATTATCAATGCTGCAGCTGGCCAAGTAGATATCATTTGGTGACCAGGCCAAGTCCAGGACATCCCCGTCATGTCCGCGCAGCGTGTGTATGCATTTCCATGATTCATGATTCTGTTGCATGCCACCCGTGCCAAATACGCCGCTGGGGCCAACCGCCTTGCGCCATATCATGACCAGCTTGTCATCGGAGCCGGATGCAAGCATATGACCACCTTGGGACCAGCGTACACAATTCACGCACGCCAAATGCTGATCCATTTGGCAGAGCATCTTTGGCACCGACGCATCATTCTCATCCTTCTCGGAGAGCACGGGCTTCAGATTCCATATGACAACGCGCCCGGAGTCGTTACCCTGGCCACCAGTTGCAAATTTCGTGCAATCCTGATGCACATCCACCGAGAAGATTGGCTTATCTGCACCAAAACAAACAGTTAATACAATCCATTTGAGTTACTGGCCGATACTTACCATCATGGTGCACCCAACCCGGCTTCACGAGCCTCATTAATGCGGCTTCTCTCGTTTGTTTGTAGAAATTCGCGGATCCAATAGCCGCTAGAAATTATAATATTTGCCGGCAAATAGGAAAGCAGTGTGACCGATTCTTAAATGCAAAAATATACCACTTACTTCAATATGAAAAACCAAAAATATATCATCCCAATGTTGCGCGGCTCATAAATCGCCGTGCTTCGTATTTATGCAGACTATTGTTTTCTTACTACGTATTTAACCCAAAAAATTTGTTATATTATTCTATAAATTTCAATTAAAATCATATCGAGTGTATCTATTTGACGCCTACTACAGCGCAGTTAATAAATTACTAGATCGATTATTGCAAACTACAAAATAACTCATTTAATCATTAACCAAAAATTTAAGTATCTAATAAAAATCGAACCAAAAATAGCTGAATTATTGACATTTAAAAATAAATAAACGTACACACACACATGCTTATGCGATATCCTTATATATATCGAGTACAATCAACAACTCTATGCCGCCAAATGTACTCATTATCGATAATGCCTGTTTGATTGTCGATAGACGCATTCTGTAAAATTTTGCGGTATCCAAGCCAGCGGCTATTGCGTTCAACAAAATAAATAACTGAAATATCAATTAACAAGTGTAAAGTGTTTGTGTAAAACGTTGAAAATTGTCAGAGATCGACTTAATAAAGCTAATAGAACATTGTTAAAGACAATTACCGGCAGCACAAAGAACGAAAAGATCAAAAGGGTAAGAAGGTACAAACAAAGCGACAAATGCATACGTTTGAATGAAAGAATGTATGTGTGTGTGTGTGTGTGTGTGTGTGTCAAACAAACATTCAAAATAAGCGAATGAAAAAAAATGCATGGAAAACGAAGGCTAAATAAGCACACAAATAGAACATACACTCACTTATGTACGTACATATGTATGTATAAACATATGTATGTATCTTTTCCAAATGCGTAGATAAAGTTGTTACCGATTTGTTGTTGACCTTCGCTTTGCTAATCAAAACGAATCAGTTGCCGCAAAAACCCAACAATGAACTCTTTCAATGGCAGCGGCAACTTAACCTCGTTCACAAGCCCAAATGTGCGGAAATACATGAATATATGTATACATATGTATGTACGTATACATACTGTTGTTTGCTTGTATGTAAATTGAAGTACAAGCGAAAAGTGGCACAAAAATTAAACATAACTAACTATTGCTGTCATTTCGTGTTATACTTAGTTTTTTTTAATTAGTGAATCTGTTTGCGCGCGCTTTCTCTACAAGCACGCATACATACACACAGTTACACACAGGTTGCCGCTCACACTCATACGCATGCATCCATGAACAGAATTCGGTCTATTACTTAACAAGCCATACGATAAAACGAGCAAGCCGCTATTGTGCTCTCTCTTTCTGTGTATTTGTCTCTCTCAGTGCCAAAATGAACAACACACATCATACAGGCATGGTGTAATTATATTAGGTGGCTTGTTGGTTTCAGATTTACTTAAATTAAATCAGTTAATTTTAAATATAATCATATTTAGCGCACACAAACGTAATTCACTGCTACTAAATTTTTGGCGAAGTGTAAAACTAGAACAAGTCCAATATACATATCAGATCAAATCAAATCAGAAAATGTGAATTTTCTATTGACTGGCTACTTGTATGTTACCACCTTATATTTTTGCATCATGCATACAGGTGAGCCAAGAGCGCGCAACCTACTTCCATTTTTGGTGCGCTCAGCTCTCCAGGCTGCGCTGCTTCGGACATAATAGCAAATATGTACATATATAAGTTCATATGTGTGCGTGTGTGTTTGTAAAGAAACAGTTATTCAAGCCAAAATAAAAATGCCCAAAACAAAGTTGCATTTTTTTCTTAAAGTTTTTTTTACTTTCTATTTTAGTTGAGGCTTGTTGCTGCCTATTACGCTGGCAATGGTATTAAATACTGAATGAAATTCGGCGCTGGGTTTTTGTACTACCGTTATTTCGAATATCGCTCAGCGGCAACCTGTTTTCACGCATTTGCTCTCTTCGCTCCTTGCTATTTGTTGCTGTTTTCACATTCTTATGAGAATTCCAATAAGACGGGCTTGTCTTTCACTTTCGGTCAGACGCAACATATGAATGTGCGTATGTATGTATGTATGCACATAGGAAAGTTGATTTTTATGCGTGCCGGACCAAAAACAAGGTCAACATTAATTATATGCCGTTTGTGTGTATGTGTGTGTAGGAGCGCGGCAATAAACAGAAAACATCTTTGACGCATATCTCTATTTATAAATTGCGATGTTCGCGCTCGCCCACGCAATTCTTTTCAGTATTTTGCGCCCCCTCCCCTTAATACTTCCACAAACCCTTTGCAATCAATTTACCACAAGTACAGTTTTTCTTTTGCAATGTAAATTGATTGGTGTAAAAGGGGAAGCGAAAAACACAGAGCCATGTTGCATATTAGAGGTGGCAAAACTAGCGATAATATCAATACTGTGAAGCTTATTAAAAATTAAAAATAGTTTGTGATAGAACATATTATTAAATCCACTTTGTTATAATTAATTTTTTCAAGGTTATTAAGTTATCGATAGCATCGATGTTTTAGGCTATTTATGATTTGCAAAAACAATCGTTGCTTTGCCATCTCTATTGCATAAAAGCGGCTATCGCATTATTGTCTTATATAAATAGTAAAACAAATTTGCCAAACGCCGCTGTCTATACACACACACATATACATATGTACATATATGTGCATACATATGTACATATTTGCTTTAGTTGCGTCTTAATTTGCATTTAGTGTGCTTTGAAGCCAGCCACAGCCACTTGCGCAGTTTTGCATCTTTGTAAACAAGAAAATGGCTGCAACCGCAGTGGCAACCAATAATAACGAGTGCATATGACCTAGATTTTGACTTTTTGGATGCGTTTTATTTTAGCTGCCTGCACGTAGCGCCGCACGCAAAGGAAACATTTTTATTTCTTCTTAGTTTTTAGGCTGCTGTTTGTTTAAGGCACTTTCGCCTGTTCATAATTAAAAACAACAACAATTTGTTGCACTTAACCGCTGTTGGGTGGTTGGCAGTGTTGTGAAGCTTGTATAAACAGCTGCTGGCCGCTGCATGGCGTTGCCACTTCCAATTACAAACATTGTCACATACATACATGCATATGTATGTATTTACGCGCACAAATACTCGTAGTTGAAATTTTCAAGTTCAATTTAATGATTAAATGCAGTCTTTTATTTATAAACTATATGAACTGCATTTTTATTAAGATGTTGAACTGTTGTTACTAGCATTTCCTGCTTACCTTAATCGTAGAATTAGAATTTAACTTTAAAAATGCAAATTTTATTTATCAAATGTAGAATTTAATAAATAAGGAGCTTGTATTTTTCTGTGAAAACCAATAACAATTCAAAATTAACAGCTTTCTGCATTATTCACAGAGTAAGTTCAGTTGTTCATTAAAATGGAATTTATTCTGAGCGAAACGAACCAACTACATATGTACATATACATATGTATGTATGTATGTATGTATGTATGTATGTATACATTCATATGTTGCTTTTCTATGTTACGTCTTAGTTGTCACGTAATACACTTTTGATATGACGACGCAGTTGCTGCGCACGCCTGTTGTAATTGGGGAAGCTGCGTTTAGGGTTGCCCATAAATATGCAGCATATATACATATATACATACATACATATACATATGTTTATGATATGTAGCGCTTGTTTTGAACTGCGCGTTTAATGTTGATATGCAGCAACAAAACCAACCAGACGCTTATCAGCATTGCTTGTACACGTTGTGCTTATCAGTCATAATTGCTGTCGTTTCTAAATGGCATTATTTGCCACGACGTATGTATGTATGCACATATCAACGCAAACAATAACAAACTGCAACAAATAACACAACAGTGTTTTTATTTTATTTTTTTAATTGCTTGCGTCTGTTCTGTGCACTCGCAGCAGTGTGGCAACGCTGCCGCCGACAAATATTATGCAAATTGTATCTCCCTTGCTGGCACTGTATCTCAATATATGTATGTGTGTATGTTACCATACATACATATGTATGTTGTTTTTTTTCACAACCGGAATTTTTTTCGCTGTTGCTTTTGCTGCGCGCATTCTCACGTACACAAACGCATCAAGCGAGTTTGGTTTGCGCTCAGCTGCTGCTGCTGCCGCCGCCGCTTCACACTGTTACTGTTGTGTTATCACTGCATTTGCTTTGTGCTACATATTCTCGGCGCTGTTTCGATTTCGTACATTTTGCGCTGCACTCGCACGCACGTACACAGATACGCTAGCATACACACACAGATACGCTCGCTCGTACACAGATACGAACGTGTACGAAAAAGTGACGACTGAAAAGCGTCGTCGACGACGACGTCAGCGTCGGCAGCAACATCAACGCAGCGGTTTTTATTTTATATATTTTTTTGTCAGTTTGCCTTTGTGTTTCTTGCGTGCAGACGCGTTTCGTTATTGAGCTCATTCCACTCTGTAAATTCAATTCGCACTTTGCATAAAATATATTTAAAAAAAAATTAATTTAAATTAAATAATTTAGTCTATTAAAGTGTACACAAATCTATCAAAGCGTGTTGTTTAGCTGCAGGTAATTGATGTTTTTTTTGTTGTTGTCTAAATATGGCTTAAATGCGCAATGTGCAACTAGATAGAAAATTGCCAAGTTCAAAATACGAATTCAACATAAGTATGTATGTGTGTGTGTGCGTGCGTGTGTGTGTGTATGAATATGTACTATTTGTCGTGCGCGCGTGGCGTGGGCAGCTGCAACAACAACAACAAACTAGTCGGCGGCGTCCGGCACTAAATGAAAAATATCTACAAAAATTGTAAACCTGTTTACGCAGTGGGCGCATTTTCACCAAACTCTAACTCCAACACAGGCAAAAAAAAGAAACACATGCACGCCAAGTCTCTCGCTCTCCCTCTCTGTTGGTTTCAGGCTCCACTACTCCTCCACACGACAATTGAACTAATTTTTAAACGTTTACCAACACAAAATTAAACCAACAACAAGAACAGCAACAATCGCATCAAAGACGCGCACAGAAACAAACATACACAAATACACACATACATATATATATATATATATATATATATATGTATGTACGTGCATGTGTATGTAATACACGCGCCGGTGTATACACACACACTTATATATGTATATACATACAGACAAAACGACGCTATACGCACTTTCAACTTGAACGCCAACGTTTTAAAATCAGTGTCCCCAAAAATAAAATACAAAAAGCATGCATACATACATACATATATACATTTACATATGTACATATGTATGTATATACGAGCGTGTAATACATGCACAATAACAACAACGCACCTGGTAGCAAAGCGATCAAGTTGTATCGAATCGTTCAGACTTCATTTGATTGAACTTATCTTTGCCTTCAACGAATTATAAGCCAAGTAACTGATTATCGTTCATTTAAATAAGTTCAATCTTATTTTCGTTCAATTGAATATCCGAATATATAGGAAATCTTTAACATTTGTGCTAATTAACAATAAATGCATTCATATCAATTCAATTATTACTTAAAACTGTTTTTGAAAAGTAATTGTAAGCAACGGACAATAGGAATGATACGATTTTGGCAATTGAATCAATGAACGCTAATTGTTTCGTTCAGTTGAAATTGCACTACTAAACTACTTCAATGAATTGAACTAGAAAGTGCAGCTCAACAAAGCGAGCTGCGCTGCTTGAAAGTCACGTCACTTGCGTTGTTGTTGTTGCCGTGGTTTTAACGAGAGAGTGCAACGAGCGCGCGCGCCAATGCAATGTGTGTATGTATTTGTGCCCACAATGTGTATGTATACATCATACATGTGTTGTTGTGCGTATTCCTTTAGCGCTGCGCTTTGTTTATTGTTTTCGCGTCCCCAAAGAGAGCAGCTCGCTTGCATACACATGCGTACGCTACGTACTTACATTTTTGTAATATGTATGTATGTATTTTTATTAGTACATCAAGTTGTCAACCAGCGCTTTTGTACCTTTTCTGCGTATACAATTTTAGCACTTAATTGACAATTCTATATATGTATGTACATATATAAAACGTACAACTTGTTAAATGTTGATAAGAGGACACAAAAGTTTTCAAGTCATTTTTTCTGTTTGCTTTTGTTTTGTGACGAAATGGCAATGCGCAGCGAATATACAAGTCTGGCAACACGGCAATAATGACGCCGCTATTGCCGACTGGTTATTTTGTTGCCAGCTGTTATATATATTTTTTCTCTCTCTTTTAAATAAAAACGAAAGGGCATTGCTTTTGGTATACAAAGCATACGTATTCATATGTATATGTACATGTATATGCATACATTAAATGATTTAACAAAAGCATTAACCTTCGTTAAGCGCAGCGTTGCCACCTTACACGATGGACCAACCGTTTAACAACACTGTGAACTGTTTGTCGCCGTTTCTAATTTGAATTATCTTTCTCTTGCGTTTTTGCAGCAACCAAACAACACAAATGCGGCGAAAATCAACAAGCCGAAGACGATGGATGATGCTCAAGCTCAGTATAATAACAATGAGGACTGTGCCCAAATAGCAGTTAATACAAATAAAAACACTTAAAACACCTCCAGTGAACAACAACTAAAACACGCTCAAAAAGCTCCAAAGCACAAACATTACAATTTAAGCCTTAAGTTCACACAACCAAATACAAAACAATAACACTGTAGACAGAGTAACAAAAAAACATAGTTTACCCTGTGACGAATCGAAAAGAGAATTCCAAATCCAATCTCTTGTAAACAGTAACAAGCAAGAACATGTTCAATTTCCATAAGCCACGCGTTTATCGCTCAGCGGACGGCTGCTGCATTTGCCGTGCCAAATCGAGCAGCTCACGATTCACGGCCTCGCGCAAATATGAAAAGGAATCGATGCAGTGCTTCGATCTCCAAGAGCCTCGCAATGGCGAAATCTGCAATGCCTGTGTGCTCCTGGTCAAGCGCTACAAGCGGCTGCCCGCTGGCAGCAAGCGGCATTGGGGACATGTAAGTACAATATACACACACATACATATTTTAATCTGAGAGAGTTAGAGAGAGAGAGAGAGAGACAAAGAGCGTAAGCTCTCTGCTTGATAGACAAATTGGCAAATTATCTACATACCTACATAAAATATGTGGGACTACCGAAAACTTAGTTACATTTAAGTAAATATATGTGTAGATGAATTAACAAAACAAGACAATAAGTTTTTCATGCCACATCTCACTTTTCTGCTATGAGCTATAGTATTCCGATTTGCATTATTTTAAAAATTAATTTTCTAATGATCTACAGCAGCCATATACATATGTATGTACATACATACATTCTTATGTACGTATCGATTTTTGTACATCACTAGTACATATCGATAATATCGATACTTTTGCGCTCTCTCTCTCTCTTTTTCTTTGACAGTTTTAAAATTAAAATTTTACTCACTTTCTTTCTCCGCTCGTCGCATTTGACAGGTGGTTGATGCTCGCGCTGGACCCGGCACCAAATCGCTGGCCAAACAAAAGCAGAAGCGCGAAAATGAAGCCGAGGCGAAGAGTAGCGGCAGCGGCTCCTTTATACCCGAGAAGTTTGCTAAAATCTTTAAAAAGAATCGCAAGGGCAAAATAACAGCAGCAGCAGCCCCAACAGCACCGCCATCTAACGACGAGCAGCAGCAGCAACAACAACAACAGCGCAATTGCAGCAGCAACGAAAACTCTCCTCACTCCGAGGAGCAGCCCAGCGATTCGAATGAAAGCTACGATGATGAGCAGCAACAGCAGCTGAGTGGAGGCAACTCCAGCTCTGCCTCCAACAACGCTAGCACCAACTCCTGCTCCTCTGTCGCCGCCGTCACTGCTGCCGCAACGCCATATCAAACACGCAAGCGGACCGCAGCTGCTGCGCTGGCAACAGCAACAACAACAACAACAGCAATAACAGCAACAACCACTGTGAAAGCAAATAAAACTGTGGGCCAACGCTTGCGGCTAACGGGCAGCAAGCGTCGTCGCATCCTCGAGCCGATGAAGCATCGACGCGCCGTCGACAATGTGCCCTTCTTTGAGGAGCACGATCTGCTGCGCCTGGATGTTTGCTGTGGCATCGTATTCCAAAGTCTTGCACTGGGCAGCGCCTGTTATATCATAGATCCCGAGCTGTACAAGCCCTGTGAGAAGCATCTCAAGCGGCGGCAACAACAACAACAGCACCAGCAAAAACAACATCAACATCAACAACAACAACAACAACAACAACAACAACAACAATTGGTGCAGTTGCAGTTGCAGCCAGCAGAGATTGAGCCAAAGCCAAAAGTTAGTCAGAGCATCAGCACGCCGGCATTGAAGAAGCATCTTTTGTACTTTAAGCGACAGTCGGAGTCATTTCCACAGGGTGAAATCCATAGAATAAGTCCAATTCCATTGAATAAGACTGAGGCCATGCCGAATGCAACAACAGCAACAATATCAACTGTACAACAACAGCAGCAACAACAACATTCCACAGCCAACAGCAGCAGCTTATCGCTTACATTGAAGCCGGGCAGCATCACAGCCGTGACGTCATCAGCCTTGCAGCATGCAAGCATAATAACAACAACAGCTGTGGGCGCCGCATCCCCCTCATCGCTATCATCATCGTCCAATTGCTCCACCTCCTCCTCGGTGGCCACCAAATTCAATGACAACTCCTCGGACTCGGGCTTTGAGGAGCATGTCCTTGAGCGTAAATCATCCGTTAGCCCGCCAACGGTGAGTAAAAGATAGTAGAAACTAAAAGAAGAATGATAATAATGGGAAAATATAAAAATAGTATGTATTTAAGCCAAATTCATCGATTCATTTCATGTAAAATAATTAAGTACAAAAATATACTATATACTACTTGCAGAAACAACAATATTTTTGTTTGCTTCGTGATCAGCATACTAGACTTAAGAGTTAGAATTAGTTCGTTCCGAATAGGTTTGTTTAAAAAATGAACTAGTTTGCTGATTGTAGTTCACAATCTAAAAGATACGAACGATCAGTTGAAAATTACAGATTTGAACGATATTTTAAAATATAAGTATGACATTAATTTTTTATTTTAAAAAGTTTAAAAAACCACAAACTGGGAATTATGGGAACTACATGTTTTTCCGTATAAAATAGGGAAGTAGAAGCGTAAATTAAAGATATTTCATTAAAAACAACATTATGTCGGTACAAAATGATGTAAATGTTGATAGTAAATAGTGTAGAGTATTAAAACCTATCGATAATATCGATTGTAGCAACGATCTTTTGCCATCTCTTATTAAAGCTCGTTCTCTTGACATTGAGCTTATGCTCATGCCATCTCTTTCTAATGCATATGCACGCGAGCGTTGGCTGAGAGAGCATTAAGAGTTGAGCGCAGGTTCGTGTCTCTGCTAAGTAAGTGTACAAAGCGTAATTGCGAGCTTAAGATTTTCTCCTTGCTCTGCAAGGATATACACTAGTCGGCATAAATATTTGTCGTCAGTCTGTTATGATCCACACTTGACTTATAGAGACAGCAATAGCTGGGCAGAATATTTACGAGTTAATAGTGGAAGTAACATTTAAAGATATGTGTATAAGTTTTTCCAAATTGCAGGACTTCATCTTTAACTCATTTGCCTTTTATAGTAGTAGTTTAGAGTAGTTCTTATATTTAATCATTTAAGACACTTAAACAAGCTATTTAGTTTTGAAAAATCACGAATAAGATTTCAATTAAGAGACATTTCAAAAATTCTACAAATATTTTCATCCTTAGACGAGTAAGTTTTTCATACAACTCTATATTGATTTCTTGATTGTGAACATTTCCAAAAACTAGTATAATAATATAAATAAAATATATAATTTAAATTTAGAGAGATTTTTAGTATGTTTAGTAAATAAATAACTTATTTTTGTGTTTTTATTAAGCTTAAATGTAAATTTAAATTCAAAATCAAGGACAAGATCTCTAGCCATAAAAGTGAAATTAGAAATCAGCTCATGCGAGCTCAAAATAATAAAATGCCTAATTTTAGATTGCTCTCCCAAATGTCATATTATAAATAGTTGAGGCTGTTTTATTAAGATTAATGTGTGGAATATAAAAGATCCTTAACATAGGGCCTGAGAGTAAACAACTATATTTATGGCATTTGCTGTAATTTGACAAATCACTAATGAAAATGTTTTAATTTTGTATATTACAGCAGGACGAGATGCAGCTGGAGAAGAAGCTGCGTGGCGGCAGTGGCAGCGGGGGCATGCAACGTTTGATCCTGGCCAGCGGTCTGCCCATAAGCGGCCAGGCACAGAATCTGGTGCTGACGGGCAATGAGTTTGCCGCACGCTTTGTGCAGCGTCAGCAGCAGCAGCAGGCGCTAAAAATAAATGTGCTTGGAGGAGCAGGAGGCGCACAGGCGGCAGTAGCAGCAGCAGCAGCAGCAACAGCAACAACAACAGCAGCAACACCAACAGCAACAGCAACATCATCATCATCATCAACGACAGCAACAGGATCTCAAAGCAACAAAATGCGTGCAATATTTAATAATGCCAATACAATACAACATGAGAACGGTGTTACCACCATTCTGCCAGCATCCTCGCTGGCGGCGAGCAATCAAACGGCTGCCATGAATGCCATTGCCCCCAGCACGGTGACCATAACGCCGGCCAAGAAGAATGCCCTCAGCAATGCCAATACAACTGGTGGCAGTCTTGTGGCCAATCCCAAGTTTATACTGCTCAAGCCGGCGATTGGGAAGTTTGGTAACAGCGAGGGCAGCGCAATCTGTGCGGAGGTGAAAATAGCTTAAGGAAAGCAGCAGCACCGACAAACACACACACACACACACACACACACACAGAGAGATAAAAGGCCGCCATTATGTTAATACACATACAATACGTAACATTATGTTAGCCATGTTAACTGGCTGTTATATCTTGTTGATTTACATAAATGCATATTATAGCGATTTATTTATAGACAGACAGAGATAGCGAGTGTAAGAGAGTTAAAGAGAGAGAGTAAGACGCAACTATTGTGTTATATTTTTTTATTATCGCGCACCTTGTATATAGTATATAAGTACATACATAATTGATTAAACAACAACTCGATTTATACATTTTACGTATTACATTTAATATTTTACATATTTTTTTCCTATATCATTCACATAGCGTGTAATTCAATTCAAATTTAATCATTTTTTTTTTCTTCTTTTTAAATATAATTTACAACTATTTTATAAGAATACTCATGCAATCGTATCACTTAAATATTTAATTACAATTATAGTTTAATTTAGTTTATGTACATACGCATACATATACACAAATACACAAATTTTGATAACATTTAAATGAATAGCATCCTCCCAAAACGATGTACGACAACAGTTACATTTAACATAGCGCGCTGTTATGTGCGGCTATGTTAACACTTTTATCTTGTAGTTGGATGTGTAGCTTGTAGACAGTAGTTGACAATTTTTAAGTACATACATACAGCCCGAAAAGCAATAAACATGCCACATGCCACACGTGTACATACATACATATACATATATAGATATACGTATGTGTGTATGTGCATGCAACAAAATGTAGCCTTAGGAATGCGCCTATAAACAAATGAATATTGTACCAATTGTGTGTTGAGAGTACTTTGATAAAAGGCAATGTTTTTTTTTAATTAAATAAAAAGCAAACAAAATTGAAATATAATTACCAACTATTTGATTTTCTTCCCTTATTACAGCAACAATTTTGAGCATGGCAAAAGCTTTTAGTCCAATGACACGAGCTTCTCTACCAATGTGAGCTTTAAGGCCAGCTTTAAGCTTGCTGCTGCATATGGAAACTGGTTGAAGCTTTTATGCACTCACCAAGCTCTTCTCTCACATATAATGTGCTAAAGCAAGCCAATGTAGTGTTGGGAAACTGTTTAAAACTGCTTACCACATTTTGGGCAGTCTGTTGAAAACCAAATTAAACTTGCGATTTGGCAGGAAGTTTTTCATGGAACTCAATTTTTGAGCGTTCGTTTCTATGGCAGCTATATGATATAGTAGTCCCATTTTAACCAAGTTTGGTCAGGTTGTTTGAAGGTATGAAATTCGATTTGGCGAGTTTGATTAAGATAGTCATCAACGATGTAGGAGCTGGAAATCTTAGAACGATTTCGAGCTTTTTTTTTTAAATTTTTACCATGGATTTGACCCAATAAGTGAATGGTCTCAAAATAGTTTTAAAATAGAGTTTTATACTAATTTTGATGTTCGAAATCGATACAAATTTTACTTTTTTCAAAAACTTTGTGTAAGGCATGTAGCAACTAAAAAATATTATTTTTGAAAATTAATAATATTTAAATTCAATTTAGAGGGGAAAAAGATGATCGAAAAGATGTTCCGTATGGAAATCGATTAGGTGTTGAGAAAGTTATGTGAGTTGTACCTACAAGTCAAAATTTTTTTAATTTTTCGGATGAGTTTTGGCCGAAAAATTTTCTATACTAAATTTGATGTTCGCAATCGATTATAAGGAAATGTCAGAATAATATTTTTTCAAATATTAATTTTTGAAAATGTGTAGGGAAAAAATTTTGAAAATATTCAAAAAATTGTTTTGTTTGTTGAATGAATAAAATGTTAAAGCCAAGTCAAATATAGAAAGCGGTAAGTGTTGAGAAAGTTATGGAAGTTGGTAGCTTAGGAGATACTCGGCATTTGATGCTGATCAAGAATATATATACAAATGTATATTTCGTGTAACTAACTAGCTTAGAGTTAAATGAAATGATACCAAAATAATATAGGGCATAAAAAATAATATATGCTGCCGAAACCAGGGATCGAACCAGGGACCTTTAGATCTTCAGTCTAACGCTCTCCCAACTGAGCTATTTCGGCGCTGGGGACGGCGGACGCTAACCGCAGACTGGAGACTGGTGAATCATTCACTCACAGATACAGATACTCATTGTATCTCGGAGTGATTTGCTGGTGATATGAGTAGAATGAGTACGCGAGGAACTTATGCGTAGTTCAATGACGTAGGTCAAGCGATATCCGTTTTAATGAACTGTTTGTGTGATTAGCGAGAGCTGCTTCATGAGGCGGGGAACCATATACTGAACCCAATTTGTTTGCTTTAGTCATTTGGATGTCAACGTCTGGGGTTATGCCCGTGTTAATTGGGAAGCCACCGGGAGACAGGGAGGGTGTTAAATATATGTACATGAAGTATATTAAAATTGGTGACGGTTCCTTGACCACAAGAAACCGGTTGGAGAAATTGGAGGCTGGTCTCCTTTGAAGCCATCGAAAGGAGCTGAAATAACACTTCTTGAGTTGAGATGGGATCATAAAGTTAATTGTCATTTGAGTATTTTTAGGAGTACATATTTTGTCAGCTTGCCAGGCCATTCCAATCGAATACGAATATTCATGATTCATGCATGATTGCAGGTGTTTAAAAACGATTTTACACATGCGTTAATAATTGGAGCTTTAATAAACCTGGTAAACTTATGGAAACTGATGGAAACTGATGAAACGGCACTGTACAACAGAAAGGTCAAAAGTCGGGGAACTGCAACTAAAACTGGAACTGGAACTGGAACTAGAACCCCTCTGTGTACGTGACCTGAAGCGACATGGAAGTAATCAAGGTGCCGGTTGCGAACCAAGTCGAGAATCGCCTTGGAAATCGCTCAAGCAAAACTTGCAACGAAGCCACCCAAAACCACCCACCACCCACAGCGCCACAAGACCACCATAGCAAATAACCCAAGCCCCCACCCGCCACCACTCCCTTTGATTATACACACGTAGACCAAAGCCGGACAATGCTGACGTCACGTGGCATAATACAAAAAATAATAGCAAAAGAATGATCTGTGCGATCAGGAGATGCCCTGTACTAGAGCTAAGCACCTCCCCGTGAAAATCAACGGGGTGGATAGGTTAAGTAAGTTATCCGAAAAACTACGAACGGTATTCAGGAACCAAGAGATAGTTTTATCCGGACGAGATTGGGCTCAAAATTTCTATCCCCGTCAAACTCTATCTATAGACTTTATCTATTTAAAACCGTCTTTCTTCGATTTGGGAGGAAAATCAGAGAAGAGACCTAAGATTTATAATAGCCTAGATCAACGTATGTACGAGTACATATCAAATTTGCTAGTCTTAGATAGGATCTACGACAGAAAGTTTGAAAAAAACGAACATTATATTTGCTTTTTTATCATACCCATTGAATTCATTCTATGGGTGCAGGGTATTAACATGTACTACAAGAAAAATACATGAAAATTTCCAAAAGGCAATGCCAACACCTGCGCAAAAAAAAAACCAAAACTAAATTTATAAAAAAAAAAAAAAAAAAAAAGAACCACCTTCATTCCCAATCGAAACCAGTTTTTGAGCGACTGTGGAAGCTGCCGTTGTCTTCGGTCTGCGGTCTTCTATCTTTAGTCTTCAGAGTTCTGTGTGAGTCAGTGTTTTGGGTAGGGATATCAGTGCAGCAATTTAAAGCACGCACAACGCTTACCTTGCCACACCTCCCCCCAGTTCACCTTCCTCAAAATCTGCAACTGCAGCGGAAAAAAAATTCCCCCACAACAGGAGAACTAAAATGAACGAGACGTGAACTGAAACTGGATTTTGTATGCCCTTGTAGTGTGTATTCCAATTCTCTTACGAAGTGTATAGGACATACATATATGTATTAGGTTAACAGCTGACAAACCGATCTTCGATAGTATTCCTACACAGATTGCCATATAGTATATGGATCGTATTACCATGCATATACATAAATTTGGGGGGAAAAAAGAAATGTTTGCCGAAACCAGGGATCGAACCAGGGACCTTTAGATCTTCAGTCTAACGCTCTCCCAACTGAGCTATTTCGGCCCACGAATTTCACCGGAATGAATTTAATGAGTTTGAAACCATTCGGATCGAATTACAATATCTATATATTAATAGACAATCATGAAGCTTATGGATCCTTTTACGACTTTAATATTGCAAAACCATTGATCATTTATATACCCCTCGTAAGGTATTTGAATGATCTCTGTCCATAGTTTATTACAAATTTACATCAGTTGGATATATCGTCTATATAATGTATTAAAGGTGACACTAACATAATGATATTTCCTTAATACACATAGCCATGCCTACTAGATTTTAAAAATCTTTTAAAGGAAAAAGAAAAAATTATATTCCCCTATTGTTCATAGACTTTGGTCGACTTTGTAGATCACTTGCGAAACTAGTAATAAGTATTTTGGAAATTTTGGGAAGTATAGAAGGAATGTTTGTCGAAATCAGCGACACCCATTTGGATCGAATTACTAGATATGTATATATAGATATTATAGAAATTAAGGAAAATATAAACGTTTGCCGAAACCAGGGATCGAACCAGGGACCTTTAGATCTTCAGTCTAACGCTCTCCCAACTGAGCTATTTCGGCATATAAGCGCTATCAAGTAGAATGGGATGAAATTTCAAGAATTTAAATCGAATTAGTATATACAAATTATTTGGCAAATTTTGAAAAGATAATAATGTTTGCAAAAACCCAACTGAGCTAAGTGTATAAATAATTTAAATTAGATCTTTACTCTAACGCTCTTCCAAATGAAATCTCGTATTACAAATCTGATGATGACTCCTGGTAATTTAGGGGAAAAGGATTGCCTTTATGGAACTCGGGACTGAACAAACCCGAAGAATTAGATACTCTTCCAACTGAGCTCTTTCGGCTATGAGAATGAAAATTCCAGGAGTAAGAATCGGATAAAACTGGAACCGCGCTTAGTAGTAGATATACTAAGTATACATGAGTACTATTATCCTGCGATAAGAAAGATTTGTATGTTTAGCCGTTAAATAATAATAAATAAAATATTCTATATTCTAGTAGAAGAGTATTTCAACTTCACTATGCAATATATGTGTATGTTAATGTTCCTTCTTGTTATTTTTAACGATTTCTGCGAAAGTCGAGCAAAAGAACTAACTGTGATTAACAGCATACTGTAGGATGGGCCAAACGAACTCTCCAGCTAAACGAAAACCTCAAAATCTCGTGACGATAAGACGTTGATGATGCTGACGATGTTAATGGTGATGATGATGATGACGATGATGATGAGGCATATTCAGCAAGAGCTGCTGATCAAGCTAATCATTTAGGGGGAACTACGAGCAGGTGACGACAATGTTGCGTGGTTTTTACACAATCTCAAATCTGAACTGGTTTTTTTGCTTTCTTATTGTTGTCGTTTGTGCGCTATGAATAAAATTCATACAAGATATGCAATTTGTTTACAAAGCAATGAATTAATTTCAACACAAATATATAATCATTTAAGGCAATAATCGTGTTATGATAAATATTATTTTTTTGGTTGTTGTGTTGTGTTGTGTTTTGTGTTTCGCTTATCTTTTAAAATTCTGTTAGTTATTTGTTATTGATCCTTAAACAAGCGCAGCTGCATCTGAACACTTGGGGGGCCTTTGAGTAGGGTTTCAAGTTCAATTTTTTTTATTTTGTAGGATTTTTTACTCATCACTTGCGAATTTGTCACCATATTTTGAGACAGACTCAAACGAAAATGCCGACAGCTGCTTTGAAGGTACGCTGAATCCTATGTTAAACAATTTAAACAGACAAGAATGCTCTAGTCGAGTATACCCGACTACGAGCCACCCTAGGACAGAAATTCTCAACACACATATGCAGCAAGCAGTGCAAACAAGCAGAGCATTTCAGGAAGCGGTTGCGATGGAGGTCCCGTCTGCCACAAGAGCTGTTTCTTTCATAACTGCTGTGTTTATTATCCGATCATCATGCAATTTGCGTAATATATTAAGAGTGAGCCAACAATCATGTATGCCAATCAATTCAAGACTATACCTTCATAGTCGTTATAAATTGTTGTTTATCGTTTTGCGGGAGTGTTGGGGTGTGAAACTTGATCTGTGTATAGTAAGAATCTACATTCCAAATTTGGTGTCTCTAGCCCTTATAGTCTCTGAGATCGACGTTTTCATCAGGGCGATGAATAAATATACTTTATGGGCTCGGAGATGCACCCTTCTGTCTGTTACATACATGCGCACAGTTTTAGTAGCCCCCTTTGTCCATTTTATGGGCACAGGGTGTAAGAACTTAACAGCAACAACAACTATTTTGGGTTGCATATCATTTAATTAATGGGTCTACAAGGCGCTGCCCAAAAACCGTCCAAAAAAGAACTTTCAACTGTTAAAAAGCCGCAGCAGCAACAAGAACAACAAAAACAACAAGAGAAACAACAAAGAGAGCGACGCTGCGCTATGCTCTCGTCGCGCTCTTCTTTTCATGTTCGGCCTCGGCTTCGGCTTGCGAACAGTGTTGCCAATGGTCGTAAATAATAAAAGCAAAAGTGCTTAATGGACTTTTAAAAATAGCTAAAAATAAATTACCAAACTTGGCCGTATCCGATTTTACTTTTTAATTTATTTACTAGTAGAGCTCAGGAAGAGCTCTATGAGCAGTGGATAGAGTTGGGCGAGCTTAAAAGCAAGATAGAAGAAAAAGAAAGACAGGTCGATATGCTTCAAAGAAACAGTCTGCCTGGAATTCCCTAGTCTTTAAAGGATCTTTCGACGTTTATTGAGCTCCATGACGTGAACTACTCTGCATTCTTTGGAATCCTTGTATTTCGTGACTTGTTTCCTAAATAATTGAGGCCTAAGTAAAATATTTTCTTAAGGAGAATCATCAGAATGTGGGCGTGGCCCTTAGTATCCTACAGCTCGTAACCATTCTGGATTCAACCTGGAAATATTAAACACCTGGCTTATTCAAAATATTTCAAATCGAAAAAAAGAACACTAAATAAAATGAATTTATTTATGGATAATGCCTTGAGTACTGTATCGATTTAAGATTTAATTTATTGTTCGAATTGACATTCTGTTTCTTAATTTAGATTTATTTTTGAAACGAAGAGATTTACCAAATTTCTTAAGATACTTAATCTCAAGCTTAATGTTATCGTTTGAATTAATATTTTGATTTTCGATTTATCAAAGCTAGATTATCGTTTACGCTGATCTGAAGATCTGAAGAACTAGATCAATTTGGTATTATCCATTTTACTTGTTTAGTTTGTAAAGGTCGGGATTAAAAGTATCGATTTGTTGAGCACTCATGATTAATTCCCAATTGCTTCTACCTGAAAAAAGTGGAGTTTATTCAACTGATCTTAATTAAGTCTAACTTTTTATTGCAAGAAACAATAAAAAATGACTAAGGATATTCAGCATATCAAGCGAAATTTTCAAATTACAACAACATAATATATGAGAACAAGTTTGCCAAGTTTTCCGGTCCAATTACCATCATATTCTGATATAATTTGTTTAGATTTTCAATGCATTTTAGTTTTCCTCAAGCCTTCTATGTGCACTCTATACAAATGTAAACAGAAAGTTGTCATAGCAACTTTGCTAGAGTTGTTAACAAGCTGGGCGCTCATAAGTTCGAACTTTGTCACACTTGCCACTCCCAACACATCACGGTGAGTAGTACTTCCTAATACTATCCTAACTCTATTGTTTCAGTTAGTATGTACTACATTACGTAAAATATATCCAAGCTTGATCCTAACTTTTGAACTTGCATTTTGTGTTTTTATTTAATTGGATCTTAATATATTAAAGATCGAAATATGGTGACAAAGAAAGTTAAATTATATTTTAAAAGAGTCCTTGACATGGAGCTGCAAAACTATGGAACATTCAAAAGTCTTTTAAAACTAAAATTATTTGAAAAAGAATAAATAATAATACAAATTGTATTTCGTGTTCCATTTTGTAGTAAATAGAGTTGTAGTAAAGGAAAATATTAAGCCATCGCGATAGTAAGAAGACTTTCGAATGTAGAGGAATTAAAAACCATCGGTATTATAGAGGCATCGATTGCTTTACGGTACTACGGCTCAAAACTCTGTTTTCTTTTTTGAAAAACGTGATCACTGCCAGGAGGCAATATAAATCACAAGTAGTATGACGAATCGTTGACAGGTAAATGATGTTATCTTAAAAATTAATCCAGTTTTTTAATGAACACTACTTACTGTATTCTTTGATTAAATTAATATGATCAAGGTATCAAATTAGGAATCATTAAGACACAGAAAGCAGATTAAATTAAGAAAAACAAGTAATAACGGTTCAGTCGGAAGCTCCCGACTGTAGTATACTCTGTTTTCAGTCTGCTATATCCATTTTTGGGGACAGAAGAAGGCGTGACAAAAACATTAATCAACTTTAGCATTTCTAGCTAACAAGATGTTAGATACGAGTATATAGACTTTCTTCTTTTTCGAGGAATGGGGTGGGGATGGCAAAGAATTTTTGGAGAAAATTTGTCAAGAGGGTTAAGAGTGGACTGTTTGTCAAATTTGAAGAGTCTAGCCAAAAAATGTGGATGAAAAACCAATAGCTGAATTCAGAGGAAGGTGGTGGGGAGAGGTGGCGGCAGGTGCTCCTTGATCCATTATCAAACGAGGATATATACCAACATATGCTTTTAAATTGGTTACTCTAGGAAAAAAAAAAGTTCATCGAATTTTTCTAGCCATATTCAAAAAGTGATAGCCAGATCTGGCGTGAAAATAGCTAAGCCGGCAGCACTGCTTGCTAATTTTATTGTTAGCAGCGCGGCTTTAGCGACGGCGGCAGCGGCAGCGACGCCAACGTTAGCGGCAACGTCAACGTCAGCGTCAGCGTCAGCGTCGAAGCTTGGGCTTGGGCGAATTTCCTTTTTAAAAACCGACGCTGAACGAAGCTGCGTTTTAGTTCTGTTTGCAAAACGCAGCCAATTGGATGTGTCCAAGAGCAGGCAGCGAGAAGATCGGGAAAGCAAATACAAATATAAAGACAAGACTACAGACTACAGCGACAACAACACAAGTAGTCTCCGGCGTACTTTGAATAATTTCCGTTCTTTTGCGTGCTGTGTTTCTTGACTTTGTTGTTGTTTGAAGATCGTTAGCGTTATCTGCCGCCAATTGATTGACATTGGCCAACAGCTAAAACAATTGAAAAAAAGCAAAAAACAAACAACAAAAACAGTGAAGATATTCATAAATATTGCAATAAATAAATTACACACATCGAGCTATTATTGCAGAGCGCGTGCGTTCGTGTTCGTGTTCAATTCATTTAAACACTAATTTATCCAATTGATTGAGAAAAATTATTACGAAATTTTTGTTTTATTTTGTTTTGTTTTTTTTTTGGAAAATCGCAATTTATAAATTTATTTTTTTTTGGTTGTGTGTCAGTGCCAACGACAACAACAACAAAAACAACAACAACAACAACATCGAGGTTCCATTGATTCAACGCCCACAAAGTGTAAGATTTATGTTTAAAAAACCAATTGGCAGAAGATCGCAGATTGCACAGTCAAAGTCCAGTTAAGATTACCAAGTATTCAAACTAGGTTAGGCACACTAGCAACAATAAGAGCAACAATATTAACTTGGTAAATAAACCGTTAAGTTCAGCAAAGATATTTGGAGAAATGCTTTGTGTTAATTAGTACCAACAAAATAGCTCACACTTTTAAGAAAAACCATCTTAAGAAGTATTCAAATGAAACCATCTAGGTCTATAAACATTGAGATAGATAACAAAGATGGCGACATAAAAAGAGTAATTCTAACGTTTTATGCCAGAAAAGAATTAACAACATTCTGGGAAGTTTAAAAATTAAACTGGCATATTTTGGAATATACCCGTTTTGGTTTAATTTTTAACCAAATGCTAAAAATGGGAGAGATTAACGTCTTACACCGGAAAGAATGAAAACTTTTATGGGAAGTTTAAAATTTTAGTGGGAAAGTTATAGATCACAGGAGTATATTGGATATACAAAGGTTAAGAAAAGATCTCCGGTTAAAAGTGGGAAATTTATTGATCATACGAGTTTATTTGGATGTACAGAGGATAAGAAAAGATCTTTTAAGAAACTATGTTCAGAATGGCTCAGTTCAAAAGTGAGAAATGTATAGATCATAAGGGTTAATTTGGATATACAAAGGTTAAGAACAGATCTTAAAATATCTATGTTGAGAATTGGGAAATTTATTTATATACGAATAACTTGAATATACAAAGGTTAAGAAAAGATCTTAAAAGATCTATATTAATCATAAGCATTGCTGAGAATTGCAGTTTTTAGGTTAGGAAAGTTATAGATCATACGATAATAAAATATCTTTGAAGAAATGCTATTTATAAATCATTATAAGCATTGCTCAGTTTTAAGTGGAAAGGTAAAAGATTACACGACTAATTTGATCTTCAAGGTCCCGAGTTCTAATCCCAGTCATGACTTATTATTCATAATGATGTCTCATTTATATATCTCTCATATTAAAGTACGTTTCCAAATGTGTTGTTATAAATGTGATGTAATGATGAAAAAAGGTGAATACTTTGTGTATGTAAATCAATATAATAATAGCCAAGTTAAGAAGGAATTAAATCGTAAATTAGAAATACGTTAATAAAAGAATTCCTAAGAAATTCGAAATGTAAATCATCACTAGCATTGCTAAGCTCGAGCTGGGAAAGTTCGAACATTTATTATCATGTCAAAAATAGAAACGTTTAAAATATAATTTACCCGATTTACCAATTTGTACTTACATATTGTGCTACAGACATATGTAAGTGCAAAAGTATATAAGTTGCAAAAGTACGCTTGAACTGTAGGTTACTTAAGTTAATTTGTTGTTTTTACTGTTCAATATTTGCTCAGACGTTGTCAAAGTCAACAAATTTGTACACAAATTACTAATAGTAACTAATGACAATCACAAAAGATGCCATGAATCTCAGAAAAGCTATCAATGGAACAGCACTATGAACTCGGAACAGACACGCCCCCAAAACATACATACATATGTATGTACCAATATAGTTCAAGAATCTCAACTAATTTGTGCGACATGTGTCTTATCAGCGGAAGAAATTGAGAAACAAGAAACAAGAGGAGGAAGCACCCCAAAAAAAGAAGAATTTTAGATAGAGTGTCTGGAAGAATTGCCTCATTCATAAATCTTCATACCGCACAGAAGTAAAGCGATAAACGATTTGTTTGAAATCATGTTATATAAATGCAACAATATACTATATTATCTGAACACATGAAGGCATCGGCATAAACAAGTATTAATTTAACAACAACAAAAATCAAAATGAGCAATAATAAATTGATATTTGATTTGCTCCCACACGTGAGCCGTAAATCGTATATCGAAAACCGTAAAACACAGAAGTCTCTGCAGGTGGGCGTACCCAAATGGGCATATTAAAATTGCATTTGCCTGCCTTAAAGATCCAGAAACTGAGCAACAGTCACGGAATCTCGCAGAATATTTCAAAATTATCGACAGCAACACGTGCCTATTGTAATTTATTAGAGATTGTACAAGTACGACGAGTGCATTTGATTGAAATTTCATTCATAATTTATGCGATATTACTGAATTGAAAGCATTCAAAAGGAACTGTGAATTATAATTGTAATAATACGAATAGCTAACAGAAATCTATGGAGATTAATAGATCAATTCAGAAAAATCTAACACTCGTTCTTCAGAATGAATCTAAATAGAGTGATAAATGTTAATATCAATGGATACAATAGTATCGATTACATATTAGAAAAAACAGTAGATATTTTCAAAGGTTACAATCCACATTATCATTTAACAAAGTATCTCAAGACACTAACCAAGATCGACAGAAACTATGCGGATTCTTGAATACTAAGTCTGGATCTAATTATAACAAATTAAGATTGTGATAGATACGAGTAGCGAGTGACATTCAATTACTTTTAATTGCAAGCCCTTTTACTTTTTTCAAGTAGCATTAAGTATGGATAATTATTGCGGGTATCTAATTGATAGCACTCTCTCTATTCAGAAGTTTACGAGCACAGGTGTCTTAATTATCGCCAAAGTGCCTTATATAGTAAATAGACATGCTCGTAATCCACTCCAAAGCGTCGTTTCTAATTATGTGAGTTCAGCAATTAGTCAGATCCGTATTTATCTGTTTGTTACTGGACTATAATCTATACGATGATCGTGTCATTTATAAAGATTGTTATTTATTGACCCGGTCACCAAAGACACAGCTGTTCACTATATACATAGGGCGGCATTCTAAACTCAAAGCAATTATAGTTATAATTATTAAATACGAATGGCTTTTTTTTACGTTTATGTCGGTCGACGTCTCTATTAAGATTATATGCTTTTTTTCCTTTTAAAAACCTTATACACATTGCAAATCAGTAAAGGAGTATAATCTAACTTGTTTCTTCTAATTCTCGATTCTATTTTGAGAACTTTTGAAGCTAGAACTATCATATTTTGTATAATAATAATAATAACTCCAACCGTGTCCAAATTACAATCTCATTTTTAATGAATACTTTTCGAGTTTCAAGTTCTCAAAGATAGCGGAAGTGGAAACAAGCTTGATAGCTTTTTGCTTACTTTAGATCTGGCTACAGGGTAGCTACTAGTCAAGCACACTCTAAAGTATTCCAACTTGTTTTTATTTGTCGTCCGCCTTGATTTGCATTTGTCGAACATACGCAGAACATGTAATTACCCGTAATTCGGGCTATACAGATACAAAATCGACCCATCGACTCAGATGCGATAATTATAATTGAGCCATATACTTGTACATAACTATATGAGACGTATATACATATATGCATACATACATTTAATGATGACTGGCAATTTCTAGTTATTCTTGTTTGTACATCATCTCTCACTCTGTCTCTCCTTATCATTGATCGTTTGATTATTCTAAGTCACATTCAAACATCTGCTCAAAAAATTTATTCAAATGTCAAACACTTAAGCAATTAAAACGCCCTAGAAGTTAAATATTTTGCCTAGTGGCCGCTACTAAACTTGGCACAAGTGTTGCCATCCTATACTTATTTACATACACATGAATTTTGCATATTAGGGTTGCCACGTGTGCACGATTTCTCATTGATTTAGCATTCGATCACCAGCTGAATGGTTGACTGCGACAATAGCGACAACAATTAGTAACAACAACAACATCAATTTCCATTTCAAGTTTTTAAAGATCGTTTGGATCGACCCGACTGCTGATCATCACAGTCATCATCATCATGATTTACAGTCTTAGTTTATAACTATGAGTGTGAACATTTAATGATCGTCTAGATCGACCGTTGATAATCATCACTTGACTATGAATTTTTCAAATATCGTTGAGATTGACCACTGATCATCATCATGATCATGTTTCGGTCTATAAATCTGATTGTGAATTTTTAAAGTTCGTTGAGATTGCCAACTGATCGTCATTATCATGTTTCAGTGTATAACTCTAAGTGTGAAATTCTCTAAGATTGTATAGATTGACAATTTATCATCATGATCATCAAGTTTGAGTGTCTTAATCTATAACTCTGAGTGTTTAGTCTCAAAGATCGATGAGATCGACCACTGATCGTCATTATCATGTTTCAGTGTATAACTCTAAGTCTTAGACTCTCTAAGATCGTGTAGATCGATCATTCATCATCATCATATTTAGATGTCTTAGTCTATAGCTCTAAGTGTAAAATTTTCTAAGATCGTGTAGATCGACCACTGACCATCCTCATCTGACTGTGAATCTTAAAAGATCGTGTTGATCGACCATTGATCATCATCATCATCAAGCTTGGGTGTCTTAGTCTATAACTCTGAGTGTATAGTTTTAAAGATCGTTGAAAACGACCACTGATCGTCATGATCATGTTTCAGGCTATAACTCTGAGTGTGAATTTGTCAGATCGTGTAGATCGACCATTGATCATCATCATGTTTGAGTCTTAGCCTCTAACTCTGAGTGTGCAGTTTTAAAGATCATTGAGATCGACCACTGATCATCATCATCAACAAGTTTAAGTGTCTATAACTTTGACTGTGAAACCGTATTTCATTAAAGCAAGAAAGAAAAGACTAAGTCTTAGGTGGAATAAATACTCTTGCAGTCTAATTAGATCTTTCAACAGTAAAATGAAAGTTGGACAACTTTTATGAGCATGTCTTTCAAATGACTTCGCTGCGAATGTGTTGATCAAATACGAACTATTCACGGAATGTCGCAAAACCATAAGACAAGATCGCCTAGAAACCGCAGATAATGGCTATATCAAATCAATTTGTGATCTTAATTAAGTGTTTATGTACATATTTATAAGTTTTATGATGCTGAAGCTAGCATTTTTGATGTTGTTCTCGCTTATTGAAGAACCCCCTACTTGAGACGATATTTAAACATGACTCAGCTGAGTAAGAGATTCTTTAAGTGGGAGGTTCTAATATGCGTCAGATAACTTCTGGCGGGGATTAACTCGAGTGTTAAATATTTGTTGACACGACTAATAATCGCAGCTAATTCTGTTGTTCGATTAATTCCGATTCGGATTTAACATTATGCAAGCGTTGATTTTGCACCTTTCCATGACATTTTTGCTTTCCGGTTTCATTTGACACCTACGTACATACTACTTATGTAAATCCCGACTGTATTTCACAACTGTCACTGACCAGGCACAACAAATGCAGCAGCACCTGTGGTCAGCTGAGACTCGACTGATGCCTTCATTTGTCTTGGCCTGATCCGGCTTTGACATGGGGTGTTACACAAGCAACGCCCCAACATTAGCTTGTTATACAGAGAACAAAATATATATACTATACATGAAAATGGTTTACAATTCTACAATATGGAATGTGCATAAAATTAACAGAATATACAATACAATGATCTTATGCCTATAGCGCTATAACCTCCTTGTTAGTTTAAACCTTTGAAGCTTAACTATCAATATTAATAAATAAATAATTTGATCTCATGTTTCTGAGCAGATCATAAAAGGAGCATCAAATTCATTCTTTTTGAACACATTTCCCTCCACTTAATTTCTGCTTGTTGAGTTTCGTATATTGAAAACAGATCGAAGTAGCATATTTTTATAGAATTTGTAATATATTTTCAACACTCACATGTTCTTTCCAAATGAATGTGAGAAATCCTCTACAAAGTTCTCAAACAGAACAGATCCCGGCATTATCTATACAAATTCGGTTGTAATTCGATTTTATGTATTTTGAGAGGGAATGAATGCAGATATTCAAAATGTATAATAAGCTTGAACTGCATATGGTATACCAGATGTTAGGTACCAAATTTGCTGATCTTAACTCTATTAGAATCTGAGATCTACTTGTTTATAGGGTCGCATAAGCCTGCTTTTAGCTGTTGCAAGCATCTGCACGTCTATTAAATAGATATTGATCTGGTTTTTGTTGCTGTGTATGCACATAGTATGTTTAACATACTTGCTAATGGTCAGCTGGCTAGAATGATCGATAGATTGAGCTGTTAGCCAACTGATCAGGTTGGCCATGGCAACAACCGCACGCGAGTGTAATTAGCCAAGAATCAGAGAGTCGCCCACTCGCTAAGTGGGTGCTAATTCTATCTATTCTGACTACTATGTAGTAGTATTGTACACCTGCTCATCAAAATTGAATAAACATTTATGCGCAGCTGATCGAGGAACCCTATAGGCATGGCCAAAGCGCCACCTGGCGTCCGCCTAAGCAAATTCAATTGCAATTGTTTTTTTTTTGCTTTTTCTTTTTCATTTTTCAATGCATTTGCATGCAACGGTGTCGCATTGCCAGCGACCAACACCCCACCACACCCGCTGCCTGCTGCCCGCTGCACAGCTCTTGCTGCTGCCTGCCCCACCCACCCCTCATCATCCTCAATACAATGGCCGCCGGTTAACCTTGACTGCGGTTACAATGCGAGTGACAACGGGACGCGGCCGGGGGGGTGAGAGTGTGGGGCAGGGTGGGTACGATTTGGACTGTTGAGAATCAGTGTTAAACCGCATTTTTAGCCAAGTTTGTTAATATTAATATGTACTATAAGTAAGTAGCGGCAATAGGCATGGTTGAGTGACACTCATTAGTCATTAACTGTGGTTAAATTGCGAGCTGCTTTGCATAGCCCCGATTAAAAGCCCAATTACGTTGAGCACTTAAGAAACTTAAGGAAATGTCCATTCTCAGCAATGACTCAGCTAAATGCACAAGTCTTACCAAATTGTTCAACGCTTGGGAATATTTCCCACTCAATGTTTCTGTCCTCTAACTGAAGATTAAGGTGAACTTTATACTATACAATAGTTGCAAATCTGGTTAAGACATTTTTTATATTCTTCGACAGATACCTATATGTATACAGACAGTTATGTATATATTATAAGATCTAACGAGTTATGGTATTAAAGACAACTTTATGTGGAGGTTTCGTTGTAACAAGTGATCTCATCTTTTATTGCGATTTTATTCTTCAACTTAATTATTTCTTAGCTGTATTTGGAGCTCATTAAACAGTGATATGTGTATTAGTTTCAATTGCCTGGGTCTATTTGTATTTATTGTCTTTATTGCTGTCTGGAATATACTTCCTAAGCCTTTTCATGGCTGTTCCAGTTTAAACTAACATAGTTTATATAGATCGTATATCATTGAGCTCATTAATAATATATGATACAGGATCTTTAGCTCTATTAGAAACCATTCAAATATTTAAATATATTACAATTACATACTCACTTAGTATATACAAAGAATCTATAGTATAATATTCTTAAATTGTAGTGTCAGAAACTGTTCTCGATCTCCAGTATAAACCATCGCCATAAATTTTATGGATATTCATACCTATCACTTATCTTATCCGTAGTATGTAGTAGTACCAACCATAGGGTCATCTAGGGATATTGTTTTCCAGCTCTTTTATGAGAAGGGGTCAATTCATTATATTTATTAAAGGATCTACTTAGGGTCTACCCAAAAGATCTAATCCAACTTGGAGATATATTGAAATGGAAACAACTTTGTGCATTATTATGTACTAGTATTTTTTCTCAAACGGATGAAGAATGCTAGAAGAGAAGCTCATGAGAAAAATAAGGATAACATGTCCATTGACTCTACCCTGGTGTTTTTCCTTCTCCAAAGGATACAATTCAGCTTGGGAAGACTTCGAATGAAATCCTATGACAGTTCTGATTGGGATTATCTAAAGTATAATAATATTTAAGTAGTGTCGTACTCGTGTATTGTTCACCATATCCAGTATAAATCATCTCTCATTTAATGGATATTCAGGGCTAGTATAGATCACTTATCTTATCCGTAACATGTTAAATACTTACCATAGAGTCATCTATTGTGCTTCAGTCATCTAGTAGTAGCATGAGTTCGACTCATGTAAGTGAATGCTAATGCTAGCTAGGTTATACCCCTGAGTATTGGTAGAGTCTAGGCCCAAGTCACATTAGTCACGTTTAGAACGAATGCGACTGTGGTCAGCCAAGCGTTCGATTGTCCGCCTGACTGTGGCCTGTACTTGGTCCAATCTTGTCACGACCATACTCATATGAGTACAAGTCCCCAAGTACGAGTACTCATATGATTACGATTGCGAGTCTGAGTCTGACTCTGGCGCTGAGCCCAGCCTCTATGTTTTGTGCATGATTTGGTTGCAGTCGCTGGGTTAATGTGGCATTGCGTGTGGCAAGCAACCGCTGTGGGCTGCTGTCGTGGAGAATGTCGGTCAGTTATATTCAATTATTTGAGAGTTGCTCTCGCTGCAATTTGCATGACGCAGACAAATTAGCCGTGAATGAGACCCAAGAAAACCTGTCACCGCAATCATTTAAAAAAAATGAAATACTTAAATGTATATGA
Organism: Hirtodrosophila confusa; assembly: GCA_035043065.1. Taxonomy (NCBI): domain Eukaryota; kingdom Metazoa; phylum Arthropoda; class Insecta; order Diptera; family Drosophilidae; genus Hirtodrosophila; species Hirtodrosophila confusa. The sequence continues at coordinate 3,961,146 of JAWNNI010000085.1, read as the reverse complement.
CGTTAATTGGGAAGTTTGTGGTTCAAAACAATTGCACAGCAAATATAAAGTAAGAATACTCCAGTCAAGTGCAACATACCCACAACACAGTTCACAAACAGGACGAAGGATCAAGGTCTTATCTGCATTCGATTGCAATTCGCTTGTATGGGGTTTGTGGGAAATTGAGCGAAGATAACCAAAATATATAATAAACTGGATCTGTATATAGTTTAACAGATCCGAGGTACTTAATTTGCTGACTTTTACTCTTATAGATTCTGAGATTTACTTGCTTATATACTTTATAGGGTCGTATATGCCTGCTTCTAGCTGTTACGAACATTTGCACATCATTTTAATACTCTTCTAAGTATTTTTAATGAGTGCACGCTATAAAAATGCATTATTAATTATAGCTGGCGCTAATTAAATGCAAATTATAAGTTGAAGCTCGACTAGAATATTAGATTATGATAAACGTATACGAAAAACCATTCTATTTGATTGCTCGAGTCTCTGGCATTAAAAAGACATTAAAGCAAGCGGTTTCAGTTTGGGAATCGTTTCAAAATTTAACGCTTCAATGCTCATCGACTCGCCATAAGGCACAAGCACTCGTTATGTCGAAACGACCTTGGCAAAGAAAGCACCCCACGTTTGAAACGCTGTGGCAACGCCATCCAACGAGTGGGCAAACCGGCGACTCAAGTTGTGTCACGCCCAATCATGTCCAGTCACGCATGCGCATGCTCACGTCTCTAGTTCATATGGTCCGGTTCGGTGGGGTTCGATTCGTTTGCGCCTTGACATTGAACTAGAAAAAACGCGTACGGGCATCGACTGAATCTCGTGTGTGCGAGAGCTTGTAACCAGATTTCAAGCACACACTACCGGGTTTTTTTTCTCTTGGGGATCTCCCCCTATCTGTGCTGATGGGTTTCAGTTTCAACAGTCGCTCCCATCGACTGTTTCGATACTTTCGATAGCATCTAGCTGTCTATCGATAGGCAAAACAGTTAAGAACCATTTAAAAGCCATAAGCACAAACTAATTCTTCTTCATTTTTGTTTTGTTGGAAAGATTGTGTTGAGGGGCACAGCCTAATGTAGTTTTTTCTGCAATTTGTTGTGCCTGAGGCAGTTAACCCAGGTAAAATTGTGACGCCTTCTCGCACTCAGCGAGAGGTTGAGCCTAATGAAGCTTAGTATACTTTGGAATTTGGCTTAAGTTTACTTTGAAAACAAAAAAGATATAACAACTACAGCGCAGTCATCCTTAACATTATGTTTTTTGTAGTTATTTGGATTATAGACTGAGAAGAGTCTATGAAAAAGTCAATTTTTATTATTTTTTGTAGTTTTTTTTTTGATTATATCTTCTTATTCTAAGAAAAAGTTAAACACTTAACTATTTTGTTTAAATTTAAGAAAATCAGTTGCAGAACTCAAATCTGTAATGAATTCGTTTGAAAAACAAGCATCAAAAACAAAGACAAAGATTGCGTCAAAAAGATTATACATACAATGAAAACTATCGATTGATGATAAATAATGGACATAGTAATTTCATCCTGAATTTAACGCTCATCCTATGGTAGAATATGGATTTTCCTAATTGTAGTACTTAACATTTAATGTAATTTCATCCTGTATCTAATCCTCATCCTAATTCTAAAACTTTTCTAGTACAACTCGGTTAAATTGAAACTTGAAGTTAGAAGATTGTTGAAATCGTTCAGTGTATCTAAAGTTCGGTTTGATGAAGTCTGCTCTGTAGCCTTATAATTTTAATAGCTATATTAAATTCCAGCCAGAAAGAGCTTTGCGTATTCATGAGTTCGCTTAAGCAGGTATATGAATTCCAGCTGGGCTCAAACGAGCAAATAGCATTTCTTGAAACATTGTCAATGTCAAGGGCTTACAATAATCACATGATGGCCAACATGTGAATGCCAATCAAGTACTTACCATATCATTTGCCATGGCTTAGATCTTAAAGCAGCCTGCATGAGCTATAGATTTGTTTACTTATACAACATTTAATAGCTTATAAGCTATAACAAAATTGTGTCATATCGGTCGAAAGCCAAGTGATTTTAGCGCCAAGATAATGGAGGGCCCAGACAAGTTGTCTCTCAGTTGCCAAGTGTAACATTTGTGTCTAAGGTTTTCCAGTTTTGGCTTTAATAAGCTGATCAATACAACTGGCCAGCTGGTGGCAGTTTCTCCGTATCCGCATTCTTTGCGAACGCCTTTGTTGCTTTTGTATCTAGCCGCATATCCGATAGATACATAGCACAAAATGTAGATACATTAGCTGTAGCTGGTTAACCATTTCGCCAGTTGCCACTTTTTAACCTTGACAGTTCACAGATCTTACGCTGAACTCTTTTGTTTTGTTCCTGGCCAAAACCCGACCTTGGCAGCTGTCAGTCAGCAGTAAATGTAAAAGATACTTATACTTACTCGTATGCACAGATACAAATACATATGTACATAGCTATGTATCTAGAAGGTGCCAAAAACAGAAAGAAAAAAAAACAGCGTAAGCCATAAAAACACAGCAAATAAATTAACTTGAGACTTGATTGATTAAAGACAAAAACAAAAAAAAACATTAAAAATACAAATTCTCAACGTTGTTGTCTGAATTGTTGAAATTCGTTGTATCTGCTAGTTGGCTTAATGGCACTTTGCCAAAATTGATTTAGCCAGCTTCGCAAGAGATCAAATAATTGTATACGCAAATTGTTTTGGGCGTTTTGCTTTTACGATCGGCTTGAGTTTGGTTACCTTCGACATTGAACTTGGCTATATTCACGCATTGCTTGGCTCAGACATTGAACTTGGCCATTATCAGAAGGTTTTCGTTGTGTGTCTAGTCTCTAGAGATTAGCCAACTTCCGTTTAACGCATACGGATAACGATCATAAATCAATTAGCCAAGTATCGACTCCGCCCAAACTATTGAAAGTGCAACAAATGCCTTTCACAATTCAACTGAACATATGCAGAATGCATTCAATACAATACGACTGTAAAATGCTCTGATTTAAGCTTCAAGGCCTTATGTAAGAAAGTTCCAATGTGCAACCCATGAAAGAATAAAGAATTTCTCAAGGTCCCTAAAGAGTTTAGAAACGCCCAGTAAAGAAATATGTACTCTGAACTCCAGAGTCCAGAGTTTAGAAGAATTAAGCTTCAAATTGTTAATAAGTTGGGAGCTATGATTGAAATTTGACCACTTTGCAAACAAAATAAAGATTCCATTGAGGATATTCCTTATAATCTATTTTGTTTTAAGCTTAACAGCTTTGCAGAAAGGACCTTGCATAAGAACAACTAATAGGTTTCAAGTTTAAAGAGCTATTAGTAAAATACAATTAGTATATAAATTATTCAAGGAAATTTGTATATTGTTACTTATTCTATGACCTTAATTCTGTTTTATTCTTTTGAGATTCTTTAAAGATTCAAGGAAATTTGTACAATGTTTCTTATTTTATGACTTAAATTCTAGTTTATTCTTTTGATTTTCTTTAAAGATTCAAGGAAATTTGTATAATGTTTCTTATTTTATGCCCTTAATTCTATTTATTATTGCACGATTCCCGGGTATCGTTTCACTCCTCGTGTTTTTATAGTTCCAATAAGATTTTCAGAGTCCAGCACCTTTGAGTTTTTAGACCCCTCAACTGCTGTTCTGAGGCTTCTTCTAACAAAAGCTATATTTATAGGCAGTGATTTTCTTCTACATATGTACATATGTAAATGGTAGAGTCACTTTCATTCATACATCATTACTTTTAAGCTTTCAGTTAAGCTTAACGCAAAAGCTTTAAACTTGTGTTCTCTGTGCTTTTGAGCTTATAACTCATGTGCAAGCTTCGCTTATAAGCGATGTAAGTTCTTTAAGTTTAAAAGCTTTGTAGCTTATATAAGCTTAACTGCTTGGCTAATAAGCCAACCCCACTTGGTTAGAGTATGCAATTTAGGGACTACGTCAAACACTCGCTTTTGCACTCGCACTCGCACTCGCTTTGAGAAACGCCTTCACTTTCATTTCATTTAAGAATTATTGCGAATGCTGTGAGCTTGGAAATTCAAGTCACGATTCTTTGCAGCCACTTCGAAACTTTTGGATCAATTCAATTTGATTGCATCGTGCGGTTGTTGTAAGTGACAAGGCTCATTAATAAGCCGCTTGTAGATTATTTGTCATTGTGTCGAGTCTTTTAATTATAATTTTCATACTTGTTGTGTTTGATTACAAATGAGCTGACTTCTTGTTGTAGTAGTATTTGCGATCAGAATGCCGATAGTCAGTTTAATTTACTCCACACTTGCTTATCAGTCCATTGATATTGTGGTATTCTACTTGGGTAATTGAACTCAAATTCAAAACTGAAAGATCTTCTCTTTTCTCATCTATTACAGCAGTTGAGAAGACACGATGATACCCGTACTGGAGAAGCTGAGTGGCTTCTATAATGCCTATGTGCTGGGCGTACTCACCATTGGCTATATATTGGGCGAGTTGGGGCATTATCTGATTGGTGTTACCTCCAAGCAGACGGCCATTGAGCTGGACTATGGTGATCATGCCTGTCAGCAGAATAGCAGCCTCTTCAATCGCCATGAGCTGATCACACAGTGCGGGGAGGTTAAGAACGAGAGCAGCTGCTATGCCCTGGATATGAATGGCACCGGATATTGCGAATGGAACTATAATGGTCTTGGCATCGATTATCAGATATTGGCTGGACCCACCTTCATACTGGTGTTCACCATTGCGGGCGTATTCATGGGCTTTGCCGCCGACAAATACAATCGCGTCAAAATGCTGACCGTCTGCACGGTAATCTTTGGCATTGCGATATTGTTACAGGGCACCGTCAAGGCCTACTGGCATCTGGTGTTGCTCCGCATGGTGATGGCGGCTGGTGAATCCGGTTGCAATCCACTGGCCACGGGCATCATGTCGGACATCTTTCCGGAGAGCAAGCGCGCCTTGGTTATGGCCATATTCAATTGGGGCATCTATGGCGGCTATGGCATTGCCTTTCCCGTCGGCCGTTATATAACCAAGCTGAATTTCTTCAATCTGGGCTGGCGAATCTGTTATCTGGGCGCTGGCGTGCTTACTCTGCTTGTGGCCGCCTTGACGGGCACCACATTGAAGGAGCCGGAGCGCAAGGCAATTGGCGATGGGGATCGGACAACGGCCAGCGGTAAACCCATCAGCCTGTGGCAGGTAATCAAGAGTCCAGCGATGATAATGCTCATGATAGCTGCCTCGATACGTCACTGTGGTGGCATGACCTTTGCCTATAATGCGGATCTCTATTATAACACATATTTCCCCGATGTGGATCTCGGCTGGTGGCTCTTTGCTGTCACCATTGGCATTGGCAGTGTTGGTGTCGTCGTTGGTGGCGTTGTATCCGATAAGATTGTCGCCAAGATGGGCATAAGATCTCGTGCATTTGTTTTGGCCCTGAGTCAATTGATTGCAACGCTACCCGCCTTCGGCTCGGTGTATTTCGATCCCCTCTGGGCCATGATCACACTCGGCCTGAGCTACTTCTTTGCCGAAATGTGGTTCGGCATTGTGTTTGCCATTGTGGTGGAGATTGTACCGCTGCGCGTGCGCTCCTCAACCATTGGCGTCTTCCTGTTTGTCATGAACAACATTGGCGGCAATCTACCCATTCTCGTGGATCCTGTGGCCAAGGTGCTCGGTTATCGCGGCTCCATCATGATCTTCTACTCGGGCTTCTATGGCATCAGTAAGTTATACATCATAATCTTTTTGTTTAGTCTTGCGCGAGTTCACTTGAAAGTGCAAAACAAATGATTCGAGTTACTTACCTGAACAAGCCAAGCAATGCAAGATGCATCACTTGCAAGCTCTTTGAGTTGATTTGCTTGCTTGCGTTGAAAATGAAATGTACTTTGAATTGGACTTTCAACTTTCTGGTAGTGAATGCACTCATGCAATATCCAAATAAATATATATAATGTTCGTACTAATATAATTTTTTTCCCACAGGCTCCATTCTTTTCTTCATCACCTGTTTCCTGCTCGAGGGCAAGCCCAAGGCCGAGGAACCCATGGGTCAGGAAGCCCAGAAGGGACATCCAGATGCTGTGCTCAATGCTCGTCACATGCATGGACATGACAATTCTGTGTTCAGCGTGGATGAGACGGTACCATCCAATGGTCGTCCTGCCCAGCTGCCCCAACAGCTCCACATGTCCAACAATGGCTACGAGAAGTCACAATCGACTCAGCCACGTCACAATGCCTCCGAGAGCAGCAGACTGTAGTATTAGACAAATCCCGTCGACAAATCTAAACAGATTTTAATTAAATATGTGAAAGAATTTCTTGATATTTTTTCATTTTTTTTTATTTGTATTATATTTGAGTTTATTATTTTTGTAAATTTTACTTAGTGTTAAGCGAGAGACAATCAATCGTACAAGTTAGCTTTAAGCCTAGTACACGCTCTCTTACCTACCTTTCCGAATACATATAAATCGTACATGTGTATTCATGTTTGTATCTCTATCATACAGTCTAATCAAACGCGATTCATTTGTACTTAATTCGATAAGTAATAATATATAAATGTATGTAAATCACCAATAAAACTGTTTTGTTAAATCATAAATGAACACACGTGAATTAATATAAGGGTAAATATCATGTTCGAGTTCTTCAGATTGTCCAAACACTGTTTATGGCGATAATTTTTATACTCTGTTCCCGAAGGGAAAAAGGTTTGCGAAATGTCCGTCAGTCCGTATGAACGCAATTTTTTCCACACCCTTGAAGCTAGAGCTACCAAACTTGGTACACATTTTGGTGTATACCCTCAATTTATAAAGTGTGAAGACAAAAAAAAGAAGCATCTTGTCGCCACAACTATTCTATTATAGTTTTTTTTTGTTTGCCAATAATGCACTTTAAATGTGCAGCGTTCAACCGATTAGCGTTTTTTTCAACTGCAAACCTCATCGAAAAAACAAACATACGAAAGTTTTGTAGCGTTTCTCATGAGCGCAGACAGCGGATAGAGACTAGAAAAGGAACGCGCAAGAATTTTTTTGTATTATGCATTGGCTTACGAAATGAGCCGTGTATGTACTATTCTCTCATATATGTCTGTATTTATGTATGTATGTACATATGTACATAGTAAGGGCAATGAGCAATGGGGCTGGACCAAGATGCACTTATGTATATAGGTGACGTATTCCGCTGAGAGCGTTGTCTTAAATGCTCTCAGCTACAGAGCGCGTTAGAGGATTGAAAAGAGATAGCGACATTTTTAAGGTTTCTGTACTGTTCGTTTTCTGCCTAAGAACGATAAAACAAAAACAACAAATTCATGAAATCATATGTAAGTCCATCTTGGGCTGGACGACTCTTCTCTAGAATATAAACTAACAATTAAGAACGTTCCTGTCGAAAGTTCCCGACTGCAGCATACTCTGTTTCCAATCAGTTATATTAAGCTTGTCTGTGACGAAATCATTGGCAGAGTTATTTAGGAAAATCATTTTCAAATTTATGATAAAATCACTACTATGAAAAAATCATTATTTATTATTTATAAATTTTCAGTTGTCACACAGACATGATCTCGATAATTGGTCTTTATGTTTTCGTTTTCGATCAATGTAATAGAGAAAATGTCAACTCTGGTAATTTAACTAAGCGCATAAGCTTGTTGAATAGTTCTTGTCTGCGCATCTCTACTCCGAAAATCTCCAACTATTCTTATTGATATCCGCAATATCCATTTTGTTTAAAATACCCAAGAGATCGAGGAAGATTAAGCGCTTCAGAGAGGGTCATCCGTATTTATTTATTAAAAACCCATGTTAATATACTTACTGGTTAGTTTATATCTTGAAATACTTAAGTTTAAAATTATAGCTAAGGAAAGCAAATCCTTGAAAAAGTCTGAGCAAAAACGTTTTCTACTTGTAGGAGATTGTGGGAAATGCAATCAGTACAGTTTAACAAATGGATTGGTTGATATAAACTGAGAGCCCTAGTACATACATACGTACATACATACATACCTCTACCGTTGCAAATTATTCTTCAGATCCAGCGAACGTACATATATACATACATACATATGTATGTACATATGTAAATATGTAGTCGCCAAGTATCGTCTCACTATTGAGCATTCTAAGCCACAGCTGACGAGACATGTGTGCATACATATGTATATACATACATACATATGTACACATCTACATATCTACATACATATACATATGTATGTGCATATGTTTGTACATACATAGATGTGCCTACCTCCGCTTGGCAACGACAAACGCTTCGGTCCGTTGAAAACGTTGACGACGACTGGCGCCGATGTAGCCAAACGAAAAGGAAGAAATAAAAACAAACCGCGCGCTGGCATTTGCGGCGAATTCAACCCGAGGTGGCGAATTGCGTCGTTTTCTTGTGTCTTTTGAATTTGTTTGTGCACTGTACTCGTAAAAGCGTGTGTGTATGGGAATGGCTGTGTGTTGCTTATGGTAATAACAGTATGAAGGTCACGCAACTAATGCGTCGATTCTCATAGTAAATGTGAACTATAGTTCTTACACTAGTTCTTTAATAAAAAAAGATTTTTAAATTTGGTGTTATTAAGAAATATAATAATAAAAATAATAAATAAACTTGACCTGCGCCCGCTATACACGAACCTGCATTCCAAATTCAGTGTCTCTAGCTCTTATAGTTTCCGAGATCCTTGCGTTCATACATAAAGACGGACAGGGTTATTGATACTGATCAAGAATATATGTACACCATATATGTAGATGTCTACTTCTGCTTGTTACATACATTTGCACAGTTTTCGTACCAGCTTTTACCCATTCTTGTGGGTACGGGGAGTAAAAATACTGAGATTTAGCTCAGTGTGCAACTCTTTTGTTCATTGACTTACATACATACATATGTATATACAACGCAGTTCTCCAGATATGCATATAAAATCCAAAATGTATATTGCTTAAATTGCATTCCAAATCTTATTACAATATTTGGCATAGCTAGAAGTTATATGGAGCAAATATGTATAGTAATTAATATTCAATCCATTGTAATAGTACGCTCAACTCTTGCTTACATTCGTTGTGACGTCACGCGGTCACATTGCACGAACATCACAGACAGCAAGTTCGCAATGTGTAACCTCTCTAGTTTTATCCCTGTTAAAAGCAAGAACGGCGCTCATTCGAAAAAGTCCGCCACTTGAGCTCTGACTTCGAAACTGTGAACATCATCGTGTGAGTATTGCAGCAAAGTAAATTGCTGCAACAGCAGAGTAAATTGCTGCAACAAAAACTAAATGGAAAACTAATATCTGTACAGTTACGGTGAGTCATGAAAACATACATACATATGTATGTATGTAGGTATGTACATACATACATATGTATGTATGTATGTATATATTTCTACAAACTACAATTTTAAGTTATCACTAATGTTAAGCAGAGGTTGTTGTCCAAGCAACTTTTAGACTTAATTCGCTGTAGCATGAACTGTGCTTGCGTTCGGTAATTTTTCGCTTGAATGTGTACATGCATACATGTATGTATGTACATATATACATACACATGCATACATAGACACGTACATTTGTGCGCGCGTGTGTGTCTTATTATTTTTTTCGTTGTGATTCTACTTATTACGCGATAATAAAGTGTGAAGTGTTGATCAGTGTATACAATATTCATTGCACATCTGTATGTACATACATACATACATATACATATATGTATATGTATATGTACATATGTATGTACATACATACATACATATACATATATGTATATGTATATGTACATATGTATGTATGTAGGTATATATACATATGTATATCGTTAAGATCATTCATTCATAATCGAATTGACTAGACCCGCTTGGTAGATTGATTGAATCGAATAGTTTTATGTATGTATAATACATATGATGTATGTATAATACATATGATGTATGTATAATACATTCGATGTGTGTATATATGATGTATGATATACATTTATATAGGATGTATGATATATGTAAATGATGTATGATATATGCATATGATGTATGATATATATATAGGATGTATGGTATATATATATATGATGTATGATATATATACATATGTGGTATGAATTATATATGTATAAGATGTCTGTATTTAGTATTTGTACACACATACATTGTATGTATGTGCACACATCGGAAAGAATATTTATAATCAAAACGACTAAACCTTTGATCTACTTTTTTGTTTGTGTAACCTTGCGTAAAATATTCAACCTTTCTTCCCATTTTCGATCTGGGCAAGATTTGAGCAGCGAACTCAATCCTAAAATAGTCAAAGCAATTGATATATCATATACTTTCATTTTATATCATTTCTGGCGAAAAGAAGTTTTGAAATGAAACTCTCCAATACCTTCAGAATGATATTGCATTCACCAAAATTTAATTTAAAATTCGGTCTTTTTTTTAATACAATTATTTAACATACAAATCTTTCTCTTTTATTTCCGTTATCCTTAAGTTCCCTAAGACCAGCTTACTGTCCAACGTCAGAGTTGCAGTCATGCTAATAGGAAAAAATGTTAACGTTGTGTTTGTTGTGGACAATACTTTCAAGTTACTGAGCAAGACTTGCAGTTTAAAAAGCTTACGTTTAGTTTCAAATTTGTAAGGCTTGTTTTCTTAATATGTCCCAACTCTGCAAAAAATTATTTGCTCAATTTCCTATTGAGAGATTATTTATTGTATAGGGTAATTCATTTAGAGGTTTGAAGAGAAATCTCTTCGGTATCTTTATTATGACTCAAAAGAACAATTACCTAACGTTCATTTAATTGTTGGTCGCGCTTACTCTATAGGGGTGTTCCATTCAAAAGGTTCAATTTTCGATAACTCTTAACAGCGAATCTTCATTGAGCTGTTGCGGAGCCCATTGAAGGAAATTAAACCGTAAGTTCAAGTCTGACGGCTTAAATTCTTAAATTCCGAAACACTGGTATTGGGTAGTAATCAGCTGTGGAGTTGAGCAACTGATACTCTAGGGAAAACGTATTTACCCATAGGATAAACAAAATTATATCAATAACGTATTTTGCTTGCTTAACCAACAAACCCGATTCATAAAGTCCAGTCTATCTGGAGCTCTAAAAAAAAAAACAAAGAAAAACGTGTCACATAAGTTTATATGTTAAAATATTCAACATATATTTCTACGTTTGCCATATAGTATTTTGTGGGGTTGATTTCGATAAGGATATTCCAAATACTCCGGCTTAACAACACTTTTCAGAAACAGAATCGTCTTTGTCAGTCTCTGCCCAGCTACGTACAACAATACCCTGAGGGGTTCGACAAAATACACAATTTTTACTATCAAAAGAACTGCTTTACATGAGGAAGCTAGTCAAATTTACACGTGAAGTCAATTTGTCCATTAAAACTATTTATAATAGCTGTAAAATACGTCTTTTGAAGCCGTGTTAAGTGTACACCAGCCTGCAAGGTTTTGAAATTACGCGCCTAACACTATATGTATATGTTACGCTAGTCGATAGTGTCGCGCACATATCGATATAACTGTGTCTGGTCACTGTATCAACGACCAACCCTGAAGCTCATGCAGCGTTGAAAAATCAAAAAGTCATGGGTAAATATATATTTCTTATGGGGAAAAAAGTAGATACGCCAATTTTTGCGATAGTTCCCGAAAATTCGGCGATCTATACAGTGTATAAGATGATGCGCACGGCGTCGAATCGATTGGTCACAAGAACCATTATTCACAGAACGCTGATTTTCGTAAAACAGCTGAATAATTTGGAGACGTTGTTGCGGTGTGAAGACTCACACCATAGGAAGACTTCTATGATGAATTTTCAAACAAAACTGAATAAAAATAAAATAAAAGGGACACCAGTCACCCGTGATCTGTGAAAAAAACAAAACAAAACAATGAAAAAGATCTTTTAAATGAATCACCCTATTCATGACGATCAGGTGTCCTCGATGTTAGGACTAGATGACGCAATGTTTCCTCTGCAGTTCATTTCAAATCTCTTCGCTGTTTTTAGCGAGGCCCTGCGTAGTTTTAATCACGCATCCATCTAACATTTGATGTCTCAATTTTCGGAAACTAAATGTTCTCCTTACACAAAATTTGGTTTTTGAGCGATCCATTCTATTGTAAATAATATGTACAATGTTCCGATCCTACTGATTTTGAACTGTAATACAGAGAACCATCTATACCAAAGAGACCAAAAATCAAGAGATAAATACCATTACAAAGGTGACCAACCTCAGACTAAGATGTCAGAAATTCGAGAGTCGCTTAAAATCATTAGAAGAATGGAACAATTTGGCTGTGATTGGATGGTTTGCTTAAAAAAAAATATATATATTTCTCATAGGGAAGGAATGGTGAAAACAGAATGCGATGTATTAATTCCTCTATTTTCAAGATGAGTTTCAACCTTCATAAATCTCAGTGGTTCACGAGAAATTAAAAGACAACTGAAAATGAAAATGCATAATTTCGAGATTCTATGTACAAACTAAGAACAACAGTCAACATTGTAAAAAATGAAGAATATATACGAAACTACTATGCTCTCTAACTTTATTTACTTGGTGGAGCATGAGAAGAATTGTGGCATTATGGAACGATCAGCGAATGTACCACACCAAAAACTACTATGATAAAGTGATGATATAGCTGGAACAGCTCAGGAGCAGTACCTGGCTCCGAGGACTTCAAGCAGGTGGTGAACTTCACGCAGATACGAGCCAAACATATTTAAAAACGTGCTCCATAAAACGCAATAGAGTAAAAACTGACACAACATTGATAACTACAATTAAGTTGACGCTTATTCAAAATACTGCGATTAAGACTCAGAATAAGAAAAGTCTGGAAAAGAAAATATGTAAGCACTGGCAGGTTTTACCGGATCGCTAAAGACAATTTCACATTATAAAAGCTCGTGGAGCTCAAGTTCGAGGAGTTGCCATAAACAGCTCTTTCCAAACGTTTAGCACTAAAATATACCAAATATCGATTGACATTATCGACTATTTATCGTGTTTTTTGCATATTTTGATTTTCAGCTGTGCAATCCTTTTCATAGTCAATGGTCTGTATAACTTGCAGAGACGACTTTTCGACCTGAACGTCAAGTGGAAACCCTATATGAAAATTTTTTGTGTACAGCTTTGAAAATAAGCTTGAAGTTAATCGCATGATCACAAAATCTGTGAAATATATGTCAAAGGCTTTTCATTTTAAGTGAGTGAAGCATATCGGAAACAGAGAATTTCATTTAAGGTTGTCTTCCAAATTAATAAACATAAAATTCGAACAACCTTCCGCGGTTGCCGTGATAAAGTGTTCTATTAAACAACCTTTAGATTACATCTATATCTGGTCTGATTGAATCTGTAAGTATTCTAATTTATATTACCCTTCATCATTTTTCAAGTCGCTATGTGATTAGGTCTGAAGCTAAAGTATAATTATATTCTGTTCTTTTCGCGCTAATGGAAGTTCAAAGGTACAAATAACTGTGCAGGATAGGCAAACCTTTACCAGATTGTACAGAGCTTAGCTAAAGTCCAAAAGCCTTCCTGCGAGCGCCAAAGGATGGTATCGTACGAGCCATCTGCTTCTATAAGGTCTTGCTAGGCGGGTTGCCAAGGAGTTGGTATCGGCCAGAAGTCTTGCTCTGTAGCTGTCTGCGAAGCTGCTGATTGTTGCTCATGTTGGTAATACACCAAAATCATTGCAAATGTTTGTTGCGCACATAGTGCAAGCGTCCACAATCCTCCGGAGAATCTTGCTTTGGCAAACTACAAGACGTTAACCAATGGAACTCACCTTCTATTATTAGACATGTAGTACATATTCTCTGTTCGAAAAGCCTGTTGAAATCTTCACATTCTTATTCCCATTCCATTGTATGCACGTATAAACTCAGCTTTTCTTCGACACCCTTGAAGCTAAAGCAACCAAACCTTGTACACATGTTGGTGTATAACCTCGCCTGATAATGTGCTAAGATGCTTTAACCTTTAGAGTAACCGCTCCAATCCGAAGTCGACGAATAAACCATCTAGTCCTTAGTAGCACCGTATATGGGGCATATTCTCCGCAAAGGTTTTCGCTTCTACAAAGACGGACCCATCCAATTTAATAAAGTTTGTTAAATCCTTGCATTGCCTGCTGAAATTAGTGTAGACCACATAAAAAAAATAAAAAGACCAAAAACCTCTCAATCAACCTTTTAAAAAATAATTGCATTGAAAGTATTGCACATATGTATGTTCACATGTACATACATACCCACTTTACTGGGAAAACACATATGTACATATGTGTTTCCAGTATGTTCTCGAATATTTTTATATACCTTTTCACTCTTCAGGCTAGAATCAGCAAATTTTTTATGGGGATCACAAATGACCATGTTGAGAGATTAAAGAGTTAGATTTCGAGTCGCAGAATGTGGTATAGATCTACAGATGATCTCCCTGAAAGATAAGACCATAACGGGTTTGCCGTGCCCATCTCTGCGGCCTGGAGTGGACACAGAGTGTATAGCAGTGGGGAGCTTCCGACTGAAGCCTTATCGGTAGTTGTTTTCTAAAAATATACATATGTACATATGTATATATACTATGTACATAGGTATATACTATGTACATACATATGTACACACATACATACGTATGCATGAATATGTAAAAAAAATTTAACATTGGCTTACTCCCGTTTATTAGAAACCAGGATTTTTCTGTTCTGCGTGCTCTATTTTGAATTTTTTATTATATCCAAACCGGAATTAAAAAATACTTGCAGTTGTCAATAATTGAGACACCAGTATGGATGTAGATATGAATGTAGTATGTATCCTACATACATACATACACATGCATACATGCATACATGCATACATGCAGTAGTTGTAGTAGTTCATATATATAGTTCATATACAAAAAAAACTATGTATGTATGTGCGTATGTATGTGTGTGCGCACGCATGCAATAATAACTTCAAGACGCAGAAAACAAGAAACAAATGAGTGGAATGGGAGAAGATCTCTGGGAAGCGAACAAACTTTTGCTACCCTGAGAGCCTCACGCACACACACACACGCAAGCGCAATACATACGCACAGACATCAAAGAATCAACGAAAAGACAAGCGAATGCAAACAATGAAAACCACCACTAGCGGCGAACGAAACAAACGCGGCGAATTCGTAGAGCGTCAGCTGTATCGAGCTGTGAGCTGCCACACGTTTGCAATGCATTATAAATAAATATTCGTATTCAACTTATAATCACATTTTGAATAACTCCTTTGTGTGCATTCAATAATGTATTTAAATTCGCTCTGCCTCCATTTGTGGCAAATGGCGCTGTGGTTCAAATTAAGAGAATAAACAATGAGTTGACACTAGGTGGCAACTCGCTGACATGTTGCGCTTGCATATTTATTGGCATCGCTTCAATTGAAACACGCATTGCTGCGGCGACAGAACGGCAATGAATTCTTCGCACACGTCGTGTGTTTTTGCGTGGTTTTAAGTCTAAATTATATTTTTGTTTTAATTTTAACGCTTTTACTGTGTTCTGCTGTACGTTGTATATGAGTTAATGATAAGCAATCTGTTTGTGATGTTGCAATAATTGTGTGTTAAATGTATTATTAGAGTGTTAAGTGTGTGGGTTCTCCTTTGTGCGATGTGTTGTTGTTGCTGTGCTTAAGGATACGGTGTGTATAAATTACATATCTACATATGTCTAATTAATGTACAAAACTAAAAAAGTTGTGCGTCAATTCATTTCGCATTCGCATTCGATTTTGTTTTGTTTCTGTGTGTTTGTGTTGGTGTGCTCAAACTATAGATACATTTGTATGTAATAGTGGTATAACACCCGCTGACCTACACTCCGACTATTCCAGGTACTGAACTATTATCCGGGGAAAGCTTTACACAGCTTTCAAATAAAGCTTCACAATTATTGACAACTTGTCATTATGTCAATTAATTATCTCAAAAGCTTGCACTTCTCTCAATATTGCTCAAACATTTCGTCGAAAGCTTGTTCGTCCCTGGATGTAAAATAATAATAATAAAAACAATAACATCGGTGTATAGAGTATAATAGTATAATAATTATAATAACGCATCGATGTTTTCCCGATTCCTTTTTATATTTGCTATCTATTGTCGGCGCATCGGATATTTATGTACATACATACATATATGATTCAACCCAAAAATGGGAAGCATATATTTTTTTTCTAAACAATATAAAATATGGGTAGTTCTTTAGTATAGCAGCCCCATATTAAGACTGCATCAAAATTACTGATTTTTGTTTCAAACGACGCGTCTGAAAATTAGAAATTAAATTCCGGCGGCGGAGCCAGACTTTATTGTATAATTAATGAAATAAAGGCAATGTTCGATATACAAAAATCGGAAGAAAAAAATTTTTATAGTTGGAAATCGGTCAACTATTGCTATATAAATGAGATAGTTTTAAAGTGTTGTAAAATGCATGGAGTTGCCAGATTGTTAAACAGTCCGAAAGTTTATGATGCCGCTCATATTTGAACTAGGTAATTATATTTCAAACATAATATACATATATCTAAATATAATATTCATATATTTAAATATATGTGTCTATATAAATGTAAATAAGATTTTTATATATTTAGCGTGAAATATAAATATAAATCGGGCGATTTATATATATATCTATTTCACGCGAATTATATATACGCGTAATAGGTGTATATATGTATATGTATATATTAATAAAACGGGTTGTATACGTTTTATTGTAAACTATTACTAACATATTCAAAATCGTGCGGTTTATTTCGAACTGTCTGGTAACTCTGTTAATTTTTTCCTTCAACTTTTATTTGCTATTATTATTATTTCGGCAAAAGAAAAGTCAACCTTCACCACCTGAAATCGAATCCTTAGTATTTTCCACGATTTTTAAGAACAATACGAACATTCGCCATACTTTCTTTCTGCGGGGGAGCTCAACGACATATTTACCCGATATGCTTAAAGGCCATTCAATTATAATTTACTTACAATTTGACAGAATTTGAAGTTTAAAATATTATCCCCTAATAAATATGTCGGAGTAAACGTGGTAAATATATATTTTTTTTCTTGGGGAGAAATGAGAATCTCAATACGAGCTAACCTGATCAATTATAACAAGTTATACACTTTGTTGTCAGATGTTTGTTCTTTTTCCAGCCAGTGAGGAGACTTCTGTCAATCGTACAATGAGGTTTCATCCTCGAACTCGCAGAATCTTCATACTCCGCTGCTGATAACTCGTAGTGTTCCGTTAAGTGACCGTATCCTGAGAGAACTCTTTTTCATTGGTATTATTTGCTGGAATCTTTCCCCAGAATTCTTTCCTTTTTAAAGGGAAGTGTTTGGAGATAAGGTAGATGATTGCAAGCTTGTGTGCTTTCCCATGCCACAAAATGGTTACGGTCCTTTTGAGAGCTTTTCTTTAATTCTAGCAAGCTCTTCTGATGATACCCAAATGAATTCATAACATTCATTTATCGTCCTAGTCTTAAGGTCCGTGAACAACTTTTGATTTGGCTAGTCCGGGAAAACTCAGTCGATTGTTGTTTTGTTTCCGGAATCATAGGCATGGATCCATGCTTCGTTACCTGTAATTATGTCAGTTCTATCATTTCAATTGACCTGATCGTTTTTTCTTTGTTGATTATAAAATTATGCGGTATTCAACGGAAACAAGTCTTCCAGAGTTTCAAATTTTCATGTAATATCGAATGTGCGCTGATTCGACTAATTTCGAAGGATGTCTCAATGTCTATCGGCATATAATAGATCTTGGTAAACGATTGAAATCGTTGTTTAATCGCCGTTTCATCGCCAATAGTCGAAATGAATTGATCGATGCACTGCCATCTTGATGATCCATCGCATTTTTCACCAGTTAATTTAATTTTTTTTTAACCGAGATTAAAATTCAAGTCAATGTTAAACATAGAAATTGTGTTTGTTCATCAAAACTGGCAAACTTATCAATGGAATTGTTAAATACTAAGTATTACACATTCGTATAATATAAGAGTCCACTCTCGTATATGTACTCTTGATCAGATAATAGAGCTATGTTAATACGAGAGCTCAAATATAATCAAAACAGTGATGCGATAAGCAGACTACTATCTCATATAGCTACTACTTATAATATGGGTACTATAATATATAAATAGGTTATTTAATCTTTGACATGTTTAATGGCTTGACTTTCCTAATTATTATTTGTATATCCTCAAGACATTGGATGCTCACCTTTTATAACATTTTTATCCCACTAAAGGTTAAAAAGAAAAGAAAATAAAAATGAGTGATTCTGATGTGGATGATGTGGAGGAGGTGAATACCGACGAGGAATTGAACAGCGACGAGGAGGTGACTGATGATGTGGAGGAGGTTGATGAAGACGGGGTATCACCCGAAGTTTTGGCGGAAGTGGGCTCTGCAGAATCGCCAGAAATGGTGGCCAAAATAAAGGAAATACGATCCTATGCACCATTCATCAAGAATGTGGTCAAGACATACGGACGCCACTTGGCTAAGGAGCAATGGCGCAAGCTAAAGAAGCTCGTGGATATATTAGGATGCGAGTAAGTTATTGGTGTATACATATAAACGAGTATTACCCCAATCTAAACGATTCAATTTAGGATGTCCGATACCAAGTTTTCAATACTCTATCCTGAACCAAAGTTGGAGAAAATTGAGGGTGTCATTAATAAATTGAGAGCGAAATTTGGCGCCGTAAGTAAATAGAGATAAAGTCTAAATAAATAACCATAATTGTATGAAAGAAATTACAGCTACTCAATCCTTCTGTCATTGTCATCAACGAAACTGTGGAGCAAAAGTCTGATCAAGCAAGCCGCAGCACAAAAGCCCTCCCGACCGGGTCGGTGAAGTCAAATGCAACCGACAAAGCAGACGCCCCAACAAAACCAAATGCGGATCAAGCCGCTTCAGTTGCTCGATCGCCGGCTGTTCTTCCAAAGTTAAATCTACCGGTGACCCAGCCCGCATGCAAGTCGTCCGCACCTGCGTCCATATCTAAGACGCCTGCAATTACCCCTGTCAAAGAAAAGATGGGCAATGATAAGCCCAAATCACTTGCAACATCTGCATCCAAATTGTCGCCAGCTGTGAGCGCTGAATCTTTAGCAACAGCTATTCGACAGGCAGAACGCAAATCGAATCCACCCGCACCCTGCACTTCCAAGGTGGCAAGCACAGCGAATGCTCTAGCAGATTTGCAGCGCATAACCAAAGCGCCCGTGGCAGCTAGTACACCGAAGTCTAATCTTCCAATAAGCTTAGGACAAACTACACAGTCACCTGATTTCGAGCGTCGAATTAGCATGCCCGCAGCTTCAGGCACAGTTCCTGTTGAGAGTGCAGCGCCAGCTGCATTTAAGCCAGATTTTGTGCGTCGCACTAACCCGCCCTCAACATCGCCACCTGGGCAATCCGTGGGCTTCCAGCGTCGAATGTCGGCTACAGTTCTAGATCTAGCGAGTGCCATTGGCACCAGACGTCCGGACCTTGTACGTAGATCGAATCCATCGGCACCATCCAGCCCAACTTCGCCAGTTTCGATCATTTCCAGTGGATCTCCGGTTTTTGAGCGTCGGCCTATTCCAATCTCAACAAACAATTCCAGGCCTTGCGGGGAATTTGAGCGTAGATGTAATCCGCCCGCACCGTCAGCTGACGATACTGTCGATAGTGTGGTGCCATCGCTTGAGGAGGCACGCAAAAAGCTTGCCGCTCTGCGTGGCAACACTGATGTGGTTGTTGCACCCTCAACCGCTCTCCCGCCCATGGCATCCAATTGTAATGATCCGCGCGGACGCAGAAATAGCTACATCAGCAAAACCTTGGAAACGCAGCAAACAATTTTGCCAATTCAACCAGTAACGCCGCCAATTGCTGCAGTTCCAGCTCCAGCCCCTGCTCCAGCTCCTGTGCCTGCTCCAGTTCCAGTTCCCGTTCGAATGACAATGCCAGTTCCGCCACCGGCATCGATACGACCTAGACTCCATACCGGCACTTGGTCAAGCAACGGCTTAGCGGCTGCTCGAAATCAGCCGTTGCCCATGGTCAACATTCCAATCAGTGGGTATCCCATTACAGTGATCAGCAGCATGTCCAGCAGCCAACCGAAAATCCCAAATGATCCCATAACTAAGGCTCGCACATCGCTCAATCTCAATCTGAATCAAATGCCAAGCGGCGCAGACTTTCAACGCGATCCCAATATGCCGGGCAGCGATCCAATGTCCTTTGGAAAATATCCAAATGGCAATGCTGCTGCGCAAGCTGCCAAGGATAATGAAACCATACCGCGACTCTACAACAATATGTCAAACGGTACGGAAACGCGTGATCCACGCTGCTTGAAATGGAACAGCAATACTAATCCTAATCATAATAATGTGACAGCAATGGGATTTCAGCAGCAGGCACCGATGCAGCCAGGATCAGTACAAGGTGTAAACCAACAGTATTCTGCGGCGCAGTACTCGGTGCCTTACCAGGACCCTTTTAATTCTGGCTTCGAGGAGGCATCGCATCAGCCCAGCTGGATGTCCTCCAATAACAGCTATGGCTATAACAAGAACAAAAATAACAGCAATAACAATCAACAGAACTGGTCCAATAACAATAATGTTTATAGGAAAATCAACCCAAGTTTTTACAGAGGCGCCTATAATCGCAATAACAGCGGCATACGTTTCCCGCCGCCAAGCGAGCCGCGCACGTATCGTGAGCATCGGGAGGCCAGGGCCAAGATTGAGGCAGAGAAGCGACGCCAAATGGAGGCGGCGGAGAAGCGCCGCCAACTGGAAGCGGCTGAGAAGCAGGTTGAATCGGTGGTTAACAAAGACATAGTGTCAACTCCTGCAGTTCCCGAAAGCGATCGTGTGCAGCTGGATACCTCATATCGTAATGTGGACGGGGCTAGTGCCAACAAGATGATTGACTTCAAGATACCCAAGAAGGTGAATGCAGATAAGCCCCGAGAAGAGAAAGCGACGAAAGCCCTGAAAGCTGATTATAATGGGGAGGAGAATTGGGATGATGAGCCAACTGGTTCCAGCAAAACGACTGATTTGAAGATACCCAAGAAGGTACATGTAGATAAAGCTGAAAAAGAGAAGGGTTTGAAAGTCCAGAAGGCTAATGATGAGGTGCAGGAGAATTGGGATGAAGACGAAATTGTGCCTCTTGTGCAATTATCGAATAAGGAGAAAGCAGCTAAAACAGCCAATAACAATGTGGTGAATGTGTCCGCTAAATCGGATAAGGCAGATAAACCAGATAATTCAGATAAGTCTGATAAGCTGGATAAAAAGCCCAAAAAGGTTGATAAGCGTGACAAGCCCAAAGAGTCCTCAGGCAAATCGCCAAAGGATAAGAAACCAGATAAGCCGGATAAAGAAAAAGATAAACGAGCACACAAAAAGGATAAATGCAGCACGGATAATCCCAAAGACAAAGAAGACAAAGATCCAAAAAAAGCTGATAATATCGATAATGTGGAAAACGAGCCACCGACTTTGGTGGATACAAATGAGCCACAAGCGGAGCCACAGCCGAAGCCGGTTGAAGCGGAGACGGAGGAGTTGCAACAGACGTCAAGACGCAACCGAAGCAAACCAAAAGACGCCACCAATGCCAAAGCAAAGGAGAATGCCCAAGAGAACGAAACGGCAGCAGCTAAGCGGCCAATAGATTCAAAAGATGGGGAAGGGCCAGAAACGGAGCTGGAAAATTCCGAACTGAACACAACTGGGACAAACGAGCAAGTGGCCAAATCACCTTTAAAAAAAGTTGTTCTGGGTCCTAATGAGCATGCCACGGTTGTAAATAACGATCAGGAAGATAGCTCCTCGAAAGCTGATATGGAAAATACGGAGGGCAAAGAATTGCCGACAGAGGAAACGGCGGAGGACACGGCAAAGGGGCGGGACTTCATGCGTGTTATGCAGCGTCGCAAATCAGTGATGCCTGTTTCGAGCAAGCCGATGGTGGATAAGGATGAGCTCTTTGCGGGCAGGAGTCTGGTATATGAGGACATAGACGAGCACCAGCGACAGCAGGCGAATGCTGACGAAGAGGACAATGACGAGCACAACGACGGCACCGAATCGGATGCGCACAAACGGGCTAATAAGAATCTGGCCATTATGTTTGAAAAGACCAGTGATAAGTGCAGCATCTCCACACACAACATACTGGCGGGCAAGCGGCGTTCGCGCCCTAATGAAGTTAGTTTCAATGAGACACAGCTCAGCCGCACAGTGTTCAAAATGGGCAAAGTTTCAAAGCCAGGACGCAAGGCGAAGGCACAGGCGGCAACCAAAAAGGCATCAGCTGCTACAACTGTCAAGGCAGTTGCTACAACTGTCACAGATGACACAACTGCCACAGCTGACACAACAACAGAAACTGACACGCCTGTCACACCCGATACAACTATACCAACTACTGCCAAACGCAAGCGCGGCAGGCCCATCAAGAATGCGACAAAAACAGATGAGCAGCCGGCGAAGCGTCAACGTTTGGATGAGGCTGAACAGACTGCTGTTGTGGATGATTCATCCAATGATGCCATACCTTCGACAAGTGCAGCGGCGCTTAACAAAACGCTGCTGGCAGCGCCCGCTGCCAAAGTGCGACGCAAGCCCAAGCGCAATGAGCTGGATAAGCTGAATGATGATATTGCCAAAATGTATTATGCGGATGATGTGTTGCGTGCAACGGGCAGACGTGCCTGCACCACACAGCAGCAGAACGCGGCCAGCAAGGATGCCAAAAACAATGGCACTAACAGCAACAGCAGCAGTGCTAACTACAGCCCTAGCGGCAGCACTAGTAGCAACAATAGCTTCAGCAGCATTAGCCATCCGGACAGGGAACTGGCGCCGTACATACGCAATGTGGCGCGTCGTGGACGTGCCTATGCTGCAGGTGGTGTGGATCGTGCCAGCTTCAAGGCTAAACAAGCCAATCCCAAGCAGGAGAAGTCGCCAACGTTGCTGCCCAAGCGCTGTCTGGTGCGTCTGCCACGCTGTCGTCCGCTGGAGGGTATGCTCAATAAAAAGCATTGCCCGAAGAAGAACATCAATCGCAAATGGCATGCACGCTCAGCGGCAGTACGCAATTGTGTTATATGCAAGGCAAGAATGCGTTTTCCCATGCTACACTACTTGCAACATCATGAGGAGCTCTATGCATCACGACTGCCGCCGGGCAAATTGAATGAACTGCGCGCTGGCAAATGTATTCGTCCCATTTATTGTCGGGATCTGAGCAATGTAAAGTATCGGTATACATGTTCATTTTGTGATAGAAATTTGGAGATGACCAATCAAAGTTGGATAGAGCATTTTGCACGACACACTGGCGAACTAAATTACCAATGCTCCAAGTGCTGGACGCCCAGAAATCGTCCCAATGAGATAGAACGTCATGTGGCCATCTGTGAACGCGGTGCCACGGTGGTGCAGAATCACAATTACACACTCAAGGTGCCTGTCAAGCTGCATGTGTGCCATCTGTGCGAGTTTGTGCAATTGAATAGACGCAATCTGGAGCGGCACTGGCGTAATCAACATGACATTCACAATCAGCCGCTGGATGAACTGGGCGAGGAGGTGCAGCTCTATTGCACTAAAGGGGTGCCGATGGTCACCAATCTGGCTGAAATCAAGGCGGCGCATCGACGCTTTAAGGCTGAGAGGGACAATGAAAATACTCATACGGATGTGAGCCAGGACAAGGACACGCCGCCGCGCCCAAAGAGATTGACAGGGACGACACTCAAAATCAAAAAGAAGATCAAGATTAATGTGCCGCTTGGTGGCAAGAAGCGGGGCAGAAAGCCAACCAAACAGGAACCGCTGGTGGAGAAGAAGGAAGAGGAGGAGGAGGAGGTGGAGACGCCTCCGACTGAAATGGAAACGGATGTGGAGCAGCCACAGCATCAAACAAAAGTAGCTAGCAGCCTGGGCATGCCACCAACTCGACCGAAGGAGGAGCAGTTGCTAGTGTTAAATGAATGCATGCCGGAAACTGAGGGGGAGGAGGAGGAGGAAGAGGAGCAACAGCAACTTGAGCTGCAGCCGGATATGGAGATGGAGATTGAGCAACAGGAGCAGTCAGATACGGAGCCGCTAACCAAAATTGAAGCGAAGACATTGATGGCAGATAAGACTATAAGTCCAGCTGGTAATGAGCAGCAGGAAGATTCGCCCGTCTCAGGCGTCGATGAGAATGCAATCGATGAGGAATTAGAAACGGCAGCGTCCCAGGACGCGCCAGATATGACAAAGTGTCGCGGTAAATCGGCTGATGTGGGCACAAGCAACAGCAATATGCGACAGAAATCTATTTTCCGTACTTTCAACAAATTCTACAACAAGCTGAAGAGCAAACCGAGCACCAGCAAACAGTCCAGAGCCAGCGGTTCCAGTGACAGCGATGTAACCGAGCCGGAGTTCAATACAACAACACCAGCTCCGGCGCCAGCTCCAGCTCCAACTCCAGCTGCAGTCCCGCCAGTTAGTGTCGAGAATGTGGCATATCGTTTGCGTGCCACGCCCACGCTGCAACCCGCCTACTATTGCCTGTATGCCGGCTGTAAATTCTTATTCTCCAATGAGGTCGAAGGCCTGGAAAATCACTTTGCGCTTGAGCATCCGCAGACGCGCTGGAGTGGCAGCTGTGCCAGCTGTCAGTGGAAGGCTCAGGAGCAGCAACAACATGCGTCGTTCAGCATTAGCGATGAGCTGCGTCACTTGTTGAGCTGTCACATGGGCACAAGGTTGGAGAAGGTGCCAGCTGCAGCTGTTGCTGCTATCGCAGAGCCGCAGGCAGAGCCAGAAGCAGCGCCATCGCAGGCAGCGCCCAAGCTGCGTGTGCGTCGCTTTACGGGCGATCGCCTGGTCCCGGAGCCGATGCCGGAACAAGAGCCGCAACCAGAGATTTTGCCTGTGGCGCAAAGCGTTGAGGATGCTAATCCGAATGCCATGCTGCGTGATTTGTTGGCCGCCGTGCCCCGACCGCCGCCCATCCAGCCGCAGTTGGAGCAACAACAGTTGAATGCCGCTGGCGTGGGTGAATTCCTATGCGCCAAGGCAGCAGCGGAGGCAGCTCCTGCTCCAAGCGCAACAGCGATCGCACTGCAGCCAGCCTCAAGTGCAGCAGTCATCAATCATCCGTCGGAGCTCGGCTTGGCCATCAAGCAGGTGTTCAGTCTGGCGAATATGAGTGAACCGATCGTAACTAGCGAAACGTTGCCCTTGCCGCCAGCTAGCAATGTTGATTTTGTGCTCACACAGAGCGTTACCCAGAACTATGATGGCCAGAGTCCGGCCGAGATCAATATATCAATTGAGCCTCATCCGGAAAGCCCAAATCCAGTGCCCATCGAAATGCCAGCACTCCACACGTCCACCAATCCGCAAATGGAGGCTCGCACGCAGCTGATCGCTGATCGGTTTCGTTGCATGGCCCCCAATTGCAACTATTGTGCCCACACGGTAATGTGCATACGGGAGCATATGAAGTTCCATAGCTATAGCTTTGGCAGTAAGGATTATCTACAGTGTGCTTACTGCACACATGTCGGCAGGGATGTCAATGATTTTGTTCATCATGGCGTCCTTGTGCACGGCTTGGCCACGCGTAGTGAGCTCCTGGAGCCGAACATTTCAAACTCCTCCATCAGTCAACGCATACGTGATATGCTCAGTCAACGTATCAGTGGCAAAGGAGCAGTGGCCGTTATTGTGAAGAAACCCACAACTGTGAAGAAACCCACAACTGTGAATCAAGCCACAACTGCAAATCAACCCTCAACTTCAGCTCAAGCCTCAACTTCAGCTCAAGCGGAACCATCAACAGCAGAGGCAACGTCTGTGCCTAGCGTTGTGTCTCACGATAATGGGAAGGATTTGGATTCTCTGCTCAAAGATCTGTTGCAACATACCGGTTACGATGGTAAGTTTCGATTTTGTAGAGGATGAATCCTCATTGCACATGCTAAGAGCATGCACAGCTAGAAGAAGAAATAGACCACTGGGTAGATATGTATATCCTTCAAACAGGCGAAATAGGAACTCTCTTTCATTCGTGTAGGAGATAGGGTTGATGAGTGAGCTTTAGGCGCAAAAGGGGGTACAATACAATCGGGCCTTCCTTGGAGTATCCTTGGCTTTCCAGTTAGGTCCTCTTGCGAGGAAGGAAGCACCCTGTTGAAGATCGAAAAGAAGGTGTCGTCGTGTATCTTACTAAGTCTTCTCATTAATTGATCCATCGTTGGTCAAGTCCATGATAGCAGAGTAGCCCAATTGAGAGGGAGTTGTGATTTATTCCTAGCTAAGCAAGATGTTAATTAGGAGAAGAGCAACACTCATTATTAAAACGCGATAGAGAAGATCTTCGCTTCAATTAATTAATGCATTATAGAATGACCCTACAAAATAGAATTTATTTATCTCCCATTGCTGTCCCAGCTGTCTGAATAACTATGGAGAGGAGTACCTAGGTTGAACCCTTTTAGGGATATCAAATATTTCTGGGTTAGATCATTTGTAATTGTAATTGAAAAGTGTGTACTTAATTAATTTATTAATCATATGGGTTCTTTTTCTTCACAAGCTTGACTCCAACTATCTTGTTAGCGTTGTTAATATTTCTGTTCCGTTTCCGCTCTACTGGAAACTATATACCTCTCCATATTCCATGCCTCAATTATATTAAATGTTATTACCTCTTCTCTCTTTTGACAACAATGTCTTGATTGTGAAAAATTCTGTTAATAGAATTTATATAAATAAGGTTATCTTAAAAAGTAAAATTAGTTTCGAACAATTTTTTTTATTAATCTGTGAAAATGAGTTTAAGGCCGATTGGGTGGTAAGGAAAGAGGTTTCATACAACGCTTTTCCGAACAGAATTTTCCGGAAACTATTTCATAGTGGCAACATACGATATAAAGCGAAACTACTTGAAAAATTGCAGATTTCTAGCTTCTACCAATCAGTCAGCCAGATCAAGGAGTTTTATTTATAAGGATTGCTTAATCCTTCAATAAACAAATAAGAAATGATAATCTCTGTAAATGAAGTTGACTCGTAACCCGAACTTTTCGTTTGCTTTTCAAACAGAGAGCAAGCTGTACGCCTGTCCGTCCCGGGGATGCAGTGTCAGCCTGACGGAGGAGACCTTTGTCAATCATTTGCTGTACCACATGAGCAGCAATCCGAATATGGAGCCGCTCAACTGTAAGTTCTGCCACAAGAAGTTCGAGCGGGCAGCATCGCTGCGCTCGCATTTGCAGCTTATGCACGCACGCCACAAATACTTTTGCCATGTTTGCCTGGAGACGACGCCGAATACACGTTTGATGTTGCAACATTTGAAGAGCCTGCATGCGGTGTCGCTACCGCAAGTCAAGGGTTCACCGCAGTTCGTGGAGCTGCCGGCAACGTTTCCCGCTAACAATTCGACCGAACGTACCGGCGTCTGGGTGAGCGCCATGGAGCAGCCGTTTGGCAGGAAGCAAATCCAGAGTATACTCAGTCGCCTGCTCAACGAATGGCAGCACCGATGCCAAGGCACCAAACTGGGCTATCGGCCTTCTGAGGTGGGCCTGCTACCACGAACGTCAATATTCAAACAGACGCTATACTGCGCGGAGTGTCAATTCCAATCTAGGGACTACACGCATCTACACCAGCACCTGCAGCAGCATGTTGAGCTGGCCTGTCGCCTGGCCTATGAAAACGAGGAGCAGCACTCTGAGTCACAATTTCCAACAACCATTGTTAGCGAAACCGCCGAAACCGTGCTGACATCTAACAGGGCGAATCGTGTAACCGTTGAGGACCCTGTGCCCGGCAAGCAATTAATATTTGAACCCAAATTCATTTATGTGCCCAAGACTATACGCTTCCGATGCGCCCTCGCTCAGTGCAACACTATTCCGCCCACGGAGCAGGCCCTACGCGAGCATCTGAAAACATGGCATACCCATTATGAGCGATGGAAGTGCTTGTTTTGCACCAGCAAGGATTTTGCCGTGACTGTCGATAAAGTTATCGATCATTTATCGTACCACAAGCGTCATATCTATCAATGCGGCGCCTGCAACACCTTCCACAATAGGCGCACATTAATCGATCGTCATATTAGCGAGGTCCATCCTGGACAGGATATTGATTTGGTCATACACCGTCGTGACGAAAATGCCAACAAATTGATAGACGAGACCCGCTGGCTCAAGCCGAGTAAGTATATTCAAATTGTTTCACAATCTCGAATGTTTTAAAGCCATCTTAAGTAGGTTATGACAGTATAAAGTAGAGATGGGTTCGGTAATCCCACTCTTTTTAGGGGTCGCGATCAATTTTCGTTAACGATTTTTCCTTTCGTTATGAATACAACTCTGAATTTATATTTTAGCATTGTAGTACTTTCACTGTCATCAAAATTTGATCGCATTTTAAACGGCAGGGAAGCAAAAATAATAGCTACAAGTAATAATGCTTTAGTCGAGTATACCCGACTACAAGAATCCCTGTACCCCAAGTCTAAAATTCCCCGCAAAATGTATGCCCAAAACATGTTTTTTAGCGGGATATATCTTCTACAGTTTGATAACTAGAGTCACCAAATTTGTCACTTGACCTCCTTGACAGATGTGCTTTCAAATATGTGTGGCACCCCCCACCCTCCCGCGGAAATCGACAAAATCTATATCTTCCACACCTTCACAGGTAGTCACCGAATATAACATACAGACATAAAACAGTATTTTATTCAAGCCCCTTCCGACCCGATAAAAAACCATATTATACCTGACTGCAGTCGGAAAGCGCCCCCAAGGGTGAAAAATGTGTGTATGGTCAAATTTACAGAAACAAACTTTGCTCCCTCAACGCTAGGAGAACTAGAAGCTAATAAAAAAAAACCCAGTAAAATGTTTGCAGTAGACAGCATCAGTTTCAATATTAGAGGGATGGAAATTGTGGGACGTGGAAAATAATAAATCCGAATAGCCAAAACGAATTTCAATAGCAAATAAACAGACAGACGAACTTACTCTTCCACTTTGCTGAGCATACAAAATCAAAAAAGCATTTCGTTTTTCCTCCCTGTACCCATAAAATGGATAAGAAGGGGGTATTAAATCTGTACAAATGACATCTCCGATCTTATAAAGTATATATATTCTTGATCAGTATCAAAAGAGACGCCAAATTTGGAATGTAGGTTCCTGTATACCATACGCAGATCAATTTTGTTTCCAATTGGAGATATCTTCCTCCGCAATTTGATAAAAACGTTATACAGCCACAATTAAGATATAGCTCTGGGATTTGGGACGTAAGTATAATGTTTTGGTAACTTTCAATCTGCTGTCCAAATTTCAAGTCGATCGGATAATAAAAGCGGAAGATTCAGTGCTGTAGAGCGGGGGGGAAGAATCAGCACAGCCGCCACTCACAATGCCTCATTTATTTTATAACAACAAATGTTATTTGTTATAAATTAAACAATAAGTATAAGGTATAATTATCAACTTAATCAATATCTCTCTTGGAGCTCTCAAATCAATGATTATCAATGAAAATCAATCAAAAGAAATGAACTAATTCGATTTGTCTTTTAGTTGGACCGATTCGCTCCATCGCTGACGAGTGGCTTTGCAATGTGTGCTCCTTGGTGGTGATGTGCAAGTCTCTGATCATGGTACATGCATCGGAAGTGCACGGAGTGATCCATCAATACAACTGTCCGTACTGTGATAGCGGTTACGCGGACGCTATAGACGTGATTCAGCACATACGGAGCAAGCATGCCGGCAAGCGGGTGCAGCCGGTGCAGTCCTATCAGCTCATACGGAACAAGAACGCGCAGACTCTGGGCTTCTATTGCAACAGCTGTGATGAGGTGGCAGTGACCTATCAGCGCATTGGTATGCATTGCATGACGCAGCACAAAAATAAATTCCAGTACACATGCGTACACTGCCCATATGGACATGCCCTGGAGCGCACCGTCGTCAGTCATATACGCCAGGAGCATGCCAATAAAATAGGACTCGCCACACAGCAGTTTGAGCGTGTGGGCAAGGACCTGCTCGACAGCGACTGCTGGAAAATGGCCCATCCGATTGCCAAATCGAACAACAACGGAAATTCCAACGAGTCGCAGGCTATCGAACAGATCGAGCTGTTATCGTCGGATGACGACACGGATCTCCAATTGGTGCCCCTTAATGACATTAATGATGACCAGGTAAGCTGAACTTATGTTTATTTATCGCTTTGAATTGATTTGAACTGTTTGGATCTTAAGACAAGGTCTACAACATATATCCGGATTCCACTTTCAATGACAATTGGCGATATACGTTAAGGCGTATCCTGATCTTCGAATGTACACGTATACCCAACTTTTGACCGATTGTTCCTATTTAAATTTAGCCCACTTGTATAAGACTTAACAAAGGAGTTATTCATACAAAAACTAAATTCGCGACCGATCGTTCCTATGGCAGCTATATGAAATAGTGTCCCGAAAATAGATTATTTTTGCCCTGTTTGCATTAACTATACAGAAACTCAGATCTGTTGAGTTTGGTCAGGATACCTTGAAAACAGAAACTGTAAATAATTGATTATCGTCATGATTTTTAGATTTCTGTATTTTTTACTCAAAACTAATGATTATCATTGAAGAAAAACGTAAAAATGATTGAATATTGATTGAAATCTAATCATTACCATGTAATATTTATAATATAACTTATAATGATTACGGTCCCTGTTTGAATACACAGTTTTCATTCAAAAACATAATTGTCGATCAATCGTTGCTATAGCAGCTATATGTTAGTGATCAGATCAGCTTGGTTCCCACATATGAGTGCAAGACCATAGCTCTAAAACTGAGAGACAAGTTTGGATAGAAACAGAAACAGGTCATATGGACATCGTTAAATCGACTCGGCTATTGATGCTGATCAAGGAATTTATATACATTATGAGCTCGGAAACGTATCCTTCAATACGTTACACATTTCGTGACAAATTTATAATATCCTCTGCCGAGTATTATAAAACGAATGTCAATCAGCGTTGATAGTTTGCAATCAAGCTATCGTTAGTTGTTGCAAATTGATATTGAACTGTGGATGATAAGAAAACTCGGTATTATGAATAGTGCCCATACTAAACGATACTTTCATTTGCTTTTGCTTGCAGACTCCCTTGCAATTTGTGTGCTCGCACTGCACTGAGACGAGCACAGATGTCACCGAGCTGCGCACCCAGCACTGGGCCAAGAATCATGCGGAGCATCCGTTCTACTTTAGCATCCAACCGAGACTGGGCTGCCCGGAATGCAAGACTTATGTGGGCAATGCCAAGACGCTGCTGGATGATCATCTGCCGAATATGCATGGCATTAACAATCTGATTGCCAGCGATCCACGAGCGATGCATGAGTGCGCCTTCTGTAATTTTCGCTTTAGCAACTGGCTGGATCTGGTGCAGCATATGGTAGCGGCGGCGCATCTATCCAACGATCTAAAGAATCTAACTGATGCTGATTTAACTAAGCTGCGCAAGCTGGGCGCCATCACAGCTAATTCCTCGCCCAGCGATGTGGCCAGCCTGAATGCGTACTATCAGTGTGATATGTGCCGCGTGATAATGCCCACGAATGTGGCAATGGCACAGCATGGTCGCATCGAGCATAGCCAATCGCCGGAGCGTTTCTGTTTCCGCCAGGTGAAGGATCAGGTTATCTTTCACTGCTTCTTCTGCATGTTTGCATCAACAACAGAATCGGATACGCTGCGTCACATGCTCGATCATTATACTAAATTTCAGCAGTGCCACTTCTGTCAGGCCAAGCTAAAGGATGGCTTCGATGAGTACATACAGCATTATTATAATTTCCATCGCGATGAGGTGCATCGCTTTAAGGAGGTGCATCCGTATTCCGATTTGAAAAAGTTCCTCATGCAGGTGCTCCATCAATTCCAGAATGGTCTTGTCATTAGCAAGAGCAGCCTGCGCAAGACGCGCTACCGGGATGAACGACTGATGATTCAGCTATACGATGAACTGATGCGCAAATCCCAACAGCCGCCCATACCACGTTTGCTAATAAGCCAATTGCTTAATCGTAATGTAACAACCGTAGCTCATACGGCGGGCAAACCGCCAAATACAAATGGAACGACTAATATAATGGGGCAGCCAAATGCAGGAAACTTGGCCAAGCTCAACATTCGACGCAAAACATTGAATCCCGATGATTTCAAGATACCGCCGCCACAACAAATGAATGCCCCAAGCTCGAGCGTCACAAATGGCGCGCCCAGCCGCATTGTGGCACAGCAGAGCCCCAAGCGGCGAACCAGCGTCATCAATTGGCACACATCCTTTACGGGAAACAAGACGCCATTTGTTGTGGCAGCCGCTGCTGTTGCTGCCGCTTCTTCTGCGGTCGCTGCTGCTGCGGCGGCTACGCCTATTTCTGCTCCTGGCACCATTCCCTCTGCTCAGCAACAGCAGCGCATTGCCAAGCGGCGCAACACCGTAGTGGAAAATGGCCAACAACCACCCCAAGAGAATGCAAAGCGTGTTTGTGCGCCAAATCATAATAATTAAAACTATATCCAATATATGAATTCAGTATTTGCCAGTAAATGAGATGAAGAAACGAAGATATTATATATTAATAAATATCTCCAAAAAAAGAACTGTGCGTCCATCGCGAACACACAGCAATAAATTATGTAAATGAAATGTTCATTCATCCCTATAATATAATTAAATATAATAATTTTTTTTGAATATATATAAAATTTATTCGCTAAGCAATATGTTGAGACTGCCAACAGAAATTTGGCAGGCTTAAATATAAAACCATTGATTGAGAATCTAAAGAATGCTTAAGATATACACGTAAGCGACAGGAATAAACTATGATTATTATTATAACAGAAGATATCATTGTGTATTTTGTTTGCATGCCTCGTTGTACAGCAGCTTAAATGTGGGCGTATCCTGTTTGCCCTGCGTCCTGGCCACATTGGCGCAGCGCAGCTGATTGTAGTACTCACAGGGCGTGGCAAATGTGATCATTTGTCCGTCGCGACTGACGCAGATGGGACGATAATAGCGCGGGCAACTATATTCACAGCTGGACTCTGTCTCGCCAATGGCTTCGATGTTGTGACCCGCGGGCTCCAGAGGCAGCTCCTCCTCTGTGTCAATATACTGCTCCTCCTCTGCAGCATTGTCATCATCATCATCCTCCGCCGCAGTGTCGTTGGGCAAAAAGTATATATCCTCGCTGCCTGCCGTTGAATAATCATCCTGCGGCTGCTCCGCCGGCGTGCTGGCCACCAACGCCATCATCATTAGCAATGCCAGCATATAAGCCATCGTTTTGACTGCTCTTTACTATATCTGAACTCCAACTGTGCGCCTGAGCGGCGCTTTGTGCGCATTTTATAGACGGCATTTGGCTTTTAGCCCCATGTTTGTTGGCCCACAGTTGTGCAAATAGCCTTTTTGGCTTTAGGCGATAAGAACCCAAAAAAAAACAATACCTTTTTAGCCACATGTTGTTGAGGCATTGGTTAAATATTCAAATGTGAATCAAGGGCAGTCGCTTTGCTTTGAATTGTAACGCGTATTTCTCTAATCAAATGCGGCCCAATGTGCGTATTTATGGTAATTCATAACTTGCATTTGTTTTTCAAGTGCAGAAAGTTCAAATATTTGCCTATTAATTGTACTTGTTACTTTGTATTATTATCAACAAAGGGCTGCGACCTGATAGTTCTATTGTATCCTCTTCCGACCCAATGTCCTTCAAGAATGATTGAGAGTTCATATATCCTCTGGTTGGAACATATGGTTACCCAAACCCCATACCTTTTTTTTTGTTCTGTCTAAAAGCAGATGCATATTCCCAACTTGACTGCCTCATATTGTTCTCCTGTATCCTTAAGTCCACTAAACGTTTCTCCCCCTACTAGGGGCTTCTCTGCTCTAGGGATCGCAAATAAGAGTTATGGGAATGAAGAAAGTCTAAGCGATGATTCGTCCAATATGAATATAAAAAGCACCACACATCCTACTTGTTGTGGGATATACAAAAACAGGATACTTATATTTTAACCAAAACAATTATGAAGAAACAATAAAATTTCAATTTATATATGAAAATCGCAAAAAACTTATAATACAAATTTGTAGTAAAAATGTATTATCAATATTTACTTAAGAAGCTGAACATATAAGTTATTTCTCAATTTATATTATAAAAGTAATACCTTCCCATTGAAATACATACCATGTCCTTAAAGGATCCCACAAACTGACTTCGATCCAATGCATACATTTACTTTAAAATTATACAATTTGAATGCCAAGTTAATTAAGATTACAAAACTTGACCAACAAGATATTCCGCATAGAAAACGGTTGAGTTTTAACAAAGTTATGGGAGTAATCTTGGTAATCTTGGAGCTAGGGTTTTTATTTTTTTGGTATTTACAAGTCGAAATTTGTTGCATGAATTTTAGCCAGAAAATTCACTTTCGATTTGGAATGAAATGGGAACTGACTTGATTAATTCAAAAACTAAGTAAGCGTTGTTTCTAAATTTAAAACATTACATTTTCACTTGATGGGAAATATTACAACTGAATCAAATTGTGTTACAAGCAGACGTCGAAATTTCCTAAATTAGAAAGTTTTCCTCATTCAAATACAATTTTTTTGTTGATTCTAAAACCAGTGAAATTATCAAAGATAAAGCGATACAGCTTGAAAAGCGATACAGAAAAGATGAATAACGAAACTTTTATCCAGGATGTAAAATCAGATACACAAACTGACGAAAAAGATTCTAAAGGGGAAAAAAATATGGAAGAGATGAAGAACGAAGACTTATGTAATCCAATAACCGACAGAAATGCTTTCCCAAATGCCGATATGGAAAAGATGAAGAATGTAGAAATAGTCCCGGAAGTCAAATCAGATACACCAATTAGCGAAGAAGTTGCTATCTTAAATGCCGATATGGAAAAAGTAAATGAAGTAGTGGATCCGGATGTCGCATCAGATAAACCAATTGAAGAGAAGGTCCCCATCCGTACACGCGACATGGAAAAGGTGAATGAAGAAAAGGGGCCGGATGTCGCATCAGATAAACCAAATACCCACAACCATTCAGTGTTGTCAACCGACATGGCAAAGGTGAATGAAATGGATCCGGATGTCGCATCAGATAAACCAATTGAAGAAAAGGTCCCCATCCGTATAGGCGACATGGAAAAGGTGAATGAAGAAAAGGGGCCGCATGTCGAATCAGATAAACCAATTGAAGAGAAATGCACAATCATCCTTACAGGCGACATGGCAAAGGTGAAGGAAGCATTGGTGCCGGATGTCGCATCAGATAAGCCAAATACCCACAACCATTCAGTGTTGTCAACCGACATGGTAAATGTGAAGGAAGAATTAGACGCGGATGTCGCATCAGTTAAACCCATTGAAGCAAACGCCTTGATCCTTACCAGCGAAATGGAAAAGGTGAAGGAACAATTGGACGCGGATGTCGCATCAGATAAACCAATTGAAGCAAATAACAACTTGATCCTTACACGCGACATGGAAAAGGTGAATGAAGCAGTAAAGCAAGATGTCGAATCAGATAAACCGATTTTGGACGAAGATGCGATATCGACAAAGGTGAAGAACGTAAAAACGGTCTCGGATACCGAATCAGATACCAACCGGAAAGCCGAAATGGGAAAGATGGAGTGCAAAGAATTGGAGCCGGCCAAGGAGCCAGAGTTGCCTGTGGCAAGCAAGGAGGTGAATATGCAGAAGGACGATGACGACCAAGATGACACTCCAGACTTGAAAGCTAAATATGACCGCAACTCCCAAATTTCCGCTCGGAATATTCTGCTTGGTACGCGGCGCGCGGGTATGAATGCCTTATCGATGAATGAAACCCAAATGAGCATCCGAGCCTTTAGTCTGCGACGAACTGCTAAGCCCGGACCAAAGGGGGAGGTGGCAACCAATCCACCAGTGGCTGATCCAACTGCCTCGAACGTCGTTGCCTTCAAACGTAAACGGGGACGACCGTCGAAGGAGGTGGGCCCTATGAATCAGGTGGAATTAGAGGCAGCTCCTACAACTGCGCCGGCACCCAAGCGCCAGCGGGGTAGGCCCTGCAAGGAGGTGGGCACTATGAATCAGGTGGAGTTGGAGGCAGCTCCTACAACTGCGCCGGCATTCAAGCGCAAGCGGGACGAGCCCTGCAAGGGGGCGGCTAATACTGACCAGGTGGAACTGCATCTGGCTGTCGAAAGTGTTGAGCCGAAAGCCTCCTCTTTGGCTGCCAATACTCTCGGAGGAGAGTTTGTAAACGGATTGCGGAGGAGTAAGCGGATTGCGCAGGCGGAGGCGGAAGACGAGGAGGTCGCTGCCAAAGCTGTTAAGCTGGAGGAGAAGCGCCAGCAGCAGTTGAAGCAAATTGGTACGGGGCCGCTCTCAAATTTCGAAACGAGCACACCGATTATGGGTGCAACTGCCGTCTCTGGAGTTGGTAATAACAAGCAGGTCCTTTCGTCAGTCACGGGCATTGGCAACAATGGCGCTGTTGAGCAAATGGAGAAGGCAGCCTCCCAGGAGTCTCCAAAGACGCCAAAGCAGCAACCGTCGGGAGTCGGCGGGAACATCAACCCGGCGATCAGTCCGGCTTTCAGCCCGGTGCCCCGCCCGGCGTACAGCCCGGTAATGCGTCGAGCTAATGTCCGCAAGTAAGCACAGAGCGTGGCAAAGAAGACCAGTTGTCCGTTGTGACCGACGCAGGGGGAACGATCGCAGCTGGACTGATTCTCGCCAATGGCTTCAAAGTTGTTGCCGAGGTCTCCTCTGGCTGCTCCTCCTATATGATATATGTATATATATATATATAAAAATATATGAAAACCGACGAAATATAGAATATAAAAAACATATTTTATTTCATATCCGCTCGTGTCTACAATAAAACGAAGATCGGCGCAATAAAAGGATATAAGGCATTGTTCCAGTTCCATCCTCGCTAGCTGTTACGTTTAGGTTTGGGAAACGCAGTTTTGTTTCACCTTGTTTCTTAAAGAAACGACTTAAGATTTGACTTTTGCTAGCATTTGAAACCGACTCTTATAAATATGGTTAATAAGAATGTAGATAGTATGAAAACATATTGCAAGTTGTGCTGTCATTTGTTGGGCGAACTCTGAGCCCATTCATATCCAATCCATATAGCCCTGCTCGAAGGCATGGCGCATTACATCAAATATCTGTTGATTGGCCTCATCCCCGGCTATCTCCAGCGACAGCTGATGGAAGGCGGCGCCATGCATGTCCGTCTCAAAGAGCTTGGACAGACGATCACAGTCCGACTCGCTGCCCAGGAGCCAGGGCATGAAGTGCATGCAAATCATGACACCATAGAAGGCATATCGCTTGAAGTGCGCCTCAAAGCGCTCATAACTAAAAAGAAAGATGAAGAAACAATATGTTTATATTAATAGATCGATGTGCACTTTGAGGACTGTTTCCATTTCCACTGTCTCCAGCTCGAAGGTATCAAATCTCGCCTGAAGTGAAAATGGGAACAGTTTCGATAACAGAGCCCTATATGAAATCTACCTACATATACTAGACTTTCACCTCAAAAACCTTGCGATCCTATTTTCCAGCCAAGCAGCTGCATTTTACAAAATACTCCCGAAGATATAGTATACCCCTGCTGCAATATTTTTCATTCTTGTACAAAAACTCAATTGTCGACCGATTGCTACTATGGCAGCTATATACTAATGTGGTCCGATTCTAATCTAGTTAAAGCTTACTATATAAAGTAAATTAAAACTCGCAATTGCTGAGTTTTGATGCAATATTTGTATCAGCAATAAAGTTTTCTTTACAAAAACGCATTTTTCATCCGATTGTTTCTATGGCTGCTATAATGTCGAAACCGGCCGGATCGGACCACTATAACATATAGCTGTGACAGGAACTTTTTTGTCTGTACAAATAAACTAACCAATTGCGAGTTTTGTTATACTTTAAATAGTTTCCCATTATTTTGTCAAAATCGGATCACATTATTATCCAGCTACCATAGGAGCCATCGGACGAGATTTTGTAGCTGAAGACAGCGCTTCTCTCTTGTTTTAAATATAGCTAAGAATAGCTGAAAATATCAAAGTTTCATATTTTAAAAATATCTAAAATATCCATTTCAGACATGCTTTGGTATATGGTTTCAAAACTACACAGAATTATTTGGATAGATTCTTGGATAAAGTGATGAAGCTTGAGTGCATTCTTGGAGTTACAAATGTGAATTATAAATGCGGACAGGGTAGCTAAGTGGCTAAGGCATGCTTCTAGCTAACGATAGTTCTCGGGTTCGAAACCCGCCAGGCAGCCTTCCTGATTGAACAAACTAGTTGCTTGGAAGCATCTGAAGTAGTTCTCT
Organism: Hirtodrosophila confusa; assembly: GCA_035043065.1. NCBI lineage: Eukaryota > Metazoa > Arthropoda > Insecta > Diptera > Drosophilidae > Hirtodrosophila > Hirtodrosophila confusa. Next base: position 3,922,377 of record JAWNNI010000085.1, on the reverse strand, counting down.
AAGTTTTTTTTGAATTGACATCCATTCGTGCTGCGCTTTGCATCCACCCACCTGTAGTCGGATAGCAGCTGCTGCAGTTGCTCCTCTGAGAGGGTATCGTGGTTACGCTGGAGCACCAGCTCGAGCATCTCGTACATGTGCTTGTGGTAGTGGCGCAACAAGCTGGGAAAGATCGTCTGCCGCTCTGCAGCGGGTGTGTTCATATATAGAAAGAAACTGATGTCTATGGCAGTGGTGCTGTAGCGTAGCTCCTGAAAATCAATCATCTTGATGTTGTCCACTTTGCCATCGGCGTCCTGATGGAATAGCACATTGTTGCGATTGAAATCACCATGCAGAAAGGTACAAAAATAGTTATCCGGCTGCGACTCATCGTAGGACGTGCTCCTTATGTGCTCCAGCAGCGCTGTCGGCTGCGCATAGTACCTGTCCCGCAAGCGCTGCACCGCCTTGTCAAAGTTCTCGTCCTGCGGCTGCAGCAGCTGCTCGCGGCATCGATCATAGAACTCGTAAAAGCGGTCAAAGGCCACACGAAAGAGCACGGCGTACAAATTCGGTGTGTCCGCCTCGCATACAAAGGGTAAGGGAACAATGCCAGCACGCAGGCGTTCGTGCACCTGCGGCTGCAGGATGCGCGTGGCATAGCCCAGGGCATGGTAAGGACCCAGGACAGCGCACATGGCCTCCAGTTGGTCGCGGCGAAGGGTGAGGCGCGGTCCCAGCTCATAGCCATCGGCCTTCAGATGCTGCAGCGCCAGCACAGACTCACGATCATCACCCATATCTGAAAAGTAGTCAATCTTAAGCACTTAAGCAGTTAATCGTTGTGTTTGGACGCTCACCTTTAATAGTTCCAAACAAAGCTCGATAGGAGCGCGGCACAAACTCATCGACAACATTCGTGTTGAGTTTGCTGCTGCGCAGCAGATTCTCATAGGCCGGTAGTATTTCGGCATAGACGAACACCTCGTTTGCGAATTGGGTATAGGACTTGCTCGACTCACGGAACTCCTTGCTGCCCTTCATCAGCTTGACCAGCACAGTCTCCTTTTTATCACTGTCAAACAAAAGATATATTTGCATTAGTAAGAGCAATACATTGAATTGATGAGATATTATGATTTACGGGAAGAAAGCCCGTTGGAAAGATGAAATATCCTAATTAATTTAGAATTAGTTCAAGGATCTCGCCATAAATTTGCATAGAGAACATTTGAGGGCTCCCTATGATAAAGGGATCTAATACTTATCAAAATATGGCTCAGTTACTTCAAGTTTGTGTAAAGTAGTAGATAGGTCAAGTTTGGGTAGGTTAAAACGGCATTACACCCTTCACAGGGTGACCTCACATAGATCGTCTGGTCCTTAGTGGTACCGTATACTGAAACCTTGCGGTGTATAGGACTATTTTGAAATGATTTTTACGAACTTAAGGAGTTGTTTCAGTAGTGTCTTCGATACACTCTCCAGGAAGGAAAAGGTATGGGATCCGAGGTGATTGAGTCTGCTTCTCAGAGGAAAGTTCCAGGGTTTCGGTTACCCCGGCTTGCTCCACTTTTCGCAGATGTCGTCGTTAGCTTGACACCTAGCAGCATCCTACAGCTCTTCCGTAGAAGCGATTGGACATAGCGGAATTCTTTAGCTTTTCACAGGTTCCACATGGTTTTTGCTGTTCTTCGTATCGTCGCAGCTCACCATCTGCGGCTCACCGTCTTCTGAGTTTATTCTTCGAGTTCTGTGTAGATAAAAAGGTCTATGATATGGTCCAGTGATCTATGATCAGATCTGGTCTGTTCTGACATACTCATAGCATGTTCTAACATAACATAACATAAAATCAGTCCATTTCCGATTTCCATCAAATCAATCAAAGTTGTTAACTGTTCTGAAATCCGCAAAACGTTTGCATAGTCGGTTTTAAAATCTTTCCCTTTGAGCCCATGTAAACTTTTTCAAAATAGCGTAGCATAAACAAAACAATTGCTATTTCCTTTAAAAACTTTGAAACAAACCTGATTACTTCAAAAGCTAAGAAGGCGTTGTTTTTTCATTTAAAACAAGAACTATGGGAAATATCACAACTGAGCCAAGTTCTGATACAAGCAGTCGACCAAATTATCTAAAATAAAACTTTTTCTTGATTTAACTAACCAAGTTTATTAATTCAATTAAAATTTCCTCTTTATTCTAAATCAAGTGAAGTAATTGACGGTACGCCTTAAAAGCGCTCAAAAGCAATATGGAAAAGATTAGCGAACAAATAGTTCCGTCTGTAAAATCAGATAAACCAATTATGGACAATGCTTTGATCTTAAACGCCGATATAGAAAAGGTGAATGAAATGGATCCGGATCTCGCATCAGATAAACCAATTGAAGAAAATAACACGACTCTTAAAGGCGACATGGAAAAGGTGAAGGAAGAATTGGACGCGGATATCGCATCAGACAAACCAATTGAAGCAAATGACTTGACCCTTACCGGCGACATGGAAAAGGTGAAGGAAGCATTGGGGTCGGATGTCGCATCAGATAAACCAATTGAAGAGAAGGTCCCCATCCGTACACGCGACATGGAAAAGGTGAATGAAGAAAAGGGGCCGGATGTCGCATCAGATAAACCAAATACCCACAACCATTCAGTGTTGTCAACCGACATGGCAAAGGTGAATGAAATGGATCCGGATGTCGCATCAGATAAACCAATTGAAGAAAAGGTCCCCATCCGTATAGGCGACATGGAAAAGGTGAATGAAGAAAAGGGGCCGCATGTCGAATCAGATAAACCAATTGAAGAGAAATGCACAATCATCCTTACAGGCGACATGGCAAAGGTGAAGGAAGCATTGGTGCCGGATGTCGCATCAGATAAACCAAATACCCACAACCATTCAGTGTTGTCAACCGACATGGTAAAGGTGAAGGAAGAATTAGACGCGGATGTCGCATCAGTTAAACCAATTGAAGCAAATAACAACTTGATCCTTACACACGACATGGAAAAGGTGAATGAAGCAGTAAAGCAAGATGTCGAATCAGATAAACCGATTTTGGACGAAGATGCGATATCGACAAAGGTGAAGAACGTAAAAACGGTCTCGGATACCGAATCAGATACCAACCGGAAAGCCGAAATGGGAAAGATGGAGTGCAAAGAATTGGAGCCGGCCAAGGAGCCAGAGTTGCCTGTGGCAAGCAAGGAGGTGAATATGCAGAAGGACGATGACGACCAAGATGACACTCCAGACTTGAAAGCTAAATATGACCGCAACTCCCAAATTTCCGCTCGGAATATTCTGCTTGGTACGCGGCGCGCGGGTATGAATGCCTTATCGATGAATGAAACCCAAATGAGCATCCGAGCCTTTAGTCTGCGACGAACTGCTAAGCCCGGACCAAAGGGGGAGGTGGCAACCAATCCACCAGTGGCTGATCCAACTGCCTCGAACGTCGTTGCCTTCAAACGTAAACGGGGACGACCGTCGAAGGAGGTGGGCCCTATGAATCAGGTGGAATTAGAGGCAGCTCCTACAACTGCGCCGGCACCCAAGCGCCAGCGGGGTAGGCCCTGCAAGGAGGTGGGCACTATGAATCAGGTGGAGTTGGAGGCAGCTCCTACAACTGCGCCGGCATTCAAGCGCAAGCGGGACGAGCCCTGCAAGGGGGCGGCTAATACTGACCAGGTGGAACTGCATCTGGCTGTCGAAAGTGTTGAGCCGAAAGCCTCCTCTTTGGCTGCCAATACTCTCGGAGGAGAGTTTGTAAACGGATTGCGGAGGAGTAAGCGGATTGCGCAGGCGGAGGCGGAAGGCGAGGAGGTCGCTGCCAAAGCTGTTAAGCTGGAGGAGAAGCGCCAGCAGCAGTTGAAGCAAATTGGTACGGGGCCGCTCTCAAATTTCGAAACGAGCACACCGATTATGGGTGCAACTGCCGTCTCTGGAGTTGGTAATAACAAGCAGGTCCTTTCGTCAGTCACGGGCATTGGCAACAATGGCGCTGTTGAGCAAATGGAGAAGGCAGCCTCCCAGGAGTCTCCAAAGACGCCAAAGCAGCAACCGTCGGGAGTCGGCGGGAACATCAACCCGGCGATCAGTCCGGCTTTCAGCCCGGTGCCCCGCCCGGCGTACAGCCCGGTAATGCGTCGAGCTAATGTCCGCAAGTAAGCACAGAGCGTGGCAAAGAAGACCAGTTGTCCGTTGTGACCGACGCAGGGGGAACGATCGCAGCTGGACTGATTCTCGCCAATGGCTTCTCCTCAGGCTGCTCCTCCTATGTGATATATATAAATATAAAAATAAATGAAAACCGACGTAATATAGAATACAAAAAACACATTTTATTTAGGTTTAGGATTGGGGTAACGCTACTTTCTTAGAATTCCTTGTTTCTTAAAGAAGAAACCTAAGAATATCAGACTTCTTTTATAGATTTTACAGATTTTCAGGCACCTGCTAAATTTGATAGTTTTAGATAGTTGATTGTTCAAAATATCAATTTCGACGTGCAAATTGGCAGAACTTCATATGATGTGCCTTCGTACAGATGGTACCAAAAATACACAGAGTAAGGAAAAAACAAGTAAGAATGCTATAGTCGAGTATACCCGACTACGTAACTCCCTGTACCCAGGTCTAAAACATTTAATCACATCTACGTCCACTTGCACATACATACACACATACACAAAGACGCACACACACACTGGCGGCAAAAGCGACAGCGCAAGCGAGGCAATTTAATTGGTGGCTGTGCTTCTTCTTCCCTCCTCTCGCTGCATCACTGAATCTTCTATCGTGAATAACTTCCGTGTTTATTATCCGATCGACTTGAAATTTGGACAGTAGATTAAGAGAGACTTAAGTATTGTACATGTCAAATCTTTAAGCTATATCTTGAAAATTGTTACTGTAAAACGGTTTTAATCGATTTGCGGGGGAACGGGGGAGATATCTGAAATATGAAACAAACTTGATCTGCGTATGGTATACAGGAACCTACATTTCAAATTTGGTGTCTCTAGCTCTTGTAGTTGCTGAGATCGACGCGTTCATACGGACAGACGGACAGACAGACGGACATGGCCAAATCAAAATCTCTTTTGATACTGATCAAGAATATATATCTTTATAGGGTCGGAGATGTCTCCTTCTGTCTGTTACATACATTTGCACAGATGTAATACCCCCTTTTACCCATTTTATGGGTACAGGGAGTAAAAAATGAGTATAAAAACCTTGCTACTTCAATTGAAAATGAGAACTCAAAATCTAAAACGATTCGGAATGAAAAGTACTAATATAAATATGAACACATTTGTAGTTTATAGGTTTGGAAGACCCTCCTTAATGCGTTAGACATTTTGTAACATTAAAATAAGCTCAATTTATAAACAAGTAAGAATGCTTTAGTCGAGTATACCCGACTACGAAACTCCCTGTACCCAGGTCTAAAACATTCAATCACATCTACGTCCACTTACACATACACACACATACACAAAGACGCACGCACACAGGCGGCAAAAGCGACAGCGCAAGCGAGGCATTTTAATTGGTGGCTGTGCTTCCCCTTCCCTCTCGCTGCATCAATGAATCTTCTTTCGTGAATAACTTCCGTGTTTATTATCCGATCGACTTGAAATTTGGACAGTAGATCAAGAGAGACTAAAGTATTGTACATGCCAAATCTTGAAGCTATATCTTGAAAATTGTTACTGTAAAACGGTTTTAATCGATTTGCGGGGGAACGGGGGGAGATATCTGAAATATGAAACAAACTTGATCTGCGTATGGTATACAGGAACCTACATTCCAAATTTGAGTGTCTCTAGCTCTTGTAGTTGCTGAGATCGACGCGTTCATCCGGACAGACGGACAGACGGACAGACAGACGGACATGGCCAAATCGAAATCTCTTTTGACACTGATCAAGAATATATACTTTATAGGGTCGGAGATGTCTCCTTCTGCCTGTTACATACTTTTGCACAAATCCAATACCCCCTTTTACCCATTTTATGGGTACAGGAGTAAAAAAGAAAGGGATATCAATAGAAAGCTGGAGTTATCGGCTTTGTAGTGGGGAGCCTTTTTTGAATTGTTGTCGTGACACGAGTAACCCGAAAATCATACCAATAAAAAACATGATATTTATTTTGTATTAAGGAAATTATCTAATACTATTCTCCGTTCTCAAAGTATAGGTATTAATATAATCTTAGAATATTTTTGAGACTACTACCACCAAATTTGGTATGGTATTATAGTATCGAGCGCTATCTATTTTGCGAAAGGGAAGCTGCCCTTATGACATTAGTTTTTACTGCGTTGCCCATTCAGTAGTATTGTAATCTGTGGTTTCTGGTTCTGATGTAAAAATATACAATTATAATTTTTTTTCCTTTTTTTACAATTTTCGCGACCCACACTTTGGGAAAAGCTGGTATATCTTATATACAAAAATATATATTTTAATAATATAATAAGATAACGTGTATATAAGCTATGGTATCATGCACATTTTGATAACTAGAGCATTTAAACTTGCTATGGGGTTAACTAATAACATCTTTAACAAATTGTATCAATAATATGTTGCCACCTCCACTCCAGCGCAGAAAACTTCATTTAATCAGTAAATCCTGCCTCCAGGAGCAGGAACAGAGTATATAGCAGTCGGCAGCTTACGAAGGCTACGTTGAAACTGTTGTGTTCAAAAATAGGCACAGATAGCCTCAACGAAATCCCAAATATATATATATAAACAGTTACTTCCAACCTTTCTGGGGGGAACCGTGCATGTTCGTGCTTGTGTTGAAAGTATCGGTCACGCTGCCATCTCTAGGCGATACTCACTTGCCAGCAATCTTCAAGTCCAGCTCGACGGTGTAGAGGGCGGACATAAACCCGTCCAGGCCATTGGAGCACTGGACGCGATGCGAGAGCAGCGCCGCATCGGAGCCAAAGTATTTGAAGATATCATACACCAGATATCGCTCTATATAATCTATTTGTTGTTGTTGCGTTGACATATTCAGCCAATTTGTTAAAAACTGCAAATTCCTTTGTTCTCACTGCACCCAGTTAAGGTTTTCTGCAACTGCTGCCCCTTGCGGTTATTTGCCAATTTATTTGCCGACTTATTAGCACAATTGCTGGGGCCTTAATTGAGTTGTATTATCTAAAGTACACGTATATATACGTATGTATATATATATATCAATAAACCGTACGTCGAATGAACCGCGATAGGAAAAGTATATGTCCAGTGTGACCGAATCGTCAAACCAAAAATATACAATTTGCTGCAAAACAAAATATACTATCATACTCGTACAAGAAATATACAGGGTTTTCTTCTTCTTAATATACAGCTTAATTTGTAAGCAAAATGAATACCGATTATGGAAAATTAATATTTTTTTAAATTTATTAAAGCCACACTCTATATTCAAGATCAAATTACAGAGAATTAGCATTTCAACACATCATTCTTCAACACAATAAATATAACACATTAACAATAAAAATGATAACAATTGATATTAAATTTATAAGATTATTTTTTCATTGAATAGATTTAATTATAATTACCAAAATTATAATTTTAGCTTATCTAACTCGTTCCTTGTCTTAATTTGACATCAGTGCCACAAATTCGAAATTAAATTTGAAGAGTTGTCCTATATAGTAAAAATACTATAAGATACCACAAACTTTTGTAAAATATATCAATATACCAAAAATATTCAATGGTCCAATTTCTCTTCAAAAAGTATCGAGTATACCAGTATATTTGCTTGAAACTCAAAGTTTTGCAGGAATGCAAGTGGCTGGCAATAGCGCTATCGTTATCGTTATCGAAACCTCTTGTGACAGCCGTTATCCGTTTCAAATATCAAATGCAAATTTAAAGAAGCGCAATACAATTGTCATTGATCTTAATACTTTCTTCGTTGCTTCAAACTGATTTTCCTGAAATCTTACATACATTTTTTCACAGTTTTCTGACTATAATGCATCAACTGTCTCAAATATTAAATGCAGATACATGGAACTGTTTTTATTGTCAATCGACATAATTTTGTCTAAACTGAATCGATTTCCAAGGGAATAAGTTCTTTGTTCTTGACTTCTCATCCGAAAAACGATTGATAGCTTGGCTTTGAAAGAAATCGCTATGAACACCTTAATTCAATAAGCAATAACAATTGATATTTCGTTTATAAATGGAAAAACAAAGCGTATACGATTCGAAATAAAAAATACTCGGTCTTGTAGAATTTCTAAAATGAAATATCAGAAACTATAATATAGACTGTGGACCTCCTAGGCCAGGGATAACAAAAAGTTTTATTTATGTATTGTAAGCTACTTCAAGTCCTAACACAAAGTACAATATCAAGCTAGTATTGAGAGGCTCCGCAAATTGGAACCGTCGATATTAGAACACTTTTTAATATTTTATCCAAATATCCCTTAATATTAAGGTTTTACACACCAAACCTTAAGGTAAACATATCTTGTAGGAATCTGATTAATTCTTCATTAACTTAACTGCCCCTGAAGCCAAAGTTGAGATACTGGTTCTCGAATTTTACATTGCATGTAAAATGCATGACGGATGCGACGAGCACGCTTGACAGATAATCGATAACTTCGGAGTAGCGATAGCTTTTGCTTCAGTCCTGGCCAACAGTAATTGGTGATTGCCAGCCCTGCTCTGGTGGAGTTATAAAAGTTAAACAAAACTGTTCAAAAATTAGAAACCAAAAAGTAAAGTATTTAAAATTGTGCATTAACACATACGCACATACATATGTACATACGCGTATGCATGTGTTGCTTGCATGAATGTATCTGTGTTTGTTTGTGCGTCGGGTGTGTTGTGGGTGCAGTGTGCTCAGCTTATGATTTAAAAAAGTATTAGTTGAAGCAAACTGACCAAGCGTTGATTTTGGCCATGTTCTGAGCCGCAGAGCAATACAGTTAAATGGGCATGTGTCCATTGCTCAGTTGACAACACTGCTGTTCCTGCGGCTGGCTGTCAAAACCAAATAATAAAATCAAAACAAGTATACTAGCCCCAGCAATAACGCAGCAGCACCAAACTGCATGTGCTTATGTGTGTGCGTGTGTGTTTTGTGTGTGTGCGAACGCTACGAAAAAAGCTACAAAGCGAGCGAGCAAATAAACGTGCTGGAAAAACACAAGTGAAAGAGAACGCTGCCTAACACTAGCGTTGAACGATATTTACGGTCACTGTTACTTATCACAAGTATTTCAAAGTAACAGTCACTGTCGTGACAAAATATCAGCGACATAACAACTATCAGTTGACATTTTGGGTTCCTTAAATGCCATTTGAGCATTTTATCCAAAAGCAGATCGTAGGAATTGAAAAAAATACTTTGTGCATATGTATTAATTAATTTTTAAATCCTTGCCTAAGGGATAATCTTACGACTAAGTATGTAACGTATATAAAAAGACAATTCCCGGCCCCTTTATATTTTTGCAAAAATTCACTTTTTCATGAAAAATTATAGAGAAATCAAACGCTAGACTCTAAATATCATAAATAAAATACTTATTGTCAGAAAGACATAGCTAATTTAATTCACAGTTTACAAAGAGGCCTATGAGTGAAAATAATAAGTAACTTAAAACTTATTTTCGAAATTCATTCATTAATTTAGAACTATAGAAGAGTTCGTACGCTTAAACAGCCAAATTATTAATAAAAATATATATAAACTAACTACATCATGATATAACCATAGTAATTCATAGATTTACATAGTACATATGGGGAGAAAATCGCTCTCCGGTGAAATTTGCATTTTGGCGCTTAAGTTATTTTTGTTGTAACAGTCACAGTCGGTCATCTCTGCCTAACACTGCCACTCTGCGAATGCATTTAACAACACTGTTTTGCACATTTCTTGTGGTATTTTTGTATTTTCCATGCCACTGGTATTTTTGTATTTTCTATTTCTCTTCATTTTCGTTTTGCTCTTTGGTACGTTCAGACGTGAGCGCGCGTTTTTCCGTCGTCGTGGTCGTCTTCGTTTTTCGTGGTTTCGTCGCGTTTTATGTGTGGCAACAAGCATAAATCGAAGCTATGCAATACAAGAAAAGCAAAATACAACAAGTACAAACATATGTACACACACTGAAATAGTTTAAACGCGCTTTGCTATCATTTATTTTTTTTGGTCGTTTTTCTTGCGCAGCAGCAGCAGCAGCAAAAAGGTTGGTGGAGAAAAAAAGACGTTCGGCTGCCGTCGCGCGGTTCCACCGTTAAACGAGCTGTGTATGAGTGTGCATTATTTTTTGTTATTGTGTTACGGTATTTCTTATATATATGTATGTATGTATATAGTTTCTTTTTGTTGTTTTTTTTAAGAGCTAGAAAACTGAAGCATAAAAGTGCAATGTAAATATGTAGTTCCAAAAAAGACGCAGCGCAAGTTATCGAAAATTAATCGTTGTCTGTTTTTTTGCTCTTCATTTTGGTGCTCCGCCTCCGCTGTTGCGACGCGCTCTTTTGTTAGCCGCAGCGTCGTCACCGTCGCATTTTTGTTGTCTGTGTATGCGTGCGACAGCATTTTTTTAAATATTTTTTTTATAAATATTTTTATTGTGTGTGCTAAAGTTATTGTTAAATATGATTTAATGTATTTCTCTCTATATAAGTATATGTATATTTTATAAACGTTTTCAGCGTTCAGCAGCAGCAACAACAACTACCAAAAAAGCAAAAAGACCGTGTATGCATACATTCATACGTATGCATATATGTATATGTGTGTGTGTTGTATGAGTGTCGGTGTGTAAGCAGAAGGAGAAGCAGCGTCGTCGTCGTCGTCTTTTGCTTCAAGTGAAACATGTTTTTAGTACAACAAAACCACAACATCAACTGCTAAAAAAAAGAGCAACAACAACAAAATTGACAACAATTTGTAACGCTACTACAACAACTTACAGCAACAGCAGCAGCAACAACAACAACTAGCAACAGTCAAATGTAAGTGCTGCATTTTATTTATGTATGTGTAAATGTACATACGTATGTATGTATGAACGTTGAGCCTCAGCATCAAATTTGTTTGGTTATGTTGAGGCGATGCCGCTGCTGGCGTCAACGTCGCTGCCGGCGTTGCCACTGTGTTACATTTTGCGCGCATACGACGGGCACCGCCGCCAACGTCAGGTCCAAACATATTGGATTTTGCCGGCATTTTCTTCTGCACTTCTGTTTCTGATTGGAATGGCATGTGGTTTTTGCGGTCTGTAAACGCGCGTGTGTATTTGTGTGCTTGTGCACGCCAGGTAGCAGCGCATCATCAAACAGACACATACACACATACACATACACACATACATATGTATATGCTGGTAAAAGGCAAACAAGAATTCAAAAAAGCCATTGACGCCGTCAAAGCTAAGCAGCGCTGCAGCAGAGCAGCGTCATTGAAGTTAACACAGCAACACATACACATGCATACTTATGTATGTACGTTGACGGCCATGTAGCTGTACAGCCAGGCTGGCTGGCGCTCTCAAAATGATTTTCCCGCTCCCTCTCTGCCGTTGCCAACGACGTCGACGACGACGCATTGTCTGCCCAAAAGTCAGCAGCGGCAGCGACTCTTTTTTATATGTATATGTAATAAATATTTTGTTATTGTTAAATATGCATGTAAAATGTTAATTGAAATAATAACTGCTAAATTGTTGTAAGTGATAAAAGCATACACATACATATGTACATATGCATGTGCTGTTGTATGCTCTCTCCCTTTCGTTCGCTCTCAACAATTTGCAGGCTGCATTTTAATTACAATTTGTTGTTAAGCAAATTCACCAACAAAAACAACAACACTCCCATGCCGTTTGTGGCATTGAGAGCGAGAGAGAGCAAGCTAAGCCGTGCTCTTTCTCACGAGCACTTTGCTGCTCATTTGGAAACAGAAATTTCAACAACGTTGCCGGCAGCAACAAAAATGGAGAGAGATCTGCCGCTCTATCTCGCTCGCTCCGTCCTTTAATCTATTCCATTTTGCTGCTGTTTTTCTCTCTCTCTTTCTGTTGTCCTGTCCTGCGTTGGCCGCATGGCCATCAACAGCTGGACAAGCGCACGTAGAGGGCGCCTGCAGCAGCTGTTTAAGAGAAATTGGTCACATTGAATGATAGGATGAACGTTGTAATGTTCAGTTGGGTCATTGCCTGTGGCCCTGTCCCTGTCCCCTGTCCCCTGTCCCCTGTCCCCTGTCCCCTGTCCTTTGTCCCCCTGCTTATGCCCTTGTCTTCGTGTCACGTGTTTCGTGTCTCCTGATTAGAACAAAACTTTCAGAACTTCCTTTCGATTCTGTTTGCTTCTAAAATGTGATTCCAAGACTTTTACTTTCCCAACAAAATAGGATGTATCGGGAATGCTTATAAGTAAACTTTTTCTTTGAAAATTTCAAAGAAGACAATGTTTGATAATTTCTACAATTTATATATATATATATAGAGTCGTATAGAGTTTGTCCGTATTGACTGACTGATTGGCAATAACAGCTCACACAGCTCAAACCGTTAGATCTAGAAGGATGCATTATTTTTTGGGCTTTGGGCTTTGGGAAATGTCATCCACAATTATGGAAAATTGTTGTATGCAACTTTTGTTCATTATAATTCGATTAGTCTAATTCTAAAATTCCAAGATCTATAAAAAATGCATTCGATACATCTTCCTTCTACATATGTCAGCAAATCCATCACAATAAAAAAATGTTTTGTTTGAATTAAAATTGGATTCAATTCAAGAAATTTAATTGATTTATTATATTACCCCAAAATTAAAATTATAAGGCAATTGGGACAATTTAAGTCAATTCCTACTGAATCAGTATTATGTAACTTACTTCAGTGTACTGTGAAAAATAATTGAGCTTGCCTTTGATATAATTCTAAAAGAATTATTTTCTTAATTTATTCATTATACTATAAGACAAAACAGAATGGGATGAAATGTGTTTTTTGTTATAAATAATGAAAAGGAAGATTAAAAATATATCACACACAAAATTAGTTTTTATTTGAAACTTACGAAATCAGAAGTGGAATAAGAAGTTTTTTTTACAAATATTATTTGTATATCATTAAAATTGTTTCGACTATTTCTATTTGAATCAGGCTAAGCAAATGTGTATAGAATGTAGAATAAAATTGAGAGTGAAATATATTCATAAAAGAAATATCATGACTGGTATTCGAACCCGCTGCTTTGTGTGTCAGGAGACCTCACTCTATCACATATTTTTTAAAAGAAATTATTGTATATTATTTGTACAATAGTAATTCACAAAACTCAACTCTCAAATGATATAGTCAATTAGCATTAATTATGCATTTATTTGTTTAGATTGCCGATGCACTTTATTTGCCCTTGTGCATTGTTTGTTTATGCAATTGCCTGCTGATATTGTTGTTATTCTTGTTGTTGTTGTTCTTCTTCTTCTTGTTGTTACTCAATTCGCAAGAAATTCTGGCTGGAAAAATGCAAACGATACTTCGCACATAAACAAACTGAGAGCACACACAGTAAACAGAAAAGCAGAAGAACGCAAAATAATTCCATTCAGCAGGTGCATAAGTATTTCTGTATTTCCATTCAATTCGTACTCAAAACCAATATGCCCTTGAACAAAATTCATTGAGGAGACGAGCACAGGGAGTAGGGCGGGAGGAGCTGACTTTTTGCGTAGCATATGTGTCAATCGTATCACAAACTGGAGCATTATTTATGTTTCGATTGAAGGAGCTACCAAAACAGGTGCCCAACTTCAACAGGAAAGAAGCCTTGCAGTTGGGTTAGGTTAGCTCTATAAACAGAAAAGTTGTGCAAAAAAAGTGAATCAGACCTGTTCCCAATTCCTATTTAACTCGAAAGTGGCACTACGAATCCTTTTAGCTGTTTCAAAACGTGTAAGTTTTTTGCTTTCATCAGAACTGCAGTAATTGCTAAATTACATAGGAAAATGAAATAGAATATTCATGAACACAATTTTCTAATATTCTTCATCATATTTAGAAACGAATTATCTCGTTAACTCATTCATTCATTTCATTTAAGTCAAATTACATATTTATTAGGTTAGGTTAGGTAAGGTTAGGTTAGGTTAGGTTAGGTTAGGTTAGGTTAGGTTAGGTTAGGTTAGGTTAGGTTAGGTTAGGTTAGGTTAGGTTAGGTTAGGTTAGGTTAGGTTAGGTTAGGTTAGGTTAGGTTAGGTTAGGTTAGGTTAGGTTAGGTTAGGTTAGGTTAGGTTAGGTTAGGTTAGGTTAGGTAAGGTAAGGTAAGGTAAGGTAAGGTAAGGTAAGGTAAGGTAAGGTAAGGTAAGGTAAGGTAAGGTTGTGGTGGTGGCTGGGGCGGAGAAGCAGAAAGCTTCCCCGGTACCACATGAAATCTTTTAAACTATCGCTTATAAACTTGAGGATGTTGTTCATCCCTACCTCGGATACATCTTCTACTGAGTGCAGGGGAGGGACAGAGCAAGTGTTCTACTCCCTCTTCTTCTACGTTGTTGCAGCTTCTGCAGAAAAAAATTGTCTGTAAATTTCACCATAAAAAACCGAAAGCCTGGAGACAAACAGAGAAATAAAACAGCTGATCTCAATGAAACATATGATTTGCTTATCGATAGCAAGCTCAAGAATCGATATGTGCTTGTGTGAACAGCTGATGCTTATTGCTATCGAAAGTCGGAAACGAAGACAAAACTGTCAAAAATGAGAACAGAAATTCACAAAACGAGCGGAATTCATTCGTTGTCACTTTTTGGAAACGAGTGGAATTCGGAACAGGCCAGTATAACCTTAAAATTGTTGGCGTAAAACGTTTTTGTAGAATTGCAGGTGTGTGGGAGGGGAATATCTCGGATCCAAAACAAGCTACACCTGCGCCTGCCATAGACGAACCTACATTACAAATTTGGTGTCTCTAGCTCTTATAGTTTCCGTGATCTGTGCGTTCATACTTACGGACAGAAAGACAGACGGACATGACCAAATCGAATTTTCTTTCGATACTGATCAAGAATATATTTAGTTTGTGGGGTCGCCTTCGTGACAAAACTATAAATGACAATATAGGAAATGCAATTGCATTTCTACATACTCGTGTTGCATCAATGATGAATAACAATTCTAATAGTACATATATGTAGCGACTGTTCGATGCTATCAAAAGGAACGTGAGCTTTACTTTAAACAAAAGCTAAAGTCACTTAAAAGTTATACGCAAATTGAATCAAATATCGAGAATTGATAGCCACAACTTGACACTTGTATACAATGCTACTCAAGTAGTTGTAATGTCAATCATCAAGATAATAACCATAATCAACAAGATAATGATATCAACAATATAAAGGGAAGTAGGATCACTTCAAGCTAAATATTGCCAGCAAAACACTAAAGTTTTCTATTAAAACACATAAGAAAGTTAATAGACTTTACTGTCTGATAGCCAGGCAGCAATAAGCGCTTTAAGCAGGTCAAAAATAACATCAAAGTTGGTTCAAGAAGTGCAAACCAAATGAAACCACCTACGGGGAAATAATAGGCTTTCCCTCAGATGGATCCCATAGAGATATACCCGGGAACGAAGCAGCAGCTGAGTTAGCAAAAATGGGAGCAGGAAGACCAGGATACGAGAACATCTTAGGATAGAAGAGGGCAACAGGAGGCAGTCAAGCTGAAGAAATGCTCCAGGTCTAAGACAGGCCAAGTCACTCTAAGGATATTATGATCAGAAGAGATTCAAGCAACTAATACCAATGGGAAAGAATTCACTTAGAATAGTCACCGGCCGTCTAACAGGGCACTGTAGACTGAGAAAGCATCTGAAGATTCTGTGAAGTTGAGGTTGAAACCTCATTGCACATACAAACAGATTGCACTGCCCTTGCCAGATGAAGAAAAAGGCACCTGGGTTCAGACAATGGTATAGGTACTCTCGATCCAACTAAAATTCTTGCATTCAGGAGTTAGGGTTGATGAGTGAGCTTTAGGATCAGTAGGGGGTACAATAGATCACAATAGGTCGCCATGCAACGCCCCATCACCAATAATATTAATAATAGAAGCCAATGGATTGAGCGCAAAGTAATATTTTGTTGAAAAACATTGCAAGTGAATATTAGATAGTGTGAACAGACCTCAAACCTTACTAGGAATATGCTCAAGTAATACTTTCTTTAAATGTTCGCGAATTCTTTAGATACTATGATTGCAATTACCTTTAAAGTCAGCAGAAAGATCGCAGTAATTGCTTGTTAATAATTATTTGAATGGAAAATATTGCACGTGAATATTAGATGGTGTGAATAGAGCTTAATCTTCCTTAAGACTATGCTTACAAAATAGTTTCCTTAAAGCGAGTTAGCTGTAAATTGACCAAAACTACCATGGAATATGACGTAACAATATTTAAATGAATAAAAAGTTGCATAGCAAATATTAGAGCTAAATATTAGATAGTGTGAACTGCGTTTAATGTATTATATTAGCATTTTCAACTGGCAAGAAACAAACTTGTATGAAATAATAATTTTAACAAAATATATACACCTAATCAATATGCAATCGAACAATCAATGAAATTATTAAGTTTTACTGATGACATCCGGTTTTGGCCCGCCGCCGTTGCCGCCGCCGCCGCCGCCGCCACCCCCGCTAACATGCTGATAATGGCAACGCTTCCGTCGCTGCCGTTGTACAATTGTGCGATAATTGCGATCACCGGCTGCGGTTGCCCTCTGTCTGGCCTCAACGGCCGCACAGGCGGCCTGATAGGCGGCCATTTTGACCTGCTCGTATTCTTCCCTGGCCCGGCACACCAGCTTCTGGGCGCGATCGCTGCGCTCGTTGGCCGCCACAAGCATCTGCTGCTTCTCATCGTAGTCCGCCCTGGCCAGATCGTTCAAGGACTTGACATCCTCCAGGCTGCGGCTGACAATGCCAACCAGATCCTTCAATTGATTGGTATGCGCCTGCGCCGATTTGGCCGCACAGTCGGCCATCTGGGCATGCACCTCGCTGGCCTCCAGGGCGCTGGCCAGATGCTCCACGAATGTGGTCGCCGCATTGTATTCCCGCTGTACCTTCTCCCAGAGCTCACGCTTAACCTCGAGCACCGCCTGTACGGCCTTGGCCGCCTGCAGCGCCTTCTCGGCCAGCTGAATTTTCACCTGTTTGGCGGCACACTCTGCCGCATTCGATTGGCCATCGTTGGCCGCGGTGGCCACCTGGGCCGCCTTTGCCGCAATGTTGGTGGCCTTGTGTTGCGAGTCCTTGTCCTCGCCATTCTTTCGGCAGGGACTGGCAGTTGTCGACAGCTGCTCCGAAGCCGCACAGGATGCTGGCTTAGCAGTTGCTGTGGATTCGACCTCCGCATCACGTCCTCCCATATCCGCCGATCTATCCGATGGATACTGATCGCCTCCAAAGTCGTCGTCGATCTTTAAACGGCCCGCATTGTAGGCCTGCACAGCGCTCGTTAGCATCAGCACCAGTAGAAGTGAAAGTGGAAAGCATTTCCATTTCATTGTTCCTTAAATTGGGCTAATTACTTGCTCTGGCGGCTGACAGGTGTTTTTCTCCCAAAAATAGGATATAAACAGTGCTACTTTGTTGATATTAATCTTTACAGAGACTCAAAGTAAGCAAAGATATAATTATAATATGAATATATTAGGTGCGCAACTAAGTTCCCGCTGTGTGTCAATAAATATATCCAGCAATAAGTGTAGGTGAGTTGAACGTATCCAAAGGATCATGAACAAAGCTCAGACATTTGGTTAACAAACCGTATTAACATTAGTTAACGTTAGTGATTTTGTTGTTGCGTCGATATACTTTTGGTTCTGTGAAAATGTCGGATTTTGTGCCGTGAAGTGTTGATTTTCTTCCTTCATTCGAAGAAAACGGCGCATCGAGAGTTCCAAAAAGGTTTACGGAGATGCTGCTCTAGGTGAACTAATGTGCCGTAACTGGTTCCGTCGGTTCAAAGAGGGTGATTTGCAGGAAGGCCACAAAACCTTCGGAGACGTCTCCTCGAAGAGGTCTCTTTAGCATTGGGAGTTACTCGCCTAGCCATTTCCAAGTGATTTTGAGCCGAGCACTGTGAAAGACTGCCGCAATACGAGCAGAGGCACGAAAAGTGATTCTAAAACAAGACAACGCGTGCAAACCTACCTGGAAACGCTGAAATGGGAAGACCTACCCCACCCGCTATATTTCTCAGATATTGGGCCTTCCGATTATTAATTAATCAGCAGCTCCGCTCATAAGAAGACATAAAAAAATGGCTTGATTCAGCGATAGCCTCGAAAGAGAAACCCTTTTATCCTTACGGTATTCGTGTTTTGGCAGAAAGATGGGAAAAACTTCCTAGCTAGATATGAGAAATACTCTGAATGATTAATTTGTAACCATTTTGTCACAATCAAGTTGAAATTTCATCAAAAGAAACGTATTAGTTGTGCACCTAATAAGTCATCAAATTGTTCATCCTACAAGGAATTCGGGAGGACAGTTTGCAAGCAAACTCAAAATCAACGGAAAAATACTGAAATCATGAGAAGTGCTATTTTCACAAAAGATCATTTCAATAACAACATTCGGGTACAATGTTCTTGGATTTCATGCTAGTTTCCAGTTTCGAATTCTCTTCAAATTTAGTAAACAGAATTTAATTGGTGTTCCGGATTCCGGTTTCGATACTTAAGCTCTTAACCGTTACTTTAATAATATAATTCTAGAGTAAAATACTAACCGTAGTAATTACAAGACACTTAACAGTCGTTCCGGTTGCGGATATAACATTTGGACTAACATTTTTTTTTCTCCTGTTGCTCCTCAAAATGAAATAGTATCTTAAACTTACTCCGAGTTATAGATGCCTTCTTAAGAGCACTTTCGAATGACATTACAAAACATTACTTGTTTCAGCAACAATATATTTGAGCTTTAAGTGCCGTTGCGGACGTTACAAATATTGTATAAATCTAGTTTCTGAGGTCAATGTGCATTTACATTATAAAAACCATATAACAAAAATAGAAAGCGGAATATTTGTGGATATTAAAACTGCTTTTGAGGCTACCAACAAGTAATTCGTTTATTCTAGTTATTTTTTATACCCTACCAGAGTGTACTATATTTGGAAGAGATCGTCAAGATAATGATGAAGTGAAATTGCTGAGATGTTTCCTTTTTTATTATTGGCGTCGATCGGGTGAATTGAATCAGCCTCGTATCAATATCTATCCTAGATTAAAAGTTATTAAATTCCATCTTCAAAAATGAAACTGGAAACATTTTAAAGAAGTACGAATGCTCTTGTCGAGTATAACCGACTACGAAACTCCCTGTACCCTGTACAACTTCCAAACACACATGTGCTTCTTCTTTACCCCGCTCTGCAGCACTAAATCTTTCGTGAATAACCTCCGTGTTTATTATCCGACCGACATAATATTTGGACAGTAGATCAAGAGTGAATTAAGTATTATACATGTCAAGTTCCAAGGATATATCTTCAAAATTGTTGCTGTTAAACGTTTTTATCGAATTGCGGGGGTGTGAGGGGGAATATCTCGGTTCCAAAATTAGCTTGAACTGCGTATGGCATACAGGCACAAATTTTTCAAATTTGGTGTCTAGCTATTATAGTTGCTGAGATCAAGATGTTCAAACATACGGACGGACAGGGCCAAATCGAATTTACTTTTGATGCCGATCAAGAATACATATATATACTTTATAGGGTCGGAGATGTCTCCTTCTGCCTTTGACATACATTTGCACAGATTTAATACCCCCTTTTTACCCTCTTTCATGGGTACAGGGAGTAAAAATGTTGCCGAAAGTGGCAACAGCAACTGTTGCTCTAAAAGCTCATTAACAGTATGTTTTTAACAGCATGGCTCTCTTAGGTTAACAGCTTATTAACATAGTGCACAAAAGCTTTGTTTACATTGGGATCGCTGCTGTAATTGAGTTGATGGTGAGAAGAGGGAGGGATTCTCTCGTATTTGTGCAGTGCATGACATTTTTGTTGCTGCTGACTGTTGTCTGTTGTCTCTTGGCTGTCACCTGTGCGCTCGATGACAATAAAAGCGGAGAATAGCTAAATGCGTTTTAAAAACATGTCATTGGCGTTTTTGTTTTTATTGCGCATCAAATGCGATGACGACGCTGCCAAATCAAACAACAGACAAAAGCGTAGTGCATCGTCGCAGCAGTAGCAGCAGCAGCAATAGCAACAAAAACACGTGAGTCTGTGGAGTGGAGTGGTCGGTGGGCGGTATGTGGCTGTGGTGGGGGGAGGTGTGCGATATGTAACGTCAGGCATTGCTGCTCAATCATACGAAAAGCAACACAACAAAGACGTTGGCGACGCTTTACACGTGCTGCTGCCGTCGCTGGCGTCGCAGTCGCAGTCGGTGGGTGGCGCTGACTGAAACTGCGCTTTAACAAAAAAATATAGTCGCGTCATTGTCGTTGTCGTCGGATGCGGATGCGGAGTAGGCGGCGGCAGAGAAGGTGAAAGTATACAAAAAAAAAAAAAAAAAAAGAAACCTAATTTCTTTTGTTGTGCTATTATTCTAATCAGCGAGTGATAGCCGGCGGCAGTGGTAGGGGGAGAGTGAGAGAAAACGAGCGAGCGAGCGAGCGAGCGTACGCAGCGCAGTCGACTCCACATGTGTGGGTGTGTATGTGTGTGTGTGTGTATGTGTGTGTGTGTATGTGTGTGTGTGTGTATGTGTGTGTGTGTGTGTGAAATGTAGAGAAATATAAACAACATTCTTCCAAAAGTCGCAATTTCGTTACTGCAAAAGAGAGTGAAGAGTCGGAAATACATACATATCTAATTGGTATTTATTCGGGTTGTTGTTGCTGTTGCTGTTCTGCAATTGTTGTTGTTGTTTTCTTGATTTCGTGCACAGCAGCGGCAGCGCAGAGTTTCGACGCTTGCTGCTTGTATGATCATTTCAATTGTTGTTGTTGCTTATGCAATTTCAATGCCAGTGTCAAAGCTATGTTCATATGTATGTACATATGTATGTACATGTGTGTATGTATGTTTGCGTCCTCATTGATGAACGCACACGCAACCGCAATTGTATTCTTTGTATGCTCTTGCAGCGTTGGTATTAAACTTTGTCACGCAATGTGTAACATTTTGAAAACGTTTCCGATCCCATAGAGTATATAAATTCTTGATCAGCATCAATAGCCGATTCGATCATATAGTAACTTTTTAAATTAACTTTATTGTGAGTACAGATATTTCGTACTTTAGGTTGCTATAATTTGAGCAAAATTAAATGACTAAAATATTTATAGCTGCCATAGGAACAATCGGTCGAAAATGTAGCTTTTATATGCAATGTTGGAATTCATTCGAACTCAATTTCGAGCTATTAAGCTTTTGCAATATGAGAGAGAGTATTAACTCATCGGCACCCCAAAAAATAGAGAGCATCACACACACACACACACACACACAGTCAGAAAACTGAAACAGAAAAATATGCGTACTGCTGCCGCGGCTATTGTCACTGTCACGTCGGCGCTCTTGTCAGCAGAGTGCGTTGGATTTGTTATTGTTGACAATTCGCGTGCGCGAAGGTGTTAGCAAATCGATATAAGCCGCCTATCGATTAACGATTGCTCGAGCATACATATGTGTGTGTGTATGTACATATATGTGCATGTATGTAATGGCAAAACATTTGCATACTTTAATGACTCTCAGGGCTGGCAACTCAGGGCTACATGCACGCAGTAGAGAACATTTTAATTGTGTCTTTTTATTATTATTATTTTTTGTTTGCTGTGTGTTTTACTCCGCGGCGCTGCGGCTGCTTCTTTGTGTCGTTTAATTAATGCTTATTATTTTGTGTTATTGCGTTTTGGGCAAAAAGCAACTTTATTATTGCGTTGACCTTGTGTGTTTAGCAAGCAAAGAGGAATACAGAAGCAGCGACGCCAACGTCGACAGCGGCAGTGACCGCGACCGCGACCGCGACCGCGACAGTAGCACAAACAAAGCTTGCGCGACTTTGCGGGCTTTGTATGTATTTTTGTCTTTCTGTCTGTCTGTGGGCAACGGCAACGGCGACTGCGCCGCTGAATTCGTTGCGGCGAAATCGGTCATTGAACTTTGAACCAAACAAAAAATGAAAGAGTGTAGTATAATAAACGAAGCGAGAATGTAAATTTTGCTCGCCCACTGCTGTATGTATGTATATGTGAGTGAGTGTACTGTATATATAAATATACATATATACACACACATATATATATATATATATATTTGTTTGTTTTTGTAGCAGCAGGCATTCCGTTACGCACTTAACCGACAAAAAAAGAAAGCATCTCACATTCTCCTCGCCCGCCTCTCTCTTCTACTGCTTTGCTTTGGCTTTTTGCGCAATCCATGGCCATTAAAAAAGAAAATGCTTTCAAAAGCGCAAAAAACACTCTTGTTGTTGTTGTTGTTGTTGCTGCTGCTGTCGGTTTTTATTTTGTTGCTAATCAGCAAAGCAACGCCTACAAAGTATTTTTAGTACTACATGCTCGTATTCGCGAACCTAAAAAGCAAGAAACGGGGAAAGCAATCTCTCTTAGCACACACACACACACACACGCATAATATTCAATAACAAAATTAATTTTTTTTGTGATCGCCCACATGTTGCGCAAAAGGCTTTTAGCTTTTACATACGTACATACATACATATGTACATACATATATGTATGCACAGATTTATATCGATTCATATGCATTTATATGCATCGACTTATATCGATTTATATCGTTGTGAATTAGTTCAATTGAACGGCTCGCTAAACTCAACGAAAGAACTTTTTCCCTTCTCGTTGTTCATTTAAATTCGTTCGTTGTGTGTGGTTTTTTTCGACTTTACTGTTTCTCGAAATTGTAATGCCGAATTTAGAGAAATACACCTAAAAAAATATACTTATTTTAACCTACAATTTCCTTGTGTTATTATAATAATAAAGCGGCGACTTTAAAGAAGATAACCTAACCACACAGTAAAGTTCGGAGTCTCGTAACAATATAAACTTAAAAACAATTCTAATACATGATTAGAAACGTGCAATATTTTAGGCTTTATATACTCTGTCTGGAAACAGAGTATACCGCAGTCGCATTGCTTGTCGTCTAAATAAATCAAATACAATATAAAGGTGAAAGTCATGGAAATGTTTTTGTTTTTATAAATCTCATGGAACATGCAATTCGGATTAAATATTTTTTTATTGTTATTATTTGTGTTGACTGTTCGTTTTGATCGTTTCATCATTCGCTTTGTTTATTTTCTATTTAAGTAACTAAGGATTTTATTTACAAACAAAACCTAGTCGGCTAAATTAATACTTTGATATGAACTAAATATACCAAACGAACTTAAACAATTAAAAGGAAAAACAAAAACAATAAAAACTGAACGAAACACTTATATGAACGATGCCTTCGTTCAAAAGGCAACTGCAAGTGAACTTATTCAATTGAACGCCAACGTGCAACTCTGATTGTTGCGTGGTTTTACGCACATACATACATACATACATATGTACATATACATGTATTAATGTTTAATTTTATATGAATTTATTTAATCAAAAGTAAACCCAGCACAATAGTCAAAATGTGTGGCCATAGAAAAAGTAAAGCAGCAACGCTGGCGTCGTTACGCGTCTAGCGTCCCGTTTGCTCGCCCGCGCAACAATTTGGGTCACGCGTGACGCGAGCGTCTTCGACTAGAGCATGCGTGCGTGCTGTGTTGTGTTGTTGGTGGGTGGCGTTGGCAGAAAGAGCGAGCGTGAAAGGGAGTGGGGGAGAAACTACGAATGATAGATAGAGACTGATGGCCAAAAAGGGCAATGCCGAAAGGGTAGTGGGGGAGGGGGAGGGGGTGGGCAAAGCGAAAGCACAAGCACCGAGAGAGAGACTGCTGCTGCAAGAGATAGATAGAAATTGTTAGTGGAGGGGTATGAGAGAAAAGGAGGTGTTAGCAAAGCAAAAGCACAAGCACAAGCAGCGAGAGAGACTGCAAGAGCTGGATGGACAAGGGGCAAGAGCGAAAAGGAGGTGTGAGCAAAGCGAAAGCACAAGCACGCGCTCACGCTGCGCTGACGTCAAATGGTGCTGGATCGTAAAGTTTTCTTAAAGTTTTTGAAAACTACTGCATTGGCGAGACGGTGGCGGGTGCAAGCGGCGAGCGCGTGAGCGAGGCAGGCAAGTGAGTGTGCGTGTGCGAGTGAGGCGAGGCGAGTCGACCACCCACTAAATGCAGAGTTGCCAGCTGCGCGTGAAATTTAATTGGCGTGTCGTGTGGGATACTGTGCGTGGGGGCCGCTGCTGCTGCTACTGCCGCTGCTGCTGGGGTATTTGTTTTTGATCGTAGACCAAAAATAAATAATGATGCATGCAAAAGTTGTTGCTGGCTGACTAAAAATATAAAAAAACGCACACACAAATACATATGTACATACATACATACATAGCGATAGCAATTGTACATGCATACAGACATACACACATACATACATACATACATATGTATATATGTACCTACACACATGCATTAGCTGATCAAAGTTTTGTTTGCAGATTGTTGAAACATTTGTGACGTCACACGGCGATCGGTCACAAGCACAACTCGTGCTATCGATAAGCAACGCGTTCCGTTAGTTGCTTGCTGACTGATGACACCGCTATGAATTTGATTGATCACCATAAATACGTACATACGTATGTGTGCATGTACATATGTACATGCATTTGTATATATGTATGTGCATACTAGAGATGGCAACTGGCTACAAAAGTCGATAACCAACAAATTTGTCATATTTTCAAATTATTGAATGTTTTACAACTTAAAAACAGTACAAATTCAAATGCAGAGTTGCATTCATGGATGGCATTATCGATAATATCGATTGTTTTTCTCTTCGCTTTATTATTATACAATATATATGTATATGTATGTATGTAGTGATGGCAAACAAATTTCATTAATCGATTATTGAATCATGTGATTAATTTAAGCCGAGCGATTATTAATCGCAATTAATCGAATAAAAATAAAAATAATCGATTCTTCAAATGATTTGTTAAATTTGCAGCAATTTTTGATACTTTACTTGTTAATGCTGATGCATGGTTGTTGTGTTTCTGCAATATTTGAGTTGCTTTTCACACGATCGGCACTGCACTGCCTTTTCATTAGTTTTGGAATCATATTTAAACACTGCTTTGTATTGATGCCATAATCAACCTTTGCAAATTGCTCTGATACCTTTTATTTTGCATTTACGCGCACATAGTGATGTGATTAATTGAGCATATAATCGATTAAAGATTCAATTAATCGAAACCCATTTTGCGATACAATTAAATCGTGAATTGAGACAAAATAATCGATTAATGTGTATCATATGATTAATTGTGCCATCACTAAATGTGTGTATATCGGGCATAATTTGATCGAAAAACCTTTTTCTAAATAGATGTGTTGAATTTAACATTTTGACTTCAATATATTATATGGAAAATGTTGCTCAAAAACAGTTTTATTGAACTTGCATAGATTTTTTCTGCTACCGTTGAGTTACCCCTTCCTCAATCCGATTTGATCTGAACATAATAAATAGGGAGAACATTCCAGCGTTGCATTTTAGCAAGTGATTACTGTGCTTGTGCCCATCAGATTGGCATTTGAATGTCGTCGCTGTGACGCATCCGCCAAATGCTTATATATTTGTTTTCTTATTATTTTTTTTTTTACCGTGTGAATCAGAGAATCAGATAGAAAGAATCATTCATGGGGCGCAGCATCTGTGGAACTGGTTTTTTGGGCTTGCACTCGAACGTGCTGGCGGTGTGTGAGTAATGTTGTTGTTGTTTTTTGTGTGTGCAGAATTGCAACAAGGTGGCAACACTTGGTCATTTGCATGGCAACAAGCAACACGCAGAGCGAAAACAAATGCCAAAATATGCCAGAACAACAACAACAACAGCAACAACTTTAACAACAACAGCAACATACAGTTAAAAGCTTTAGCCACTTTCACCGCAATAGCAGCGCAAATTGCCGCTCGCTGTCAGTCTGCGTGTGTGTGTGTGTGTGTGTGTGTGTGTGTGAGACTACATACATTTATATATATGTATGTATGAATACATAAGTTGACTTAGAGATGGCAAAACACCGATCGATAGTTTTAGCTAGTGATAGTTGAAAACATCGATAGTATCAAAAAACTAGTTTTGTTCTAAATAAATATGTAAATTCATGTAAATGTTGATGCAGGTAACCTAAGCTATTAGCTAAAAAGCGAATTGTTCTTGTTATAAGGAATAGGAGCGGGAAAAAGATTTCGGTGCGGCCCGGAATCTGTATTTCAGAAAAACATTTACATATAAAATTGTGTAAATGACCCTAACAATGTTACCAAGAAAACCACTGTCAAAAAACCACAAACAATTACACATTTAATTAAAAGAGATAATAATAATAATAAAAAACATTTTGCTTGACAACAACAGGCGCCTAACAGCTGTGTGCCATAGCACAGAGCTTTGAGTCAGACGCTTGCCAAGCTCAGTTTTCTATGTGTGCGTGTGTGTGTGAGTGCGCGTGGCGCTCAAGCTACACACTTTTAACGTTCCCATAGAACGCGCACTCGCGCGCTCTCACAGACACACATGCGTCGCGTGTCGTTCGTTCACCTGCCGAGATGTGAGCGCGAGAGAGAAAGAGAGAGCATGCAAACGAGCACTAGAAAATGAGAAAGGAGCGTTGGCAAAAGAGAAAAAAGAAGAGAGCGTGCAGGTTCTTTAAGTCCAGCGTGTGAACAGCGCGTGTTTTTCCTTTATTTCGTTTCTTTTGCGCCGCGCAAAATGTTACTGAATTTTTGCACTTTGCATATGCATGTACTAGAGTTGTACATTATAGTTCAATTACAGGATCTAGTTCACTCGTTCAACTTTTAATGAACTAAGTAAGCGGGTACATAGATTCACTGTGATATTTGAGCAGTATTGTAACTCTTTCTGCGCTTTTAGCGTTAGTAACATTCTTAACAAGTAAGAATGCGCTAGTCGAGCATACCCGACTACGAAACTCCCAGTACCCAGGTCTACAATTTTCAAACACATCTTCGTCCACTTACACATACACACAAACACATACTCAAAGACGCACATACACACATACTATTATGGGTACATGGAGTAAAAATGTTTGCGTAACATTTTGAAGGTTATGCGAGTACCATGTCAGAATATGTTACACGTGACTATACAATTTTACACTTGAGAACGCTCTCTTTTAATTTTGAAACAAGCTCAAAATTGACGAATGAACCACATTCAATTTGTTCGATGGAACTTATTCTGAATGATTTGATTCATCTCTAGTATATGTACATATGTATGTTTGTATGTACGAACGTCTGTAATGTAATGTTTATAAAATGCTCAACTCACAATTTCTTAATTCTGTTTCTCTTTGCAGCTCTCGAAGACGACATCAAGAAAGCTGAGTAAAGCAGGCAACAAAGCAACAACAAAAACAACAACAACAACATCGCTATCACCATCATCAATTGTGTTCAAAGTTTATAATCGTGCGTGTATTTTGTGTTTGTTATTTTGCTTTGGCGCTCGTGAAATGTTTGTTCCCATGCAAAATGTGCACAACAGTACTTTGTAACAACAACAACAACAACAATAACAACATCAGCAACAGCAACAACAACAAGAGCAACATTAATACAAATATCAACAACCGGGGCAGCAAGAAAAAGAAGATCAACAACAATCCAACGACAACAACAACAATAACTTAAGGGAAAAAAACTCCTTTTGGCATTGGCCATTTTTATTCACTTCTTCTCGCCCCCCTCCCACTCACTCTCTTTCTATCTCTATCATTGTCTCTCTCTCTTGGCTTGCATTTGTGTGTGTGTGTGTGGGAGAAAAAGAGAGAGAGAGCGAGAGAGAGAGTTGTTTTTATTTTCGTTTGGGCGCCCGCGCGCTTACAAACACACACACACACACACGGACAGACGCACGCACGCACGCACGCACGCAGCCAAAGACGAAGAGTGTGCGTGTGTGTGCAATGGATTTGCATTTGCATTGTTATTGCAATGCTCTCGAAACTACATGCAATGTGTGTGTGTGTAAATAAACATATATAAAAAATAAAAAAAAACAAACGGTAAATAAATGAAAATCGCAACGTCATCATCATTAAAATTGCACATCAAAAGCAACAAAAACAAGAAGAAAAAGAAGAAGCAAAAACAAACACAACAACAACAACCAAAACAACGCAACCGTTTAACATATGGTTGTGTGTGTGTGTGTGTGTTTATACCGCTATAACTGTGCATGTGTATGTGTAGCAACAACAACAACAACAACATGACAGTAGAATTAACATTAACATACATATAAGGCATACAGACCTACAATACATACATAACATTCAAAGCAAATCCAACAAAAGACTTGAAAAGTGTGTTCATTACTTTAATAAAACATAAACAAATCAACAACAACTACAACAAACAACAACAAATAATCAGCGAACGATAAATAAATACATATGTATGTGTATACATAACCTAACATTAACAGACATACATATATATACACTATATATATATATATATATATATGCGAGGATAGGCGCCAAGGTATTTGAAAGGACTTTTTTTTAAAACAAAAAAAAACAACAAAAGAAACCCAAATATATAAATTATACATCTATTATATGGTACACGAACAAAATCAGTAACCAAATTAACAACGAGCAGAATAAATTTAAACGTTAATAATTAATTTAATTTGTACACAAACAAACAAACAAACAAACAAAACGGAAGATAACTAAAACAACAACAACCAAATCAACATAAAAACAACAACAACAAACAGCATTGCAAACATTAACAATTTACGCAAATTATATATGAACAAATAACGCAATATTTATCCATATAAATAGTACATAATAGATACATATATTTAAATATATATATATATATATATATATATGTATGTAAACATACCTACAACTAGGTATACCCATAACAACAATTCATCGTAAAGCATTAAACCAACAACAACAGCCACATGTATAGATTGGAGGACACGAACAGCGGCGCCGTTATGGATAAGAACAAACAGAAATGTAAGTATAATCCTTATCCCAATGCCCAATTTTAAAGTATCCCCTTTGGGAAAGGATAAACATTCAGCGAAGAGTAGATGAATATACTATTTTAGACATGCTATCCTGTACCTATTAGGATTCTTCATCCGTAGAAACATAAGAATAAGTTATAGATCTCTTTCCACTTCAAAGTATCCTCTTTGCGAAAGGATTATCATTCAGGGAAGAGTAGATGAATATATTGTAGACATGCTATCCTCTACCTATTAGGATTCTTCATCCGTAGAAACATATGTATAAGTTATAGATCTCTTTCCACTTCAAAGTATCCTCTTTGCGAAAGGATAATCACTCAGGGAAGAGTAGATGAATATACTATTTTAGACATGCTATCCTCTATCTATTAGGATTCTTCATCCGTAGAAACATATGTATAAGTTATAGATCTCTTTCCACTTCAAAGTATCCCTAAGCTGAAGTATAATCCTTTGGGAAAGGATAAACATCCAGGAAAGAGTAGATGAATATATTGTAGACATCCTCCTTTGTCCCAAGACCTGCTCTTTTAGCATTCTTTTTATTCATTTAGTTACGAAACAGTGCTGCCCCAAATCAAAAAAATATAATATAAAAAATTAAAAGCCTACACGAAATTACAATTGAATCTAATAACGACACCAGCACGTTGGGGGAAGTTTATTTGCCAGTCCGGCTAGCTGTGCCCCTATTCACAGCTGAAAATTGAGAATATATATGCTTAATAGGGTCGGAAATGTCTCCTTCTGACTATTACATACATTTGATAGATTTTATACCCCATTTTATGGGCACAGGGAGTTAAAACGGTAGGAATGAAATCTCCAACCCGGTGGGGGTTGTTTTAGTAGCTGGTCCAGCAGGTCTGTGTCCTTATTAGAAACATAAGTATATAAAAATACACCCATCTTTATTCATTTCAAAATATCCCCAAGCTAATTTATATCCTATGGGATAGAATAAATATCCAGAAAAAAGACAATGAACATATTATAGATTCCCTATACTCCTTTGTATAATCCCATCTCCTTCTCCTTTCGATTTGTCATCCGTTTTAAAAACAATATAAGTAAAACTTATCCCCAAGCTAAATCTTCTCTGAAAACAAGAATGAAAGAGTCCTTGAGCGTTTAGTAATCCGTTTGTGACATCTTATCAGAACTAGTTGATTTGATTATTTTAAAAAAACTATACTATGTATGTAGATAGAAGTAGAAACTAAAATGTTTGACATGGACTAATTCCACCAGAATCTGTGAACTGTCATACTTTTCTTCTGAATTTAATGTTATCGCCCTACCAAGTCCATAAAATGAATACTATAAGTAGTTGTCTCAGATAAAAGCTTTTAATCTTTGCATCAGATTAAGAACAAATTTCACATAATTCAATGCAAAACATTCTTCACAGAGAAAACTTATCTATTTTGAAACAAAATACAAACAGAAAGCTACATTCCAAATTTGATGTCTCTGGTTCTTTCAATCTTTGAGATCGGATGAGCGGAGATCGACTCGGCTGTTGCTACTGATCAAGAACATATATACTCTAAAGGGTCGAAGCTGTCTCTTATATACATTTGCGCAGTTTTAGTAACCCCCCTTTTACCCTTTTTATGGATTCAGGCTTTCTCCCCACATCTACGCGATAAGTTTTGCAGCAGGCAGCTTTTGTCTATTGAAACCTGTTGCTGTGCTGCGCACTAAAAACGTAATTTGGCTTATCACTCACCTTTTGCGTGGGCATTGGGAGAGCTAATAACATGACAGATGATGATAATGATGATGATGATGATGTTGATGTTGATGTTGATGACTGCGGACGGACTTCCCCCTCGTATTTGTTTTGTGTTGCATTCAATTCCACGAATTGCGATATCACGGGCACCGTCTGACTCTGACCGTCAATTTGTCAAGTGTTTGTTTGTGAATTCCAATTCCGAAACAACAGCAACAACAGCAGCAACAACAACAACAACGTTAACACCACACACAGCGGTCATATCAGCCCCACAATTGCAATCATTCATGGGTCATCCATGAGTCACAGTCAACAGTCTGTGGCCGGATGTGGGTGAGGTTCTAGCAAGCGCCCCAGCTCCACTGATGATAACATTTATTATAGACCGCATTCAGCATTCAGCATCGCTGGCGTAATAATTGAATTCCTTTTTTGCCAACCCGCCCGCACAACCCAACCCTTCATCCAATGAAAATGTCGTCGAAACTATTTTTGGTCGAGACGACCACATTGCGACCACATTATGCCAGATAGGAGAAACAGAAACAGAAACCAGGTCTATAATTAGCCAACACTTGCAGCATATTATCAAAAATGCAGGCCAGAAGGAAATGGCTTTCCATAACGCAACAAATTGGCAAGTGATCAACTTTGATTTATTAATAAACATTGCCCGCGTTCACCAGCATTACTTGCTTCCTCATCATTTTCTTTTAATGATTGCTATCATCTTTCTGACTGAGACTTTATAATGATTAACATTTTTTGTAACATATTTCTTTTCCTTATGTAAAAATTAACAACTGTTTGTTCTGGGAATGAAAATGATCAGTATTCAGTAGATATATACAATAATTCTCCAATTGTGTCCTTGCATGCCTACTATATGTATTATTAGGATGGAATAATAAGGAAATTAGTGCAGGAAATGTTCCGATGTTCTCAAAAAAGCATCGATTAGAGTACTTTTTCAAAGTTTTGATTAATCGATGTTTGTTTTACATATTAAAAAACAACTGAACAACAATGTATCATTGCGTTCACCAGAAAGTATCAAGTCGCTTAGTTCACTCACAAAATTTGTGAAATATTTGTGAAATTTCGTTGGACTGTAATTATAATTAAATTAATTTCGCATTTCATTTACTTTGTGCGCTTGCTTGCCTTTGTTATGTTATATTTGACTTCCTCGTTGAAAACCGCAAATATTATTGTAGAAAGTGTGGGTGTGCGGGTGTGTGCGACAATCTCACGTTTAGACGTGCATTCAGCTGATAATTATTGGAATTTCCTTATCTTAAAAGCCCGGAAAAACTGCTATAGAAAAAGCAGCTGAAATGAAAAGAAAAAATCAACAACAAACGTTCATCGAAACAAAACAAACCATAAAAATGTTGAATGAATTGCCAAAAACAGCTGCTGAGCAATTACAAATCAGTTGTTGTGTTTTTGTTTCTTGCGATTATCAAAATTCTTTCCAAATGAAGAAGAACTACGGATAAAAAGTATTTCAAAACCATAAGTTTTGACTATTATATCTAAACAAGGAAGAACTACGGATGAAAAGTAGTTCAGTTTAGAATATTATTTCCAAATTAAGAAGAACTACGAATGATAAAAAGTTTATAATAATAAGCTTTGAATATTATTTAAAACGAAGAAGAACTATGGATGAAAAGTAATTCAAAGTTGTGACTATTATATCTAAATGAAGGAGAATTACGAATGAAAAGTAGTTTGAAAAAATAGACTTTGAATTTAAATTCCACGGGAGAAGAACTACGGATGAAAAGTAGTTCAGTTTTGAATATTTTTTCCAAATGAAGAAGAACTACGGATAAAAAGTAGTTGATAATAATAAGCTTTGAATATTATTTAAGAGGAAGAAGAACTACAGAACAAAGTATTTCAAAAACATCAGTCTTGACGATTATATCTAAATGAAGAAGAATCACGAATGAAAAGTAGTTCAAAAACATTAGGGAGAAGAAATACGAACTTAATCGACTGAATATCGAGAGTAACAGTTCCGCAGTCACAGTCCTCATATTAACAGGCACAGTTTCGATAGAACTAACGGTGAACGTACATCCATTGAAACTATCCTATGAGTACAAAATATCAATCAACTTTATTAGTTAAAGAATTAAATTAAGGGAAAACAATTCTACAATGATTATTAGACGATGCAATATGTTGCACGCTCTTTTCATGCAATCTTTTTACGCAACTTGCCTGTAATTGAAACGTGAAATTGCAGAATGATTTCAACCCTGAGCAGTCAGCTTAAAAGCTCAACATTCGGAGCTTAAAAGCTTGCATGTTGAAATAGATCGTCAGCTGAATGTTTTTTTGGGGATCAGAGTGCATATCAGTGCTGCCCATCAACAACATTCGCCGAATTGGCAGCGAAAGAAGAAATGCAACAACGACAGCAACAGCAACAACAACAACAAGAAGAAGAAGAAGAAGAACGACAACGACAATGTTCACATATAAATAAAACAGACGGCGACGTCTCCGACTTTGGGGCCAGCTAAAAAATTGACGCAGTTTGCGTTGAAATTTCACGCGACGCAGATCGCGCGAGTAGTCAGCAATCGCAACGTACATAAATTAGTATATATGTATATATAAAATTAACTATATATATAGCACATATATACTTATATATATAGTATAGATATGTGTGCATAGAGACGAGAGTAACTGTGAAATGGATAAATAGAATTCCCCGATTCTCCAAATGCGAAAACAAAAAAAAAAAAACACAGTGCATAAGCTGCTTTATATCAACAATAACACTAATAAACATCAAAACGAAACGAATTCTAATTCTATTAATGCTCCCGTACCAAGTGAACCGAACCTATAGATGTACAGATATCTTCTATATAAATCAAAGTGTGTGTGTGTGTGTGTGTGTGTTTTTTTATAAAGCGTGTGAAATTCTGCGTGCAACAAAAAACAAAAAGAAAGGAAGCAAAATAAGCGTAGAACAAGCAAAGAAGAAAAAGTATTCAAAGAAAAAAAACATGAAAAGAATCGCTATCTTCGGTCTACTGAAGCTAATTACCCTTGCAGAAAGTTCTTTCATACAAAAGCTCAATTTTCGACCGATTGTTGCTATGGCAGCTATATATGCTATAGATTTTCAGATCAAAGCTAATCAACAGTACATAAAGTGAAAAGTTTGCATTAAATATTTGTAAAAACAAAATTGTTTTTCATCCGATTGTTCCAATGACAGCTTGACAGATATAATAATCTGATTTTGAACAAAGTTTAGTCAATATCTACAAAACTGTACAATTCAAATATAAACAAGCAAGAGGGGATATCTTCGGAGTGCCGAAGCTATACACCCTAGCAATTTATGTCTGATTGTTCCAATGGGAGCTATGTGGTCCGATTTCGATCAAATTATAGGCAACTATTTGAAGTATAATAAAACTCTCGCTTAGTTTGGATGTAATACAAAAACTCTTTTTTTCATCCGATTGTTCCTATGGCGCTATGTGGTCCGATTTTAACCAAATTTGGTCAGTTTGCATTAACTTTTCATAGATTCGGCTTAAGTGAGTTTGGTGAGGATATCTTTATAAACAAAAATGTTTGTCATACAAAAACATAGTTTTCGAGCGATCATTCCTACGACAGCTATATGTTAAAGTGATCCGATCCGGCTGGTTCCGACATATGTACTGCCTGCAGCAAAAAGCAGGGCCTGTGCCAAGTTTCATTATGATAGCTTTAAAGCTGAGACTCGACTATTCATTCAGATATATATTTTTGTTGGTTCGGAAAC
Organism: Hirtodrosophila confusa; assembly: GCA_035043065.1. Lineage (NCBI taxonomy): Eukaryota > Metazoa > Arthropoda > Insecta > Diptera > Drosophilidae > Hirtodrosophila > Hirtodrosophila confusa. Next base: position 3,887,519 of record JAWNNI010000085.1, on the reverse strand, counting down.
GTCTCCTTCAGTCCAGTACACATTTCGTGGCAAAATTATAATACAACCCTCTGCTAGGGTATAAAAACAACTCAATTTTTTGACTGATTGTTCCTATGACAGCTACATGTTATAGTGATCCGATTCGGCCGGTTCCGACATACATATATATGTATATACTGGCTGCAGCAAAAATATGCATCTGTGCCAAGTTTCATCAAGATAGCTCTAAAACTGAAAGACTAGTTTGCATTGAAACAAACAGACAGGTGTACAGGGACAGATCAACTGATGCGGAACAGGAATATATATATATTATGTACTGTGAGGGGTCGGGAGCGTCGCTTTCAATGTGTTACGCACTTCGTGGCAAATGTATAATACCTTCTGCGAGTGGCATAATAAACAAAGAAAGAAAGAAAAACACGCAACGCAAATAAGGAAGGAAATATATATATATATATATATATATATATATATATATATGTATTTATATAGCTTAGTGCAGTGCTGCCCTGTTCACCCCCTCGCTCAAAATGTCAACGGCAGCCACAGCTTTGGTCTACTGGCAGTCAATGAACGGCATCCATGAGGCAACGACGACACCAACGGCGACGTCAATTGCATCTGTTCCAGCTGCGATGACCGGTTCTGGTTCTGATTGGCACTACAACAACAATAATAACCACAACAACAATTCTCAACGTCAACGTCCGTCCTTTACACGCACCTGGAGCAATTTGAGCAATGGGAGCAGCTTGAGCAACGTGAGCAACGTGAGCAACGGTTGCAGTACGGCGCATTATCAGCTGCAGCTGCAACAACCTCATTATTTGGCCCAGATAGGCTGTCAGCATACGGTTAAGAGCTTTGTTGGCACTGTCAGTTCCAAATTTAAGCCAGCTAACCCATCAATCGATCAATCGGATAGAACATTACAACATCAGCCAGAACATTACAGCTGTAAGCATTGAAAAGTTGGGTACTTTAGTTGTGTTTACTCTACCGGACTTACCATAGGGTGCTAACTAACGCATTACTACTACTATACTCAATTCTAAGCAATCAATCGGAGGGTACATTCCAATATCAGGCAGAACATTATAGCTGTAAGCATTGAAAAGTTGGATACTTTAGTTGTATACTCTGTCAGAATTACCATAGGGTGTTAACTAATGCATTCTCCTATTATACTCAATTCCAAGCAATCAATCAAACAATCGGAGGGTACATTCTAGTATCAGGCAGAATATTATAGTATAGTAGTAACATGTATTCTCCTGTTATAGTAATAAAATACCAAAATTCCCATAGGGTGATATAACATGTGTTCTCCAGTTGTACCCACTTCTTTCTAATTTCTAAATTTTTCTTTGCCTAATACGATTGGCTTTCTTTTCCTTAAGTTTCATCATGTATCATCATGTATTGCTTTTCTAATGTTTTTTACATTTCGACAGTCTTTTGCAGTACCCTTTCTTTCATTATCTAGCTAAAATAATAAGAAAAAGCGCTCTCAAAACATTTCGAGAAGAGTTTTGACTTCAAATGTACATATTTCAGATTTGTGAACACCAGCATAAAAGCCATAAAAAGCAACTGAAAGCTTTGAACAAGCAAAATGATGCTTAAAGCTGATTAAAGCTTACATTACTGCCTGCAATGTTATATGAATAGTTGTAGTGCTGTTAAAACTTCAACTTTAGTTCGTGAACAACAGTAAAAGCGCCTTTAAAAGCACCTGAAAGCTGCGAGCAAGCAAAACTATGCTCAGTTTTGAGCTTAAAGTTGATGAAGCTCACATGTAATATGAAATTTAGTGCTGATGATAGTTCAACTTTAGTTCAACTTTAGCTTAAAGTCCTTTGTCCGACCCGACTCAGGGAGGAAATGCATCCAGCTGAGATTCGGGATCTGTGAGATATTGCTTCCTCTCTGTGTTTCTCTTCCTCTCTTCAGTTGTCAGCAATTGCGAAATGCAATATCAGTTTCGATCGTCTGTTGTTTGTACTACAAGCTTGCTAAAGCGCCCCTCTGGACCCTGCGCCTTCCCCAATTCCTGCGCATAGTGCTATTTTTGACTCGGAGCAAAACAGAGACCAACAACTATGTATAACAGCAAATGATTGGGCTCTGTCTTGCCGGCCAGCCTGCCGGCCTGCCTGCTTGCCTGCATATTGTGTAATATTTCTTATTGGGCTTTGGTTTTGTCTAGTTCTAAATTTAAAAGCGAAACGTATTTTGGGCGTCAATATATTTCTTTACTTTTTCTTATTTTTATTGTTGCTGTTTTTGAGTTGGCAGCGGCCGCAGCTGCGGCCTCAGGTGCGACACGTCAGGTGCAACATTCGCTTGCTATAAATGCCCCAGGAAGAGAGGGTCGGTCAATGAACCGCACACGCTTACTCATACACATTTCTCAACCTTTCTTCTTTGTTTCTTTATCGGTATAGTATCCGCTGGATATGGATCCAGTGCGGGCGCCGTGGACACATCGCAGGGCAGCGGGAGCGGCGGCAGACAGCGCCACGCGCCGCTCTACGGACGCTTTGTGGTCGAAGAGGAGCTGCCTGCCACGCATCGTGATGTCATGCATCATGTAAGTATTACTAATCCACCAATTAAACTCCCAGAAAGACCATCAATCCATCGCCATAGAGTTGAAAACCTAATAAAAAACACTTTCGATGGTATCGATAGTAACTTTAAAAGAAAACATCGATATTATCCATAGCACTTTCGATATTATCGATATACATACTGCGATATTCATCGCCACTTGCCTGTTTAAGAAAATATACAAATACTGCTTTCAAAAGGAAGAAAACATTTAGTATTTCATTCTATTTCATTCATTGAATATGTGTTCAAAACGAGTTTCGTCCTGACTATCAATGAAGAAGATGTCACTGTAATGATTTAAATAAAAACGTTTATGATTTGAATGTTGTTAAATAAGTTATCGAAGTTGGAATGTATCGATCATAATATGAGATAGTAAGATAAAAAGAAGATGGTCACATTGGAGTGGTGCAAAGAGGGAATATATTTGTGCGAAGGAAACGTATTTTCAATTAATTTGCCGAGAAATTGTTATTGATTTGCTTTATATTTAAGTTCAACATTATATCAACAATATGTTCAAGAAACTAATGAAATTAAACATTTTTAACAGTTACTATCATTAAAATCATCAATATATCGATATATTTCTTGCAACACTACTTTGTTGTTGATGATTTTCGTCGATACTATCGAAAGGTTTACCAAAGATGGTTTTCCAGCTGTACCAAAGAGCACCCTATCATTCCATGGAACAGACTACTCACGCTCGCTCTTTCTCTCTCTCCCTTTTCACCTTTTTAGCACTCTAGTCCTTCGTCTTCGTCGGAGGTGCGAGCCATGCAGGCCCGCATACCCACACACTTTCGAGATCCGGCCATGGCACCATTACGCAAGCTGAGCGTCGATCTGATAAAGACCTACAAGCACATCAATGAGGTAAGTGACGACTGCCCGCCCGCCCACTCTCCTTAACTGTCCTTGACTGTCGATCAGTGTTAGAAATATTCTCTGGCAATGCCGCCTGCCTCTGTCTGCCTGCCTGTCTTGACCCGTTTGGCCCTGACCCAATTTAACATCTCCGCCAACACTGTTGACGGACACGCAACTGAAATTACGAAATGTCGCCGTTGCCAAGTTCTAAACAAAGTGTCTAAGAACCTGCTCACATGGTAACGTAACTGTCAACGCAAGCAGTTTTGTGGATGACCCAGTTTTGTCACTTTGCCAGCGCGCCCAACCCACCAACGTGTTTGCACAATGCTTAAGGACTGCCGGAATACTCGTCAATGTTGTCTAGCATACACAAGAGATCAATAGACATTAAAAAAGCAGAACAGCAACAAGGAAATAAAAACACATGATTTTTATGAAAATCATGAGAAAACATATTCAAATCTGTTGCGAAATTCGCTTTCAAGTCTCTTCCATTAACTTTTTGAATCGAAACCAGACAAATCTTCAACTAAACCAAATATTCATCCTTATATATGGGAGAATATGCCTTGCTGGCTCAAAATAAATAATAGAGGATGCTTTAGAGCTTGCACAGTTACAGAATAAATCTTTATTGGTTTATTTATTTATGTCAATGGACTTTCTGGTTATTTAGATCTAGCTTAACATACTTTTAAAATCACATTTACAAACTTAGGGAAACTTTCTCAAGTTTTTTTCCTAACGATAAAGTGAGGTTAACAAAATCTAGCTGAATCTTAGCAATATCTAGAAACTAGCAGGTTAAATGGTTTTTCGTTGAAATAAAAGAGTGTTTCATTACAATATAATTTTAAAAAACAAATAGGGCTGGCTTTGACGGTGTAAATATATCTAATTAATAGAACTATCCGATTATATCACCTCCTAGATTATAACCTCAAACAGTGAGGTATCGGTCTTTTACTCCGTTCGGGACTTTGTTCAATTGTTCAGTTTGGGCGGCAATATATACATCTGAAGTTTAGTTAAACTCGAGCTTAACTAGACATTGAGAAAGTGCTCTTAGTAGTTAACAGATATTTTCAGTTGATTTTGTAGTTTTCTTTAGTTATTTATTCATCCATAACAACGTGGAACGAACGAATAAATATATTCGTAGACAGCCAAGCTGCTATAAAATCATTGCGGCCGTCTTCCATTGGTTCCAAAAATGTCCTGGCAAGCAGGGGGCTTTAGATAATCTAAGCACTGCTAGAACAGTGCATATATATTGGGTTCCCAACCACCGGGGCATTGATGGTAACGAAATGGCGGATCGTCTGGCAAAAAAAGGAGTCGGGCTAGCTCTTGAGAACGAAGGAAGTATACAAATCTCATTGCAGTCGTTATACAGCGAACTGGATGAAACCGCTTGGGCTAAAGCTGGAGAAAGGTTGCGGAACACCACCAGCAGCAGAATTACCAAAATTATGTGCAAGGAGCGAAACCAGAAACTCACAAAATTCCTGCTATATCTTCCCAGAAAAGATTGCAGACTAATGATAGGACATTGCCTAGCAGCAGCTCATGCTAAAAAGCTGGGGATATTAACGGAAGACGGCTGCTGGAAATGTAAGGAACCAGGAATTGTGGAAACCTTGGAACACCTTATGTGCAGCTGTCCAGCACTCGCAACACTTGGACATCGTTACTTCAACAGACACCGGCTCGCATCCCTAGAAGAAGCGGCCAGAGACACTCCCACACACGAATTCTACAGGATCAACAAACCTCCTAACGACCTTCAGTATCCGGCGACATTAAGGACCTGCTCGGTCTATGTGGAACCACCTTGTCATGTGAATGCCAGCTAGCGACTAGGGCGATATATAGTGTTGGAAAGTGCCAAAATTGAAACGCTTGTTAGCAAATGGTACTATGGTACTATTTGCTGTTAGACACTTTCTGCCTTTTATTAAACTGTTGAAAATGATGAAAACAGCTGTTCCAAAGATGAGGATTAAGCTAAAAACAAAATGGAAGCAGCACATATCGATAACAAACGATTAACGGAGCATTTCAAATCGAAAACGCAATATTATCCCAAAATCAAGACTGAATATAGCCTAAAAGCATTAAAAACTAAATAAAGGACTTCAAATGAAGAGAAGGACTATATAAGGAATATATATTTTCTAATCGGTCTATCCATATGTCCGTCTTTTTTCAGAGACTATATTTGGTATCAATGTAGTCGCCATGAAGTCTGTTTTAATTTATGGATTTTTTTGCTGCGGAGCATTCAACCACATTGTCCTGATCCTTTAATGCGTTAAGCATTCCGTGATGAATTATAAAAACCCCCCCTGCGTGTGCAAGGGCATGAAAAAAAGCCAGAATGCCCGCGGCCTGCCTGTTATTATTGTTATTTTTTATTTTATTTTAAATTTTACATAAAGCCAGATTTGTTGTGAGAGGAAAAAAAGAGAGAAGATGTGGAATTGGGAACAGTGCTTGTTAGCCATACGGTGCTCGGATGTTTATACGGAATAAATTAGCCCCAAAGCAGAAACAAACAAGCCAATCGAATGAAATGAAATGAAATGAAATGCATGCATAAATGTATAATACATGAATACTACGTGTGCTATATTGTTTGCATGGTGGAACTACTATGGACTATGGATTGGGGCTAGAGTGAAAGTCAAGACACATCTGGTGACTGGATGGCGGTGATGATGATGATAATGATAATGATGATAGAGATGAAATGTTGTTGATGATGCCTAACCAATGCACTCGCTACGCTGCCAATAACCATCATCGGTGATTCGATTTGTTAACCTTATTTATCACCATCAGTGCCCTAATTGGCTGGCAAATTGTTGCGCACACTTTCCGGGACGAGGCACTGTAGCCAGGTCCTCTGAACCAGCGCCAGGAAGTGTTGCAAATTGAGCACAAGTTAACGTGCATGAGAACTGATACATCAACGACTACTCGTTCCATTAAATTCCTTAAATTCCATCGATAAATAAATAATATCGTACTTTTAATTCCTTAAATATAAATTTTTTATTTTCATCGATATTTGTCGAACTTTTAATTCCCTACATATACTATACAGCGTACTATATTTATATATAATGCTATATTTACACCTTCAATATCTATCGATCTATATAAAAATCGAACTTTTAATTCCATAAATATTAATTTCTTAGTTCCATCGATACTTATCGTGCTTTTATTTCCCTACATATTTATTTCCATCTTCCAAATCTATCGATATATATATAACAATCTAATTTTTAATTCTTTAAATATAAATATTCGAGCTTTTATGATGAAAGTCCAGCTGGCAAATGGGTGTACCAAAGTTGTATGTGCGAAAATCAAATTTTAGTCGCATTTAGTTGCAATTCAAAAAATTGCAAGGTCGGAAAATTTGTGGAAAATTCAATTTTTATGGTTATTTTGTGATTTGTTTCGAACTTATCTACAAAGCTCATGAGGCAATTAAATGTGATAATCATCGATTTTCGACAATTCAACCACACGGTCGGAAAATAGGTGAAAAACTTTTGGAAAATTTGGACAAACTCATGTAATTTTCGTTTTAGTTTTATATTTTCAATGTTTCAAATTGAAAGGGACATAACCTTGTAAGTCTATCGATCCTATCGTTTGGTGCTGACAATCGACTATTGAAATTATCGATGATTTAAGTTTAAGAACTAAAGGAAGACGCAATTCAAGTTTGGTGTAAGAAGCAGACATAAGCAGCGCTGTCGCTGCACTGCCTGCAGAGCAAGAAATGCACTGCTTGCCCTGGCATTTTGTACATACGTTTGTGTACTATATGCAAGTATACGTAAGTGTGTGTTTGTGTGTGTGTGTGTGTGTATATATGCATTGTTACTTGTTACATTGTTCGTGTGGCCTTTTCACAGCCTTATCAGAGCATATGCAGGCGCTGCCGTTGACGTCGACGATGAAGCTGACGCCAACGCTGTTTTGTATGCTACATTTTTGCACAGACGTCAATACACACACACACACACACACACACACACAGAGACATCCTGCATGCAAGCGCACAGAGAGAGAGCGAGAGAGAGAGAGACAGCGCGTGAGCGAACATAGCATACTGATTAACTGTGACGTTGTTCGGTTTCACGCTGTGCCTGGAAAACGTCATTGCCAGGCAACAACAGACGCCGAAGGTAGCAATGGCAATAGCAACGTCAATGGCAACCGAGCAGCGCAACAAAAGCAGTCAACAGCGACGTCGACGTCGACGTCGTCATCAGCATACACCCATTTTTGAGCATTGCTTTTGGCACGGCGCTCCCCATCATTATTTCTACAACACACTCGGCCCAGCGAGTCAGCGCGCAGCCCCCAAAAGAACAGCATAGCAATTGTGCAGCCGTCTTTTAGGCGTTGTTGATATTCTCTTGGCCTTAGTGTTCCTCTCTCTCTCTCTCTCTCGCGCGTTACACCAATGTTGCTGCAAAGTCGCTGCAAAGCGCGCTCTCCCATCCTCCCCCTCTTTCCATCTATCTGTCTCTTGCTTGCCCTCGCAGCGCTCTCGTTCACACCGACGTTCGCATGCGGCGTTAGCAACAACTTTTTTGCAAAGGCAGCTGCATACAACATTTTTCGCCAAGCCAATGAGCGCATGCTATGGCAGCAGAGAGGGGGGAGGGAAGCATGTAACTTTGAGATGCGCTGGAGGGGGGTGTCGAAGAAGGTTGACTTCAATGCCATCTTATAGATGTTGGATCCTAAGCAAAATTGGTGCAGAAAACAGAAACTACTTGAATAAGATGGCAATGATTGGCAATAATTCAATTAATTATTATATATGTACATATGTATGTGTGTGTGTAATATATACACACATATAATATGAAGAGTCAGAAATGCATTGGCAATGTAAAGAAAATTAAATAAAAAATATATTTACAACTGCTAACGCAAGCTTGAGCTTGGTAATGAACCCATTTTGAGTTGTCTGTTAATTAACATAGCTCTGTTAGAATTATCGATAACAGCTATAATTGATATTTTTCTCTCTTGGCGCGAAAATAAACTGTTGCTGAAAGGGAAAATATTTTGTTTGAAATCAAAAAAAGGAAAAGAAAAATCAACTACTTCACCTGACTGACACATAATGTGGTTTCATTTTATCATAAACCTTTATTTAAGTTTATATTTGTACCACCACACTCAATATCTTTTGTTTAAGCCTTTTATTTAACAATGTTTATGCGATAGCATTCGCGCTTTCCTTTTTCTTGCGAAATGCGAAATTTACATTAGCAAATATACAAAACCAACTCCAGAAGTTGCTTATTCCTGTCTACATCCGCAGTTCCCCCGGACGCCGCGGAGGCATTTGCGTTAGCGTTAGCTCAGGAATTTATTGATTATTTTGTGGTTTGGACGTTGTAGTAGAATGTTGAGCTCTCCAAAAGGGATAAATCCGCTTAGGCTAGTTTCACCAAGTCGAAAGTCTAAACCATGCTTAAAATATTACCAAAGAAGCTGCCTGATAGGCCCCTCCTCTGAAATAAGATTTTCCTGTAAAGTTCTGTCATTTAAAATGCTGGAAAGCCCTAGCTGAACATATTGACCAACCTGGAACGCTGTGGCTCAGTCTTATTTAACCTCATTACAATAAACATTGATTGCCATATTGAAATCTCTGGTTGAAAATCCTTCCTTGGTTAGGAACTACATTATGTGCAAACTGGGCCTTACTTTCGATATAATATTCCATTAACAAGACAGAGATAAGCTGACAGTTCGCATAGGGCCGCCTACCAGGAGTATTTCCCCCCAGCTCCAAAGGAGCAGACTCTTGAGAGTCTTTCTGAATGCTTTGCTCCCACGTACACCTCATCGTTGGACATCCATCGATAAAGTGGTTCCCCACTCACACTAAATTATTACACAATTGGAATTCTTGCATACTTACTTGCCAATGTCCTGGCCTCCTGCTGCGGGAGATTTTTTCATATACTTCAAATTCCTTAAACGATTGGAATTTACGATTGAAATACAGCAACCTTTTGTTTTGTTCGTTGACTTTGGATTTCAAACCGAATTGACACTTTATAAGCTTTAGCTATACAAAACATATATAAAAGTAAAACTCACTATTTCTATTCGTGATGAAGGTTTATTACGCGAAGAAGAAGCGCCGTGCCCAGCAGACACAGGGCGAAGATGATTCATCCAATAAGAAGGAGCGCAAGTTATATAACGATGGCTATGATGATGATAATCACGATTATATAATCAAGAATGGAGAAAAGTTTTTGGATCGCTACGAGATTGATTCACTAATTGGTACGTATTCGCAAATGAAACGAAATATATATATATATATATATTGGAACAATTGTTATAACATCTATTTGTGTGTGTTTTTCGCAGGCAAGGGTAGTTTTGGTCAGGTGGTTAAGGCCTACGATCACGAGGAGCAATGCCATGTGGCAATCAAGATAATTAAGAATAAGAAACCGTTCCTAAATCAGGCACAAATCGAAGTCAAACTGCTCGAGATGATGAATCGTGCGGATGCTGAAAATAAATACTATATCGGTAAGTGACAAATCCTAACCTAAACCACAAAGGAAGCCTATCTTAAAGCTGAGAGATCAGTTGGGTTCGGAAACGTCTCCTTGCGTGACAATATTATAAAAATAGGGAAGGAAATATGACTGAAAAGACTATAGAGATGGAGTGGAAAATCACAGAACCGGTGTGCGGAATGTTTGAAAGCCAGTCAGTCGGACAGATTGTGCCCCTACTTACAGCTCAGCGACTTTTCGGAGGTAGCCTGAAAGGAAAGATTTGAAGACAAAGAGAAAGAGTTCTGAACAGAATATGTGGTAAAGATTTGTTTAAGGCAGCTAATGTTCCGACTAGCTTTACTGTTTAATCTTATAATATAGGTTGAAGAAATGCGATCATCCTTCCTGACCGTAATAAAACCAACCACGATAAGAGTTCTTCCTAAACAAATATTGTACCAGGATAAAAATCTCTTGCAGCTACAAATGGACTCCTAGATAATGTCCTAGATCAGCTAAATGTAGATAGGATGAGGATGTTTAAAGTGAGTCGTTTCTTTGTAGTTCGCTGTCTCCCAATAACTTTCAGTGTTTTCCATTTTGTTTGATATGTACTATGTACATTGAGTTTAAATAATATAAGTTCTATATACATATAATAGGATTAAGAATATACATCCTGGCCCCTGTCAAAAGGTTGGCCTTTCCAGGATAATTTGAATAATATGAGCCTTGTATACTATAATAATAAAGGATTATACAGCTACTGGGAATAGAGAAATTGAGGCGAACTAAAAGGAAAGGGAAGGATTAAGAAGTAAAAGCCAATTAGCATATGATGGCCAACAAAGGTCGGTAGCTCAGTTGAAAACATCACATAAGGTACTCAAACCGAGGGAGATTATTTTTACCATGGATACCAGATGCATGAGCACAAAGAGACGCAGAAGCACACCCTTGGTCTGATGACAAATCGTGGAGAGATATGCATATTAAAGCATAGTCTTCACATCAAGCTGTCAGTATGCGTTGTCAATCATATATAAGTGCCTCCTAAGTGGGGTCTAGTGCAACTAAAAGTCATAAACATACACTTTGAACAATTGCTTTGTATGCTTTGCATTTAAGCAGCAAAGCCACAGCTCCGTTGAAGTGCATTTTTGGCTCAACTGTTGCTATGACCACGCTATTTGAGACAGCCGCAGTCGCAGTCGCAGCGCAGCCTCCAACTTTTCTTCCCCCCCTCCATTGCCATGTCTACGGACGAAGGGCAGGTACAGTCGCAGCAAAAGCACAAAATGCCTGCTGCGGTTGCTGTTCTGTTCGCAAACAGACGAACTTGATTATGTTCAAGTGTGTATGAATGTGTGTAGCAACAACAACAATTGAATTTAGCCGTTTTGGCTATTGTTGTGTACAGTTTCGTAGTGAAAACATAGTCGAATCCTAGCAAATCAAATGGGAAATAATGAAAGCATTTTATGGATTGATTTCACTTCCCATTCAGCTAGGAACATCACTTGGTACATTGAAGAAGTGACTTTGTTTATGTACTTCTACAAATATTTATAGAAAATCTGTTATTCCAACGACTTATATTACGACAATCGAGAATCTATAAGATATAGATTAGCCTTAAAACAAACTTGTGTTCCTTTATTTTGCGCAATTTGATTATAATAGGCACATGTTTGTTTAGTTAGAAAAAGAGAAGTTTGTTTGTTTTTTACAACTGAACTATAAAAAAAACTATTCGAACCTGTAACGTCCGCATCGATCGAAAGTAAAAGATTCTCCAATTACTAATGGGAAATCCACTAAAACAGTTTTAAATGTCTTCAAATCTTGTAGAAGGTTGGTTGTAGAAGGTGTCCCAAAACTTGAGTTAAATAGAAAACTCAGTTTGTAGTCTTTAGATTGTTATTTTTGTATTGAATCATAGAGTAAAGTACATAGGATAGGGTTATTTACGGAATAACACAACCGGCAAATGGACTCCAAGGCTTTGCTGGTCTTTGTTAAAGTTTTCCACGACTAAGTGGCTAAATTTCGTTGATGCAGCGTTTAATAATATCCTGTAATGCAAGGATGGTTGTCATTTGTGGATATAGAGCTTTGACTTCAATTAACACCATAAAAATATATCTAATGGTGTTAAATCTCTTCTCATTTGACAAAGTTAAAACACACTTCCGGTCTGATTTTATGAAATTTTGGAACTTTGGTCGTCAAACTTTCGTTATATTTGAGATATTGATAATGAAAACACCTTGCTGCATTGTGTAGTGCTCCATTTTTACTAACCTTAGAGTATCAGCTGTCAAATTGTTTCATTTTGGGACACCCTTTACAACAACTTATGTGTTTTTTGTAGCGTCCGCAACGGCAGGAAAGGCAATGTATGTACTATCTAGTTAAAGCCCTTCAAACAGGGTATATAGAAACTCTGAACCTGACGAAAACTCTAGGAGATAGGATTGTTAGGCGAGTTTAAGGCTTAGAAGGGAGGGTGTACAATAGAACTTATAGGTCGCCGTACATTTGCCCCATCAATTATAATAATGATATCTATATAGGGACGTTTAACAAGCAAGTGTAACGTCCGCAACGCAGGATTAGCCCTACCTTACTACTATTTTTAAATGAAATACAAGTTAATACCTTTCTTTCTTTGTTTTGTACTTACAGTGAAGCTCAAGCGTCACTTTATGTGGCGCAATCATCTGTGCCTCGTATTCGAGCTGCTATCGTATAATCTGTACGATCTGCTGAGGAACACAAATTTCCGTGGCGTATCGCTGAACCTCACGCGCAAATTTGCGCAGCAATTGTGCACGGCTCTCCTGTTCCTGAGCACACCCGAACTGAACATAATACACTGTGATTTGAAGCCCGAGAACATATTGCTATGCAATCCGAAGCGATCGGCCATCAAGATTGTTGACTTTGGCAGCTCCTGCCAGCTGGGCCAGCGCGTAAGCTCTCTAGCATCCTATATTCCTTATAGTTCAGTTTGATATTTAACCTACTATTATTGTTATCCTTATAGATCTATCAGTACATACAATCGCGCTTCTATCGCTCACCGGAGGTCCTGCTGGGCATACAATATGATCTGGCCATCGATATGTGGTCGTTGGGCTGCATTCTGGTCGAGATGCATACGGGCGAGCCGCTCTTCTCCGGCTGCAATGAGTTCGATCAGATGAACAAGATTGTCGAGGTGCTGGGCATGCCGCCCAAGTATCTGCTGGATCAGGCGCACAAGACGCGCAAGTTCTTTGACAAGATTGTCACCGATGGCTCCTACGTGCTAAAGAAGACACTCAATGGCCGCAAATACAAGCCGCCCGGCTCCCGCAAGCTCCATGATATACTTGGCGTGGAAACGGGCGGTCCGGCCGGACGTCGCCTGGATGAGCCCGGCCACTCGGTGTCCGATTATCTAAAGTTCAAGGATCTGATATTGCGCATGCTCGACTTTGATCCCAAGACCCGGGTGACACCATATTATGCCTTGCAACACAATTTCTTCAAGCGCACCACTGACGAGTCGACCAACACAAGCGGCGCTGGCGCCACTGCGAACGCCGGCGCCGGTGGCAGCGGTGCGGGCGGCTCCTCCTCCTCATCGGGTGCCGGTAATGGCGGTGGTAATGGTGGTCCAGGCGCCGGCTCTGGCCCAGGCAGCGCCACTGGCACTGGCGGCGGACCGGGCATCGTTGGACCTGGCGGATCGGGTCCCAGCACCAGCAGTAGCAGCAGCGTTGTCTCCTCTAGCGCAGCGGCCGTAGCAGCAGCAGCTGCCGCTGCTGCCGCCGCCGCCGGTGGTGGTGGCAGCTCCGCCTCATCGGGTGGCAGCAGCGGCACTGGTGTGGGAGGCACCTCCTCAACCCAGCAACAACAATCGATGGTCTCCAGCAGCAGCAGCAGCAGCGGTGGAGCTGCCGGCGTTATGGAACCCCTGGGTAAGTAGCATACTCGACCCCTCCTCTCCCCCTTCATCGCTCTCTCTTATGCTTTGTAGAACGTTTTTCTTTCCGTTTTTTCTCTTTTTTTTGTGCTTTTTGTGTTCGTTGACTTGGTCTGCGTTAGTTTCCTCAAGTGTCCAGTTCGCTTGGATCGTGATCAGGGCTAGAGCTCCCAAGCAATCGATAGTTGCCTATCGATAGTTTTCGTTGATCCCAACAACTTTTGGTATACAAATAAAGAAATCGAGTAACAAGAAAACTATCGATAGTTGAACATTAAATCTTTAAATTTTAATTCAATTTTAATAAAAAGGAACATCAACTATCGATAGTTTAACAAGTCTGATAATCAAACTATCGTTAATTTAAAATATTTTAATTTAGAACTGTAAAATCATGCCATATACTAGTGCTGCAAGACTATCGATAGTATCGATAACAACTAGCCCGCTACTATCGATGTTTGTCACGATCGATAGTTTTTAATTGTACTGTTTTGTAATGGAATTGACTAACTAGAATAATACTTCATTTTCAATATGTGCTCACTACAAAATAAAGTAGTATCGTTGGTGACTATCGAATGCGGCGACTATCGATAGTTTTGCAGCAGTTCACGATCTCACGTTCTGAAGCGCAATGAACTCGACAGGGGAGGTTACAATAGACTCTTCGGTTGCCCCGGAGTTCGCTTCCTTTTGTTTCCTGTATCCTTTTTTTGTACCCTTATGTAGTTTTTTTTTATTCTAGTTTATAAGCACTTAGTTTATGTATGCGAACAGTCATTGTATGTAGTAGTTGAGATTGTGTTTTCTTATCTTTTTGTCAATTACATAAAACTAACTTTTGGTATTCTTTAGACTGATTAACGCCAGATTTCAAGAGAATCCCTTCAAAATGTTTTCAATTTGCATGCGTGATTTGTGTGCAGAAACAAAAACAAAAACGAAAACCAAGTCGTTCAAATTATATTTAATTAAATTATGTGTTTTATTTTTGATTAAGATGAAAAATTGTTATGCAAATGAAAAATATATTGCCATTTGTTGTAGCCTATTATAATGTGCAAAATTGCCATCTGTGTATTATTATTAATTAATTGTATGATTTATTTATTAAACATTTTTTAAGCGTTATCAATTGTATATGTTCTATTATGATTATTATTATTAGTATTATTATTAATATTTGTTTCTTAGCGGTAGCACCCTATTGAAAACAGTGTTGTTCAACGTAGTACATATACATAATTTATATATATTTTTTTTTTCATTTTCACTTACAAGGCAAAAACAGGAAGAAGCCAAAAAAGAAAACCAACTAATTTATGCCCAAATTATATGCTCTCTTTCTATTTTCCCAAAATGTTGCTTAAAAACAAACAAAAAATGAAAAATTTAAAAAACCAAAAAAAAATAATAATATGATAAAATGACATTTATACGTACTAAATTACACAACAACAAAATATCAACGAATTACAACAAAAACAACAACAACAACAATAATGATCGAATGCTGTACAGATGAGCGCCGATGACTAGCAGCGGCGACTGCAACAACAGAAACAACAGCAACAGTGGCATCGCCAAAAACAACAACAACAACAGAAAATTAAGCATATTGCACGCGGGAAAACATTAACAGCAACAGCAACATTAACAGCAACTGTTACAGCAACAGCAACAGCAACTGCAAAAGCAACTGTAACAGCAACTGGAACTGGAACTGGCTGCATATAACATAAGCATAACAGCAGCATCAGTTAACAGCGGTGCAATTGCGCAGCATACTTTTTTGCCCGCTGTTAACAATAAATATATTTTTCCGATAACCCAGAAATGTGCATGCTCTTTATCTTTATTGTAAATAGCCAGAGGCTCCAGCCAACCATCAATCTTTTCCTATTCTGTAATGCGTTTACTTCTTTTAATATACTGATAAATATATATATATAAAAAATATATATATATATATACTTTTTTTTTGCACCTAGTTGTAATATATATATAGAGATGGGTAGAAAATGTATATTCTCAAAAGGTGGGATAGATACAATCGAATGTTAATGTTTTTTTTTGTTTTTTTAATTTGTGTATTTTTTTCTTATAAATATGATTTTTACTCAGATGACGCTAACAGCTAAGCATTTACTTGTAAGCAATTAGGGCCATAGTATTGTACATTTAAGATAAAGAAATATAAATAAGCACAAGAAAGATAAGAAAACTGTTACAAATATAAGCGAACATAAAACAAGGAATCCTTAACGACTTTCTTAATGACTGCCATACATATGTATATACATATGTATATACATATATATTGATTGTATATGTATATACGTACTTATATATATATATATAATATATGATACATAAGTTACAAGTAAACACAAAGCAAGAAATCACAGCGTAAATACTAAAGAAGGAAGGCAGGCAAATGAGAAGAGCATAGCATATAGAAATGTATAAGTAAACAATGTATATATATGTATATGTATACATACTTACATGTATGCTCTAACATATGTGTATGTATTGAGTGGATTGAGGCAACATTTGCAATAGTTGATAATTTAATTATATATAGGCATACATGCAAACAAGGGTTTGCTAAAATACATACTCACATTAACATATGCAAGAAGAGCAAGCAGAGAAGACAAGGTACATAACATAGCATATGCAATAATATATGTACTCACTCTCCTTATGCATGATAAAAACAAAAACAAATATCTATGACAAGATTGTAATGTACAACACACACATACACATATACATGTACACACACATACACCCATAGACAGTGTGAACGTCGCGTATGTATGTATTGTTGTCTTGCCTACTCTTTGGTTGTTTACTCTCTCACTACACACACACACACACACACACGCACACACCTCCAGCTCTCTTCGTTTGTCCGAGTTAACAGCGCACTGTTAAGCTGTTTACAGCGACTCCAAAGCTCGCTCGCTCGCTTGCTTGCCTGCTTGCTATCTCGCTCGCTCGCTCGCACGTGTGTACGTGTGTCTGTGTGAATGTCAATAAAATATAACAATTAATTTGTGCATCTCTGGAACTTTATTAAACAACAAAAACAAATGCAATGTTTAGACGTTATTTCTTATATGTATAGACTGAGACTGATACTACATACATACATTCATAGTTGTAAAACGGTTGACGATGATATACTTCCAATGGCAATAAATATTTAATTTAAAGCGTTGCCACAAATCTATCTAATCCCTAAGTTCTCATTCGTACGTGCATGCCCTCATACATACATACATACATATATATGTATATGTATATGTATATGTATATGCATATGTATATCACCCGCACTCCCTCCCCTCTCGTTGTGGTTGGTTGAGTGGATCATTTCTTTAGTGTTGTGTATTAAACAGTGGCTAGAGTTGAGTATGAGTCGAGTCCAGGCGCCGCTTTTTGTGATATTTACATAACAAACCGAAAATAATACTAAACTAAATAAAAATAAAACAAAAGATCTCTCTTACTATCGTCCCGCCCCGCCCCAATGCATTTTGAGTCTAATTTGCTGTACACACACACACACACATACATACACACACAGATAAAAAAAATATGAGTATGTAAGGCATTTTTTGATTGGCGTAGTTCCTGCACTCAAACTAACACACACATGTACATACATACATATGTATGTGCTCCCCCACTTCACCTCCCCAGCTACCTTCAAACATACATACACATATGTAAATGTTGATATGTTTCTCTCTGCATGTAACTGTTAAGCAACATTGCATTTCTACTCTGTACAATCCAGTCCAAAACCAATACAAGTGCCCCCCCCCCCCCCATCCCCCATAAACACACACTCAAGCACACGCACACACCCACACAGTCACACACTCACACGCAGTACATACGTAAACATTTACACAAGGAAATCTTATTAAAAAAAACAAATAAAAAGAAATTGTGCTTAATCTATAATGAAAAGCAATGTTAAATATTAACAGAAGCGCTAAACTGTTAATTAGCAGCGTGCTAACAGCGTGTGAGCAGCTTTGTCAAGTAACGGTATATACATACATATATACATAGACAAGTTTTTATTATTGATATAAAAACAAGAGAAAACAAAAACGAAAACAAAAACAAGAAGGAAACATGCAAAATACCAAATCTAAACACAAATCATAGTTTTAGGCATGTAAAAATAGCAAAAATGAGAAAGATAAACAAAAACAAAAAAATGAGAATAATATTAAAGAAAGGAAATCAGCAAGCGATATAATTAACGTTACAAGTTTAGCGTTTAGGCAACTTAAAGTACATAAAACATAATTTAAATGAGGATTCGAAGCAATCTATACATGCATAACAATTTAAAAACCAGTACTAACAACTTTAGCATTTAACAAATACACTCACGCAGACATATACATACATACATATGTATACATACATACAAACATGAATAATTATGCGAAAACGAAACGAAAATAAAATCAATTAATTTTTATTAAACAGACACACACACATACACAAATAGAGAGAGAGAGAGAGAGAGAGAAAGTTAGGGAGAGAAAGTTAGAGAGAGAAAGTTAGAGAGAGAAAGTTAGAGAGAGAAAGTTAGAGAGAGAAAGTTAGAGAGAAAGCTTGAGAGAATATTTGCGCATAGCAGATTCATATGTATATGTATAATTCAACAATTTAGTGGTAGCCCCGAGTAAACAATTCAAGAATTTAACAACAAATAATAAAAACTTTAACAAGTTATGTAAAATACTAATAGCTAAAGAGTGTTTAAAGTTTAAGTTCAAATTAAAAACGATAAACATCCATACACACACACACACACACACACACACACACACACACACACACACACACACACACACACACACACACACACACACACACACACACACACACACACACACACACACACACACACACACACACACACACACACACACACACACACACACACACACACACACACACACACACACACACACACACACACACACACACACACACACACACACACACACACACACACACACACACACACACACACACACACACACACACACACACACACACACACACACACACACACACACACACACACACACACACACACACACACACACACACACACACACACACACACACACACACACACACACACACACACACACACACACACACACACACACACACACACACACACACACACACACACACACACACACACACACACACACACACACACACACACACAGCAACACATACACTGACAGAAAATATTTCATATGAAAAGCGAAAAAAAGGATATACTAAAAACAACTTGAACATAAATTGCAAGCATTTAGATTTAGGCAAATGAAGAATACCAAAAAAAAAAAACAAAACAAAAAAAACGAAAAGGAAATCATCATATTTAGAAATCTCGCAACAAAATTTAATACTAAACAGAATACACTGAGAAAAACAGTAGGCAAAAACGATAAATGTTAAAAAGAGAGAGCAGACAAACGTAACATTTCATGGAAGTCTATGCTAACTAACAGCAGCGTAACAGCGAGCAACAAAGTGTCGCGATTTCACATAGCGTCCTGTCAAGGAAGGCTAGACAAAAACAAAAAAAAACGAACGCCAAACATTTCTCTTAAAACACACACACACACACATTCACATGCATTGTCGTATGTAGCACATACATACATACATACATACATATGTAAAGATAAAAACATTCATATTTTTTCTGACCGACATAAGGAGGCAAAAGCAAATAACGAAACACAAACAAATGAGAAACTACATAATATATACATAGCTATGAGCGTTTAACGAAACAGTATTGCAAAAAGAAATTGAAGCAAACCAAAAGAAAAACAAAACAAAAGTAAATAAATTATGAGAACTACACGAAAGAAAACTGGTTTGAAATGAAATAAATGCATTTAGTTGTTTAGTAATGTAATACATATGTAATAACAATTACAAGAAAATACATAGAAAACCAACTCACAGACACACACGCACACCAACACACCCACAGGCAGACAAGGAAACTACACACACACACGCACACCAACACACCCACAGGCAGACAAGGGAACTACACACACACACACACACACACACACACACACACACACACACACACACACACACACACACACACACACACACACACACACACACACACACACACACACACACACACACACACACACACACACACACACACACACACACACACACACACACACACACACACACACACACACACACACACACACACACACACACACACACACACACACACACACACACACACACACACACACACACACACACACACACACACACACACACACACACACACACACACACACACACACACACACACACACACACACACACACACACACACACACACACACCACAGCACACGCACACGCACACGCACACACACACACACACACACACACACACACACACACACACACACACACACACACACACACACACACACACACACACACACACACACACACTCACGCATATGTGGCATTTATATATAATTATAACATAAAGCTGATGGTTTAAGTTTAATGAGTACGAATTAATTTATGAATGATTACTAAGAATTAAGTTAAAACCAAGAAAAACAATTCAAAATGAAAAAAACGAAAACTAAAAAAAAAACTAAAACTAAAAAAGTTACAAAAAAAACGAAAAAACCCTTCAATAAAAATTTATGATATAATCAACAAAAAAAAAAAAAAGAAGAAGCAAACAATTGAACAACTAACTTTTGCAAAAGAGTTGGCAACCCTGCTCTGTTATTCTCACAGCTCTCTTTTATTGAACTGTTAACATATTTACAATTGCAGGTCTGCTGCTGCATCACACAAACAACAACACAACGACGGCGAATGCCATGAACTTTTCGGCGCTGAGTCTGCAGGCGCAGCCAACGACGTCCTCAGCGACGGCCAGCAACAATAACAGTCTGAATAGTTTAAATCACAGCAGCGGCGTTGGCGTTAACAGCAGCGTTGGCCGCCGTAACATGTACATGGGCAGCAGCTATCCACACGCCATGGACTGTGATCCGCCGCATGCTCAGCATATGCCGCCACCGCCGCTGCCGCCCGTATCAGCAGCGGCTGCGCTGCGGCTTGGCCAGCAGCCGTTTGGACGCATGCGCGGAAGCGGCGGTGGCGTTAACGCTGGCGCACATCAAAGTTTTAATAACATTAAACATAACGGCACAGCGCCGCTGCTGATGCCCCCAATTCCACCACCCGCCGCACATCAACAGCATCAGCTGCAGCCGCTGGCGCTGCCACAGCCGCAGCCACATCACAGCTATGCGCCGGCATCGCTGCCGCTGGATCTAATGCATCACTATGGCATGTCCGCTGCTGCTTCGCATCTGATGATGACTGATTCAAGTGTTATTAGCGCCTCGGCTGCCGGTGGGCCGGCTGGCTCAGGACCGGCCTCCTATACGGCGCTGTTGTACCACCCGCAGCCGCTGGCGCCGCTACCGCTGCCAATGGCGCTGCCAGCGTCAGCAGCGTCGTCGGCTTCGTTGCCAGCATCCGCAGCAACGGCCGGCAGCGGTAACGGCAATGGTGGCAGTTCAACGGCGGGCGTCAGCAGCGATGCGTCCTCGTCGTCGCCCATGGTGAGCGTATGTGTTCAACAGAATCCTGTAGTTATACATTAGCATTACCTGCCGTCTTTATGTATAATTTAAATGTTTTATTTTATTTAATTATTTCCTTTTTTTTTTTTAATCTTGTGTATACCGACGATCGCCTCTGGCAAACAAACACACACACACGCGCACGCGCTCCCGAGGAGCTTTATCGCTCCTCTCTCGCTGTGTGGTGCTCTTCCGTTCTTTAAGCTCGCCAGCAGACACTGCTATTTATTGCACATTCATACATACGTACTCACACATACATACATATATAGCTAGATTAAATTTAGAGTCACTCACTCACCCACACATCCATACATATGCATCGGTTTATTTAAGTCACACACTCACAATGCAGCCGTCTCGCCACACCCACACGTGCATCGCTCATTAAGTTAACAGTTAGCAGTTCTTACAAACTAGAACCGTTTTTTTTTACCTAGTTTTAATGCCTAAATTTATGCAGTAAGTGTAACGATAACGATATAATTTTACATACAGAATCAAAAGTAAATTTTATTTAATTTTTAATTTAAATTATGTAATTTTATTTGCAGAGAAAACGCAGTAATTTTAAATGAAAACAAATTTGCTTAACTTAAGCGAAAAAAAGCCACAAGATTTTTGAGTTTTTTTTGTTTGTTTGTTTTGGTTATTATTAGTTTTACATTTGTTCAAATGAGCACCTGGGCGCGATAATGCTTCTGCAATTTGTTGGCCTTGGTGCCCAGTTTCATCTGCCACTTGGACTGGACGCGCTTCATCAGATGAATGTCCCGCGCCTTGCGCGCTGCCGCCTGCTGCTGTGTTTGTGTCCAGCCAAGAGCGCGATATTGACTGAGCACATGATGCAGCTTGCGATCGGATTTCTTAAGCGCCACAGTGCGTTCTGGATGTAGACGCTGCTTATAGTAGCGCAGCAGCGAACGGTGCCCAATTACGGCGCCAGAGGGCAGCACCAGCTGATACTCGTCACCGTCGAGCAGATCGGGCACAACCTCTTCATCAATGTCCATGCCGTCTTTCTGTACGATGCAAGAGCGAAAGAGAGAGCACAGAGAAATATGCGATTAGTTTTTCTAATGTGTCTGTCTGCTTACGGAAATGAATTTCGCTTAAATGTTGCCATTTGGGACCCTTTGGCAGGACTTTGCCGATTGAATTTACTTGCTTTTAAAGAAAAAACATGATGTCAACTTACATTATCCGGATAACTAGCACTGTAGTCGTAGTACTCGGCATATTCAGCTAAAGCGATGCCTTCATGCAGCATCTGACAGTGTCCCTTGTCGAGCATGTGCTTGCGCACAGCATCCAGGGAATAGAAGGTCTTGCCACGATCATTGCACCACAGGCAGATGAAAAAGTTGGCCACCTTCTCGCCCAGATAGTAGAGCAGGCCTTCAATGTCCGTGCAGTACTCGGTATCGGGTATAAAGAATGAATGTGTGACGGACATGTGCTTGAGGTTCTCCACCAAATCCTCACTTTGATGTGTGCAGAACAGGCAATCCCGTTCGGTCAGCGGATTTTCGGCTATTTTATCCCATTCATCCGAATCGACCTGAAACGTGCAATGACTGATGAGTTTCATGGCATTCAGCGAATGTCACTCAACGCCACTTACCTCCTCCTCTTCAACGTCTTCGAAATCACCATCATCGCCAGCTTCTTCATCAGCGTCTACTTGCATTGCGCGCTCGGCAAATGCCAGACGTCCCTTGCCTATGGCAGCCGCCGCCAGAGCGGGATGCGGACGTGGCTCCACAATGCTCTTAATGCACAAAGCGGGCGCATTTTGTGTGTCGCTTTCAGCTTGCTGCTGCTCAAAGCGTGTCACAGACTCTTTGTGCTTCTTGCTGTTCAGATGATTGTCGTGGGCCTTTTGGTTGCCAAACTGCTTACGACAGGCCGTGCAGTAGACGCTCATCTGTTGCTCCTGGATGGCCGTCTCGGTGGCGCGGCGAGCGCTCAGCACGCGCTGCTGGAACTCCTCGGCTGTAACGGGCGGCAGCTGTGCCACGCGCCTTTTCAGATTGTAACGGTGCCAGTCCGTTTTGTAATGCTCCTGCTGTATCTCCGGCTTGGCAAAGCGGGCATCACAGTTCATGCACGTGAATTGCGACATTTTTAAACGTGTCCCTGTGTGTGAGTGTGCTCTTACTAAACTGATTTTGGAATTTCACAATTAGATCGTCATTAACAACAAATAGCGCAGCACGTTCCTTGACAAAGTGTTATCGACATACCGATAGAACAAAATTTGCATTATCGATTATCAGACATTACACACACTACACATTGCTGTCTGCTACGTCACTCAAAAACGTGCAGTTATTAATCGACTACATTATTTTACTTGCAAAATCAAAAAAAAAACAACAGCATTCAGTTTTTCGAACAGCAATTGCCTTAAATCAAAAATTGGATCTAAATTGTCAAATAATATGCATTTCTTATTACATGAAAATCGTCACTATTGTAACAGTCACAACACTGCGATTAATCGCGCAAGTGATAGAAAAATGTGCTCTGGTGGAAACGTAGCATTACTGACCACAGTTGCTATCGATTCGATAATATCAACTACCATGCAAGCCGACAAATATTTCCGCCGGCAGCCGCCGCCGCCGCTTCACCACCTTTTCATTAAATAATGCAGTGAGTATACATGTCAATTATCAAATACACACAAAAAGCCTCATGCACAATTTATCCGCAGGCGTTCGCGGGCGAGCAGCACCAGCAGCGGCCGTATATCGCAGGCTAAGCCGCCCTGCCAGCCTCTGGAGGCGCCCAAAATCATAATAATACATCCGGGCTCACAGAATCTGCGCATTGGACGTGCTGCCGACCTAAATCCGCTAACCATACTGCATGCCATCGCCTACAGACGAACATCCAGAGGAGGCGACTGGCCGCATCACGATCCGCTGCTGCCGCCCCTGGACAGCATTAATCCCACACGGCTGCAGGTGGAGTTCGAGGAGCAACGGTTGGCTGTCTCCCGCATACTGCAGCACTGCATTGTCGATGAGCAGAATCGATTGCGCGTAGCGACGCCGCCGCAGCAGCTGGCGAACTTCAATCGGAGCAGCATGGCGGAGAAGGTGCCGCCGCCCGTCAGCGCTGAGGAGCATAAAAACTGGCGGCGTGACGCGACAATACTGTACGATGAGCAAATACTGAGGCTAAGCTCCTTCGATGCGCGTAATTATGACATACACTTTCCCATCAAACGTGGCGAGCTGAATGTGCACAAGGCCAAGGGAGGCTCGCTGCAGGCAACGCTCTCTCATCTTGAGCATATATGGTCGTATGCGCTGGAGCAGCGACTGGGCATATCGCTGCGAGAGCTAAGCACACACAGCGCCGTCCTCGTGGTGAATGATGTCTACGTGCGACGACATTTGCGTGAGGCAATGACGCTACTGCTGCAGCGGCTAGGATTTCAGCGCTGCTTTCTAGTGCAGGACAGCGTGGCGGCCACCTATGGCGCCGGCATTGGATACGGCTGCGTTGTGGACATTGGTGCCCAGAAGACCTCCATAGCCTGCATCGAGGATGGTATCTCGCAGCTGGATGCACGTGTACGCCTCAATTATGGTGGCGGCGACATAGATCAGGTGCTGCTGATGCTATTGCGCAAATGCGGCTTTCCCTATCGCGAGTGCAGCCTGCAGGAGAGCTATGTGGATGCCCATCTGCTGGACGAGCTCAAGGAGCGCTACTGCCATTTGTATGCGAGTGTGTGTGGGGCACATGAGAAGCACTTTACGCTGCGCAAGCCAAATGGTCAATGGGTGCGCTATACACTGCAGGTGGGCGATGAGGCAATTATGGCGCCGCTGTCGCTCTTTCACACCGAGCTCCTGAACATAACGGGCAGGGCTCGTGGCGTGCAAACACAGCAATCGGCGCAGGATCAATACGACTGTGAGGATTGCTTCGATGCGGAATATTTGCGAGAGACGGGCCGTCGCAATGGCGTCAGAGCTGGCGAACTGAGCATAATGTCAAGCTCTACCACAACACTAACGACAACGACAGGCTCTAACAAATCACATGTGGCCATCACTGCCGACGAGGATGAGCTGATTGTGGTCGATCAGGATGAGACGACGACCAGCAGCAATAGCAACTCACACCATCAGCAGCCACATGCGAATAACCATCACCATAACAATCATCATCAGCAATATCACCAGCAACAGCCTCGTGCCAGCAATGCCTGGTACTACAATGCCGGCGGGCAAGTAGTATCCTTGGATCAAGCGATCATACGCTCGATTGGACGCTGCATCAGCTATGAGACGCGCCGGAAAATGTTTGGCGCCATTCTGCTGGTGGGCAGCAGCGCCAAGATGCGTGGCCTGGCCCTCTGGCTGGAGCAGCGCATTATACAGCAGGTACCACCCGGCCTCGAGGTAAATGTCTTTACCAAGGGCATGGATGCGGGCATGGTTGCCTGGAAGGGCGCCGCCATAATGTCTGTGCTGGAGAGCGCCCGGGAGTTGTGGATCACGCAGCGGGAATGGCAGCGTTATGGGCTGCGCATTCTTCGCGAGCGTTCGCCTTTTCTTTGGTAATCGCGTCACTTAAAACAAATCGTAACTATAGCAATTATTAATATTTTTATAATCGAATAAATATATAGGCAGTTATTTTTTTATGTATTTATACACTTTAGTCAGTAAATAAACCACATGTACAATTTTTACAATTACATATTAATTGTGTTCCTACCTTTGTACTAGCGTGGGTGAGCCATTGCACGTATGTATTGGTAAATGCGTGTACATGTATTAGCTCAAAAGATTGCAATGTGCCTGGAGATTGTCAAGCATCAGCGTGTGTGAACTGCGTATGTGAGGTTCGAAGCCCTGGAAGCATTCTAAAAATCCTTAAGTTGTCAAAGGACACTATTTGCTGACATTTCGTACAACTACATTTATCATTTTTTATGGGGATGAAAAACGCTTGGATGTGCTTCGAAACTACCCCAAACTATATAAAGGATGTTTGTATTTTCACAATTGCCTTTGAAAGTTGTCATTTGTAATTTTACCGCCAAATACATACCCCGAAAACGTAAAGTCGCTACTTTAACAGCTAGTGTGATATTCGGGCAGGATAAGTTGGAACACTTACTCAAAATTATCGTAATTTCATCTATGATGTCTATCTATTTGTATCCTTGCCCGCCAAAATACCAAGCAAACAGAAATAAATAGTTTCCGCCGTTAATTTTCAAAGGAAAACGGATATTTGAATGAAATGTGTAACGAACAGAAGGTCACTGCTTTAAAACTTTTCTTCGACTTTCTATGATTTCTGTTCGCCTGGTATTTTGTCAGCAATTGGGCTCTCACGAGTAGAAGCTGAATTGGGAAATGACAAAGCGGGATATTAAATTTCCCATTGCAGAGGGTAATTTATTCAATTTGATTCAGTGTTTGCTTTCTTACCTAATAATATAAATGTTGCTTAAAGCTAGCATTTACAGAAACAGAGATTAGATATTATTGTATCTCATTATAACAATTTAGATTATTAATATTACATTTTTATTGTTTTATATTATATAAGACGGTATTATAATGTTGTCACGAAATGTGTATCAATGCATTGCAGAAGATGCTTCCGACCCCACAAAGTATATATATTCTTGATCAGCATCATCACCCCAACCGATATGGAGATGTCCGTCTGGGTTCGGTTTGTGGACCCGGTCTTAGATATCATTGAACCCACTTATTGGTTCAAATTTTGGTTTGCCAGATTTTTAAGAAAAGAACTGTTGGATTTCGGGTAGGTTCGGCAATTTGATTGACAACGGTGCAGTTGAGTGTAGGAAAAAAAATTTTAATTCCGGGCTCAAATCAGATCGATTTAAAACCGAGACCTCTTTATAAAACCAATAAAACAAAAAGTAAACTAAGCAAAAGTCTAAATACCTGAAAGATAAGATGGTTGAAAGCAATTTCAGTCAAGGAGCGACATTTTGTTGACTGTATGCCCTGATCCTTGAATCTTTGCAAAACTTCGATAAATAATATGCACTGAAAACTAACGGCACTGACTCTTGAAGCTGAGCTTGCCGCCCTATTGTAGGCGGGACAGTAATAGTCTTGTTTATGAAAAAAAGTAATAATATAATTATTAAATATGTGTATTAACAAATATATGATGATAATCTAACAAATATAAGATTAATCCAAATGTTTTGGCGCACTGGAGCCCATGTAATGATAAAGATCCCCCAATGTGGAGCGGACTAGCTTAGCTTTGATGGTCTCCCGATTCAGACGTTTGTAGGCCTCAAAGCGATGACAGCCGCCAAAGCTAAAGTAATAATTACCGCCATTGGTGCCAATAATCCACAAGATATCCACCGGTGGAACATCATCCTCGCCAGCCTCAGCCTGTTGGCATATAAGAAAAGAGAGAGTGGACAGAAAGTGAAAATGCTTCAAGTACGAGTATTAGTATTAGGTGTACGTACATTGATCGTGGCCATAAGTGACTGAACTTTCAGCTCGTCCAAAACGGATGGTATTGGCCGCTTTATAACGCTCATGGGCACATTGTGGACCTCGGCAATGCCCGCCGAATGTATTGTGGTATCCAAGTATGCCATTTCCGTGTTGTTGTTGTTATTGCCTAGCAAGAATGGTAAACGTTGTTAACAACAAACGTTGTGAAATTTCTATCGGAATTCATGACAACAACAATTACAACGGCCAGGCGTTGCCACCCGATCAATTGATAAGCTTACCGAACTTTGTTGTAAGCGTTCTTCCAGTTCTTCTTCTTATCGGTTGCTGCTGCTGCAGAATGTGTCCGTTATGTGGCAGTGGCAGAGGAGTGACGGCGCTGCGACTGCAACTGCGTCTGCTCGTTTGCAATATGAAATGCCTAATGAAGTTCATGCCGCGCCAACAGCCGCCAATTGGGGGGCGATTCGATGTCGAGGCGTTAAACTTGTTTTTTATGTGCGGTTTTTGTCTTGGTATTAATTGTACCTCTATGTACCTGTATGTATGTACATATATGTATGTATGTGTGTGTAGTCCAATGTTTTGTTGCACTGCGCCTTATTTTACTTGAATTTTGTATTGTTTTCTTTATTTTTGCATAATCAACAATCTTGTTGGCCCGCAGGCCCCGGGTGCAAACACTCATAAACAAAACAAAACGAGCGAAAATGCGATGTGATAAGAGTAAATGAAATCGAAATTCTAATTCAGTACAATGTTCTTAGGCTTGGTTTGTTTATACTGCATACACACACATACAATATACAACAGTCTACGACAAAAGTCTACAGACGTGACCCAGCGTAAGGCGAAACAGTTAAAAGATTCAAATATAAACGAAAAGATCGTTTTTTGACGTGCCGAAGACAGTTATGTATATGATATAGTCTTTCCACATTGATCACAATTGAACATACTATTTAAAGAACATATAATGGATTTTCATACAATTCTTTCTTCTATATAAATATAAAACTTAAAAAAAGTTGCCATACATATATGGTTCTCGTACAAAAACTCTTGTTGGCCACTGTTCAATATGTGAGCGCCTCAAGCATTTTGATTAGCGTCTGTATAAATGAGAACATGTAATCTCTTACAAGCAGACATACATATATACGTTGTTTTTTACCAACGGCCAGTTATCAGGAGATAAAGATATATAAAAACAATACTGAAGTAGTGGGAGCAAAGTGTGCAAATTAGCTTTACCTACCTTTACTATCTAGCAGCCACCATTTTTTTCGTGTCTTGTTTTCATTTGTTTATAATAAAAAATAACTTAGCTTGCAGCACTGTTCGCTACGGGCTGTGCAACACTGGCCAAAAATTCAAATTCAAATTAGCAGACATAAATGCTCAAAATGTAGTTAAAATTCTTAATTTAAATATGGTACATGCATCATAATGATTATTGGTAATTCCTCAAGGTCATGTAGTATATTTTTTCACACAAGAAATGGGCCAAGGCATTTAAATTACAATAAAAAAAAAATGGTTGTTCCCCCAACCATGAATCAGCAGCTCGGTCACAACATTGGAAATTAAAATTTTGTATACTGTATCTATGTATCTGTATCTGTGTGTACGATTTCTGGCGGCATTGCGAACAATCTTCAATTAACCATTACCACATGTTCGACGAGGCCGACAAGCAAATTCTAAGCAATTTCTGGAAATATCGCACAATGTTGATTTTGCTATTGCTTACAAAAGGAACTGACAGCGGAAATTGCTCAACAGTTATGTTTTGGGCATTCTCTGCCATTGCCACAGGGCACACATTCATTTTGTAAACACTTAACCACAATATTCTCCAAAGACCATGCAAATAAATTTAGTTAAAACAATTATTTTGATTAGTAGCCTTATTATTGTGCAAATCAATGGCATACAAGGTGATTCAGGATACTTGCCATTTCAAATACCGACTGTTCGCGCTCACCTTGTTATCGATAACTAATCGATCGATTACCTTTTCAGATGCCGACGGAAAGCGCATTGTGAGCAACTATGAGCGCATCAAACAATTGTATCCACAGCTGTCGTCCAGCGAGTCCTCGCAATGGCGTTACGCTGATAAGGATTTGCAACATCCGTGCAAGCGCGATTGTGTCGAGCAGCAGCCCATGACCTGCTACTACTACATGGTAGTGCACTACGATGACACCATGGCGGACACGTGCAAGCGATATTTACAATCGAAATACCGGTACAAGCTAAATGGCAAGGAGTATATCGATAGTTTCAAACTGGCCGAACAGGAACCGCGCAACGATGACTGCAAATACGCCGACGGGCTGGAGTCCCAGGTAATGGTTGTCAACGGCAAGCTGCCGGGCCTGTCCATTGAGGTGTGCTACGGCGACACCATCGTTGCCGATGTCATTAACAGCATGCACGAGACGACCACCGTACACTGGCACGGCATACATCAGCGCTCCACGCCACACATGGACGGTGTGCCGCATGTTACCCAGTATCCGATTGAGGCGGGCCAGGCCTTTCGCTATCGCTTCGAGGTGGATCATGCCGGCACCAATTGGTGGCACAGCCACACTGAGCATCAACGTGCTTTCGGGCTGGCAGGACCATTGATTGTACGCCAGCCGATCAAATTGAATCCCCACGCACATCTATACGACTTTGATCAATCGGAGCATGTGATCATGATACAGGACTGGGTGCACAACTTCGATGAGAGCGTCGCGGAGAATATACTCATCAATGGACGTGGTCGCAACATGAAAAAGGACACCAAGGCCAAGCCCACACTATATGCCACATTTGGGGTCATACGTGGCGGTCGTTATCGTTTCCGTGTTATCTTCAATGGTGAGTCATCAAATTGAGCCAAGTAGTATGGAAGGTGTACAGATGCTCGGGATCGCAATAAATTGCGGAATTCTATTCCTAAATTTTTGATATTTGCTTGCAGGTGTCTCCAACTGTCCCATTAGCTTGAGCATCGACAATCACGACCTGGTGGTGATAGCCAGTGATGGCAACGACATTGAGCCCGTCGAGGTGCAGAAGATAATGTTCCATGGCGCTGAGCGTTTTGATTTTGTGCTGCACGCGAATCAGGATGTGAAGAATTACTGGATACGCATTAAGGGCTACAGTTTTTGTGCCAAGAATCAGCTACATCAGGAGGCCGTGCTGCATTATCAGGACGCTGATCCACGGGCACTGGACACACGCACGCTGAGCTATGCCTACGATGCGCCCGGGATTATGCTGAACGAGCTGGGTGACGATGCGGGCGGGAATAGCGCCCAGAGCATCTCGCTTGTCAGCCTGAATGCGCGGCACATTGAGCCGGCATTGAATCCCACGGTCACCTACTACACCAGCATGAATGCGGTGGAGCTGCGGGGCGAAGGTTTTCGCTTTCAAATGGACGACATTAGCTTCAGCATGCCGAAGCTGTCCTTCCTGCAGACACGCAACTTGGGCATTGGACAGTTGTTCTGCAATAGTTCGCAGCAGGCGGCGCTCGGCTTCAACTGCAAGAGTCGCCACTGCAAATGCTCCAATGTCATCCATGTGCCAGCGAATAAGAACGTAGAGTTTGTGATTTCCAGCAAGTCGAATACACCACATCCCATACATCTGCATGGCTACACGTTCCGCGTGGTTGGCATGGGTGTGCTCGGCGAGAAGCGTATCGGGCAGATCGAGGATATCGATCGGCGTACACCGTTGCCCCGACGCGGACGCGGAGCTCCGTTGAAGGATTCGGTGCAGGTGCCGGCGTTTGGCTATACTATCATACACTTCAATTCAGACAGTCCCGGCTATTGGATGTTCCACTGTCACATATCGCCACACTCGGAAAACGGCATGGCTGCCGTTGTGCGTGTTGGCGAGGATGTGCAAATGAAAATGTGTCCCGTCAGCAATTGTGGGCTTTGTAGCTCGGTCGCGTAATGAATCATATATGTATTGCATTTTACAGGAAAAATGCAAGCTGCAACTGTAGTGTCAAAATCCTATCATAATATGTCATTTTTATTTATATGCTTGACAATCTTTTGTAATAAACCGTTATAACCAATTTGAATGACTTGAATTAATCGGTGTTGGCGGTCAACTGGTTGCGGCTATCGTTATCGACAGGCACTGACACATCGTTATCTACAAGCACGTGCGGTCATTTACCGGTATCGATAAGTGAGCCCCAGTAGAATGTATGCAAAACCACCAACCGTTTGAGGTCAAAACAAAACGAATAAACAAACGATTTCATTAGTCCGCACAGAATTTCTAACATGTCACGCAATAAAAAAAACAAAGCAAGTGACACTGATTCCGACGAGGAAGATGATGCACAGATGCGTCAGTTTCTAGAGGCCGCCGATCACACACTGCTCACGAATGCCATGTTCCAAAAGCCGACAGAGCCTGAGCCACCCAAAACGCTCAAGCCGGAGAAGAGCGAACGTTATCTGGCTGAACAAAATGTGAATGCAGCAGACGCCAGCGATCTACAAATAAGCGAACAAATGCAGACACACATTTGGCGTAAGCTTAGCAACATAATCCAAAATCAAATTGAGTTCTGTGCGCCCGAAAAGCAGACGGGAAATGGATCTCACGAAGGGGAGGAGGAGGCGGAGCAGACGGCATGCATAAACCGTGTAAAACTGCTTGCCAATACCGATTGCTACCTTTGTGATGACATCATCCAGGAAACAGCGCCACAAAAGAGGCCCACGATTAAGCGGCGACAACTGGAAGCGGAGTCGCCATCGCTGGCAGCAGTTGCAGTCAGCGGGAAGGACATACTGAATGGCCAGGACATGCACAACTGGGCAAAGCGTTCGAATAAGAAACTCTTTGAGTACAAAGACTGCAATAAACCGGACTGCCGAGAACTGCATGCGATTGAGCCCACAAATGAGTTCACCGCACAGCGCCGCAAAAACAA
Organism: Hirtodrosophila confusa; assembly: GCA_035043065.1. Classification (NCBI taxonomy): domain Eukaryota; kingdom Metazoa; phylum Arthropoda; class Insecta; order Diptera; family Drosophilidae; genus Hirtodrosophila; species Hirtodrosophila confusa. The sequence goes on along the minus strand of JAWNNI010000085.1, from coordinate 3,854,302 downwards.
ATGGAACGAGACTAAGATACGCCAAAGTAACAAAAAGAATAAAAATGCCAAATGCTGACCAATATATACATATATAAAAGACTATTTATTATTAGGTTTAATAAAGACGACTGGTCTCCTCTGCAGGAGATCTCACATTGTTTATCAGGTCCTAGGTGTATTAAAATCCCCTTCGTTCCTTCAAAGTCGACGAAAATTCTGTTTCTAAATTTCAAGAGTTGAATTCTTACTGACTTGTTCTGCCTGTACGGTCTAGGTTGCTTATAAATAGAAAGAATTATTGACGCTGGCAGCCATCAGCTTAGCGCCATCCTTAGACTACTTAATATTATTTTAAGGCCATCCTGCCGATCGATGTGGTAAAGTAAATATTCCGACTTCAGTCTCGATTGGGTTAAGTTGCTTGAGGTTGATCAATCGAATATTACGACTATTTGCTGGCATGTTTATGGAACTAATGGGGCTCATCTTCGCCCTATCCAAAAACTATTTCCACTTGTGATCCGGCGGATTGGTTGGCTTGTACAGAGTTCTCTGAATCGGTATAAATATAACGAGCTGAGGAATTTGTGTTTATAATTGGCTTACCAACTATGACTAAGTTGTCGTGTGCCCTAATTATGTATCAAAATTAGCTTGGTAGCCACTCGTGCTGGCCAGATTCGAGCTGGCGTTGCTCATCTGGCCATCGAGCAGACCGTATAAGGCATTGCTATTTAGCATTTGCTGTTGGCCGTTGCTAACGTTGCCCAGCGAGATGCTGGAGTTGGTGCTGCCGCCCAGTTCCTGCAGCATGTCGCTAACAATGTTGCCCATGCTGCTGCTGCCGGTTGTGCTGTTGCCGCCATCGTCGCCCGGCTGCATCTCCAGTATGTTGAGAAAGTCATTGCCATTGAATTCACTGTGCTGTTGGATCTTCTGCATGCTGCTTTGACTCTCCTTCATCAGCTTGTCGTACTCCTGCAGTACGCTATTGAACTCGCCGATCTCAGCGCGATTGCGCGTTATCACCTTATGCTTGTAGTAATTGTGCAGCTGCGTCATGGATGTGCCCGTTACGCTAAAGTAGGCCTGCTCGAGCGGCAGCAGATGCAGCATTGTTGATCTTTCCAGCTTCCTTGACATATCATAGTAGGCGCGATATTCGCTGATAAAGCTTTTCATAAACTCTTCGGCCGCATCGGTCAGCAGCATGATGGCTGTCTCGGAGCAGTCGGTGAAGCCGGCCAGTCGCAAAAGGCCGCACATGACTTTGCGCATCGTGTAGCGGCAGGTATTGGTGGTAACCTCTGGAGAAGGCTGCGGATCGCCGCGCGAATACGGCGTATCCACGGTGGGAATAAACCATATGGGCTTTTGAAACTTCTGTTCGCCTACCAAATCCGCGGCATTTTCAGGTGGAAAGTCCACCTCAGGTATCATTTGGCAGGGATTTAGCAGATAATTCGAAGATCCCTACATACAGTGCGCTCTTAATTATTATAATATACATATTAATAGTACGGCTTACATTTTTATTGGAATAGGTGTCGATTAGGGACTGCAGCACTTCGGTTTGTTTCATTACTTCGATCGTCTGTGTGATCACCGCGCTTTTCAGCTCAATTTTTGCGCTTAAGGGCATAAGATACATGTAAGTTCGTCAGAGGCAGATACCATCGTACTTACCGTGCATCCGCCGGCTGCAATTCGCCGCATTGTCGGATTTCATCCAATTTGGGCCCTTTGGCGGATGTGGGCACATACTTGTCGGACGTGAACTCGTTGCTTTCCTCGTCCATGGGCATTTCACCCCATTTTTCGGTTTGCATTATATATGTGTATATATATATATATATATATTTATATATACTATGATTACAGCCTGTTATTCCTTGTTGCAAGATTATAAACAATTGAAGCAGTGCTGTCAAGCGTCGGTAGTGTAAATTATCGATTAACGATTATCGAACAGATGACATCCGTGCGCGTACGTGGCAACGCTAGCTACAGACGTTACAGTTGCTTAAAATTTGGTACATGCTTTTAAACAATTCCTTTTAAATAATTGACAAATTTGCATTTAAATTAACAAATGTGCATGACAATGTAAGTTACAACGAAATGTTTTTAACTTTTCATCTAATCTCTGCCGTGTTGACAAATGGCAACGCTATGGAGCGTTCACTAGAAAGTGGCAATACCACTGATAGGCAAACAGGGACAATATGTAATATTGCCATTATTATTTGTTTTCTATACAGAAAATATATTACTTAGATAAATTGTAAGTTGAAACAAAAACTGTCGACAAAATTCCACAAAGACGTAGACGACGCTTAGGTGTGTACGCGCCGCCACAAAGTGACAGAATGCGTCAACAACACTTGGACCTCCATGCCCCAGTGGACCTCAATAAGGTAAGGGTATACGTTTTTCCGAGCTTAAAAGCAACTAAAATACCTCTGCCCTGACTTACCCACAGTCCCTGGACGAGATGACGCCGGAGGAGCGTATGCGGTAAGTAAATTAAATTGGATTTGATATAACTGGCCAGTTCAAGGTACAGTTTCCATGCTAAATATCTTTCGTCTTCATATGCATATAGGGCCGAGCACCAGTTGATGGTGGAAAAACACAAGGGTCACGATGCTATGCACTCCGAAATGGTTATCATACTGTTTATGACGCTAGTCATTGCCCAGATCATACTCGTCGAGTGGAAGAAACGCCACTACAGATCCTACGCATTTGTCACACTCATGGCCATGTGGCTAATTCCACTGATTATCTCCTGCTCCTTCCTCTGGATACGCTTCATAGTCATCTGGCTAATATTCACAATCATCACAGCGTTTGTCATGCGGCGTGCCACAACCAAGCCCATACAGGGCACAACGCCTAGGTAATAACTTACATTCATTTCTATATACTATGTATAAGTATATATATTTATATATTTCGCAGGCTCGTCTACAAATGGTTCTACTTTATCTATAAACTGAGCTACGGGCTGGGCCTTGTAGGCTATTTGGTCATTATGGCAGCGTTTCTGGGCATGAACTATATATTCTCACAGCCGCCAAATACTTGGATGGATGTCGGTCTCATGTTCTGTTTCTATGGCCTGTACATTGGTGTGCTTGGTCGCGATATTTCCGAGATTTGTTCAGATAAAATGGCCGCTGCCATTGGCGTAAGTTGTTTTGGATTTAAGTACCTAGAGTCCAGGGACTACATTTATAATGTTACCTCTTTTTACAGTACTACACACCGCAAGGCATGCCCACGCGCCATTTGGATCAGAATGTGTGCGCTGTGTGCGGCAATCAGCTGCTAGTTTCCGAAAAGGAGGAGGGCGTCATTGAGAATACATACAAGTTGTCTTGTAATCATGTTTTTCATGAGTTCTGCATACGAGGCTGGTGTATTGTGGGCAAAAAGCAAACGTGTCCCTACTGCAAGGAGAAGGTTGATCTACAGAAGATGTTTCGCAATCCGTACGTATTTGACATATAAATACTGTTTATTTGTATCTTATATATTAACTTGCAGGTGGGAGAAGCCGCATATGCTGTATGGGCGACTGCTCGATTGGATTCGTTGGCTGGTCGCCTGGCAGCCGCTCATTTTTTTTATAGTTAAAGGCATCAATTGGATGCTAGGCCTGGAATAAGCAAACACGCTCGTCGCACTGTCCAACTGCGTCTAGTCAAGCACATTTGTTCAACATTCATGCTTTACACTAAACTTAACACTAACACCAACCACAACTGAGACCAACTACTACGAAAGGCAAAACCAAAAAAGCATTAAACCATTCACAAAAAGCCCACAAAAAAAAAAAATCAAATTACACAATGAAGAAGCAATATGTCTGCGCAGCATCATTCCCAGGAGATATGGCATCAGCACTTGGTTCCCATATAGGTTTCCAGTTCGCTTGGTCTTTGTCCTTTGTTGGAGTTGCCCCCGATGAAACTGCTGCACTTGATACTGTTTGCAATTGTGTGTTGATAGTCCAAGCAGCAGCAGAAGAGGCACGCATCTATATTTCCGTAATTCATTTTTAAATGTAAACCGTTTCAAATGGTATTTTAGATATATATGTAGATACATATATGTACACATAAGCATATATTTATACATCAGTATGTATCCATGTACATAAGTATATTGTATGGTGCGTATCTTTGTATTATGTCTACGTATTATGCGTTTTTTGCACTGTATATTGAATTCAAAGATCTACAAATACTTATAAATCATTGAAAGAATTCAACAAATTACAAACTATTTATCATTGCCTTACATTTGACATGGGAGGTCAACGAACCCACAAATTAAATTTCTCTGCTGTCGATTTATTGATTTTCTTTCAACATGGATACCATGCATAAGACCTCAGCATAGTAATTAGGCCGCGGGGAGAAGGGATGGTTATCTATACTTGTTTAACACGTATGTTTTCTTTAGGTAATCCAAAACTTGTTTGTGACACAAGAAAGTCCGTAGTTAAGCTATCAAATTTCTAGACTATAATATCTCAAGTGTATACAATCTTGATCAGGAAGACGAACTTAATATATATATCTGTCTGTATCTATGCTGATAACACTTCCTATCAAATTTCTAGACTTAATACCATATAAAGTATATACATTCTTGATCAGGAAGACGACCTAAGTATATATAGCCAGCCATGTCTGTCCGTCTGTATCTATGCTGATAACACTTTCTAGACTAGTATATTATTTCAAGACCATATAAAGTGCATACATTCTTGATCAGGAAGACGACCTTAGTATATATAGTCTGCTTTATATGGTTTTGGCTTGTGTGATTACCCTAGTATATAGTTGTCATAGGAGAACTCGGTCGGGAGCTCACTCACCAAATCAGAATAACGGTTAGGTTTCCACAAGCTGACTTCATTTGATTCAAATCTGATATGTAAGCCCGATCAGTGCACAGATTGATTAACTCCATTTAACAAACAGTTGAGAAATGCGATGAAATATTGTCACAGCTTGTAAATTTCCCCTTGTAATATAAATGCAATTATATATTGTTCATACAGAGATAGTTTTCAAATAACCGTATATAAAAATAATAAGATAGAATAGCCAAAAAATAATCTTCAGTAATATAAAAAATTCTTTTGTGGCTGATGAAGTTATCATTCTGTGCACTGACACTGACTGGCCCACATTCTACAGCTCTTATAGGAACAATCGGTTAAATATTGAGTAGTATGAAAAACTTTGCTTATGAAGATATTATAACTCACCAAATCGAGGTTTCATTATGTACAGGCTGACCAAATTTGGTACAAATCGAGCAGCTATATCTTATAGCTACAGGAGCAGCCTGCCGAAAATTAAGTTTTTGTTTAAAAAAAATTATATACATACATATATATCTTCGGCACCCGGAAGATAGACGTTTATTCTTGTTTTATGAAGTCGTGGGAAAGCCAAAGTTTCGTAACAGTTCTTGTTATCAATACTAGGAGTTTCGAACAGGTTCCTAAAGCAGAATGTTAATCCTTAGTCAAATGAAATTTGTGTTTTGAGGGAGTTGATTTCGAAGAGGTATGTTACGGAACCGTTTTTTAAGCAGCCGAGCCTCCGTTATTTGAACTTGGGAGTTAATAAGTAGTTGGTTTATTATACGTTATCTTGACAACACCGCCCCCCTTTGCCATAACTTCGAAAGTTTAATCAATAGTTGATGCAATGATAAGCAGAAAGCATTGGCAAATTGCAAAGCTGAATAAATTTGGGAGTCATTTCGCAAGAAATGGCAAAGAAGGGAGGAGTTCAGCAGCTACAAGCGGATATAAGCACGGATGAGGAGTTTGAAAAGTTCCTACTACGACCAGGACTTCTGGGTAGTAGATATTATAATATCTGTGCACAATTATATGTTTATGCATATGTATATTTGCAGTGCTTGATATATATTCGGAATGGTGTGGACCGTGTCTGGGCATGGTGGGTAGTTTGAGAAAAATTAAACTAGAGCTTGGTGGCGACAATTTGCAGCTGGCCATTGTAAGTTAAGAAGTGCAAGTATTTCTAAATAATCACTTATCTAATGTTAACTAAATTGAAAAACCAACAAGTGCAAAGCTGGCTCCATTTCCTACCTGGAAAGATTTAATAAGAAAAGCGAGCCGACTTGGATGTTTGTGGCGGTAAGTTTTATCTCTAAACTCCACACTCAGCGGCTGATTTGGGTTTATATCATTATTTTCTCGCATATACTAGTATAATGTGAAGTATTCTTACATATTCATTATCATTCAGCAGACCAGTTTAAACAATCCAGTCGTGAGGTTACAGAATTCGAAAATTCTTCCGAGGAAAATTAGTTCACGACCGAATGAAGCGTAAAAAAAGATTGCAATTGCTGAGTTTCGATGAAAATCTGTATAGACAGAAAAGTTTTTTATGCAAAGCTCATTTTTCAGCAAATTGTTTCTATGGCAACCATATAAGATAGTGGTTCGTTGTGAGCCAGAATTGACCAGTCTTTAATGACACTTCGATTTGGTGAGTTTGGTAAAAAAATATCTTCAACCCAAGAAGTTTTTTATACAAGTAAATTTTTGAACAATCATCACAATCAGCTATATTAAGTAGTTTGACTTTGATCAAATTTGGGCAGTTTACTTAAACTAGATACTTCTATTAAGAAATTTTGACCAGTTTATCTTAAAAAGCATACAAGTTGAGAGACTAGTTTTCAAAGAAACAGACCGATATATGTACACAATAAGATATGAGAATATATATACTTTGTGAGGTTACAAACGTCTCCTTTAATGCAAGGGGATAAAAATGAATACCATGAATAAGAAGTTGATACCTTGGCCGATACCAAATATTCAGCAATGATCTGTGCATCAATTTAAAGGCTGTTCTATAAACTTTTAAATTCTTTCAAAGTTTTCTCAACTTTCCAAATTTTTAAAAAAGTAATTCAAACAATCGAAATAATTCACTAAAGAAGTGTATAGAGAGTATATAGACTATATTCTTTGGTTTATTGTGATTCAAGGGGGATATGGACAATCTTTCCCCCTTGAATCACCCACTGTCTACACTTCTAAAGCGCTTGGCAATCATTCCTTTCAATTTTGATTAGAATGGAAAGGCTCTCAACATAATGTTTGGCACAGACGTGCCCAAACTGGTTGCCATGATCACCAGGGAACTGGAACTGACCATCGCCAAGGAACCGCACGAAACATTTGAAATAACCGAGCTGCAGCCGATCGAGCTGGAACAGCTTCGGATCAAGAATGAAGCGCGGGAGTTGGCTACCAAGATTGAGCTCGAGGAATGTAAGAAGAAGCGCATCGAGTATTTGCGATATGTGACTGATACCATCATGGAGAATCTGCCAGATATTGGTATAACGGTATTTGGGCCGCAAGTGAATCGGGATATGTTCAAGAAGCTCTCGGAACCGGCAGATCCTTTAAAGATTCAGTGCAAAGATCGCAAGGTCTTTACCATAACTCAAAATGATTTCAATACTGTGAATTTCGCTGCGGAAAATCCATTATCCAGCGAGGTTGCTCAACATTTATACGATAAGGAATTGTTAATGTGCTTTTGGAAAGTTGAAGAAACGCTCGGAACTCCGCCCAATATACTTAAACAGTATGCCTATGAGTTGACAAAGGAGAACATAAAACCACCCGATGAGTTCAACGAGGAGGAAACCATTCTACCTCCCATTATAATACCAATTGAAATAACTATAGAAGTTAAAATTGAAGAAGGTAAATACGAAATATACATATATATTTATGTCATCTATATTTATATTATGTGTCATTTAGAGAATGTCCCAGAGAATGACGATGCTACAGATAAGTCCGATGAAAATTTGGAAGCCGAGCCGGAGAAACAATTCAAGGTTATTCAAATACCTCCGATATGGGTGCCCAGTGACCAGCGTACACATGCGGCCCTCATCTATATCTATTTCCGGGGCCAAACATCGACATTTTTGCCACCCGATCCGACACCAGAGCCGCCGCACATTATAATGACATTTGATGCCTATAAGAAGAAGGATCTTATGAATCTTGTCGATGTTTGCAAGGATGATATACCCCTCTATGGTTTCTTCACGGGCGATAATCCTCAGACGGCGACTTTCATAGCGAATTCAGTTGAGAAATACAATAGCAAGACTTATGTGCCGTAAGTTTCGATATTTTCGTTGATATATATATATCTATATACATTTTCTTTAACCTCAAAGCACCGATAAGATTGTGCTGAAAGTAAACAAAGTGCAAGGTGAGACAATACCGTTGCTGTTGGAATATGGGCCAAGTTATGTTAGCCCCAACTCTGTTGTTGGCCATAAGGAAGCTACCAAATTTTTTCCGGCTAACTACAAATCTGCACTGCAAGAAGAAGCCGAATTGCATGCCGTAAAGGCTGAAAAGCCTAAAAAGCGTAAAAAGGTGTCAATCTGTAATACATTTAAATATTGTAATATTATTTATAGATGTAAAATTTTTATATAGAACAAGAAAGGAGCTGATGCCGATGAGGGCGACCAGCCGAACCCGCAGGATAACCTTCAGGAAACGGATGACGCAGCAAAGACCTCGCCCGAAGAGGGCGCATCCACAACCAGCAGTGGAGAGGACAGCTGTGAGAGTCGTCCTGCGACTGCCGATGGCAACAACCTCTCCACCGATGTGCCCCCCACATAGAAGCCATCCAAGTCCTCAATCCCCAAACGATTCACACATTCTAAAACTCAATATAAGCTAGCTGGTTATCCTGCCAGGCATCATCGTATACACTCCATTGTGCAACAATACTTAGAAGCTTACTAACTATGTTTAACCTTTCATTTAGACTAAGCGCATTTACTAAACTAATTATGAGTATTTAAGTATTCATATTCGTCATAAAAAAATAAACACTGTCATCAATTTGTGGGACTTTACTCCTTTAAAGGCTAGTGAGGTATCCTCAGGGCAGGAGTTTCAACAAAACAACCAACAATAGAAGATTGCTGCGCATCTACCCAATGGATCTGCCTAGTCGGAGAACCCTATAACAACCTGTATGTACTCTTGTTAACTTTATTCCCACAATAATATTAAGTTCGACTTAAATTAAAGTAAAATCGAAATTTAAATATTTTGTTAAAATATATGGTCTGTTAAGCCCTACACTTGCTTGAGTAAGGTCGCAAGGGGCTTCTACAAAAATGGAAAGTACCGCAGTACCGCAGATACTATATAACCTTTCAGCAACGTTATTTTTTACAAAAACTCAATTGTCGAACGATTTTTGCAATGGGAGATATTAAATAATGTGGTAAAAATAAGAAAGCTCGCAATTGTTGAATTTGGTTAAGATATCTGTAGAAACAATAAAGTATTTCATACAAAAACTCATTTTTCATCCGCTCATTCCTATGGCAGCTATAAGATAAAGTGGTTTGATTTCAACCAAATTTGGTCAGCGTGTTTTAAGCATAATGAAATTTCGAATAGGTGACTTTGGTTAAAATATCTGGATAAGCAAAAAAGTTTTTCATACAAAAACTCATTCTTCATCCGATCATTCCTATGGCAGCTATAAGATAAAGTGGTTCGATTTGAACCACATTTGGTCAGTCTGTACAAAACATAATGAAACTTTGATTTGGGGAGTTTCGTCTGAATATCTTTGGCACAGAAGTTATAAATACAACTTAATTTTGCAGCGATTCCAGAATTGGGAATATCAAAAATATTAATGGAAAACTTATGCCTGACAGCCCATTTGAATTCTTGTAAATTTTTATTAATATTAATAATGTATGCTATTATATTAATATATAATATTGTAAATTTTAAGTACGAGTATGCAGTAAATACATACGATTAACAAAATTTGCACTATGTAAAGTAATTGAAGATGTTTTTGCTAGTATATGATATAACGCACTAGGTAACAATGTTAGAATTAGGTGTATGGACTTAGTTGTCTTTGATTGGCTTTGAACTGTATTTGTACTTTGGTATTAGGGGTCGTTTTTGGTAGCTACCCTCGAGGTATTCCCAGACGCGCTTGCGGGCCTTGAGAGTTCGGGCGCACTCCTCCCGCTCCTCATGCAGAATCTTCTGGCAATCAGCGAGCAGTAATTCGAGATCATTGGCATTGCCAGGAGTTGACTTCGGCTCGATTGCCTTGGCCACCGCCTCGTCAATTTGATCGAAGTCAATATCAATGTCGGGTCCCCAGATGGTTTCATTGGACTTCATCGTTTGCTGCGCGCGCTCCACAATTTCATTCAATTCATTTAAGTCCATATCAATATCGGAGCCCCAGTCCAGGTTATTAGAATCAACTTTCTGTGGCTTGTGCTTTTTCGACTCTTTGCGCTTCTTGAGCAGCTTGGCCAGCCTGGGACAGGGCTCAATGATAATGGGCTTGGGCTCAGTCTCCCGATTATCAGCATCCAGCCAGCAGCAGCCCTTTAGTGTCACCTGTGGCATGAGAAAGCCAAATGCGCTCTTGGTGCTCTTCTGATAATCATCCTTGACGTAACCCTCTGCCTTCAAATGCTCGGCCAGCGCCTTGTACCAGGAAATGGAACGATGGGCGCCAGCGCCAAAGTTCTCGTGCCGACGGCACAAGCTGCTGACGCACTTGCTGCGCGATCCTCTGAGCGCGAGTATCAGCTTGCCCAGTCCCACGTGTCCGTTCACATCCCGCAGCATGCCCAGCAGCAGTCGCGCCTCGCTGCTCACATCCAGCTGACCAGGCTGCGAGGATGTAGCGGCCTTTATATGTCGCGCCTTGCGGCAGTTGTCACAGCAATTGGGACGCGTCTGCAGGGCGGCCAATGTGGCATGATCATCAAAGTAGCCGAGTATATAGCGACGCCGGCACTGGCTGCTCTGCGTGTACTCCAACATGGCTCTGGCCAGCCGCTGCAGCTCCTCGCTGCGCTGCGCTGTCAGCGGCTGGCTGTGCTGCATGCGCTGGTGCGTGGTGGCATCGGTCTCGCTGTAGAAGAGCACACATTTGGCGGGCAGGCCGTCGCGACCGGCACGTCCTATTTCCTGGTAATACCGCTCCATGTCGCTGGGCGCGCCATAGTGTATGACAAGGCGCACATTTGGCTTGTCAATGCCCATGCCAAAGGCTGTGGTTGCCGCAATGATGCGCACCTTGTCGCTGCTAAACTCCTGCTGGTTGCAACGCTTCACATCCAGCGCCAACTTGCTGTGATAGCTGTGACAGCGCATGCCATGGCGTGTCAGCTCCTGGGCCATGTGCTCCGTCTCGCGTATGGTGTTGTTGTAGACTATAACAGAGCCGGCTACTTCACTGGCCCAGCTGAGGTATTGGTGCAGATCCGACCAAAGGTGTGCGCCCTTGGCACGCACTGTCAGCTCCAGATTGGGTCGATCCAAGCCGCTGCACAGCAACTGCGGCTTGCGCAGCAGCAGCTGCTCGCAGATATCCTCGCGCACCTGCTTGGTGGCGGTGCCAGTGAGCGCCAGCAAACGCACCTGGGGCACTGCCTCCCTCAGCTGCCGCAGCTGACGATATGCGGGCCGGAATTCGTGGCCCCACTTTGAAATACAATGGGCCTCGTCAATGGCAATTAGCGCCAGATTGTGCCCCAAATCGCGCAGCAGTTTCAGGCCATTGCCGCGTGTTATATACTCCGGAGTTGCGTACACCAGTTTGTAGCGCAGTGCCAGGATGCGCTCCTTGATTGTGCGATCCTCCTGCGCAGTGCCCAGCAGACAGGCGCATTCGCGCCCAACTGATTTGCTATTCAATGCGTTCACTTGGTCTTCCATAAGCGCTATCAGCGGCGATATGACAACAACCACTTTGTTCAAATAAAAGGCGGGAAACTGATAGGTCAAAGACTTGCCATAGCCCGTGGCTATAACGGCGCACACATCCCCCCCGCGAGGCCCGCTTGTCATGGCGCGAATTATTTGCCATTGGAGAGGCTTGAAAGTGGTAAGACCGAAATATTGATGCAGACAGCTTATGTATTTCTTTGGTTTCGGCAGCATATTCATGTGTTTAACATAAACATAGACTTTAATGAACTAGAAAGTGACTAAACTAGTCTATTCTGATAGGAATCAAATACACACGCGATGTTAGAGATGCGTATTGGACTCACACGAGCAACTGGCAAGAAACGGTTCTTGTCAGAATACTCACACAAACTCATATGTATGTATATTTTATCTAATTAGATATGTACACATGTGCATAACGCATGTGTATCATATTTACACAATTGCATTGTTGACGCGATAACACAAGCATGTGCATTGCTATACGCCGGTAAAGTGGTCGCTTATTGCTTTTATCGAAAGTACAAGACAACTCACCAATACTTTGAATGCGCACAACTACGTCATGAATGTCGTTGATCACTGCTATATTATAAGTGTTGAACGTGTTTTGAATTGTTTGTGCAACAGGTGTAAAAGTTCACAAAATATTATTAACTGAGCAAAATAAATCAGTTTATGCCTTAACAAAACAGAGCAAGTGAACATGTTTAGCGAGCGCGTCTGCAAACAGGCAATGCGATCAGCTTGACGTCACAAGCTTTCATATAAGCCGTCGATAGCCGCGTAATCTTCTTAGTTCCATCGGCCAGTGGCAGTCGATAGTTATCGTGTAAGCTAATCCTATCAAATAAACAGCAAGTCAGCTGTTGCCTTCTGTCGGAAATCAAAAAGCATTTAAAAAAATTACTATTTAGTTGAACGTTTCGACAAGCAGCTCAATTACTTTAGACCAATGGATTCAAATCTGCGTAATGTAGGCATTAAACGTAATTACGCAACTGTTTTAATTCATAACTCTACGCTTTGCAGTTGAAAGATTTTCTCACATTATACAACAAAGTGACGGAATTATGCTTTAACCGCTGTGTGGAGAATTTAAGTCAACGAGATCTGTTCGAGCAGGAGGTAAGCAGGGTGTTCATTTGGGAACCACATTTCTAAACCCTTTCTCCAACAGGAGGTCTGCGTGGATAGATGTGTTACAAAATTTGCGCGCTTCAATCAGAACATGATGAAGTCCTACGTTGATGTGCAAACAAAAATTAATGCCAAGCGCATGGAGGAAGTGGAGCTGACCGCCAAAAAATTGGAGGAGCAGCAACAGGAAGAACGTGTCAAGGAGCAGCTTAAAGAGAAGGAAATTGCTGCGAGCTCTGTGCTAACACCAGCCAATACTAATACGGCCGGAAGCTTGGCCATGTAGCAGACGCATACGGTTTGGAATGCCATGCCACAACTGCTTTTTACCACACTACATAGTTAAACAACAACAACAAAAATATATAAACACCACACACACATACACACACACACACAGAAAGATATAAGGATGCCGGTTATTTGTCTGCTTGCACTGATAGGTCTGCCAGCCGCTGGCAAGACGCACCTCAGCAATTGGCTGCTGGAACATCAGCGAAACCTAATGCCTTGGAACATCATACACCTTTGCTACGATGACCACTTCGATGTACAAGCCATAAGCATACATAATTATAAAAAGCAACGAGACCTAATCTACGCATTGTTAAGCCAATTGATAGACACACTGCGAGCTGGGCAAACGGAGCTGCCGGCGGGAGTGCGGCTTGCGGCGACCTCTACAAACAGCGGCAATTATTTGATTGTATGCGATGATAATCATTATTATCGCAGCATGCGCTACAGGCTCTACCAACTCTGTCGCTCGCAAGGCTGCATTTATGCGCAAATTTATGTGGCCAAGGACTTGAATGCTTGTCTGCTGGACAATACGGCACGCGCGGAAGGCGCAGTGCCCGACTCTGTCATACGGCAAATGCAATCCCGTCTAGAGCTGCCCAGCAATGATGCCGCCAATGCTTGGGAGTCCAACAGCTTGACACTGAACCATGCTGACCGTAGTGCCACATCTGATTTAATTTGCGAGTTTATTAAATCTTTACTCGATAAACCAATAGAAGTCGCCTTACCGCTGACACACGCTAAGGAGCCGCAATTGCAATCAATCTCACATCAATTGGATTTGCTGCTGCGTTCGCGCCTTCAAGCCCAAATGCGACGTTCTAATCACACGACAACTAAGCAAGCAAGAAGTCTGGCTTTAAATGCAATGCGTAAACAGATATTGGCACGATTTCGTCTTGATATGAGTAACAAGCAGACAGATTTAGCTAATGTGCAACTGGAATACTATGTTAATTTGTTAAACTAGTCTAAACATAAGCTTTACTTGTTTATAATGTACATATTTACATAATTACTACATTGTAGTACAATATATACACAATAAACTAAAGAAAATCCATAACTTGTTAATACAAATACGTTTTTCTGATGTTCCGGATAAATTCCATGTCTATAATCTTTATAAAATATGGAATGCGCCACGTCAATAAGTTGGCAGGCTGGCTCAAATTTGTTTTTGACGGGATTTGATAGCCAAAGGTCGCACGATTACAAAACTAGATTTATTTAGCGAATAAAAAAATAGTATAATATATGTAAGCTATGTTAATTGAATCTTATGCAACTTTCACTTGGCTAAGATCACGCTTCTCAATCATACGCATCTGCTTCTTTTTCATGCGTTTCAGTTTGGCCGGATTCTTAATGACTTGCACAACTTCGGCACGGCGTTCGTTTGCCAGGCGACGCTCGGCATTTTCCACACGTCGCTGATGACGCTGGACGGCGGCTTCCTTGCGCTGATCCTTAATATCCTTGGACTTTTCCTTAATGTAACGCATCTCGTTACGTAGCGCCACTTTTTTCTCGAAACTCAAACGATTTATGGTCTTCTTGATTTGATTGAATCTGTGTGGAGATTCAAGGCGTTTAATATCAATTTAAGTGCAGTCCAAGCTTAAATAGTGTTATTTGACTTACTTCTGCTTGGGCGTCTTCCATGGTCGATTGGATTTTGGTTGACCGCGTGGAATACTCGCCTCGGGTTTGAGCACCTTTTTGGATTTCGGCTTGGTTTGTGTTGTGACCTTTGGGGTTTTAGTTTTCTTAACAATGTCGGCTGTAGTTTTTGTCTTATCCTCTACATCAGATGCTTTATCTGAATCAACATCAATTTGAACTGTTGTTGCTTTGCCCATTTTTTTAATAGTAAATATTTAAAGCGCAATCTAAACAAAACACAATATGCTTGTGGCACGTGTTTCTAGTAACATCGATAACAATAGTGAACATATGCTCGCTTATCGAGGCACTGTTGCATTTGATATGCGGTTATCGGTACGGCGCCAATTTTGTAATTCGATTGTTTGTGGAACGAAACGCAAACGAATTCAATAAAAAAAACAAGAATTTTTATTTCACTCATCAATTTGACAAAGGCTTTGAAATAAACTACGCAAATTATTGTAACCCAGGGATTTTGTTTGAACTTTGATATTAATTTACATATTTACAGGCACATGGAAAGGTGCTCCCTACTTCCAGTCCGTTTAGTCCTTTGCACTCGACTTATAAAGGTTTTCTCGCATTTCACTTTGTCGCCGTATTGTTGGTCAACATTGCTTGATTGTGTTTGTCCACGTTGTAATGATAAAAGAACGCCTTGCTATATTCGAACGTCGAAATCATGATGGCACAGGCCGGCGCCACCTTAAAGAGACGTGGCCCAAGTCCTGAGAATACACCTCGCACTCCATTCAAGCGATAAATGCTTGACAAACGCTCCAACATCGTTTTGGTGGGTACACTCTTGGATGGATTATCTGGTGTAATGCAAAGCGAAGCATCAGTGGAGCCGCTTACGAGCTGTATAGCATTGGGCCTACCTGAAAATATGAATTTCTCACCAAACTCGATTTGCTCATGCGTCTTAATCACATCGAATGGTGTTGTTATCGTCGCAGCTACCTAAAATATCAAATGGAAATAGTTATAAGTCTGTATTGTCAGCGTGTCTAGGAATACCAGCACTTACAGATCCGGAAATAGCTCCCGCTACAAAGCTAAAGCCGAACGTAGGCTCGACCACATTAAAACTACTTTTGAGGTACTCATAGCAGGTCCAGTATATGCCCGAGAAGGGCACATCGCGCAGTATAGTTGGGGGCAGGCCGCGCCACAAGCCCAGTACACCCTGGGATCGCATAAGCTGGCGCACAGATCTTAACATCTCAGCGTTGGTTATCTTCTGCGATTGCATCTTGGTGCGTATCAGCTCAATGGGGCTAACAACGGTTACGGCCAGTATGCGGGCCGTTACGCCCGCCATCATTGGCACCAGCATTGGAATGTCGCGGCTATATGGAGAACTCTGAACTGGCGCTAGGTACTTGTAGTGAAAGTCTATGAACCGTGCCCTCAGCTGCTCGTAGGCCACAAAGTATATTATGGTCGAGGGCAGAGCAGAGATGAGCGTCGGACTCAGACCCGACCAGAGTGAGCCAAAGCCTTCGGCGCGGCTTATTTTAATGAATGCATCCTACGTGCAAGAAACAGCAACAATAGATTGATTATAAATTGAAGCGATAAGTAACTGTTTGGCCTGTTCCCATTTCCATCATCAAAATAGTGGATTTCTCTTAAATGTCTTTGATTTCCATTATAGTTTTTAAGCTAATGAGTTGAAATAAGTCTCAACGGCAGTGAATTCGACATGAAATCAAATTCGCAAGATTCTGCTTCAAGATCAAGAAAGAAATCTCCCAGAAAGTGGAAAACGGAACAAGCCTGAACAACTGTTATTATCGGACCCTAATGATCTTGTTACTCACAATAGTGCCCGTAAAGTGTGAGGAGGAGGCCGGCGACAACTTGCTAAATGCTCGACTGGACGTGGACGTGGAGGTGGGAGTGGGCGTGTTCGGACCGCAGGGACATATGTGGTCCATAAGGCCATTGCAATATAAGAAGCACTTATTGGATGATAGCGCCGACTGTTGTGCCTGCAATCGGGTTTTGATCACATCCAAAGGGGTCACTGCAATGCGCACAAAGTGTGATGAAATAGTTATTAATTTCATGTATACACACTTGTATACACTATCATAGATAATGAATGTAAACACACATATGTAGTCACTTACTAAAGCTGGCGGTTATCATGGCGCCTGTGCAGGCGGAGGCAACCTGCTGCATGGGTCGAATGCGAAATCTGGGATCTGTCATTGTGAATTTGGACTGTGCTGGGGTCGCTGCCGATCCATAACTCGCCTCTGATATTGCGGCACTGGGTTTTGTATTTGTCTCCGGCATGCTTGGACGCGTCAAGACGATCGTCGGTAACCTAATATGGGTTGGTTTGTGCGCGTCGGTTTGTTAATATTGTCATTAAAACTCAAGGGCGAAAGAGCGAGCTAACGCAAACGTTCTAAGCCTCCGATAATAATAAAACAAACTTTTTAATAAATTTCTATGTGTGTGTGTGTGGTCTAAAATTATCGATAGTCCATCAGCTGTCGTGCGATGCAACAGCTGTTGCCGCATGCACTATGCTATCGAAAGCATCGATATACAATAGGTAAAAAAATCGTTTAAAAACATCGAAAATTAATTATAAATCGATATTGCATTGTTTTGAAATCGCTACGGCATAGTCAATAACAATACATACCGGCTTCCTTTAGATCGAGATTGTAGTGAAAGAAGAAGGCTTTACTGTACTCAAAGGCCGATATCATAATGGCACACGCTGGCACCACTCGCAGCATCCGGGGCATAATACCAATGTACAGGCCCCGTATCCCCTGCTGGCGATAGATCGCATTAAGGCGGGAGAACACCGACTGCTTGGAAGCAGCGGCCGTGGAAGTGCCAGTGCCCCCTTTGCCAGGACCCGATGAATCTGAATAAAGCACATCCTGTCCAAGCTCAATCTGCGTATGCGTGGTAACCAAATCGAACGGCATTGTCACCAATGTGGCCAACTAAAGGAACAGGCCAAAAATGGTTACGCATGTAGCCTTACCTAAGCCACGAAAGAAATGCTATCCTCGGGTGGCCGACGATTAAATACCCTTGCAGAGGTGATAATGAAGTTGCTGCCATCTATAAAAAAAGCTAAATTCCCAAACGATCCTGATTCTGTTGAGTTGGCTTAAGGTAACTGCAAAAACAAAGAATGATTTCATACTAAAAGTAAACTTTTGCAGATCGTTCCTCAGGCAACTATATGATATTGTGATTCGATGCGGCTGGTTCCGACATAGGCATCTGTGCCTGCCTTATTTCATTGAGAGACAGACGGACATAGCTATATCGTCTGGGCTGATCAAGAATGTACAGACTTTCACATTCATCACACATTTCGTGACCCTCTGCAATGGTGTATTTAAGCAGAAGTGCACACGCACCGCGCCGGACGCTGCGCCCGTCACAAAGCTGAACCAAAACGTTGGCTCGGTCACGTTGCAGGCACGCTTCATGGATTCATAGGCGGCCCAATAGGTGCCCGAGAAGGGCGCATCCCGCATCACAGTGGGCGGCCAGCCGCGCCACAGTCCAAGCAAGCCATGCGACTTAATAAGCGAGCGCACAACCATCCATAGCTCCGTATATGTTATGTAGCCGGACTGCATCTTAATGCGCACCATTTCCAGCGGCGTGATGGCCGTCACGACAACCGTACGGGCACAGATGCCAGATGCCATGGGCACCATGTAGGGTAGATTTAAACGCATGTCTGAGGTCTTCACTATCTTATCGCCCTCGCCATCCGAATGCAAACGACTACGCGGACGCCAGATGTAATAGAAATTTGCAAATGATTGCTTCAGATACTCGTACGTCAGAAAGTAGATGATTGTCGATGGCAGCGCCGAAACGAGAGTGGGACTCAAGCCCGACCAGAGGCCGCCGATGCCGCTGCCGCAAATGATTTTCAAAAAGGCATCCTGTGGAAAGGATTGGCTTACAGAACGGGAGACGGACAATCACCAGCCACACTCACCATGGCGCCGCGTAAAGGACGCAAATTGGCTGCCTCAATGGCGTGCTTGGGCACGCAGTTTGTACCATTAGGCTTGCAGACGTGCGCCATGAGACCGTTGTGGAAGACGTAGCACAACTTTGACACAACCGGGCGTATGCGTGTCGGATTCTGCGACTGTGTTTGCACGCGCGTCTTAACCACCTCCAGTGGCGTCACTGTGGGCGTTCAGTGGATTGGTCTGCTCCGGCTGATTGTTGCAACCTGTACGATACTCACCCACAAATGTTGTAATGAGACCGCCAATCAATGCTGAAATGACCTGCTGCATGGGCTTGATGCGGTATCGCGGATCCTCGATCAGCACGGCCGTCGGTATGCGCATTGGATCCATCTCCATCTCAACTATTTCGCGCTTCGACTCCGGCTCCTGTTGCATTTTTCACTGTTCGGATTAACAAACGGAACTTCCAAATATTGTCTCAAAATACGCAAAATACTAAAAACTTGACGTACATACCTAGGCGTATGTATTAGAGGCAACAGCAATACGCAAGCACTCATGGGTTAGAGCGAGCCGGCCAATTCTTCCACATGCTAAACCGCGACCCCTTTAAATCAAATAGCGCCCATACTTATATCTGCCTGTATTGTCGTGCTTAAGAAAGCGTTATCACAATTTGGATGCCCTAAGTTACGTACTCCGAAATTGTGCCTCAGTATGTTTCGAGTTATATTTCCAACCTTGACAGCCAACTCCAGGCAACTTTTCATCCCAAACTATCGGATAACTTGAATTGGTGTTATTTCAGCATGGTTCCTTAACATATCTTACTGTTGATGGTGTTACTACAAAACTATCGACTACAACTGTACATCACAATATAGTAATAGTAGTAGTAGTTCTATTATTTTAATTCATTCATATGTATATTAAATTTTAAGTTTAGAAGAACTGATGTATAGCATGGCTTTAAGCCTTTCAGCATAATATTAATTTACATATGTACATACATCAATTTTCAAAGTATGATACACAATATTTGCTCAGAGAGACTTCCTAGGGTTACTCGCCCGTTAGGGTTACCTTTCCCGTACTTCAGATAGTGGATCTATCCACCAGAAGCCCCAACATCGCTATACTGTACATTTGTCGCTTTTCAAATTTAAGAATTTTCATTTAATATGGAATCCCTCTATCGGATTGCGATCTTTAGGAACTCAGCCAGTTTTCTCCAATCAGTTCCATTTAGCACAGCTTTTATATCCTCCTCTAGGATTGCACAGGTTCCGCAAAAGTGAACAACATCCTCCCTTTCCCTTTCCCTTTTATTTATTTATTACGTGTTCCTATGCAACATTACAATATAATCATTTCCAAAGGGCGCATGAAAAAACACTCCCTAATTGTGAAAAGTTATCGAGAGTTTCCTATCCGAAAGCTTCGAACCAAACTAGACTACGTACTAGAAACAATAGACTTGCCCTGCTAGCTAGCTAGCTGCCCTATCTCAATATGACACAGTTGATAGCTCCCAGAATGGGAGCAGAGCAGCTCCTTGTAGGGTCACAATAGTTTTGTGGCATAAGCAGACAAAATGGGAGATCTCCTATGAATAGAAAATAGGACGGTTGAGCTGGGCAAGCAGGCCTGATATCGTCAAATACTCCCAGAAAACAGCAATATAAAAAGACTTAAGCCAATAATGGGGATACTTACTGGACTCCTGGAAGGACACCTTAAGCTGAAAAGGAAGGACTGGACATAGTCAGCAGCGGAAGAAGTCGATTCTGCGCACTTAAGGAGAAAGCCTCACTATCAAGGTCTAGGATTAGATCTTTGTTTCTTGGGAAGCATATGCTAGATATACATAGAAGACCCCAAGCCTATATTCCTTTTAGTCAGGAAATCTTGTACAGATTTATTGTAGCTCTGCAAACTTCACCCATTATAATAATAGTAATAAATACTACCACAAATGCTTTTTAAAATCCTCCCTAATGTACATCGGGTGTTTTCTTCCCAAGCGGGCATTTCTTGTCAAAGACTGTTCAATTATAATCGGATCTGTGAACTTTTTAAATAAATACAATATGAGCTAAATGCAAGTAAAGCCAAGGATGACTTCTATGTTACCAGTTCATCGGAAAATAATTGCCTGATATTTACGACTTCTTTCTAAAAACACTCCACGCTTGATAAGCAACGGATGTAAGTTATAACCGCTGCTTAAAGATAGCGATAAATCATTTAATTTAATTCGCTGGCAGATGGGGGGAAAAGAAAGGAAATAACGAATGCGGGCTGGGGGCGACTACGACAAAAAATAATAACATTTAATTGCGAGAATTATAAATATGAATTAAATTAATCAAATTTAATAATAGTAATTATAATTTGCATTACACTTAAGTTATTACAGTTAAGTATGAGTAGTAAGTCAGTATTATGTATATTTAAGCTTTTAATTCAAAACACAAAAAAATTATAATCATTTAGATTGATAGGCGGCCAATTGAAATCCTGGATTTATGCTGTAGCTACGATTTGCTGCGATTTTAGTAGGTGCTAGAAATACGGATTTGGATTTGGATTGCTGGCCTCGGGATGGGGTGTGGTGGTGAAGAAGGTGCTGCCGATGTCGCTGCCGCTGCCTCTGCCGCTGCCAAGCGTTGTTCACTTGTGCGCGATGGGAATCAGAGTTTCGCCGGCAGTGAGTGCTGGCAATGGGGCGTCCACAGTCAACACACCATCCTTGCTGAGGGACGAGCGTATGGACTCGGGATTGACGCCCTTGGGCAGCAGAAATTCGCGATTGTATTCCCTGTAAACGCTCTTTGTGTCTGACTTCTCCTCGTGCTTGGCGTGCACCTAAAAACGATAGAAATTTTTACATTAGATAAATATAATACTAGTTAGATTATTATTATATTAGAATACGTAGCCAAGTGGAGCCTTGGAACCTACCAGCAATTTCTGATCAACAGTTTTCACAACAATCTCCTCGGGCGCATATTGGCTAACATCAAAACGCAGCTTCAGCACTTTGTTATCTCCCTCGTCCTGTAAATGAGAGAAAACAGGATGGTCAGTAAAGTCTTTAGTTGGGCTATAGAGTATTACATACCTGTATCAACGGGGAGCTTATGTCCGAGACGTAGTTCTGTTGCTTGGGTACTCGGGAGGGCAGCGCCGAGTTTGTCGTTGAGCTGCAAGGATAACGATTGAAAAAGAATTAACAACAGTTAACTAGGGATACATCTAAATGAAATACATAACATTAGTTAACTACAAATTAGAATTAAACACCTTGAGGAAGTTTTTGTTGTTGTGCTAGTGGTTTTTGTGCGAAAAGTTTTGTGAAAAGTGCGTGTAAAGGCCTCCATAACTAAAGAAAAACTGAAGAATTAACTGAAGAAAGCGCTGACAAACTCGTTTCAAACTCAAACACAACTGATGCCGAGTTGGGATTCCAAACTGAAGCTGAGCCACAGATCGCAACGCATCCTAACTACAAAATATTTAAAAATAGCACCGACTTCCGCTCTGGAGCATCGTTTATTTATAGGTTGTAGACATCGGCCTGGCAGCTGTGCATGTAACATGCAACCCCAAAAGAGGGATCTACACCCTAAGAGGGGGCGACTTTGATATACCACGAGCAGGTATTGCCCGGCGTTGCCCGCAACATATATAAAATAAAACAATTGTTGTCAATAACAATTGCAACTTATTTCCAGGAGCAACAAAAAAAGAATTCTTCAGTGAGAAATGTTTCAAAATGCTCGACTAACTCTGTATAGTTGCTTAAAGTCTTTCATAAAACTCATGCTCGGTACAGTTGTGTACAAAAGCTATTAAGGTTTTTCATTAATTTTGGGGATTCGATGTTTGACGAGTGTCAAATGATTTTTTGAGTAGAACTTTGAGTTTAAAGCCGATGGGATGGCAAAACAGAAACATTTCAAAAGAATTTTCCGTAGTTGTGGATGAAATTTTATAAGGAGTGAAACTATTGTGGAAGTTTCAGACTTCTAGTTTGTTCTGTGCGTTGTTTATGAATCAGTCAATTAGGGAAAGCTCTCGATCATATATATATATATATTCAGATATAGATACATATGTTTGTGTGTACCATGCTAATCTTTCTTTATTCTTCTATGTAGTATTTTTGTGCGTCTTTTTCAGACACAATGGGGACAAGCATTTGGCATAGCTGCCAAGATTTTGAGCTGCCACAGACAGATATTTGTGAATTTTGTGCATTTTTCATATAATACACGAGTGGAGTTCTAAAGACTAGAAGACATCCTCATAAAGCTGGATATATTGTTATCATATTACCAAGAAGACTTTTGCCAGTTTAAGGTTTATTGAACTCGAGCCGAAAAAGGTTCCAGAAAGTACAAGTAATACTATATTTATATTTACTAGCTAATATTTGGTAGATTCTAGAAACAATGTACATAAATAAATAAATATTAATGAATACATTAGCATGTATGTGTGTGTGTGTGTGTGTGTGTGTGTGTGTTTTAAAAACGAATTTGTTAAACTTTTAAGTGACAGCACACGAATCTGTTCCTCAACAGAATAAGTACATAAATAAATATATATATATATGTATATATCTACAAATACGTGTGTATTACTAACAAACGTAAAAACATGTCTGGGTTTTCAGTTACGGTTTTAGCACTACACATAAACATACTTAAAAAATTTTGTGTGAAAAATTAAAAACCAAAGTGATGAAGGCAAGGCAATAAATAATATTTGTTTTGGGATTGTTATTAAAATGACATATTATAGCATATGATGGAATATACCTGGTTGTAGTTGTTGTTTTTTTAGTAGAGCTTTTTCAAGAGCAAAGGATTATAATTCAATATAGTATATATATATATATATGTGTGTATTTAAGGTATGAGTATTTTAATTGCGTTTGTTTAATATATTCCAAAGCAGCATGTAAGCGTGGTAGAGAGAGAAAGAGAAAGAGAGAGAATAAAAGAACTTTCAGTAAATTATTGAACTGTAGAAACTCCGTTTTGTGTTTATAACCTCAAGTTAATGCTAAAGGTGCGAAAGGTAATATATTATACATATACATACATACATATGTACATACATATACACTCAAGATTTGTACAATCAAAACAATCAGATACGAACATTTAAGCTAGCAACGCAGACCAATGAACCGTAATTGCCACCCGAGAGACCACGCATGCTATACGAACATACACAAGTGTGCATTAGGGTGACTCAAGATTTTCGGGGAAAAAATACTTTGAAGATCAAGTAACCATAGTCATCAAATTCAATCCAATTGAAGCATTTTTATTTTGTTTATATATTTTTATTATTACAGTCAACATTCAAGTTTTGTTTTAAGTATATGTCTCGCTAATCGTCGGGCTTGTGCATTTGTGCAAAAACATTATAATTGAAGCTTATAGTAATATAAGATAAATAATATTATTTAAAACTATTTTTCTTTTATTTCTTGTTATTTAATGTTGATATCAACCCATAAAAACTCTTGCCCCAAGAAAATAACTTCGTTGTCTAACTTCAATCTCAGAATTTATATTTTTAGTATAATAAATTGAGCCACCCTAATGTAAACACACATACATACACATGTATGTATGTACGCACTCTGCTGATAAGCTGGACATTGGCTGGCAGTCGACTGCAACTTGAGCGCGACCTTGCGGCCAACATGCAACCAACAACAACAATCAGAGGCAGTGACTAATTGTAAGAGCCGTTAATTTTAAACTGTGCGCTACTGCAAGCTTCTGCAGAAGTCGCGCGGGCGGCGGTGTTGACTAGAGGAAGTAAAAGCACCTGCCGGAACAGCCGCCGTTGGCGCTACCATGCTGATGGCTAGCCAGACACACACACTCACACACACACACACACACACACATGACAAGCAATACATATACATACATATTTGAATTGGCTCGCTCACTCCAATTGGACACATACACAAACAGTGAGAGAGTGAAAGACTGAGAGCAGCAAGCGGCACACGCTCAAATTGGTATCTCTCTCACTCTCCCAACGGTGTTTGTGCGGATGATGTCATGCATGTATTTTTCGTTATTATTATCTGCACGCAGAAATTGAACAAAAGCAAATATCGACAACAACAGCAACAACAATACGTGTATCAAGTGTCGTTGAGTTGTGATTCGCAAAAAGACAAAGTACAAGAACAAAACTAAACGAACTCTAATCGATAGCCGATAGCTGCTGAACGATTACAGCGATCATATGGCAAGTTGTCATCGAATCTCTCGCAATTTTCCAATCTCAAATGTCAAGTCACAGGCAGGTTACGAAACGCTAAAAATTTGCATGATATCATCTTGCCCGTATCATCATCCCAGCATCAGCATCAGCATCAGCAATCGCATCACAGCTAAATAAATTGGCAAAGCACAACTGATTTCTGTGTGTATATGTATTGTGTACACAATATTTATTTTTCGCACACACCCACGCATTTTAAACAATTAATAATGAATTGAGTAAATACAATTGCTGAGACTGCACCATAGCAGATTTTTTGATTCAATAATGTTTATATCTCATAAATAGAAGGTCGTCTTATATCATACACTAGCTGCTAAAACCCCAGCGTTGCCCGGCGAAATATTTAGTTTGAAATGCATTATGTTGATTTGACTGCTTTCATCACTCTTAAGAGCTACACAAAAATAGCGCACCATGATTTCCCCGCCCGCGGGGATAGATTTTCCAAAATCTTCTATGTAGAGCCTTGAAAATGAATTTGAACTCGAACGCTTGAAAATAAGTTTCCAACCGTGGAGGTAAATTTTTCAAAATCGGTGAGACACATATCGAATTATTTAATGTGTAGAGCTTTGAAAATGAGTTTCCACCCGATCGGATCAAAATTTGGCATTTCTCCCTTACAACTTTGAGACCACCATGGGTGTGGATTTTCCAAAATCTGTGAAATATATGTCAAATGATTTTTCGTATAGATCTTGGAAAATGATTTTGTTGCTTAACAAAAAAGTTTCATACAATCCTTTTCCGCGTTTTCCACGCTTGTGGGTGGAATTTACCAAAATCCCGTCTTAGTGTGCACTTTCGTCATAGCTGGGAAACTACTGTGAAAATTTCAGCATTCTAGCTCTTATGTTTTGGGCTGTGCGTTGGTTATGAATCAGTCAGGACGAAATCTTTTATATACATACATATATAGATATCGTTGTGATTGCAGAAATCATCGAATCGTATCATTCTTTATCAAAATTCTTAGCTCCGAAAAAGTGTTGAATACTCGGCTTGAAAAGATTTGATCTTAAGATTGTGCAATTAATTAATTTAATGTTCTTCTTAAGAATGACAATTTAAAACATGAAAAATAACCAGATAAAATCTGAAAACATTGATTGATAAGCTAATAAAAGACTTTACTCTTTTTTTTATAAAAAAAAAAAAAAAGAAAAGAGAAGCTTATTCGAATACGAGTATAAATGTTAAAGCATTAATCCATTCGAAAACGAGAACAGGTTAATCTAAAAAGGACACAGAATGAAAAGTATTCGGAACTGGGCATATAAATAACTTCTAAAAACATTCGAAAAGGGAAAAGTTATTCGAAATTAAAATTAAAGATCCAACAGTTTTTGTTAGAACTGAACGAAAATATGATATGGCCTGATGATTAACCACAATTTGTGACATAACTCTCCCTAAACGATAGAATAGAGATCCGAGACAGGTGCAATAAAATAGATACTGCATTTAGACAGTGCGGTTGAGACAATACTATTCAAATAATATATAATATATACACATTATTTGCATAAACAAATCGCTAAACGCCAGCGCACGGTCTGCTGATCCCGAACCCCGAACCCGTAACCACCTCCGACATTCATCAATTCGCTAAGCTGCATTCTCACAAGTACAGTATGTACAAACTATATAGTATAATTGGCTGATCGCCCGTTGACTTGCAAATATATATAATAAATTACACTGGAATCCTGTTGGCAACTTATTCAAATACCAGCAACATTTCTATAGCCAACGTTTCTGAAACAAACAATAAGTCAATTTTGTATCTAAATTTAATTTCTGGTATCTGTACGTGAGTATATATCGACCAAGGGGTACTTGCTACAAAGCATATACAAATATATTCATCTACATATCTATGTACATGGGCATTGACTATTGAACAACTAGAAAAATCAATTTTGTAGTCTATTGTAGTACATGTCGAAGCAGATGACGATGACGTGATCAGTTATTTTTAAACAGCCGCTAAATAATTCATTATAGCAGCTACTACAACAGCTGTCCCACTGTGGGGTCGCCCTATGAGGGCCCCTAACGGTATATATGTACATAGTATGAATGTATGTGTGCCTACGCAAACTAATATTCGATTCCAAATTGGTGCGATGAGTCATCGGCTAGCCTCCACACCCTAGTAGAAGTGGGGAGAGAGAACATTTATCGGTTATTCAGTGCCAAAGGCCATGCGAAATCACCTGCATTGTCACTGGTGTGAGCATAGCTCGATTTTGGTTAATTAGAGTTTTTCTTTTTTCTTTTTCGACGAAAGTTTTGTGCGAAAGCTTTTTTATTTTGGACAACACGCAATATAACGGTATCCGTGCGCTCATTAAGCTCCTCCCTACAGTCCCAGGGCTGAACTTTGCTTAGAAACTTCTTGTTGTTGTTGTTTTTGGCTGCGAATGCAAATGCAATCAAGACAACAATAACAAGAGCAAACAATTACAACAACAATAACAAATTCGCTTCGATTATGTCATGGCAAGGTAAAGCCAAGCGAGGTGAACCAAGTGGTTTTTGAATTCGCCTCAAGTTGGCGCCCACGCGACGCGACTGCGACTGCGACGCCGCTGCGATGCGTTGCGACAAGCAAATTGAAAAAGGCCAGCGAGGCGCAACCGCGGCGGCAACGACGATGGCTGCGGCTGCGACGGCGACAGCGACGGCGACAGCGTCTACGTCATTTTGTCTTGGTATGTGTTAGGGTTGATTGAAATCGTTCAGAACCAGTTCTATCGAGCGACTTGTCTATATATAAACAAGGCGTAGGATGTTCAGCACCAATTAAAGGCCTTAAACACAACATTCTTGCTTGAGTTTTGTTTTGTTGGATAGGTTATGTCGAGGCGCAGTCAGAAGGTAATATTTAATATTTATATTTAAAATAATAACAAGCTAGAATTCTAGAATTCAGTTGAATATGTCGATTGCAAGGTCTTATCTAGTTAAACTAAATAAACAATCGAGTTTCCACATTGGACAATTGAATTTCCTCAAATGTTTCGACTTACAGTAGTCCCATTTCCATTCGGTAATCCTATTTAATCCTATTTCCATTCTAGATGAATCCCAACTAAATTTAATCCGCTAAGTTATGTCAAGGTGGAAAATTTCAACATTTGAAGGAAACTTACTTCTGCCAAGTCTTTCATCGTTCATCTTCAAAACAAATGAAAAGTTTAACGAGTGAGCAAAACGACTGAACGAACTAGATCAGCGTTTCCCAAAGTGTGGATCGCGACACGGGTCTCGGTAAAAATTGTAAAACAGGACAAAAAAATGTGAAAAAGTATATTTTTACATCAGATAAACCAAAGACTACAATACTATAAGAGGGCAATGCAGTAAAATATAATGGCATAAGGGCAGCTTCCATTTTGTTGGGTATTTTTTCATTAGATGGGTCGCGAAGTGTGGGAAATATGGTGGGTAAGCGCTGATAAACAATTCATTGGTTCCACACAAATTGAACGACTTGAACTGAACTACAATGTACAGCTCTAGCATTTGCATAGATACATACATACATACATACATACATACATATGTACATATGTATGATATGTAGCACTTTTAGTGTTTTTGTTTTGCTTCAATATTTAACGGCCGCCTTCACATTGTCTGTTTATTGAGTAAATATTTGAATTATATATTCATGTTGGCATGTGCCTGTGTATCTGGCAAGTACGCGAGATTTTTCTGCGGCACTAAAGTATGTAATGTACATACATACATACATACATATGTTTGTACATATGTAAATAATTCCGTTACGCCACAGCAGAAAGATGGTTTTTAGAATGCAACCATGGGAACCGTTAGCGAACACACAGAGTTGCATTTAGCCCAAGACATACATATGTAAATAAATACATACATACATACATATGCATGTATATAATGTATG
The DNA here is from genome assembly GCA_035043065.1 of Hirtodrosophila confusa. Classification (NCBI taxonomy): domain Eukaryota; kingdom Metazoa; phylum Arthropoda; class Insecta; order Diptera; family Drosophilidae; genus Hirtodrosophila; species Hirtodrosophila confusa. The sequence goes on along the minus strand of JAWNNI010000085.1, from coordinate 3,825,108 downwards.
CCAAATTTGCAATTAGTTTGTTAGCCAAAATGATCGAGTGTAAAAGCAAAATACACTGAAAATGATATTTGGCACTTTTGAAATATGCGCAAATGGTTTCTTGGGGGGCCAGCCAAATGGATGGACATCATGTGTGCGGTCCCCGCTGACTAAAGGCAGACAAATGGAAAATTTATATATACATATGTTTAGGGGGAGGAGGAGGGTTGCTCTGGGACCGTTGGCCGAAAAAAAAAACCAAAGTGACTCATCCCCCCATTGCTAGAAATGAAGAAGAAACAAGAAATGCGTGAGTATCTGGGGCATTCATCGCTTCGCTTTGCTGTTTTGGCCTTAGCCCCGTAATCCAGCCATTCTGGCGGTGGGTAGCGGAGGTGCAAATGGTTATGTTGCCGTGCCATACCATGCCTATTTATAGTGCCAAAAAACCAGAGTCCACATATGAGGAGAATGTTTGAAATACCCTTTCTTAAAAAGATTATAAATCATTGAATATCTTTACATGTTTGGGATCAGGATACAATACACATAAAAGGCTGTACAAATCTGAAGCTACTCTGATATTTCTTATTGTGTAAGCAAATTCGAGGAATCTTTTAACTGTTCTTAATTGCTTTTTATGAATGTTGAATGGAAAGCTCGTTAGGGGACTTTTTTCGGTCTAAAAAACAAATTTATTGAATGAAAAGTTCGTTGTAGAACTTTGTACAAGCTTTTTCAGTTATCTGAACGTCTACTATCATTGTGTAATCTACAGTTCTATGCTATATATTCAAGTTTATACTTAAATAAAACTATAATCATGCTACACAGCGCAAATTATTGGATCTTCGGAAAGAAAACACAATATGTATCATCATATGATCAGAATTTTTCGTAAAATATTTTCATAATTAAATGAAATATGCAACTGTTACCGTATTTTCAGAAAATTTAATTATTGTTCACTTATCGGGCAGATTTTAAATAAAAATCGCTCCAGATGGTATAAAAATATATATACATGTATATATGTATATATTTTCGTAAGATTTGAGCAGCTATCAAGATTAAGAAGTTTCTACGTATTGACTGAAGATTAGAGCCTGGCTAGTACGGAATTTACCAAGAAAACGTAACTACATTAGTTCGTTATAGAAGCGAGATTAGGGAGAGAGATTTACCTGGTAGACTCGAAGAAATTCGCCTCACGGTTCATCAGCTCGTGACGGAACTTGGCCATTTCCTCCTCCATTTTACGCATCTCGGAATCGAAACGTTCCCGTATGCTGCTGAATTCCGTATCGATAACGCTGAAGTCGCCCAATTTGATGGGAATATTTCTCTTGTTAGCCTCGGCCATTTTTGATTTCTTGGTGTGTGTGTGTGTGTTTGTGGTTAGAAAGAACTACAAAACTTCTTGCGTTTTTGCGCTTCTTCTGCTGCTTGCTTCGGGTTGTTTTTTGTTGTTGTTGTGGTTATTTTTCACGCGCACCGCTGTTTCTTGTTGTTGCTGTGGTGCTTTCTTCCAATTGGACTTGGTCAGCTTGTGCTTTTGTTGTATATATGTATCACTTTCTAATCAGACAAACCAAAAAAAATCACAAATATGTGTGTACCATGTATTCTTTTTTTGATGTATTTTTGTATGTATGTATTTGTTGTGTGCTTTATTGACTCGTTTCGCACAATTCAGCGCGTTTCAAAGTTTTCTGTTCGACTGTTTTGCATTTTGTGTGTGTTGACGCTTTTATAGCGCCAACGCCGCAGTCGCAGCCGCATTCACAAAGAGAGCAGCCGCGTGAGAGACAGTGAGATGGAGAGAGCGCGCACAACAACAAAGCGAAGCCAACATGGCACCCGCACCCACACATGTGCACAGCTCGCACTCTCTCTCTCTCTTACTCTCTCGCCGGCAAGGAACAAGTGAATGGATTTGGACATGCGAGTGTGAATGGACTTGTAAGTGTGAGTGCGAGGAAGAGCATTCAAAACTGCCGCTACTCTCGTGAGTGACCTTCCAATAGACGGGTGTTTCAAGTTTGCCCTACGTTTTGTAACGCAGCCAAAATTGTACATTGAACAATAAATGCTTTAAGGCTGTGTTTTTCAGTTTTAACAGTTTGGGAACGTGTGTATAATCCGTATACATACATATGTACGTACTTAGACCAAACAAAAATTTCTATAGCAACGCGCTCTTAACTTTTTTATCCCAGAATGTCTCTATGTAAATCTGCGAATTAAAGTCAAGCCTGTTTCCATTCCCAAGTACTTTTCATATCGAGTCATTTTCGGTTAGTAATGAAATAAGAACTGTTATTGCCTTTTTGAAGTTATGTTTGAACAGTTTTTATTCAACTGACTCCAAGTGTTGATGTATACAACACTTTTCTATCGTTTTTTAAAACGTTAAGTTCAAAAAAATTTTCGCTTATTTAATTTTAGCGAATAAGGCTCAACATGTACATATGTACATACATATACATAAAAGTGCATCAATACTTAAGGTTTTCTGATACGTGAAGAGCATCTTATAGTCGAGCATCTCGACTATTTTCTTTAGCTGATAAAGTTCTGGAACTATTAAGTCCTTCATTAGAACTTTCCGTATTGAATATATGCAGTATGTACATATGTACATACATACATAGATATGTATGTGTGTACATACTAAATCGTTTATCGCAATTAGGAAAATTCCCTTAAAACGCCCCTTAAATAAACTACACATCTATACATAAATGTAAAGGGTGTTTCTAAGAGGTGTATACCTTTATACTGAAATAAAACACTCGGAATGTATAAATTTATTTTGTGTACATAAATTTGTACATTTAATTTATGAATGTGCATATGCACCTACGTACATACATATGTATGTATGTTCATATTTAGTGCAAATCAATTGTATCTCCAAGTAGCTAAAAATAAACTAACAGTTATGTAGCTGAGCCGCCATTGTTGTTGTTGTTGTCTGTCTCTGTTGCGCATTGAGCACATTGTGGGTGGAAATGTAACCGTGAACGGCAATGAGAACCGGTTAATGGCTTAATGAACGCTGCCGTTTTGGGGCAAAGAACGACACATTTAAAGCCACATTGTAAGTCCAGAATTGTGGCTTACATTCTAAAAAACAGACACATGTACATATGTAACTACGAGTATGTGTGTGTTGATTTGTGTGTGTGTGAATGTTTCGATCATAACACGTGGGCGGGATCGTTGGCGACATATTTCCATTTCGATTCATTTCGTTTCGATTTGTTTGTAAACAAATGCAAAGCGAGATGAGTAATCGATGACATTGGCAGCGAATTCGAAATAATATATCGAGATATCGAGCTTATCCTTATACGGTGTGGCGGATGCGCCAAGGAGTCATCAGCCCTATCCAATTAATGTGTATATATTCCTGATTATGAATATTATTTAAAATATGTACATATGTATGTATGTATGTACATGTGTGTGCAGTCGTCACGAAACGCAGCGATCACGACATAAACAACATCAAAATACGAGTAATAAATTCAATCATGAATTACAAAAATAAAATAACAATCATCAGCGACGGCGGCGGCGACGCCGGCTGCGGCTGAGGTGTTTTAGTCTTGGCAGCGCCCACATGGATGCTGCGACCGTTAATGCCACTGTCCAAACAATAAACTCATTTTCATCAGAATTGTCGACCTTGAAGGCGACAAAGATCTCGACAACGCACGCCGAAATACCACAGTTACATACATACATATGTATAAACATATGTATGTATAGTACATACATACATATACATATGTATACTCGCATTTGCAATTTTTGAAGCAAGTCCGAATAACGATGAAATTAAGAAAAACAAATTTCCCATAGCGGCGTCGAGAACGTTCATCTGCCTCAGTCACATACTTATGAATATGTATGTATGTATGTACATATATTGTATGTGTACAATCATACCAGAGGTGTACCGACTTATTCAGCATAGATTCAATCGAACAAGCCGCTGAACTGAACGAACAAACTAAATATCGGTCCTGTTCCGTTAAGACGAATGCACTCCGAACGCTTTATGAATTGCTCAGACCTGTTCCGAGCGCCGCACGTTTTTAAAAACTAAAAACAAATTGAGTTCCGAGGAAAAAACTACAGCAAAACTTAAAAAATCTGTATATTCTTATATATACCCGTATTCGGAGACTTCTGGTCTCACGAGAGGCAGCAAACGCAAATATCAATAAGAAGAAAAGAAAAGCTCAGAGGATATTCACTCAAGCATCCCGCCAGTAATTCAATGATCTATCTAGTTCATCTAGATCTTTCGACCGTTCAAGTTTTATTCTCGTTTGTTCTGTTCATTAGATTCCATTGTAATTCGTTTTGCAACCATTTATGGCGGTGCTTTTCAGCTAGCTTGGCTGCTTTATACTTATATTCATTATAAATCATATCATTTATATATAAGGAAAATTTGTGTTCCTGTACAAACAACGAACAAGGTGACTCAAAAGAACCTGATGAACAAGAATGGGAATGAACGAAAAGAAACAAAACAAAACATATATTGAACCCCTGAACCTATTTCTATAACTGAATTATAACGTACAGCTCTAATACATACCTATATCTATAAGTATTTCATATATTTACTTATTAACCACATTTCTATTCATTTCGTATGTCATTCCATGCCAGTTCCCCCGTACCATGTCCTGAGCCAACTGCAAATCAATCAAAAGTTTGCTCGCGATGATTTACCATGGAATTTTTGGCTGATGTATAATACGCCAATTTTTCAACTAAGGCAAATGGATCTTCTGCGTGGGTGTCGCTGCTTGACGACTTCGCTTAAATATGTGTCAGCCCCAGCCCCAGCCCCAGCAGCCCCATCATTTGGCAAGCAAGCACAATAAAAAGTGATCCACGTATAATATGTAATATCTATGTGTATATAGTATGAACAGATGTAAGAATATTTGTGCCGCCATAACTAGATACATTATGATATTAATTAAACAATTTTGGAAAATATGGATCCATTCAGCTGTGGGCGCTCTTTGCTGTGGGCAGCATCAATAAACCAGCAGTAGTTTTATATTCATTCATAACGATACAGATTATGAATCACCTCTGCACAATAAACACATTATTATTGTATTACGAGTATGACAATAAACACCTTAAAATGGTTACAATCAATTCAAGATTGTAATAACGTCTTGGCTTGCCGAATATTTATTGTATAGTAAATATACCTTTGAGGAAATGTTTTTATACAAAAACTCAACTTTCGACCTTAATAATGTCCCATTTTGATCATATAAAAGCTAAACATATTTAAACTATTGAGGTTGATCCAGACATTAGTCTTAAACCTCTCCTTTACAAAATTAGGATATCCTATGCAAGGACGTAAATAAATATACTGGGTAGATTAAAATAACTGTACTAGTGCTATTAGCTGAATAATCTTCCCCCATCGGGTCGGAGATTTCCCACTCTATAACTACATTATTCTTATGCTTATTCTTACCCATCCTAGATCCTTCTTTCCCTAATGAAATCTCTAACCAACCCAGCTGTGAGTTGAGGCACAGCTTGCTGGACTGGCTACAAAAACTTCCCCCACCGTGCTGGCGATTTCATTCCTACTGTTATTCTTTATTCTTTTTCTTTAGTTTTATGCCTTAAACTAACCCTAAATTGTATAAGTTTTTTCTTTATAACTAACTCTTTACTATCTTGCTGCTTAGGCTCTAATAACGCCACCGGACTGGCAAATAAGCTTCCCCCAACGTGTTGTTGTCGTCATTAGATTCAATTGTAATTTTGTGTAGGCTTTCTATTTTTGTGCATATTATATTGTATTATATTATATTTTGTTGATTCGAGGCAGCACTGCTTTGTGTTCGTAAATAAATAAATAAAAAAATATTTAAAAAAACTACGTGTTTGTTCAGAATCGCAATTGGGAGCCGTCTAACATTATTATTATTATTATGCTCTAGTATTTGTATACACATTCTTTTTTTCCAGAGCATTCCCTAGTATTAGAGTGTTAACTCACAACGCACAATGCTCCAGGTGGTCATAGCTTATTATTTATATTTCTAAATGTCAATTGTTAATTCGCAAAGACCGCAAATAAATTACATTCAAATAAAGCAATGATGCAAATCTGGATCCATTTGTCAAGTCATTTGAATAAAATATTAAAATTGACTTAGATCTCGTCATTTGTATCAATTTCAATTCATTTAAATAATGAATCAAAATAAAAGTTTCAAGCAAATAATTGCTATGTAATATAAATATCTGTGCGTATAAAAGGGCATTGGCAAAATATTTAAGAACCATATTGTAACTGCCTTAAGCACACAAAAGATTAGCTTAATAATTGTTTTGTTGTAAAGGTTGAAAGTAAGTTTGTTTGATATATGTTCTGTTTAATGTGGAAAAAAAGAGTTGGGGTAGCAAAGCTAGTTTATGCTAGAAGTCGGTCGAATATGTCAAGCGCAAGCGAGAATCTTAAAATGGAGACGAGTAGGCTGAAGAGTAAACTGTGAGTAATTTTGACGCAATCAATACGGATATTAGTGACTGAGGGTGAACTTAAATTGCAGATTTTTATATATTTCCCAACAGCAACGCATTTATTTTTGAATTAATATGCCAGTCTGGCAACTAGCTTAATATGCTGATCTGGCCACTCGCCTGATGTGCAGTGTTGTAAAACACTAAGGCATCGATTTAATTGGTATGGTGTTGCCATACAATTGAATATTTGTGTCGTACAGTTCACAAACCTGGCTGCTTGTATGTGTGTGTATTCTCAGCCAAACAAATATAAACAATTGCATGAAATTAATCGAAAAACATAGGAAAAACAATTAAATTATAGATTATTTGTGCACGTAATACGCGTTTGCAAAGCTTTGCTGCGGAATAGACACAATGAACGCATTTTACACGCTCTATTCGGGCGACAACTACGACGATGAATCAATTTGCGACGAGCGCAGCGGAGAAGGTAAGAAATGCGGTGGCGGAGGTGGAGACGGAGACTTGAGGCAGCCAGGCTGGGCCGCCAAAAGATGCAGTCAGTGTGCTCAGTATGCTTTCAACCATGGAACGTTTCACAATTGCAGATACTGACGATGCAAGCGAGACGGAGTTTCGCAGCCCGACTCGATACGGTGGCACAAATGGCACATCGTCCAACACCAGCAACAGCAACAATATTAACAACAATAGCAGCAGCAGCACAAACAATAACACCATTGGCAGCAACAGCGAGCTTAAAGAACAGTAAGTGTGTGATAGAGCTGGGAAACCAACGAGAAATTATGGCATTAAGGACAGTATCGATGTATCGATGCTTCTATTGTCAAAATCGAGTTTCCTCGCACTATTTATACTAGAGATGGGATCGGGATAGAATCCTTGGGCTCTGCCCGAACTATACAATGAATTGCCGAAATGTCGGAACCCTACAGTTATTTCCTGATCGCAGAGATCTTAGGAATAGCCTAGCTAGTCCACTTCGGTTTTTTCGCATTGTGGAACCAGCAGGATTTCAGTCTCGATCCCATCTCTAATCGAGATTATCGAACTATTTTGTATGAGCCAATAGGTAACGTGTTTCTATGATTATATTTGAAGACTTGTATCTTAATTTGGCTATTGTATTATGTATTTTGACAGCAATAGTGCAAGTAAGCATTTTTACGTAGATTACAAATGTTGGTTGGTGATTTCGATGGTATCGGTAGCTTAAATTGTCCAGTGTGTACACACTCGCTAACCAGAAGTGTTTAAATTATCATTTTTACAGAATGTACCAACATAAGCTGACCAATCTGCAGAAGCAGCTGGACGAGCTCACCCAGCTGTTGCATCCTGAGTACATGAAGCGTGTGAGAAAGCTGGACAATCAGCTGAAGGAGCGACGTCGCCTCAATGATATATACAAGGACTATATGCGCGACTGTGTGGAGCGTGACTATTTGCTGGAGAAGAAGGCCGCTCAGAAGGAGTACGACGAGAAAATGATGGATCTCAAGGATAATCTGATAGCTGACTTTGAGGATCGCAAGCGCCAGATCGAAAATGAACGTTATAGCTTGGAGCTAACCAATGACTCAATGGAGATCAAGACGACGGTTACGCGCAAGCTGCGGCGTCGCCCCAATGAGCCGCTGCCGGTGATTGAGAAGCGTCGCAAGCCTGCCACCGGCCAGCTCTTGGTCTACCAGCTGGACGACAAGGAAATTGAATCCGACCTCAAGATGATACAGCGCGGCAAGCCAATGCCGCTGCAGCAGAATGGCATGGGCTCCTACACGAACACACAGCAGCAGACGCACAATCTGCTGGCCGATGCCAACAGCTACGTGGAGACGCGTATTGAGGATAATAAGCTGCTCTACGAGCGACGCTGGTTCTGTCGCGGCCAGCAGATCTATGTCGAGGGGAAGGACATGAACAAGTTTGCGGCCACCATCACGGCCATTGGGAACGAAGTTGTGCGTAATCAATTCCTACAAATCTCTCTGAACAATTCTTTATGCTAATTCCTTTACATTTTGCAGGTTTGGGTGAAGCGTTCCAACGAGAGCAAGTTCAAGATCAACATGTCGCATTTGGCCAAGGGCAAGATATCCATTAAGCGTCGATAGTCCATAATCCATAAAGCCTAGTCAAGGCCAAATTCACTTAACGCTTTAGATTAAGTCTACATTTTAATTAAAATCCTCTTAATGCAATGAAAACAACAGCTGTAAATACTGAAAACTATTGAATTTTTGAATTTTCAATGTACATTTTAGTTTGTCATGCGTCAGCTCCATCAGAGATTTTTAGAAAACCATTTGTTTAGTTTATTGTCTCCGGCTTTAAGCTATTTTCCAGTTACTGTGAGGTTTCTCATGACAATATCAATAAGTGGAAAGGTTTCTGCTTCAATTTCAATTCAAGCAGACATAAACACGCAACTAAAAGGGTGCATGCATTCGCAAGTATCCAGTTTCCAGAGGCAAACAAAGAAATAACACAATTCAAGGTCTCTTCAAGAACATTAGTCATTGGAAACCCTCTGGCTTGACAAGTCGGTTTATTCTTTTATTTACTTATTCTTTCTATATACATTTGTATATACTTTGCAATTTGAGAATTCGATATTGTTGCCCTTGCCGAACAAAATGAGCTGCTTATTAAAGTAGGCATGCATATAGTTTCTTGTCCGATTTTATTGCACTATCTATATAGTATGAGCCGATTGATAATGCATTTGACTAAACGTTGAGAAATGTCATAGTTTTTATACCCTAGCAGAGGGTAGTATTATAATTTTGTCTCGAAATGTGTAATTGACTGAAGGAGACGTTTCCGACCCAACAAAGTATATATATTCTGAATCAGCATGAATACCCGAGTCGATATAGTGATGTCCGTCTGTTTCTATGCAAACTAGTCTCTCAGTTTTAAAGCTATCGTAATGAAACTTGGCACAGACCCTTATTTTTGCTCCAGGCAGTACATATGTTGGAACCAGCCGGATCAGACCACTATAACATATAGCTGCCATGAGAATGATCGTTCGAAGACTCTGTTTTTGTATGAAAAACTTGTTTGTTTATAAAGATATTCTCACCAAACTCACCCAAACCGAATATCTGAAGAGTTAATACAATCTGACCAAATTTGGTCAAAATTGGACCATTTTATCCCATAGCTGCCATAGAATCGGGTGAAAAATTAGTTTTTGTATGAAAAACTTTTTGTATTACATCTAAACTAACTGAGGGTTTTGTTATAGTTCATATTGTTTCCTATAATTTGATCAAAGTCGGACCACGTAGCTACCATAGGAATAATCAGACGAAAATTGAGTTCTTATATATATAACTTCGGCACTTTGAAGATATCCGTTCTTTCTTGTTCATATTCCCTTTATAATATAAGTTCAAATATATATTGCAGAAGCCATAAATACAGAGATAGTTTGCATATAACCGTATATAAAATGAATAAGATAGAATAGCCAAAAAATAATCTGCAGTAATGTTAAAAATTGTTTGTGGCTGATGAAGTTTATCAATATAAATATGTACATACATAATATATATATATATATATATATATATAAGACACTTACTGATTGAAAATGAAAGCACAGCTCAAATCGTCTAATGGTTAGAAGTCTCAATTTTCACAATTGTTTCCAATTCCACCCACGGCGGCAATTGGGATCCAAGGTCAAAGTTATAATCTTTTTAAATCCAATTAGCTTCTAAGTCACTTTCAACGCTGTGCACAAAGAAAATTTGTTGCACGCTAATTGTGGAAAGTCTTCCCCCAAAGTAATTGAAATCTTTGGAATGCCAATTGTTTGTTTTTTCCTCCTACTTTCAATGAAACGAGAAATCATAAAATAGAGTGCCAACGGGTGTATTTTATTTGAGTTACATAGTATCTTTGGTATTGAAATTTATTTTGGTTAGTTATAGCTGCCAGTTGCATCCTCTTTAGTCTTTCCAGGCCCTTGAATTTCTTATAGAGTTTGGATTTGCGGCTTGTCAATCTGGTTCGATCTTACACAGGTATAGCTCGCCATCGCTGAGGATATTGCGCAAGTATTAGGTCAATCCAAGAAGCTGAAACTTGGATGCTGTAAAGAAGAAAAGCCGTGTTCGGCGTGCCGAAGACTGAATACCCTTGTGGAGGGTGAACTTGCGTCCAGGACAGCTTACAAGCAAGAGACTGTGCTTGGATATTGATCAAATTTGGTGAGCTGGTTAACAGCATGGGATAACTATGACTTGGTGAGTTTGGTTTAAAATAAAAAAGTACTTCATACAACTCGTTTTCTTCCTCCGATTTTGCCTAGGGTAGCAATAATACACACTAGCTCGCTTAGGACTAAATTTAATGAATATACAAGATATACTTAGCATATTTAACCAAACTAAGATTTTGTTTAAGATACCCTCTTAAACAAATAGGTATTTTATGCATATCCATTTTCTACCCATCCCCATTATGCAAGCCATATATTATAGTTATCCACTCCGATATCAAGATAGCTCTAAACCTGATATACTAGAAGCTTGCAGAGAAACAGACAGTTTGACTCGGCTGGTGCTGATCAGGAATATATATATATGATACTTTTGGTCGGAAAGGGCTTCTTCAATGCGTTGCAAATTTCGTGACAAAATTCAAATACCTTCTACGAGGGTATTCAGATACTATTTCTAATGAAGAAAGGGTATTCAGATACTATTCCTAATGAAGAAAGGGTATTCTATACTATACTATACTATTTCTAATGAAAACCTCGGCCATGGTCAATATAACCATATTCAATCTCCTCGGCAATATCTTTTCTTTTTGGTTATGACATATAAGTAGTATGACGATATATTAACGAATTACAATATTGCTGTTATAATCAGAAACAAAGCTGAGAAACTGAGTACTCAATACAAACTTGTACGTTGTTATAATCTATTCGAGGAAGTACATGCTTTAACGAATTTGGTTGTATCGGATAACCTGTTTAACATAAATTGGTAACACATTTCGTAACATAATTATGCTAATATTCTTTACATCAGAATGTATACGATGAGTTTCCTTATACCAGAAACGAAACGAAACGAAAGAGGAAAGAAAATGATGTCTTCTCCAAACAGGATTTGGCAGTGTTTCCCAAACTAACCAAACTAATGGAAAAATACCGAACGTGCCCATTTTGAGCGCTATCTATTATACAAAATGAAAGCTGCTCTTATGCCATTATTTTTTACCGCGTTGCCCATCTTGAAGTATTGTGGTCTTTGGTTTATCTAATGTAAAACTACACTATTTAAACATTTTTATGCGACCCACACTTTGGGAAACGAAGAGATATGGGAACATTTAAGGGAAATTCACAGATTCTGCGAATGCCTCCGTAACTATCCGACGTGCGATCTCAATATATCGTATCTGAACCCCACTTTTTACGGACAGTAGACTACAATACAATATTTTCGCGAAAGTTAGCCTATATGCTCTGTTCAGTTATCGTCACCATGTTAACCTCACATTAACATTTGCGGCCCGTTGCCCGCGCTTTTTTAAAGCATACAACAAAATAAACAATAAAAAAATGGTTACAGGATTTGTTTCACTTTGCGATTGTTTTATAATTTGATGCGTTGCATTGCTGCAATTTTCAGCTTTATAATACAAAACATACACACAGTTTGGATTTTGTTTGGGTGTTTTTCAAGTTGCAAATTGTTGAAATTGATGTTTATAATATAAAAAAAAGCCGCTTGATAGCGCGTTTATTGGCGGGAGCCGCGTCCAAAGCCGCCACGGAACTCGACCTCACCGGCGCCGGGTCCGACATCGCCCTTCTTGTCCACACCGCTGCCGCCAGGCGCGCGTCTGTAGGCAGAACGATCCTCGCCGGTCTTGGAGGCATCGGCTGGGCCGCGTGGGCCGCCAGCAGCTGGGCGCGGGCGCAGCGGCTCGGAGCGGGCTGGCCGCTTCAATGTTGAGGGCACAATCTCTGGGGGCAGATGCAGATAGCTGCGCAGCTCCTCAATGCCCTCGTTGGTCAGATACCAGTAGTAGTGTCTCCATGCGAACTGCTCCTTGACGAGGCCGCGAGAGTGCAGCGACTGCAGTGCCTTGATGACATGCAAATTGGGAATGGACTCCAGCTCCGGATGCTTCTGGGCGTGGAAATCCTTCTTGGCCACAATGACGCCCTCCTTGAAGAGGTATTCATAAATGGCGACACGATGAGCCTTTGGCATGAACATGCTGCACGAAACGAAAACAAAAAGTACAAAAAAAAATGAGAGAACTTATTAGAACTTATATGTTGTTGTTGTTGTGTTCGTCTTGTTGACAAGCCGCTGGCTTGAAATGTCTATTATTTGACAAACGTAAATCAAAATGCACATAACACGTTCAGCGACATCTGCAGCGTTAGTCGGCGCATGCACTGTCACTTCGTTTTATTTAACACTTTTTCGGATTTGCCATTAATTTACAGATTATATTTGATAATTTCACGTACTTTGCGTCTTCTATGGAGCAGAGACCGGAAAGAAAGGAAAAGCGAGTTGACAGCTGTCAGCTCTCATATACACACAGGGCTGCACGTTGCGCTAACACGTGAATGGTCAAGTGTAGCGTTGCTTCGTGGTGATCGGAATATTTGTTACCGATATTTCTAAACTTGCTCATTTGATTCTATTTCAAATGTATTCATTTTTAAAAATAGTAGCAAAAATTTATTCACAAAAATCAGCAAAATAACAACAAGAATTATCAAGTCCACTGTTTGAATTCAGGAAATATCGAAGTTACAACTTTGGGACATGGTTGTTAATAAGTTTGTGTATCCGTCTGCGTAATTTATAACATTATATTACAACTGCCTTTGGCTGCTTGGGATTTATTTATAAATATTGGTTTGGCTTATTAAAGTCTTTATTTTAAGGACACATTTATATTAAATTGAAAATAGTCAAAAGTCGTATTGCTTATGTGCACACTGGAAGGGTCAATTCTGACGTCATGAATTTATATCGAGACCTATGAGACCTATCGATAAATATTTGGGCGCCATTAATCGTTTATAACGCATCTTGGCTCTCTTTTACTCCCTGTACCCATAAAATGGGTAAATAGGGGGTATTACATCTGTGCAAATGTATGTAACAGACAGAAGGAGACATCTCCGACCCTATAAAGTATATATATTCTTGATCAGTATCAAAAGGATTTCGATTTGGCCATGTCCGTCTGTCCGTCTGTCTGTCCGTCCGTATGTATGAACGCAAGGATCTCAGCAACTACAAGAGCTAGAGACACCAAATTTGGAATGTAGGTTCCTGTATACCATACACAGATCAAGTTTGTTTCATATTTCAGATATCTCCCCCCATTTTCCCGCAAATCGATTAAAACCGTTTAACAGTAACAATTTTCAAGATATAGCTTTAAGATTTGGCATGTACAATGCTTAATCTACTCTCTTAATCTACTGTCCAAATTTAAAGTCGATCGGATAATAAACACGGAAGTTATTCACGAAAGAAGATTCTGTGATGCATCGAGAGGGGGGAAGAAGAAGCACAGCCACCAATTAAATTGCCTCGCTTGCGCTGTCGCTTTTGTCGCCTGTGTGTGTGCGTCTTTGTGTATGTGTGTATGTATGTGTAAGTGGACGTAGATGTGATTGAATGTTTTAGACCTGGGTACAGCGAGTTTCGTAGTCGGGTATACACGACTATAGCATTCTTACTTGTTTATACTGAATAACTTCCGTGTTTATTATCCGATCGAAATTTGGAAAAATTTGGACAGTAGATTAAAAGAGACTAAAGTATTGTACATGCCAAATCTTAAAGCTATATCTTGAAAATTGTTACTGTAAAACGGTTTTAATCGATTTGCGGGGGAACGGGGGGAGATATCTGAAATATGAAACAAACTTGATCTGCGTATGGTATACAGGAACCTACATTCCAAATTTGGTGTCTCTAGCTCTTGTAGTTGCTGAGATCCACGCGTTCATACGGACAGACGGACAGACGGACGGACAGACGGACATGGCCAAATCGAAATCTCTTTTGAGACTGATTAAGAATATATATACTTTATAGGGTCGGAGATGTCTCCTTCTGTCTGTTACATACATTTGCACAGATGTAATACCCCTTTTTATCCATTTTATGGGTACAGGGAGTAAAAGCTTAGGACGTGGGGATCGGGATGAATTTTCTATCCTGTTGCCTAATGTCAAGGGTATATACATACATACATGGCATCGGCACTCCGAAGATATCCATTCTATCTTGTCTTATTATTTGTTAATTTGCCGACAGTTTAGGCTTTTAATACGCAAGCGGCTTAATGCACATAGTAAGTGAGAAATATTGCTTGGCAATGAATCAACCGAGCATGGTACAAACAATGCAATTATTAGTTTCCCATTACTTGCAAAATAGGTTAGATAAGCTTGTACTTGTTATGGTCAGTGCACCAATTTTAATTGAAAATTGTATTATATATATGTATATAATTATAACAATAACCTCATTTCATTATTTTTTTCTCCCCCATTTCGCAGAAATATAAATATTATGTAGCTTATATAAGAAACTTAAAAAATGTGTAGAACTAGTTGAAGCTGTCAAAAAGATAGTAGTGCAGGAGTTAAATAAATATGCAAGATTTTAATAAACAACAAAGGCAAAAAAAATAAAAATAATGTGCCAATTTGATGACCTTGCTTAGATATGTATTTTGGTTTTTGGTAGACGAGTACGCGCTTACTGGATTGATAAGATTGCTGGCCAGACCGTTTACATATTTCGAATAATATTAAGTAGTAATATATTGTAGTTCTTACGATAAGCATTACCTGGTATCATCGTGGGACAGCACAACCCAACATGTATATTGTTGGATAGACTTAGCTTGAAATTGTTCTTTGCCTTAAATTTTCAAATGAATTGATTATGGCTGATAAATGCTAATCGTTTATAATACTTCACTAGAATTTTACAGTTCCAAAAATGCCACAATTAAAAATGGTTTAGTTGAGGGTACTCAACATAATCAGGCCAAAAAATCTTTGCAATTTCTTTAGCATGTGATTTTATTATCAATATTATCAGAAATGCCTGATGCAACTATATGTAGTCGATTTTCTAAATATGGAACAGTCCAATGGGGCATATAGTTAGTTTCATAAGTTTTCCCCAATCTGTCGTGAACTACATATGAGAAATAGTATAATATATATAATATAAGATATCTCTGAGCTTTCAAAGTTCCAAAATGCTACAATTAAGTATGATTTAGTCGAGGGTACTTCAACATAATCAGCCCAAACAAATCTTTTTTTTCTTTACCATGTGATGTTATTATAATCAGTTATTATCAATGTTATTAGAAATGTTATTAGAAATGCCTGATGCAACTATGGTAGGCGATTTGCTAAATATGGAACAGTGCAATGGGGGATATACATATGTATGTATGTAGCTTATAAGTAAGTTTTCTCAATTCTGTCGAGAACTATATATGAGAAATATTTATTTATTTATTAAGACTAACTATAAAACACTTTAAAAAGAAATACTATTTCAATTAAATATGAGAGAAGAGCGCTACAGCTCACATATAAGAAATAGAAGTTTAAATTTTAAGCTTCCCAAAACCTTTTTATACTATGTTCCCGAAGGGAACACCCCAACTCTTTCTTAGTGTAAGACGTTATTCTCTCTCATTTTAAGCATTTGGTTAAAAATGAAATCAAAACAGGATTGCTTCAAAATATGTTAGTTTAATTTTTAAACTTCCCGGAATGTTGTTAGTTCTTTTCTGGTTAAAACGTTGGAATTACCCTCTTTATGTCGCCATCTTTGTTATCTCTCTCACTGTTTATACACCTAGAGGGTTTCATTTTAATACTTTTTCGGATTGTTGTACATATATAAACATATAAAATTAAGATGGTTTTTTTTTAGAGTGTATTCATGTTAGCAGTATATTCTGGTTTCCCCTTACTCGCATACTCCCCCTATACTACTATAGTAGTATACTCGTAAATGGGCAGTCCCCAGTCATAATAAGGCCTATCAGCTGAACCTCTTGAACCCATGCGTGTGACTAAGGCAGCGGCAGCGGCAGCACCAGACGATCCAATTCAAGTTAATGTACTTGGATCTATCGCAATAAGAGTGACTGGTCATATGGCTACTCGGCACGCAGCGAGCTGGGGCGGGTTCGGATCAGAGGGGTTTTCAGCTGAATTCCAGTATGGTAGCAATGCCGTCTGTCGCCACGGTCCAATCAGCGGCCAATAGCAGATAAAGTTTAGCCGAAACAGATCGTAGCGCCAAATGAGGGCTTATCAGTGACAGCGTACGGTTTCCACACCTTATAAAAGAGCCCGCAATGGATCGCAATCCAATTTAACACCTGCAGAAGCCAACTAATATGGGTAGAATAAGCTTAACGCTACTGTTGTGCGTTTTGACGCTCTCCAGCGTTCTCGGTGGGGAGAAGGTTGGAGTATACCAGCGCATAATGCAGTTTGGGTTGGCAATGGAAAGGCAGACCCAACAGGAGGATGTCAACATAGGGGATTACCAGCGAATGACGCAAGTGCGCCATCTGGCGGTTGAGTTCTTCGACTACTACCAAAACGTTACGGCCCTGGATCTGATAATGCCCGACAAACGACTTCCGAACCAACAGGATCTACAGTGCCTAGCTGAAGTGGCCGAGCTCAGCAAGGGCATAGCATCTGGAAGTGTCTGGGCGTTGAAAAGTAAGTTATCCTATTCAGCATGTTTGATCATGCTCATGTTTTGGTTCGTGTTAAATATTTGACCCGTGAAGTGTAGTGTTGCCACTTTGAGCTCGATCAGCAGAACTAATCGCAGACTGATTGTCGCTGAGTGAGTTGACTGTCCTGCATGATCTTTTGAAAAGCATAATTTTGAAGTTGCTTGATTTGTTGACAAATATGTATTATACCATATAGTACAGCTGTAACTTAAGAGTGATAATCTTAAGTTCGAAGCTTTAGCGATTAGTTCTGCTGAAGGAGCCCAAAAATCAGCTTGTGTTTGCTGGATAAGTTTAAGTTGTACAATTTATCGAGCTGCCCTGCTAACTCGTTGAAGTGGTGCTGCTAACTTACTGGCGTGGCGTTGCCACAGTCCCGCACAATTATAACATTTCATTGAAAAGAGTTTGGTGAACTTGGACAAAAACATGCCCTAGCTAGTGTTTCTAACTGTTGTCTTCTCTTTGTGCGTGTAGTGATTGATTCCTGGGGCAAAATGCCATCGGGTCTGCTGCACGGCAATCTTAAGGATTTGGGCAACTATGATGAGTGCCTAAGGATCAACCACGAAATGGAAAGAGTAGACCAATCCCTGCGGGGCAAGTACTGCTTTGCGAAAGTCTTGTCGGCTGGTGCGCTCAGCGTTAAGACGGCTGTTTGCTTTCCCGCCTCCTGCACAGGACAACATATCGATACGCTGCTCCGCAGGCTGTTCCAGCATCTCTTTAACATGGAGATCAATGCGAATATGAAACTGATCAACGACGATGAATGCCAGACGATGGAACGTGAGCCCCTAGGTGGTCTGGCCATATTCACCATGTAAGTGCAGATGTCCCGAGCTGATTTCCAGCGACTAATGTCCTTTGCTTGCAGAGTCCTGCTTTCTGTGCTGGGCGTTGCCATGGTAGTCAGTACAGTCTACGACTACTTGTTATGTGAGGATCAGAGTGAGTTATTGTTTACCTAATCTTTATGGAGCTTATCAGCATTTGCAACCTTGTCATGTAGGGCACTTACCAGCGCTGGTCAAGGTGTTCTCAGCACGTGCCAACTCCCGTGCCCTCTTCCGCATCGCGGACAGCAAAACAAATCCAAATGTCATCGATTGCTTGCACGGAATTCGCTGCATGTCGCTTATCTGGGTAGTCTACGGCCATGGCTATATGTTCGCTGTCTTGGGACCCAATATCAACATGGTGGATGTAATGCCGGTAGGTGTACCCCAGAAGCCTCAACCAGTCTCAACCCTAACCAATTGGCTAAACTCTATTTGTCCAACTACAGTGGCATAGATCAGCCTTCAGCATGTTCATTATGCACGCTCTGTTCTCCGTGGATACCTTCTTCTTTCTAAGCGGACTACTGCTGGTAATGATCAGCCTGCGTTCCATGGAGAGGTAAGCCGACCTAGGTTAACCTATGCCATTTGGCCAGCTCAATCATTGCATTCATCGAATTCCAGAACTAAGGGAAAGATCAATGTGCCGCTGATGTATCTGCATCGCTATCTGCGCCTAACTCCCGTTGTGGCTGTAGCCATAATTGTCTACATGAGTTTACCCCCTATCCTGGGCCGTGGTCCACTTTACGTCACCTCGGTCACTGATAGTGGCCAGATCTGCAAAGATACTTGGTACTGGACTCTGCTATATGTGCAGAACTATAAGAACACCAATGATATTGTAGGTACCAGGGCACCCTTTGTAAAGGTTGTCGCAGTGACTTAACTTGAATTCTCCCTATTGCAGTGCCTGGCCCACACCTGGTATCTGGGCGTGGACATGCAGCTCTACATTATCTCACCGATTCTCCTGATATCGCTCTACAAGTGGGGCAAGAAGGCCGCTATCGCCCTCGTGGGGATCATGGTGTTGCTATCCGCGTGCCTCTTTAGCATGATGGTGGTCAAGGGCTACAGTATGTAAGTATCTTGATCCAAAGCCAGATATCGTTTATAGCCTTTATCAAGTCCTATTAGATCTATTAGTCCATCTTAAGAGTTTTAGTATGCGATCCGATTGATAAAACTTGACCAAACTACATAGAACATAGTATAACTTGCGCTTGTTGAGTTTGGTAGAGATATCTTTACAATCAGAACAGTTTTTGATACAAAAACTCATTATATATGTATATCCGATTGATTCTATGGCAGCTAGAAAATTTAGCAATGTTTAGTAAAAATCACTGATTTAGTTCCCCCATTTTTATCCATTTTATGGATACAGGGAGTAAAAAAATTAGAATTGTAGAATTTTATTGAGATATCTTGAGAAACAATAGAGTCTTTCATACAAAAACTAACTCTTGCACCGATTGTTTCAATGAGAGCCTAATTTTGTCTTATTTAATAAATATTTAGTTAACATTTACAAAGCTTAGTAAAAAGCAGAATTTCATAAGTTTTGTTGAAATATCTTGAACAGCAAAAACGATTTCATGCAACAACTCAAATTCCGACCGATCTTTACTATGGCAGTTATATTATATAGTCATACGATCCGACATACAGCTTTTAAACTAAGAGATCGGAAACTTGAATTAAGAACAAAATTGTTTTCTGTGCGTACTGAGCAACTAACGTTGTATTTCTTACAGTGCTGGCTTTGATCCCAATATGGGTAAGATATATTTTTCAACGCACACACGCGCCTCGCCCTGGATTATTGGACTGCTCTTTGGGTATTATCTCCATGTGAATCGGAACAAGTCGTTCAAGCTGAATCGCCTCACCGTCTGGCTGGGCTGGATCGTCAGCTTGGCCCTGATTTTCACCTGCCTGTTTGCAGTTTATCCCTACCCCGCAAATGCCAAGCATTTGCCAATTGTTAACGAGGCTTTCTACGTGACGCTCACCCGCATTGCCTGGCCCCTGGCCCTGGTCTGGTTGGTGTTTGCCTGTAAATACGGCTATGGGGGCATGGCCAACAGTTTCCTCTCCTCGCCGCTGTGGCAGCCGCTGTCGAAGCTCTCCTATTGCGTCTACATCTTCCACTTGTTTATCGAGGACCTCAATGCAGGTACCACGCACACCAACACCTACTTCAGCAACTATCAAGTGGTAAGCATACTGCGAACGTAAGATCTGCCAGGATCTACAAGGAACATCCTTTCACTTTCTTCTAGATGCTGAGCTTTTGGTCTGCCTTTGGCTTTACCCTTTTGTTGGCCTATTTGATGTACATTCTGGTCGAGGCACCCTTTGGAGGCTTGGAGATGTTGCTGTTCTCCAAGGGTAAGACCAGCCCAAAACCCGAGCCAGCTGCTCCAATTCAGTCGAAATTGGCAACCCCCGATCTGAACCAGGAGCGCATTGAAATTGTACCAGAGCTGGAGACAAAATCGACTGTGAATAGTTAGGTTTTAAGAAGCTAAATTACTTTTATTGCTAGACCACGAGAATTATTTATTATTATTATTTTTTTTTGTGTTTACTGTATATACAGTGAACTTAAATTATTCGATTTTACCTTTAACCGAATTGCCCGAAATCGCTTACTTCTTAATTCAGAAAAAGAGACAGAGTGAAAGAGAGAGAGAGAGAGAGAGTGCCATAGATCGAAAGACTGTTCTCTTGCATTTTATAAAATACCTTTAGTTATTTTTAATGTGTACTAAATACTTCGTACTGTATTAATACTAAATAAAGAACATTTAAGAAAAAAGTTTAATCTATTCCATGTTGGTGTAAGGTCATCCTTTCAAAACGATAGCCCGAAAACATGGACTCGATAGGGACAGCAATATGAAAGTCTGTTGCTATCTCACTTCAAACCATATAACATAACCCGTTATATACAGACCGAGCTGTCGTTAAAATGCAATAAAAAGAAAGCCTGAAAGTATGCAATGTTAAATATGCGAATTCGCATTTTACTCCCTGTACCCATAAAATGGGTAAAAAGGGGGTACTAAATCTGTGCAAATGTATGTAACAGGCAGAAGGGGACATCTCCGACCCTATAAAGTATATATATTCTTGATCAGTATCAAAAGAGATTTCGATTTGGCCATGTCCGTCTGTCCGTCCGTCTGTCCGTCTGTCCGTATGAACGCGTGGATCTCAGCAACTACAAGAGCTAGAGACACCAAATTTGGAATGTAGGTTCCTGTATAACATACGCAGATCAAGTTTGTTTCATATTTCAGATATCTCCCCCCATTTTCCCGCAAATCGATTAAAACCGTTTAACAGTAACAATTTTCAAGATATAGCTTTAAGATTTGGCATGTACAATGCTTAATCTACTCTCTTAATCTACTGTCCAAATTTAAAGTCGATCCGATAATAAGCACGGAAGTTATTCACAAAAGAAGATTCAGCTAGAGGGGGGAAGAATAAGCACAGCCACCAATTAAAATGCCTCGCTTGCGCTGTCGCTTTTGCCGCCTGTGTGCGTGCGTCTTTGTGTATGTGTGTGTGTGTGTGTAAGTGGACGTAGATGTGATTGGATGTCTTAGACCTGGGTACAGGGAGTTTCGTAGTCGGGTATACTCGACTAAAGCATTCTTACTTGTTTTTATACAAATTTTGTAATTTATTTATTTAAATTTGTTTATATTGTAATGAACTAGCATACTGCTACCACACGGCAGCTAAACTAATTTTAAATCATAAAGAATAACAAAGGGACTAACAAAATAGTGAAACATTCATTATAACAATCAAAATTATATATGACGAAATGTTAACAAAATAGCACGATATATTTACATAATAATATTAACTTTTTAAACAGGTTTCTGGAAGGCAGATCCTGTGGGTGGTGTCTTTTTAGCCTCCTTTTTCCACAATGTTGCATCAGCCGTCGTGCCAGTTGATTAGGATGCGAGCCCAACCTGGCTTTATAGTTTTCTGCATGAGATTTAATTACATCGCCAATCTTGGGAACGCCTAGATCCCTTTCTATGTCCCTAGTACGCATGTACCAGGGAGCATTGCAGATATTCCTGAGAAGCTTACTCTGTGCCACCCGAATTTTATTCAAATGAGTTTTGGCAGTGATCCCGTAGATTTGGAGCCCATACTTCCAGATCGGACTCAATATAGCTTTGTAAATGGTTACTTTACTCTGTAGGGAGAGTTTATTGCTGGGAGACAGCAGCCACGCCATTCTCGCAGCTTTCGGCAGGATCGTTTTTCTGACCATTGTCGTATGCTTACCAAACTTTAGGGATCTGTCCAAGATGATCCCGAGGTATTTATACTTTTCTTCGTGCTTGAGCACAGAGCCGAGCATCGTAATACCTGGACAGGTTCCCACTCTCATAGCGAAGGTGACATTTGCATAGCGAATTCGCTGCTATCGAAAAGGAAATCTCTTTCAGATCCACTTCGAAACTGCTTCCAAGCTAATCATCAAATGTACATGTAAAATTTGTTGGTTTAGAAATGCAAGTTTTTAGCTAGAGAATCCGAGTAAGTAGATCCTGCGAATGGGTTCGTTTTAGTCTTCTCGTCCTTACCCTAAAAGTAGTAAGTCGCCTTGTTAGCTGTAGTGTGACGCAGGCATCTACTTATGGATCCCCTGAGGGTGCCTCTCAAAGGGTGCCTCTCTAAGGGTGCCTCAATAGCAATGTGGGTCCCAGAGGCAACCAACATGGTGACGCTGAAGCCCCATCAAAATCTCGGCATCAACGAACAGGAAAGTCAGGACACAGAAACTGAAGATGTTCATACCATTTCGCAAGATGAGAAATACTTGTTCGATTGCTAGCCATCTGTGGATTGAGCAGAAAACTGTTTTCACCAACCTCGAACAGTAATTGTAAAGACTGTGCCAAATATGCAACCACAGTTCAGTCTGTTTTAACTTTTGATGTTTGCTTTTGCTTTTCATCTAAACCGGGCCATAAAATGCCAATGCTATATTATCAAAGTGATTATAAACACATTACAATCGAGTGCCGGCTACTCTATTTAGTACTAGGAAGGTTAATTGCGATTATATGTCGGTCAGATAAAGACCGTTTGTGGGGCAACGAAGGGTGTTAACACACAATCGACCTGCTTTAGCTGAGGCAACCAAGTTGAAAAGCGAAAAGCAACTTCAAAACCTTTTTGAACTTAAATTGGCACATTTTTGTACAAGTCAAGCTGGTAGTTTGACTCCGGTGGATCTTCTACGAGATATGTATATAACAGTGAAATTAAGATTTTATTTTCTTTGTTTTCAATAAGTAAATGTTTTTATTTCTAAATACTAAGGAACTTATAAAAAATGAACATGTAAATTCAAAATAAAACTACTTAAAAGATTACGTGCTCACATCCTTTGTCCCGGTGGCTTCTATTTCATACTCCCGTTGAGAAGGAGGCACCTCCTTAATAGTCTCTGGAACTGGATCGCTTGAAGCTGGCTGAGAATCGGCGGTGATCGACTCAACTGTCTTCGGGCTGGGCCTGCGACTGGAAAATATCATGCTCTCCAAGCCTCCTATGGGTGCCTCTATGGTAATGTACATCATATAGGCAGTCAACACGGTGAAGCCGAAGTCCGACCAAAGCCTTAGCATCTACAATAAGAATATTACTTAGCGGGTCCGGAGGGTACGCAATAAACTGAAATCAACTCACCACATCGTAATTTGAGAAATACGTGTTTGTTTGAGCACGCATGGCATTTAGCTCCTGTATTAATAAGTGGAACATATAGATGGAATAGGACAGCTTCGAAAGTGGCTGCCACAACGGAGATGAGAGGAAGCTATCGGCCAGTCCGCCGTAACCTTGCATACAGGCAAACACCACCCAGCACAGACCCAGGGGCCAGGCAATGCGGGTCAGGGTATAGTAGAGAGAATCATCCAGAACGTTTAAGTTAGGACCCGTCCACTTCGTATAGGGGTAAAGCGCAAACATCGAGGTGAAGAAGATGGCCAGACTAATAAGCCAACCCGTCCATACCATAAGACGATTCAGCTTGAAGGTCTTACCCCGATTCACGTGCAGGAAGTATCCAAATACTGCTCCGATTAACCAAGGGGTGGCGTGCAAGTGAGTATATAAGTAAAGCGGGCGCTGAGGTTCTTCAGAGTTTCCGATATTTCTTTTAGTGGAAGTAGAAGAAGATTAGTGTTATTTGTTCGACACGAAAAATGTATTGAACTTACTTAAAGAACATGGAGTACTTCTTGACCACCATGAGAGTAAAGAGCCAAGCGGATAATAGGAGTATGAGGACCACGATGGCGACGGCAGCCTTCTTGCCCCACTTGTAGAGCGCAATGAGAAAAATCGGAGATATAATATATAACTGCATATCCACACTAAGGTACCAGCTGTGAGGCAGACACTATGAATGGGTGAAAGATTAATAGATGTATCAGATGAAGGTTGCACTACATCTTACGACATCGAGTGCAGCATAGTTCTGTATATACAAGAGTGTCCAGAACCAAGTAGTGCCACATCCGTCGAATGCCTTGTAAGCCATGGGCCCATCGAGTAATAGAGGCATGATTTTCATATAGACCAGAATAGCTAGACCCAGAAGAGGGGTCAGACGTAGAATCCGATGAAGGTACATCAGTGGAACATTGAGCTTTCCCTTAGTTCTTTAGAATATATTGAAGAATATAGGTTATTTATTAAATAGTTTTGAAAAGCTAAGACTTACTTGTCCATAGAGCGCAGGGCAATCATAACCACTAAGAGGCCGCTCAGAAAGAAGAAAGTGTCAACAGAGAATACGGCTTCCCTTATTAGATTGGTAAAAGGTTCCTCGATCCACTATAATTCAGAGAGTTGTGTGAGATTAAATTCATACTGTGACCCCATCCAGCTTCTTACCCTTATATATCTAATAAAATTCACATTCGGCATAGCCGCACTAAAACTGTACTGGTGACCGTAAACAACCCAGATCAGGGACATGCATCGCATGCCGTGCAGACAGTTGATGACATTGGGATTGGATCTTCCATCTGTGACGCGGAAGAGTGCACGAGAAGTTGCCCGAATGGAGAAGATCTTCACCAGCGGAGGAAGTTGTTCTGCGATTGATTGAATGCCAGAGATTAGCCAAGATGGTTTTAAGGGAGAAATTACCTACTTACTTTGATCTTGGCACACGAAGTAGTCTAATAAAGTGGCCAGTGCTGCGAAGGCCCCAAATACGGATAGCAGGACACTGTAAGTCCCAAGAATAAGCATAAGTATTTCAGGTAGATTGGCGATGCAACTACTTACATTGTAAATATGGTTAGTCCATCGAGCGGTTCGCGATCGGAGGTTCTGCAACTGTTTGGATTTACCAACGGGTTTGTGTAGTTGACGTTGATCAGTTTCTGAATCACCTGATTTAGCAATGTGTCCATGTGCGCAGCTGTACAGGAGGAGGGAAAGCAAACACCTATCTTAATTGACCACGTAATATCCTGCAACTTAGTGACGGGTAGCTGCGTAAAGCAGTACTTCCCCTTCAGGGTGTGTTGGGTGCTGACTTTCTTGCTTGTCTTGATGCACTCCCCGTAGTTGCCCGGGTCAATGCGGTTGAGGTATAGAAGCCCAGATGGAATAGAGCCCCAGGAGTCGATCACTTTATACAGATAGAAAAAAACTAGAATGATTGTCTCTTAGAAACCAAGACTCTTCAAACTTACTTTTAAGAGACCAATAGCTGCCCGAGCTAAGACCGTTCATCAGCAGGCTCATATCGGCCAGGCACTGCAGATCCTGAGGGCTCGGAAGACGCGTACTTGGTATTTGCAGATCCGTAAGCGTTATATTTTGAAAATGGTTTGAGAAGTCACGGCCCAGCGACTGTAGCTTCATAAGCTGCTTATATTCTTCCGGCGCAACCCTGTTGTTTGGCGGTACCTCCGATTCCATCTCCAGGCTGATGGCGCCGATCAGCACCAGGCCGCAGAAAGAAATCAGTAGTGCTATAATGGACTTGACCATTCTGATTGGACTTCAATTGATTAGTATTTGATTTCTGGCGACTAATTCTACTTTTATATGCCTTAAATCCGAGCACAACCCGAACCCTTTTCTAGACGCTAGAGATAAGCGCTACCGTTTACTCCGAAATCCGTAATCTTCTATGTGTGAAGTGGTACGCAACTGAATTGGGGTATATCAAGATTTACATTTTTAGTGGTAAGCACAGTAACTGTAAAATCATTTGACATAAGTACATACATATGTATATTGATTACTACATTTGTTTGCAAAATGTTGCGAAACAGTTAAGTATAAATATTTTGATTATCAAATCTAACACCACATTAATCAGCCTAATATTGCCAGTTTATAAATATAGATAACTTTATAGTATTTCTAAAAATAAATATTCATTTTATAGTATAGTACAACTAGTAGTAGCACATTGTTGTTGCATGGATGAGAAAGTAAGAAATAAACAAAAATAGCTTACCACTAATTTCCTAACCGTGTCCTATGATTTGTTGTATAGGGTATGAAGAACCGATTTAACCTTCTCTCACACATTTGACCCTAAGCCACTTTCCCGTACGGGGTGACGGGCGGGAGTAAATTTTTCAAGTTGCATTCAACAGTTGTCGCCCAAGGTGCGAGTCCTAACTGATTTT
The DNA here is from genome assembly GCA_035043065.1 of Hirtodrosophila confusa. Taxonomy (NCBI): domain Eukaryota; kingdom Metazoa; phylum Arthropoda; class Insecta; order Diptera; family Drosophilidae; genus Hirtodrosophila; species Hirtodrosophila confusa. The sequence continues at coordinate 3,798,203 of JAWNNI010000085.1, read as the reverse complement.
ATTTATCTTCATCCGTATACATGTGTACTGTATGTTTTAAATTATTGAAGTAATTTATTCTCGCGTTCGCTGGTATGTTATTGACGCAAAGACAAATAGAAAAGAAGAGAAGAATGCGTCCTAAAAAAATCAATTTTTCAAATGATGAAAAAGGTTGCAAGGGTATAGGAGAGCGGGCTAGGCCGGCTAGTAGCTAATAATAAATCACTTGAATCATTATTGAGCCGTTAACTTATCATCTGAAGTGGCTTTCATCATAATCTACTCACTACTACACTTTGACTGACAGATAGCATGAGTCATATTCTCAGAGTCCTTCAAATCTTCTTTACTATACTCGTAAAGTTATAGTAGATAATTGTAAATATGTGTCCAAGTATTTTCAGTATTCCTGCGGCATGTCTCAAAGGACAACCTTAAGACAAAACCCTCCCCAACAGAACTATCAAACAGGGACCGTAAATAATGATTATGTACTCATATTTAAAAGAAAAAAATCAAATTGAAAGATAATTGATACATGAAAAAGGACTACACCAAGAGCATCCGTGTTGCCAGGACTACACACTGCTGCAATAATTTTTACTCCCAGTACCCATAAAATGGGTAAAAAGGGGGTGCTACATCTGTGCAAATGTATGTAACAGGGAGAAGGAGACATCAAATTTAAAAAGTAGGTTCCTGTATACCATACGCAGATCAAGATTGTTTCATATTTCAGATATCTTCCCCCGTTTCCCCGCAAATCGCTAAAAACCGTTTTACAGTAACAAGATATAGCTTTAAGATTTGGCATGTACAATACTTTAGTCCCGTTTAATCTACTGTCCAAATTTCAAGTCGATCGGATAATAAACACGGAAGTTATTCACGAAAAAAAGATTCAGTGCTGCAGCGAGGAGGGGGGGGGGGGAAGAAGAAGCACAGCCACCATTTAAAATTCCTCGCTTGCGCTGTGGCTCGTGTGTTTGCGTCCTTGTGTATGTGTGTGTGTATGTGTAAGTTTACGAAGATGCGATTGGAAATTTTTGCCCTGGGTACATGGAGTTTTGTAGTCGGGTATACTCGACTATAGCATTCTTACTTGTTATAAATAATTACTTATAGCCGCTACGGTCCCTGCTTTTAAGTGCAATTACTAAACCATATCATCCACCCGATTTATTGGGTAGCAGCTCACTGTTAACCCACTAATTTACTGATAGTGTGAGAAATTACGGCTAGCAAGTCCACTAGTTCAAAAGTAGTGATACAGCACGTGTTTTGGGCAATTGACTGGCAACAATAAACCCGATTTAATGACACCCCTAAACCAAAACAAAAATAGTATAGTAGAGATGGAATCGATCTTCAACAATTCTTCGTGTTCGTTAGATCTGAGAAAGTTTATTTTCTGGCTAAAATTCAAAAAATTTTTACTTTTAAAGTTTCAAATACCACAATAGGTCTAGCTTCTAGATTACAAACATTACTAATCGTTTCTTACACGGAATGTCTTTTTTGACATTACCCACTCTAAATTGACTTTGCATGTCAATTTTATAAATATTTTAAAATAACTTTTTTTGGAGCAAAGTCAGCAAACTCAGCTGCCCTAGGAACAATCGGATGAAAATTGAGTTTTTGTACAAAAACCATTGGGGTTTCATGTTACCAGGAATTCGGGTGAAATTTCAGACCAGCGGGCTAGCATAAAAAAAGCTTAGGACGTGGGATTTGGGATGAATTTTCTATCCTGCTGCCTAATTTGAACAAATTTTACTTGTTCAAAGCGTGCCTAAAGAATGATCATTGTATGAAATTGATTTAATTGCAATAGTTTCAAGCACAAATTAAACAGCGTCGAGCACTAAAATAAAATCATCCGACTCTCATTTATATTATAATTGCTGGTTAACACGACTGTTAACCACAGATGAACAATGGGAGAACGTCACTGTTAGAAATGAACTTACGTCAGCGATGTGTTTGATGTTTTTAATGGGTTTAGTTTCAATTACTCTCGTAAACTCGTCTATAGGGTTGTAATTTATTGTGACTTGCTGGTTTTGGCTGTTTGGCTGTTTGGCTGATTTAAGCGGAGTTCAACGAACTCCTAACGGACCTAACAATATCATCTATTGCGTTATATGCTTGAGTAAGTTCACCTGGCTTGTGGGTTGCTCGGTTGTAGCTTTAACAAAGCTTTTAAGCTTTTAGCAACATCAACGTTAAGCACGTTAATAGATTTGATTGCAGTCAAGGTCGAATCCGTCGCACAGTGGAGCACTCTCGTATTTTGCAGTGCAAAAACTTTCTTTTCATCACTGATGCACCAAAAATGTTATTCAAATCAAATTAAACTTAACTGAAGCTTCTTAAATATGTTTTCTCAGTTTAATATTGTTAAAAAAAGATAAATGCAGATCAGAATTATATAATTAAAAATTAACATTGTTCGAGAGATTGTAATAATTGAAATCAAGAGTGTTCACCAAGCTGAAAGACGATGGTGAAAGAACGATGGTGGCTAAGATCTTTTTGGTTAATGATTACCTCAATGTAACAAGAAATTTGTTAATAACTAAATGAAAATAAATTGAAAGTACCATATAACTGGATCACTGTGTTTTCTTATTGAATCCTAAGAAGTTAACTATTTTCAATCACATTTGTGATCTTTGAAATCTAATCTCAGACTGCGATCAACATGCATATTTTCAACAAACTGAAACTTGTGTGACAAACTTGGATTAGTTTCTGTTAAGTTTTGTGCTCCATAGTGCCTTGTTATAAGGTGACAACTTTCGAGTGCTTGAAAGACCCGCATGGGAGTATTATTATTGACGTGATTTTTGGCGAGCGTCTACTTAACACCAGAGCTACGGTTATAGCCAATCGTACTATACCTTATCGGTTATTGGCCCAATTGTGCAAAAATGAAAAGATATGACGTATAGGCCCATACACTCGCATTAAGTTTATAAAGCTGTGAAGTTGGTATAATTGAATATTAAAAGAAATAAAAAATAATAATAATATTAACAGCAAACGATGTAACATTATTTACATTTTGTTAATGATGTTAATAAACGTAATAGTATTGATTGGCAGCTCCATTAACATGGATGATATGCACATAAAGTGTGAGATATAAGAGAAACCCCCGAAATGTCACATTCGAGCATACTGGTAATAGACGTAATAGTACCTCATTATTGTGAAACAGTCGAATGTGGATGCCCGAGTACGGGACTGTTTGTATCTATCGGTCAATGCACCGATTTTATTACGAAATATGATTTCGACGTGTTTACTACAAACTCATATACTCATACTCATACTCATACTCATACTCATACCCATACCCATACTCAGTAGTTAAGAGCAGTGCCTGAGATAAACCTTAGACGAGGGGAATGCGGTTATCAAAGACTTGACTTGACGGCGATTAGAAATATGTACGAAATATCAGTAAAGTGCGGCGTTACGGCCGTATAAATAACAGCCGCATCGCCGGGCATTGTTTCAAACGGCCATGGCAATAGAAAAACTCGGTTTACTGCTGGGGTTGGCGCTCGTGCTGGGTGTTAGCCTGGCCAGCGGCTACAGCAGGGATGATCTGCTCACTTGGCTGCAGCGCAGCAATTTTGGCTACCAGGTGCTGCAACAGGCAACGAACTCAAGCACGGTTGCGGATGCGGATGCGGATGCGGATGCGAGGGCGGTGGCGGGTGTGGATGCGGATGCGGTATGTGCAGCACAAGTGCGTTTACTGTTGCAAGCTGCAGATGCCAAAGTGATTCCAGCGCTGAAAGGTGAGCTGACTATAGAACTAGAACTAGATACGAGTACCAAATATTCGGGTTTGTCTAGTTATATCCTTGCTATAACTTTGTAACTGAAAGACCCGTTTCCAACCTCAAAAAGTGTATATATTTCTGATCAACATCAATATACGAGTTGATCTAGCATTTGTCCGTCCGTTTTCATGAGCGCAAGGATCTCGGAAACTGTAAGAACGAGAGACAACAAATTTGGAATGTAGGATTCTGTATAGGTCAAGCTCACCCCCCCAATTTGATAAAAACGATTTTTAGTGATAGTTTTAAAGATATAGCGTTTTTGTTTGGCATGCATGATTTTTGGGTTCCTGAGGATAATCGAGCATACTCGACTGAAACATTCTCCCTTGCTCTGAGTGCAACTTTCTCCCATTTCTAATCGATAACTAACTGTAAACTGTAAACTATAGCTAGCTATCTCTTTTCTTTTTCACTGAACAGTGTTGGATGCCTGGGGCAAGTTTCCACATGGCCTGCTCTACGGCCATTTCAGCGACATGGGCAACTACGATTCCTGCTTGAGTCCTTCAGCTGTTGCCGCCGTCCCAGGCGCAGTATCAGCACTTACCAGGACCAAATACTGCCTGGCGCACATCCAATTCGAGGGTATTATACCCCAGGCTATACCAACCCTCAGCATACAAATTGGCGCCTGTATTCCCGCCAAGTGCAGCGGGGCAGAGCTCAATCGCTGGCTGAACGGATACCTGCAGCTGCTCTTCGAGGATGCAGTGGTCCCCGAGGCGTTGATGGTGGGGGAGGAGACCTGCGACTTGGGTCGTAGGGACCCAATGTCAGCTCTCGACTGGTTTGCTGTGTAAGTATGCCTTGTCCTAGCTCATAGCCGGAACTCTTACTAGATCTACGATTATATACACTCCACAGCGGCTTGCTCGTGTTTCTGGCTCTGCTGGTTCTCCTGTGCACCTTACTAGACTATACCAAAGGTAATGTAGATTCATAGGCATAACCTATTTAGTGTTTCGTTTCCGTATGAAATAAAAACCGCTCCTCCACTTTGAGGTTATGTTCAGATCCATTTCATCCGATAACAATTTTGTATCGGTATAGCATAACAAGAAAGTACAGTTAACTTCTGCGTGCTCATCTATCTTCATATGTATATGGCACTTTAGTTCTGACACGTTTGATGTTCATTGATATTTCTTATAAATAACTTATTTGTATTAAACAAAGCTCTTAAAAATTATATGTAATAAGTACAGCTATATTTGAACCAAGTTTGTTAATAACTTCAAGAAACAGGGTAGCAGAGTCACTAAATTTGGTTTGTAAGCTCTGAGGAGCACTAAGTGTACTTGTCTAAAATGTCCGATCTCATCTTCACAGGTCCCAGGAAGCTGCTGAGTGCCTTTTCTCTGCGCCAGAGTCTGCGACAATTACTACAGACGACAAAGACAGGGGTAACGACACCGACACATGTGATACCCTGCCTGCACGGCATACGCTGTCTGACCATCATCTGGATTATCTATGGACATGATTACATGTTTATGCTGCTGTCGCCCAATGTGAACAGCTACGAGATTATCGCCTGGGCCCAGACACCCTACTCAATGCTCCTGCAGAGCGGTACCACAGCCGTGGACACGTTCTTTCTGCTCAGCGGCATGCTGCTCGTAATGGCCACCCTACGGGAGCTGGAGCGGTAAGTTGGCAGTGTTATCCTTCTTCCTATGACTAGCCTTTGATTCTGATCCTGCAGTCAATCGGGGCGACTCAATGTGCCGCTTATGTATCTGCATCGCTTTGTTCGATTGACACCCGTTTTGGCAGTCGCTGTCCTCCTCTTCATGACGTTGTATCCCCGCCTGGACAGCGGCCCCCTGTGGCAACAATTCACCGGCTCCTATCAGTTCTGTAACGAATCCTGGTGGGCCACGCTGCTCTACGTCCAGAACTATGCGGCAGCGGGTCGCATGGTAAGTAATTAATAGATTTATCCTCAAATTCGGAGCATTAATTCATTACTTAAGCATAACTTTGACATTCTTCATTTGAGATTAGAACGATTCGCATATTCCCAGCTGGCTAATACTTCTTCTAGCCTTCAAATTTACCTTCCGGAATTAAACGGTACAAATATTAGTGGGGATTACAAGATCTGATGGCCTTAAAGGGTATCAGTTGAAAATGTAGACATATCCGACATTATATTAATTCGAATAAGAAAGATCGACAATATTCCGCATTCCTATAAAACATCAGTTATCAACCGATTGTTCCTATGGCACCTACATATGTATATGATTTTGATCAAATCAGTGCAAACTATATAAGGGATAAGAACAATCGCAATTGCTGACATTGCTTAATATATCTGTATAAACAACATTGTTTTCATCCGATTGTTTCTATCGCTATAAGATATAGTATTCAAATTGTATCAAAGCTTTCTCAACATTTAAAAAGCATACCAAGCTATATAATGTTCTGATACGACTATGACCAAAATTGTTTACCTTTTTTTAATGATTTATTCTTCTTTGATTTGGTGAGTTCGGCAAGGATATCTTCTCAACTTTTCAATTGAATGAATACAAATAACATCCCAAAGAGCCAAGCACTCCCGACCAGATCCCTCTCGTTTGTTTATCCCATAAGACTACAACTAGAAACCCTCCTGCTTACTTTCCTTAACAGTGTTTGGGCCATTCCTGGTATCTGGCTGTGGACATGCAACTCTTTCTGCTGTCGCCGCTGCTCCTGTGGCCCCTTTGGCGCTGGCGTCGTAGGGCCGCTGCCGGCATTGTGGTGCTCCTCCTGCTCCTCTCTGGCTGCGTCTTCAGCATTGTCATGTTGAATCAGCTGCACGTCTTCAAGCGCAATGGGTGAGTAATACTATCATGAGTATCAACACTATCTTTGGTGAACCGACTCGATAAAGGTCGGTTATACAGTTTTCGAAGGTTCGTTCCTTTGGCAGCTATACGAAATAGTAATCCAATCTCGACACTTCATAAATTGAGGGCATACACCAACAGGTGTACCAAGTTTGGTTGCTCTAGCTGAAAGATAAAGGCAAAAAAATTGCGTTCATACGGACAGACGGACATTTCGCAAACCCAATATATTATTTTCCCTTCGGGAACATAGTATAAGAATATTAAATATCAAAGATCTTAAGCTTGTGAAGGTATAGCCGGATTTGCGTTATATGAACCAATGGTATACTTTATTCTGTGGATATTTATGATAAGACATCTGTATTCGATTCTTCCACCAGCCAAATTGAAAAGTTCAGACATACTGCTTCCTTAAGGGAGCTTTTTATGAATACATAATGGTAAACATATATCATTCAAGCACTTAGTATTTAATACAAGCAATGTTTTTCCTGTTTATCCGGACATTCTTTTATCAGTCAGTTTAACAAACGTTTCCTTGGGGAAAGCTGTTCTATAAAAGTGCATACTAAGTAATTATAACCAATGGGAGCCTCTTGATCTTTTGAATATACTTTAATATTAATTTTAGAACATAGTAAAACTATCTAGTTAAAACCATAAACTAAATCAACGCCAAATTGGCGGCTTGGTTGCTGGTGCGTTACCACGGCGCAATTGGGCGCCTGTCCCTCCCTGGCGCTGGGCTGTTCCAGGGGCTGTTCCAGGGGCCGTTCCAGGGGCCGTTCCAGGGGCCGTTCCAGGGGCCGTTCCAGGGGCCGTTCCAGGGGCCGTTCCAGGGGCCGTTCCAGGGGCCGTTCTATTGTCCGTTCCTCCAGATGGTCCAGGCGCGCAACTCTGCGAGCGCATACGGTCCGTCATCTTATTGGCTTGTTCTTTGGGATCTGCCAATCTGGCTTTTCCTGTTTGCTTCTTCTGCTTTGCAAAACCGCCAGACGGTCCCGGGAGGTCGATTGACCGTTCCTCTTGCTCCTTGTCGCCCGGCCCAACACTTTTAGAGCGCTTAATTGACTTTATCTTATTAACTTGTTCTTCGACCTTGTTTGGTACCAATTCAGGCTGAATGGCCTCTTTGATTTCTGCAAAGTCGCCAGCTCCATCGGAGCTGTCGGCCTCTTTAACGGGCTCCTCAGGATGCTCCGCGGCTTCTATATTATCGAGTTGTGGTTTCGGTTCCTCAACCGGTGGTACATTTATCACATTTTCGTCAAACTGAAAGTATGGATTGTAGGTATAAACTCACTTTCCTACTAGGAACTACTTACATTTCGAGGTACAAAGCTTGGCACAATCTTAATCAGAAGCCGACGGATGACCCGGGGTACTTTCTCCCAGCCGAACATTATATAAATCAATGGCATTATGAAGAGGATAGCGATCCAAAGGCCTAGGGTCCACAAGCAAATATAATGCCACATCGAGTAAAGGCTGGTAGGCAGCGGCTCCTTCGGAGGAGTTTGCTTGAAGGGCCAAACCATACTCGTCGAATTTAAAAAGATATACAACTTAAATGGTCAAAAAGTGTATTGATAAAATAATTGTAGCTTTTTGGATATTTTAAAAATTTACTAGTTGCTTCTTATTTTGAAGAATGAAGAAAGTTGAATATGTATGTATATGCTAAGCTGAAGGCGAAGCCTACTATAAATTTGTCTATCCGTATTAGTTCAGTGAGCTTTCTCAACTCAACTCTCAATTCTCACCTCTCAGCATACGAGCTACCCAGTTTATCAACCATTTTCCTCCTGTTTGGAAAGGATATCCTGTTCGAAAGTTCTTTTAGTCCTTGCGATCGTTGCGCTCATAAGAACATAGAGACGGACAGGGCTAACTCGACCTGGGTGTTGATCCTGTTGAAAGATATATACATATATATTGTACTTTACCCGCTTATAGCAATTTCATATGGGAACATGGAACAAACTTACGATTAAGAACCTTAGCGCGTGATAACACAATCGATAGCCTACGATCGATACTAACCAAAAGTTCCATCGATACTTACTGTGTTACTTACCCTCTTTCTCCTCTTCTCTCGCCCCTGCAGCAACCTAGGCGGTGATAGCACTGAGATGAGAATGATATACTATACGACACACGCCCGAGCCACGCCCTGGCTGATTGGGCTGCTCTTTGGCTACTTTCTGCACACGGAGCGCGGACGAAGGCGTCGTCTGTCCTGGTGGCTGGTGGGACTGCTGTGGCTGCTGGCGCTGATCCTCCTGGGCGCCGTTATCTGGATTGTCTATCCATATACACAGCCGGGGGCGGGCGAGATGACGCCGCTGGCCGGCGCCTTCTACTTGTGCGTCAGTCGCATTGTCTGGCCCCTGGCGATTTGCTGGCTCATTTGGGCCTGCCAAGGCGGGCGAGCGGGCCCGATCAACACGCTGCTCAGCTGGTCCTTCTGGCAGCCGATCTCGAAGCTCTCCTACTGCCTCTACATCTGGCATCTGCTTGTGGAGATGCTCAATACCGGACGCATCAAGACAAGCCAACATTTCTCCAACTATGATGCGGTAGGTTCAAGTTCTAGCAGCTCCCCTTAAATGAATTACAGGGCTATCGATAGTTTCGATAGTGATAATTACAGCTATCGATAGTCTCGATAAAGATGTGCAAATCATAGAAGTATTGGCTCATTCACGTCGGTTCGATATAATCGATGTTGATTAGATATTGATACTATCGACTACTCTACTACTCTACTCATTGATTTTCTCTGCCTCTCTCCTCCAGATATTGCGCTTCTGGTCGGATTTTGGCATCACGCTCCTCATCTCGCTGGTCATGTATTTGTGCGTGGAGGCGCCCCTAGGGCGTCTGGAGCTGCAGTTGCTGGGGACCCGTAAGCCCCGCCAGACAGCACCTGCAAATAGTCCGATTACGCCCACTGTGTCTCTTGCTGTCATAACGACGCCTTCAAGCGTCTCACAACAAAATCTAGTCGAAGCTTAAGTTAAATTAGATATACATACATATATATATTTATAACTCTTGCCTAAAAGTCCTTCTTGTTATATGGAACTTAGCCCCTTATTTTAATCAAACTGCACAGGAGTGGGAGATATAGATGTTGGTCCTTTGTGGGGGAGGGGGTGGGGGTGTCCAAAAATTTTTGATGCAGATTTGTCCAGGGGGTCAACATTAGTCTGTATGCCAAATTAGGTAACTCTAACTTTGAAACTGTAGGAGATATACCCCTTGAAAAACGTGTTTTGGGGATATCATATGCCGATTTGTGGGGGTGGGGGTGGTGGGGTCAAAATTTGTTTGATGCAGATCTGTCGGGAATCTCAACATTAGTCTGTATGCTAAATTTGGTGACTATAACTTTAAAAATTAGGAAGATACAGGTTTTCCCCGAATTGCGGGGGAGGGGGTGGGGGTGGCTGTTCGATCTCGACACTTCATAAATTGACGATATACACCAACATGTGTACCAAGTTTGGTTGCTCTAGCTCAAAGATAAAGGCAAAAAATTGCGTTCATATGGACAGACGGACATTTCGCAAACCCAATATACTATTTTCCCTTCGGGAACATAGTATAAAAATGCTTCGCCTCTACCTCTGCGTGTGGAAACGAGGATTTTAATGACTATTAAAACTTGACGTGGGTACGAGACAGTATAAGTATGTAGTATTGTTAACATAAGCAATGTTTTTCCTGTCTATCCGGACTTTCTTTTATCAAAGTCAGTTTAACAAACTTTGACGTTTTCTTGGGGAAGGCTGTTCTATAAGAGAAGTGTATACTAAAAAATTATAACCAATGGGAGCCTCTTGATCTTTTTCAAACATACTTTAATATTAATTTTAGAACATAGTAAAACTATCTAGTTAAAACCAAAAACTAAATCAACGCCAAATTGGCGGCTTGGTTGCTGGTGCGTTACCACGGCGCAATTGGGCGCCTGTCCCTCCCTGGCGCTGGGCTGTTCCAGGGGCTGTTCCAGGGGCCGTTCCAGGGGCCGTTCCAGGGGCCGTTCCAGGGGCCGTTCCAGGGGCCGTTCCAGGGGCCGTTCCAGGGGCCGTTCTATTGTCCGTTCCTCCAGATGGTCCAGGCGCGCAACTCTGCGAGCGCATACGGTCCGTCATCTTATTGGCTTGTTCTTTGGGATCTGCCAATCTGGCTTTTCCTGTTTGCTTCTGCTTTGCAAAACCGCCAGACGGTCCCGGGAGGTCGATTGACCGTTCCTCTTGCTCCTTGTCGCCCGGCCCAACACTTTTAGAGCGCTTAATTGACTTTATCTTATTAACTTGTTCTTCGACCTTGTTTGGTACCAATTCAGGCTGAATGGCCTCTTTGATTTCTGCAAAGTCGCCAGCTCCATCGGAGCTGTCGGCCTCTTTAACGGGCTCCTCAGGATGCTCCGCGGCTTCTATATTATCGAGTTGTGGTTTCGGTTCCTCAACCGGTGGTACATTTATCACATTTTCGTCAAACTGAAAGTATGGATTGTAGGTATAAACTCACTTTCCTACTAGGAACTACTTACATTTCGAGGTACAAAGCTTGGCACAATCTTAATCAGAAGCCGACGGATGACCCGGGGTACTTTCTCCCAGCCGAACATTATATAAATCAATGGCATTATGAAGAGGATAGCGATCCAAAGGCCTAGGGTCCACAAGCAAATATAATGCCACATCGAGTAAAGGCTGGTAGGCAGCGGCTCCTTCGGAGGAGTTTGCTTGAAGGGCCAAACCATACTCGTCGAATTTAAAAAGATATACAACTTAAATGGTCAAAAAGTGTATTGATAAAATATGCTAGCAAATTGTAGCTTTTTGAATATTTTAAAAATTTACTAGTTGCTTCTTATTTTGAAGAATGAAGAAAGTTGAATATGTATGTATATGCTAAGCTGAAGGCGAAGCCTACTATAAATTTGTCTATCCGTATTATTTATGAAACTCAGTGAGCTTTAAATTTTCAGTTTTCTAACCATTTTCCAGTCATTACTGTTCTTCCGTTGTTTCTTTTGCAAGCTAAGCTTAACAAAACTAGTATAGATAGAAGAAGAGCTTATTTTTATTAAAATATAGTATATAATTAGATAATCAGACGAATTTGGAAGAAATAGGTAATTACCATGAAACAGACATGCGGAATTAAAAAAAAAAATAGTTGCTTTTTCAATGGTAATACTTTTAAATGTATTATTCGTTGCAGGATGAACGATCCGGAGATTGAACTCTTGCAAACAGTCACTGGCTACCATTTGAGAAGGAGCAGTCTGACGAATTAAGATGCAGATGAAGACAATAATAATAATACTTGTATCTTTGCGAAGATTACAATAGATAGAAATCTTTAGAAATCACTTTTAACTTAAAATATGGTAAGGAACCAACATTGTTTAAATATAATTAGACTGTCGAGAATATGAAATAATTCTAAAGTAAGACTGTATTCTTTGATGAATGAAATCATAGCACAAGTTCTATTCGACGCGCCACTTCACCTCTGATGCGCTAGAACCGTTTAGGAATTATAAGTGCTACTTTTGTTTTTACTCCCTGTACCCATAGAATGGATAAAAATGGATAAATCTGTGCAAATGTATGTAACAGGCAGAAAGAGACATCTCCGACCCTATAAAGTATATATATTCTTGATCAGTATCAAAAGAAAATTCGATTTGACCGTGTCCGTCTGTCCGGATGAACGCGTCGATCTCAACAACTATAGGAGCTAGAGACACCAAATTTGAGATGTAGGTTCCTGTATACCATACGCAAATCAACGATTACGCTGGATTACATATGTAATATGTGTACGAGCCCTATGTAAAAGCAAAGGGTCTTACATTGCACTCTACGCAGTGAATACCATATAGTATCATATGATTTTCATATTATGATACATCAACAACACACAACTCATCTCTAGTGCACAGTTTACAACTGATGCGACCTAGAATTCTCAAAAGGTTCTAGAGCACCAGTGGTTAGTAAATGCAGTGTTGCTAACTTTTTAGAAGAAAAAGAAGCTGTGTTTGGTGGGAACTATGCCGAAAAAAGCTGTTGGCTTAGTTCATGTTTTTATTAACATTCGTTCTACTAATGTTCAATGTTTTCGTATTTTTCCCGCAATTGGGCTTTGATAAAATCCAGATTTGGGGGGAAAAAGCTGAATTGACAACAGTGCTAGAAAGTGTGTCTTATTCCCGTTCGACCGGCCGCTCCCTGCCTTTGGGTAAGTGCTTGTGTTGTATTTTGTTATCGAGCCTTGAATATCTTCGGTATTAGTCACCAAATTGCAAGAAACGGAAAGACGACTACCTTATATAAATATATTTTGCAGAGGGCTTTATAATTGATTTATTTATTTATCATTTTATCATTATGCATTATGTGGAAATGGACTGCATTTGTGAATCGTAATCCATCGCCAAAGAGCTTAATCGGAGCTGGTGATATGTTCACTCAGTCGCATGGTCACCGCACACAGTACTCCCAGATAGAGGACGAGTCCTACATCTATGGCCAACCGCAGCTGAACACGCCGAACAGATCTGTCGCTCTGCGGCACTTCAATTAGTCAAGCTGGATGAGGATGCTGACTTCAAAGTGGGGCTAATTTATTGTGCAGTTAATTAAGTAATAAGTTAAATACAAAACGAACTCAGGTTTAACCATATTTATGTATATTTCATGCAAATAAACACTAATGTTAATTATTATTTAACGTGTTTTGGAGAAATCTTTAAATTTTCGCGTACACTTATCAAAATTCGGGTTGGCGGGTCAGCATTCAACGATAATGGGTTCATTTTATTTATCAAACTACTGTTAAAGTAGCAGGTTGAAGAAATTTATTTAGGAACACTATGCTGCTAACATTCTGTTAACTCACTGTCAGCTGACTCTAACATGCTGTTAGTCCCATGTTAACATACTGTTAACACACTGTTAACACACTGTTAACACACTGTTAACACACTGTTAACACACTGTTAACACACTGTTAACACACTGTTAACACACTGTTAACACACTGTTAACACACTGTTAACGCACTGTTGACGCACTGTTAACGCACTGTTAACACACTGTTAACACACTGTTAACATTCTGTTAACACACTGTTAACACACTGTTAACACACTGTTAACACACTGTTAACGCACTGTTGACGCACTGTTAACGCACTGTTAATACACTGTTAGCATACTGTTAATACTCTGCTAACCGTCTGTTATAGTAATGTTAACACAATGTTAACGTTCTGTTAATAACAGACTACTGTTATTTACATATTGTATAACAGTCGATTGGCTGTTATATTAATCAGCAACTGTTATATTATTTAGCGACTTTCTGCTGATTTCTGTTCGCCTGGTATTTTTTGGCATTTTCACGCTCACAAATTGGAAAGTTGAAGTCTGAAACCAAACTTCATTGACACTACCTAAACACCAGGCGAACAGAAATCAGCAGAAGGTTGCTGAGAATATGCCCCCTAAAAGTATGCTACAGTTTTTTCTTACGATTCAAAATGGCAACCTAACGATTTCTGTTGGTAATTCTGGCCGAATTCTGAATTAAGCCGAAAATTTATTCTGAAAATAATCAGTGCTCCCACCCTTGCAGCTTTCATCAATAAAAAACTATCGTTTGATTGTTTTGCGTTTATTTATTTCAATTTCAATGTTCGTAACAATAATGATAAGAATTAATTAACTAATGAATAAGATTGTACATATTTATTGTATTTATTTATTTGTAATAAAGAGAATAAGTAAGATATATATCAATTGATGTGAAATACAAACTACAATTACACTTATCATTAATTTGATATTATTTCCGTGTCGAACTATATTTTTTATTTATTTATTTATGTGTTTAAAAACAAATCATCTACTTAAAACTATATGACAAGTGTGTATCAACAATGGCTGCCAGGACCTTCAGCTGGATAACATTTTAGTGTGTACTTAAGTCTAGGGTTATTAAATCTAATTATTGTTTATTAACATTTTTAAATTGTTCGTATATACATGTCTTGTTTGCTTAAATATCGTTGTAAATCTGAGATTTTGAGAAATTTTAGAATTTTACATATGTATGTTTTCTTTTCTAATGGTGGTTAAGGCGGAGCGGGATTCTCTGATGTGTTTCATGTCAACTGTTCTATTGTTGTGGATAGTGAGAATTTGGGGGATATGTTGTTATTCAAATAGTGTTCACGGGTTAGTTTAGTGTGGTCTAATCGTAATCGTACAAGTTTGATTTGGTCAAGTCGTTTTATGTTTTGTGAGAAATCTTCCTTATGTAACTGTCTGTATATGTGTTTTCCGCGATTTTCCACGCTTTTGGGTGGAATTTTCCAAAACCCCTTAGTGTGCCTACTGTAAGAACTCTTTTATAAATATAGATAATACATTTTTAATACACAGCCAATTTGTATGGGAAATGCCTTTATGGCTATAATATGTCTACAGGGTATTTCGTTGTGGGACATTTCACTTGGAAAGTAGGGTTTGTAATTTGTGGTCTTGGAACCCAGATTCAGTACACCAGCTGCTGCACGCAACACTCGACGAGTTTTCCGTTTTCCAGTTGTCGTTACGTTGTTGTAGAAAATGAATAACTAATGGCCTTTCCCAGACTTGTCAGATTCCAGAGCAGATTAACTTTTTGTTTCTTTTGGTCAGCGCTTGAATTTTAATTTCCGTTGTGCGTTATATAAGCATTTCCCCCAAAGCGTTTTCCCTTGTGATATATTATTTTGAAAAGAGAAACAACGGCTATCTTCGGGGTCCCGTAGATATATACCCTTGCAGCAATGTTTTCTTTTTCTTATCAAAATCTACATTTTCTACCGATTGTTCCTTTGGCAGCTATATATAAATGTCGTCCGATTTTAATGAAATGAAAGCAAACTATATAAAATATAAAACAAATCGCAATTTCTTAATTCGGTTGTAATATCTGTACAATTAAAAATGTTTTTCATACAAAAACTAGTTTTTCATCCGATTGTTCCTAACGGTATAGATGTTCCTTTTGTACCATATTTGATTTGATCAGGGAAAGTGTCAAACCTATCGATCACTTGTAATAATTAGTCAGGGACCAAGTTATGACGGTGAACATAGTATTCATGTAGTATTCTGATCTTAACCAAAATCTTATCAACTGTATCTGTAGTTAAATACCGCTGTTTATTAAAATTTGGATAGAATTTCTAAATTCTAAATTATTGACCGATCATTTCTTAATGTATTGTGATTTTCATTAAATTTTGTCAATTTAAACAATGTCAACAATGAAAAGTTACTATGAGAGGTGTAAGATATACCATATTAGATATAAGATGTATGTATTAGGTTGCTTTCTACCAAATAATCTTGATATGTATGGAATATAGTTACGAGTAATCATGTAATTGATGGGTTTGAGTTGTAACATAACTGTGAAATTAGAATCCTTATAAGCCAACACAATTTTCGATATAGAGACAGACCTATATTGACTCGGCTCGCTGTTCTGATCAAGAATATATATGAATATATGCTACCTTATGTGGTGTGTTCACACTGCATGACAAAATTATGATACCCACAGGGCATGAACAACTTCCTACACACATTAGTTTCTCCTAGAGTTTTCATCTCTATAGCGTTACATAAGCCTTAATACCGAACAGACCCCAAAAATTAAAAATGAATTGTCTACAAATAATACTCTCTTAATTGCATGTTACAAACCACTTTAAGTCGTTAAAATTCACAATCAAATGTCTTTCGAATCAAACTCGAGTACTTTGCCAATTCAGCTGAGAAAACAACCAATAAACGACCCAACACAAGATCATTTGGCACTGTTTCAGATATATGTATGTACATATATATGTGGATATACATATATAAATATACATAGAGTTCGCTTATGTTGAGACATTCATATGTATATATGTATGTGGACAAGTATCCACAAGTCGCAGTTAATTGCTAAGCAAATGCATAAACATTATCTGAGCAAGTAGTAAAAGTGCGCTAGTCGAGTATGCACGATTTGGAAATACCCTATGCAATTGCAACCTTGTTAGGATGAGATTTCTTTGACAATCTCTTTGAGAAAAGTTAGTAAACATGTAAGTTCTTGTGGGTTATTTCAAAAGATATTTTTAGAAACAAACAAAATTGAATATGAAAAATTGTGCTCGCTAAATGTTGGAACCAACGCTTTCAAAAAAGAGGTTCATGAACCGAACCCGCTGATAGGGTTCGAAAATTAGAACCCAAAAGATGACATATTTTTCAATAATATTATTATATTTATATTTAATTTATATTTATCTTGATAATGTTTGAGATATATCTTAAATTTGAAAGAAATATTTCTGCAGTTGGTATTCAAGAATGCACATACCAAATTTAGTAACTTTTGAATTTATAGTTCCCGAGATCTAAGTGATTTGTATACTGATAAGCAACATTCTTGAACCGAACCCGGTGATAAGTTTGGAAATTTGAACCCAAAAGATGGTACATTTTTTAATAATACTATTATATTTATATTTAATTTATATTTATCTTGATAATGTTTGAGATATATATTTAGTTTGGAACAAATATCTCTGCAGCTTGCATTTAAGAGTGCACATACCAAATTTAATGAGTTTTAAACTTATAGTTCCCGAGATCTAAGAGATTAACAAACATTTCCACTAGCTTATGACACCCGAATGTTGCAAGCATTTGATGTTTATAGGGTATTTAAATTAAAATTAAATACAACGCGGCGAAAAAGTAACGAGTACTTTTGATGCCTGTGTTACATATTATGAGTGGTGGCACAGTGGTGCAGAGTGGTGGGCATGATGCTTACCTGTCAGCGGTACCGTTAGCCGCAATTATGCTACCCACTGTGCTGGGGTCGCACTTGTGCACCGCTGAACGAATTATGTGTATATTGAAGTGGTGCAAAAAGTAGTGCAAAAGTAATTGTAACCACGCACAGAACCCGTTGCCTGACTGGCTGACTGACTAGCTGTTGGCTGGTTAACCCGTCTAACTCGTTGCTTTTGGCCACTTAATCCACAACGCCCAGGCGCGTCGAATGGCGGCCGAGTCAAGGCAGGCAACTGCTGAGCCAGGCAGCGGCCAGTTCTGATTGGAACGCCACACAGCGCGGTTTAACCAGCGCTCAGCTCCGTTTTGTGGATTAGGATACGGATACGGACTTTGACCAGACAGGATGCGGGGCCCACATTACATCATGCTGCTGCTCGCATTGCTCTTGTGCGGCAGCCAGTGCACATTAACCGAAAGTGAACCTGGAGGTGCGGCTGCGGCTGCGGAGCGGCAGAAGCGCGGCACGGTTACCCTCGATTTTGGGCTGCTGCTGCGCAATCTGCTGCAGAAGAGCGCTCAGCTGTCCAGCGCCAAGGTGAACATCACGAGGAACATCATTGCCGCCAAGACAACGCGACGTCCGGCAGCCACAACAACAACGACAACAGCAGCGCCAGCGCCAGCTAGACCACGCAGGCCGCGACCCTACTACGGTCCTGGCTGGTGGCCGCCGCGTCCTTACGACTATTATCCTTATGACTACGATGCGGATTATGGCTATGGACCGCCAGCACCACCCGCAGCGCCACCGCCAACGCCACCACCAGCGCCTCCACCAGCGCCACCCGCAGCACCACCTGCTGCTGTGCCCAGACGTGTGCGTCCACCGCCGCATCCCCTGGGCCCCTTCTTTGCCCAGAAGCCAGGTCCTGCCTTTGACTACGACTATGATTACGATGTCGATGAACCAGCAGCTGCAGCTCCACCACCACCGCCGCCACCACCAAGAGCACGTCCGCGCCCGCGCCCACAACCACCACAACCGCCGCCGCCACCACCGCAGCCGCAGCCTCAAACAGAGCAGCCACCGCCACCACCACCCCCGCCCCGTCCACGACCACGCCCACGTCCGCGGCCGCGGCCGCAGCCGACAGCGCAGCTGGGCGATCAGCTGATCTATCAGTACGCACAACCTACTGGTAAAATTCGAAAACTTTTAACTAACTGTCGTACAATTGGATTCTCTCCAACACTTTGCAGTTACTTACTCTAAGCCCGGATCCTTCCCGGGCGAGGCTGCGACTGCTGCGGCGACTGCGGCTGCGGCTGAGGAGGCAGACGTGGCCACAATTGATGACAATCCCAGTTCCCAATCCAATGATAACGACCTACCCGACCTACCCGATGCGAGCAATCCAGGCGCGGCAGACAAGGAGCAGCCGACTGAGGTGAATCCAAGCCCATTTCTGGTTAACTACCCAGGCGATAGCCCCCCCGATGGGGATTACTATGCCCCACGACCAGCACCCAAGTTCAATCCGTTCGATGCGCCCAATGGTGGTGCGCAGGGTCTAGGATTCAACTATTTTAACAGCTTTGCGTCCCCATCAACAGGCACGCAACAGTCCAACTACTACTCGTACTTAAAGTAAGAAATCTACTTTCTTTCCTACATTTAATTTTTTTTTTTGCAACTTTCTCTGCTTTTGTACATACAATTAGTCTAAAGGAATCAATAAATATGTCGTAGTTTCTATGCCTGTGTTTTCTTTAGCATTTAGCACTCTCCATGGTCCTCCAGGTTCACTTTTAGGGGGATTTTATATTTATTTGCTACTTGGCAAACCAGTTGCTATCAACTAGGGACGAGAGCTAATCATATTTAAAATATTACAACGTTCTCTAGAGAGACTTAATCATATTTGTAATATCCTGGCCTCCTCTTTGGTCACTTTACGGATGTAAAGTTCATGTGTTGCTTACAAATAAGCAGCATAAATGATTGAAGCCCGAGGTGAGTCACATTTTGAGCTCCCTTACATCTTCCATGGTCACTTTAGTAGCCTATTTCCGAAAGAAAATCCAATTGGATAAATCAACCATAAATAAAGTATCCCAATGTCCTCCAGGGACACTTTACCAGCATGAGACGCAAATCAATCATATTTTGAATATCCTAACAATTTTATTTTTATAATATTCTCAAGAAATATCATTTAATAAGTTATTAACACATAAAACAAATTAAGAGTAGTATTTGAATAAAAAATTGTTTCATTATATATTAACATCTTTTTTTGTTTTGGTTTTGGTTTTGGTTTGTGGTTTGTTCTTTTTGTCTTTTCATTGTTTCTTGTGTTATCGATCCATTGAAATATATATATATATATATACATATCTGTATATATATATTTGTATATATATTCTTTATCTTTAAGGTTTTATCCTTTTATTAATATATTATTATGTATAATAGTTTTGTGTTTAAGTTATTTCGCTTCTTGCATCCCTATTTGGGTTCTTTGAATTTTTGGTTTTTGATAAATGAGTTGAGAATATCTTAAAATTTTGATGATTTATTAGGTAAAGTTGTAAAGTTGCTAAGTATGTAAGTATATACATAAAAATAATTAAAACTGTATGTATGTATATATCATAATGTATAATGTGTGTATATTTTAAATGTTATAAATACATATATATATTTACAAGAATCATAAACATTCAAATAAATCATATGCAGAAATTCAGTCTTATTAAATAAATAAAAAAAAACTTGGATACCTCATATAATAATGTCTGTATTAAAGTGGGAAACTGAAAAAATCAATCAATCAAACCAATTCATGAAATACAATCAATCAATCAATCAATCAATCAGATGTGACCTGTTCTGTTGCTTGGTACATATTGTGTTCAATTTAATATTAGTTTGTTTCTCAATTACTTAGTTCCCAAATCAATCAATCACTCAATCATATGAAATACAATCAACCAATAAATCAATCAGATGTGACCCGTTCTGTTGCTTGTTATTGTGTTGAATTTTATAGTTTAGTTTGTTTTTCAATTGCTTAGTAGTTCCAAAATCAATCAATCAATCAATCATCTGTGGCCTATTTCTTTCATATATTGCTTTTAGTTGCATTATTTAGTTAGTTGCTGGATTTCTTAGCAGTTCTCGTAACAATCATTCAATCAATATCAATCAAATGTGGCATATTCTGTCTCATCTGTTGCTTGGTTCTGTATTTAGTTATTTAGTTACTTTCATTTTGTGCTCTTAAGTTTCGTCGCTTTCCGCTTTCGTCGTAGTCCTTAAATGGTAGATAAGTACAGTTGGTACAGTAAGTTCAAGATGTGGTTAAAACTAACTTTGAACGAGCATACGCAGCTATGTTCCCCGTTTCTCCATTGTTATTATTAAAGCTGGCTATAAGTTTTGTCAAGTAAGTATTTTCGAAATAAAATGCATTAGTTTTGTTGACGGAAGCATTTTGTTTTCTTGTTTCGAGTATGTTTAGTATTCATTTCGTTTTCAGTTGGAACTGTAGAAAATCTATGACAATCTATCATATTATCAATCATATTATACACTGCATATAACAGTGATCTTCATTTGGTGGTACCGAAATAATCGAAAGGTGGAAGAACAAACTGTTTCAGTTTGTCGTTAGTTGGGTTCTTCATATGTATGTCATATTTCATATTTCCTATGTACTATTATATCTTAATATGTTGCACATATCATCTGGTTGTAAAACAATGTTCAACTGCATGGTAAGGATATGTTTATCGTTTTATTAATGCACGTTCTTTGACTTTTTAGTTGTATTTTGTTAACATCTTTAGCATTTGTTGTAACTGCCTCATAAAAATATACATATAGTTCCCTATGTACAGGTCGTATAATGTATTTATCATTATTTTCTTTAAATATTTCTTGATTTGTCCAGGTAAACCTATGTCGTCGTAGTTGGCTTATCAAATTATTAGAGGTGAACCAAATACTTATAATCTGTCAAGAGTCTAAGAGTTTGGTCGTGTGAGCTCTACGGAAATAAGAAGTGTGCATACCATTCCTATACATATAGTTATATAGTTGGTTGTGACTGTCTTATGGATTCGATATATGGACTTTGAAGTACATGTGTGCATTTGGCACTTAAAGTGAATGGGTGAACGAAATGATACGGAGATTAAAAAGTAAAAGGAAAATAAAACATGTGGTTAAGGGAAATTATATGATATTATATTAGTCACAATACATGTGGGTATTATGTATGTACATTTAGATATTTTGAAGTAATTTGATTTGATTTAGCATTCAGAATACACAATAATAATAACAATGATTATAATGATAATTATTAGGTAGAAATACAAGTACATTTGGTATGTAACGGGGCCAAACAACGTTCTAAATAGAATATACATAGGTACATACAAATTGAATGCTCCTTAAACCATACTTAGGAGTAGTTTGTATTGTATATGTAAATATTTATGTTTCTTCCGAAACAATCGTATTGTAGTAATTCTCTTTCGGTTTACTTTAGTTTCAAATCTTTGGTATTTGTTAGTATTTTGTTAGGATTTTCTTAAGTTTTGTGGCGAATCACGTTCTTGTAGTTTTCTTGTTACCGTTAAGAGTCTCTCTGTATGTCTGTGTGTGTGTGTGTGTGTGTGTGTGTGTGTGTGTGTGTGTGTGTGTGTGTGTGTATGTACATGTATTTGTATTGGTAATTGGTATAATTTTACTTTTGGAATAAAAGAAAAAAATACATAATTAGGTATTAAGTATTTATGAATATAAATCGTATATACTCATAATATAAGTAGTTCAAAATGTTGGTTTGCGTTTTTTTATGTAGTATATAAAGTGGAAAAAGGTATGCATTGTACTTATATAAATGTTTGTAGTTTTCATTTCATTTTATATATATTTTCTTTTATTATACATTAGGTATTTGCTTTTGCTTTTTATAGTATGTATATTTTATTGTTTGTATTTGATATTTTTTTGTTTTTTTTTTACATAAATGTTGAATTTGAATAGTTTGATTTCGATTAGTAAATATGGTAAATTTTTTGTCATTTTTGTAAAGAGATTTTTTTCTTGTTTCGCTTGCATTCGCAAAGATTTAAGTAAAGTTAATTATTGAATTACAACAAATACCGAATACCGCTTAAAATGAGTTTAGCGCGAGCCTCTAGAGTAGTAAGTGGAAACAATAACAACTTGAATATAGTATGTAAGTAGGTACTCGTAATATCGTAACTGCAACCGTGCCATAAAGCCGGTACATACATATGTATAATGCATTTATAACAACAACTGTAATGGCAATGTCAATAATCATAAATATAATACCATAGAACTGATGATAATAGAGTTTTACTTGTGCGCTCTCCTCCCGTGTCCCCACAATGCCTATAAGAACGCCCCAAGAGCACCCTATGCGGGTAGAACGAAGAGTTATAACCAGAAGACACAATAGAGCACAATCCCTACTCGAAGTCGAGCGGAAAGTTTCCCTTTTTTTTGGTTTCTCCTCAACTTTGATGTACAATATATAGAGTATACTACATTCCTGGGACTTTCCCATAAGCATACATGGCTTTCTATTTGGCGTGTGTGTGCGGGTGTGCGTGGGTGTGCGTGTGCGTGTGTGCGATTTTTGTGTGCGTAGTTCTTGGTGTATATACTGTACAATAACACACGCGCACTCACACACACACACAGTGAGTAAATACTTAAACTATTTGTATTTACTTTCGAGTATGGCAGCCTAATAAATGGCCACCAAATTTTCCTCATTTGCTCAATTTGCATATTTTGTGCTTAACAATCTCAAAAATATGTTTTCGTGCGTTTTCATCACGTTCTCCAACCGCTCAATTTCGATTGGCAACCTAACCCCAAAAACCCGAACCCAAATCCAAATCTCAAAACAATTGCCAATCGAATTTGAGCGGGGAATACCGTTACTATAGTGTTGTAGATCAATTTGAATGAATACTGTACTCGTATTCACGGTAACTGGTTCTCTATTCGAGTAATTTAGCATATTTATCTAATAACCAATAAATATGTATATATTTATGTATGTATATATGTATAATTATATATTGTATATATATATACTCGTAAGAAGTTTATAGATGCTGCTTGTGTAGCTCTTAGTGCTGCAAAGCTATCGAAGGTATCGATTGACCCCATTCTCGTTTCCAACACTGGCGATAGTTATTGATGCATTGTCTAACATTGATAGAAGTGTATATTCTTTGAATAACAATATTTATATGTACATATATATATTCAAATAGGGGCTACACAATTTAGTCGAAGAAATATGGGAGCTTTAACATGGCGGCTAGCGACTATCGAGACTATCGAGAGTTTTGCAGCACTAGAATGTATATGTGTGGGATCTTTACAGTGGTACTTCAATAGATCGTACTCACACAATAGTAGTATATCGAAATCTGTTTCACAATTCTTGAAGCTTCACTGTATGTAACGCTTGTATATATATATGTATATACTGTATCGTTAAACTTAATAATTCTAATCAATATTTACAGGTATTGGTTGCCAGCTCTATACGCATAGTTAGGTTAGTTAATTAGGTAGTTAGGTAGTTTTTTTTAGGTAGGTAGATAGGTAGGTAAGTAGATAGACTTCAATAGGTGACATATATGCATATACTTGTGAGACTCTGGTGGCTTCCCAATGGACCTGCTGGGCTACTGCTTGGGCAACTAACGATCACAGAGCGGCGGGTGCAGTGCAGCGGCGCATTGGGTAGCACCGAACCAGTTAACAGGATTGAAATAGAATTGGGAATACTTGAAATTGTGCGGAATGCTTAGTCCTCCCACTTGGGGAACTGACCCTCGTCCACAAACATGCTAAACTGTCCGGTATATTGATGTTCCAGAGTGCGTCCGGTACCGCTGCCGGAGCTGGTGCTCGTCGCGCCGGGCGCTGTTCTCGCAGCAGCCGAACCGCTGCTCGCACCCGTGCCCGAATCCTTGCCGGTCTTGCTCGCAGTTGCGGCATTTCTTGAGCTGCCCTGGGCGCCGGATGTCGATGTCTTCCCATAGCTATACCGTTGCTCTGCAGGCGAAATAAGCAAAAGGGTTACCAGAGGGCTGCTAATTTATATCTACGAGGTTGTATCAAAACATTTAAGCTATCGATAGAACCAGAAAGGCAGAAAGTGCCAAACAGACAATACTATATATGTATATATCTAATAGATATATAGTAACACAAATCGTGTCGCGAATTGGCATAACAGATTTATTTCCAATGGAATTTGAGAGAGGCTCAGTTAATATTTAATTACAACCTTTTCTGAAAATATTTCGAAATATTGGCTTAGTGAAGATCATTTTTAAAACCTAACAAAACCGATAAAAGTTATAAATGTTAAAGAAAAATGCAATTTACTTTTCAATTCGCACGCTCAACGGCAGCTGAATTTAAATCGTAAAAAATTTGTGATTGCCGGAGCGCCGATTCTTGCGATTTGAAAAGTAAATCGCAACAATGTGGGAATTGCGAAAAAGGGAGCGAGGCTGACTGGTCTTAAAAACAGATACGATAGCTCCCCTTAGAGTGTATGAAGAAAATGATATTATAATTTACTTGTGGGATGTTTTATCTCCTTGCTGGCCCAGACGGGTTCGTGCGTTTGGTTATAGGATTGCTGATCCCACACGGCCTTGTCATCCACGTTTTTGCTCTGCAAATGGAAATGAAAGGAGGGAGCAATGAGTTAAGATATCGTACTTATTGTTTAAGGACATACATAATCCTTGTCCACATGCATTTCGAGCTCGTCGCTGGTTTGCTCGAGGCTGCTGTGCGTAATGCCATAGTAGAAGTACATGATGAAGCCGAGAGACATCCAGACTGTGAACCTAATTAGAGTCAGTATGCTTAGCTTAAATATTAAATAAATATTAACAGTTATTGCGATAGCCGGAATAAATGGAAGTCCAGGCGTTAGAAACGCAAGTGCATATCTGTGAATGTAGTCGGGAAGAATCGGGAGATTAAAGTTAGAAACGCGATTCACAATTATCAGCTGGCAGCTACAAAAGAAGAGGCTGGAGTTGTAGAAGAGCTTTACCTATTCTGTGGTTGTCTCGATATAATCAATAATATCACAAATATGCCGATAAATAAAATGATATAAATGAATACGGCGAGGCCGCCGGACCAACCAATGGCAGCGAACAAATCCAAGAAGAATATGAGACCGAACATGATTCCAACTAGTTTCGTGACATACATGCCTGGTTGAGTTTCGAATACGAATACGAACGAGTTCGAGTTCGAGTTCGATTTCGAATTGGAGTTCGAGTTCGAGTGTTGATGTTGAATTTTGTCGTTTTCGATGTCGATGTCAATCGTTACGGGAGCAAAACACAAGAAATGAGAGAAAGCATAAGAGCAACAATAATAATATAATAATACTATTGAAATTTCGAATACAATTTGTTGCGACTTTGCGATCAAACACATTGGCCGCAATCACATACCACTTTCGGAGGTCGCCTGGCCGGGATTGATCCATGGAAAGAAGCCGGGGCACAAGTACGCATAGTCGTGTATCTTGCGTGTTATGAAGTTCAAGCCCATGGTATCAAAGGCGGTGGCCTGACCGGTCGGTCCAGTGGGCGCGCCATGTACGCTGCCGTAAAACTTGTTCTCCGAACGATCCGACACCAGAAACTGATCATCCCGTCCGCCCAGATAGCCCTCGGGGCTGTCATCGATAAACGAATCATCCGAGTCGGACATGCCGCGTGTCACACGCTTAATGGTCAGCTTGTTCGGCTCCAGGACCTCGGCGGGCCGGGCATGCGGATCGGTGGCGGTACCGGGCGCCAGCGGTGTGCGCAGCTGTGCCGGCAGCAGCTCCACCAGCGAAGTGCTGTGCGGCTGATAGCGCAACACCAGCACACAGGTGGAGACCAGCGTGTAGGCCAGCAGGGTGCCAATCGACATCATCTCCACCAGTATGTCCAGGCGCACGGTTAGCGCCACCAAGGCCGCAGCCAGGCCGCTGCCAAGGGTCGCCAGACCGGGCACATTAGTCCGTTGCCACAGATGTGACAGTTGCCTGCAACGAGTTGCAAGTGTTAGTTTGTACGAGTACGATTTGTAGCAGCAACTCTCTAAGCTTACCTAAATATCAAACCATCCTGGGCCATCGCATAGATCACGCGCGGCATGGGGAACATTGAGCCAAACATGGCCACTGAGAGGCCGGCTGTGGCCCCAATGGCCACCACAGCCCGACACTTTGGCGCATTCACATAGGACCACATTTGCACAAGGGCTGCTCCAACGTTGATGTGATCATACGGCACTGCAAGAGGCAAACATACAAATAACAGATCAGTCTCCTTCTTTTCAAGAACCCTCCTCACACATTACAGTTTCCTCGGTACGGCTAAAGGAATTTCTACTGTAGGGAACTGTAGAGCTGTAAAGTAGAGTTCTTCACGATTTTCTCTTTAAATTTACTCTACAGTGTAAACATTAATGTATGGCATTTACTAAGGCTGTACAGTATAAGGTCCTGTTTACACTTCTCAGGTTTTCCGACAGAGCTGCAGAGAATGCTACCGTAAAGACTTGCAAGGTGGTATAAGCCCCCTGTAGGGTGCTTTACGGTTTCTACAGTAGAGTTTTCTCCTTAAATTGACTCTATAGTGAGTTTGAATCGAGCTCCAACCCATTTGAAGCCCAAACTATTTGAAAAATCAAATCATTTACATATATACCCATTTTTACTCCCTGTACCCATAAAATGGGTAAAAAGGGGTATTACATCTGTGCAAATGTATGTAACAGACAGAAGGAGACATCTCCGACCCTATAAAGTATATATATTCTTGATCAGTATCAAAAGAGATTTCGATTTGGCCATGTCCGTCTGTCCGTCCGTCTGTCCGTCTGTCCGTATGAACGCGTCGATCTCAGCAACTACAAGAGCTAGAGACACCAAATTTGGAATGTAGGTTCCTGTATACCATACACAGATCAAGTTTGTTTCATATTTCAGATATCTCCTCCCGTTCCCCCGCAAATCGATTAAAACCGTTTTACAGTAACAACTTTCAAGATATAGCTTCAAGATTTGGCATGTACAATACTTTAGTCTCTCTTAATCTACTGTTCAAATTTCAAGTCGATCGGATAATAAACACGGAAGTTATTCACGAAAGAAGATTCAGTAATGCAGTGAGAGGGGGGAAGAAGAAGCACAGCCACCAATTAAAATACCTCGCTTGCGCTGTTGCTTTTGACGCCTGTGTGTGTGCGTCTTTGTGTATGTGTGTGTATATGTAAGTGGACGTAGATGTGATTGAATGTTTTAGACCTGGGTACAGGGAGTTTCGTAGTCGGGTATACTCGACTATAGAATTCTTACTTGTTTCATAAGACATATTGTTGAACCACTGAAGAATTAAGACTTTAGTTCCCCCAACAATTATATTTTAGTCAGTGCTGCCAAAATATACATAGAACAGTTTTTAAGCCCAAACTTCAACTGATTTTTAGAGGCTATAATACTTATAACAAGAATGAAATGTTGATCGTATTATCAAATAATTTGTATAAGAAACAAGTCTCAAGAGCGCCGAGGCTACTTATATACCCTAGCAGCAATGTTTTTTATACAAAACTCAATTTTCGTCTGATTGTTCCTATGGGAGCTATATAATAATGTGGTCCGATTTTCATAAAATTATAGAAAACTGTAAGTATAATAAAACTCTCAGTTGGTTTGGGTCTAATACAAAAGGTTGTTCATACAAAAACTCATTTTTCACCCGATCCCATAGCAGCTATGTGATATAGTAGTCCGATTTTGACCAAATTTTGTCAGATTGTATAAACTGTTCAGAGATTCGGTTTGGGTAAGTTTGTTGAGGATATCTTAGTGAACAAATATGTTTTTCTTACAAAAACCTGGTCTTCGACCGATCGTTCCCTTGGCAGCTATATGTTATAGTTCTCCGATCCAGCCGGTTCCGACATATGTACTGTCTGCAGCAAAAAGAGGGGCCTGTGTCAAGTTTCATTACGATAGCTTTAAAACTGAGAGACTAGTTCGCATAGAAACAGACGGACATCGCTATATCGACTCGGGTATTCATGCTGATTCAGAATATATATACTTTGTTGGGTCGGAAACGTCTCCTTCAGTCAATTACACATTTCGAGACAAGATTATAATACCCGCTGCTAGGGAAGTATAATACCCCTATCAAAATAATAAATACTACACTTCCGACAACCTTGAACTAATTGTACGTTCACGCACATCCTTTTAAGCCGGTGCTCCCTAAATATTGGAGCCTGTTTTGGTCTAACCTCGAGCAGGTTTCATATGGATCCGAGTCAAAGTTGAATCCGAGCTGCGTCGGTTTACTAGGACATTTGATATTCAGCTCCTGCTCTCCTCTCCACACACTTGATGTAAGCATCCAACTTCACACACATTCTATTGTGTAACTCAAGTCCTTTTATGAACCGGCCCAAATATGTACATCAAACAACCTTGGACTTATTTAATGCAATGCCCTTGATCCTTTGACATCTGTGTTCTTTTTTATAAATAAAAACAAATAGGTTTTGACCTAGCCTTGAACCGGTTTTCTTATTTTGCATTTGCCTTGAACTGGTTTACCAGGCATATATATTTTGTTAACTTTGCACCAGCGCGTAGTATGAATTAATTATTGTAACCTTGGACTAGTTAAATTCACAAATTTATCGAACATCCTTGTCGGCCTGTGCTAGTTAAGTGTGTAAAATGTTGCGGCCCAAGGACTGTTAAAACCTCTCATTTAAAGCAGCTCACATAGTTGCATCAAACAAGTGTAAAGGATTGGTATCCTTTCAATATTGTAGAGACTAAGCTCAATTGTTGTTGCATACTCACCGACTAATGTAAGGACTAGACTAACGGTGACATAGGCAATAAGGACAACGACGAGGGAGCCAACAATGGCCTTCGGAATGCTCTTCTGCGGATTGTGCGCCTCCTCGCCAGTGGTTGCGATAATATCGAAACCAATAAATGCATAGAAACATGTGGCTGCTCCAGAGAAGACCTGTGACAAGTAAAAGGGCATATCAAAGGATTATCAATTGTATATATGTATATTAAGGAGCATGCAGTACTTACGCCACTCCAGCCGTAGGGCAGAAATCCCTGATGCTCCGACCACGTTTTAGTATCCACATAGAAGAGACCAGCGGCCATAACGAACACCCACGTCGCCAGATTGATGGCATTCAGGGTGTGATTAAATATAACTGATTTGCTGGCACCCATCGCCAGCACACAGGTCATGATGAGCGTTATGCCAAAGGCTATAAAGTCAGGTGGTTTGCCTGCGCACAGAAAAAGGATATAAAAGTCAGATGTCAGTTCTAATTGAAGGTGTTCGACTAGCAGATATCCAGGCCCCGGATCCCAGAAGTTAGGCACTCTTACAAACTTAGTACGTAAGTAAATAGGTAAACCTGTCCAAAATGCATCGATATAACCATATATCAATGATCGCCTCGATATCGATACTTTCCAATATATTGTTTTTCATTTCCCATCTTCACTTTATGTGTATTCGAGTATTATACATAAAGTTTCTTCATTTTCTTGGCATTCTAAAGAGCAAGGTTAATCGACAAGTATTATCTATATTTTATATTTCTTGCTGACAATCCGTGTGCCAACAAATATCCCGAATTCAGGATTAAAACAGCTGCATTATATAATTAATATAATAGCTGCCCCTAATTTGTTCCTTTTAACTATGCGGAACCAAATTACCTTTCTCCGTGATTCTCTTATAAGAAACTCTTTAAATAATTGAAGTTACTTTCTATGCAAATTACTATTGAGAACTATTGAGAAGAACGTTGCAGTCCGACGTACCCGACAGCAGAATACTCGTTTTCAAGTCCGGTATAATTTGCTTATTTGTGGGTTCGGTAAGAGACGCGAAAAAAAATAGTCTGCATGCAAAATTTGATGACTCTACCTGTACAGGTTGATGATTTGCGCGGGAGGGGGTGAAGGTAAAACATCTTTTGATGCAGATTTGTCCAGGGCGCCAACATTAGTCAGTATGCCAAATTTGGTGACTTTGCCTCTACCTATCTGGACACTATATAAACTGAGGATATAGACCAACATGTTTACCGAATTTGATAAGGCGTGGAAGAAAAATTCCGTTCATACGGAAGGGATACTCTTCATCCCTTCGAGAGCAGAGTATAGACAGCTGCACTTAACAATAAAATAGCTGCCCTAATTTGTGCTTTTTGGTGATTCTCTAATAGAATCTCTTTAAGTAATTGAAGAAAGTTTCCATGCAAATTACTATTGATTGAATTGATAATACAAAATAGAATACAGATTAAGTGGGCACAAGTTTAGGTATATTATAAACTAAAATCTTAACTGAAGATTTTACTTAAATCTTAACTGAAGATTGTAGTTCAGGTATATTATAAACTAAAATGTTAACTGAAGAAACTGTTTAACTGTAAATGTTGTTCTAGAAATGATATAGCAAGGGCTCGCACAGCTATCCTATGTTTATTGAAACCTTTTCTTCCCCACACTATGCTAGTATAGGTAGAGCATGTAAAACCAGCTCTAATTAACTATAAGCCATCGAAAACTCACCAAATATCGTGCCAATTGACTCGCTAATCGCATTCGCAATGGCATTGCCAGTTAATGAATCAAAACTTGAACTTAACGCACAGGCACAGGCACTTGTTCCTGGAAAGAAACGCCAAGACAAGTACTCGTGTTATACTGGTTAAAAATAGATGTAGGGGGTAAGGATACTGGCTTGGAGCTGCTGGCTTACCTATTAGATATTCCAATATCATGTTCCAACCAATTATAAAAGCTACAAATTCTCCAACTGCCACATATGAATACATATAGGCTGAGCCGGATGTGTGTGGCACACGAACGCCAAACTCTGCATAGCATGCGCCTGTGGAAAGGATGCAGGATGCTAAAATTGAGATGACTTTGGTATATATTGAGACTCACCTGAGAAAATACTCGCAATCGCAGCTATAATAAAACTAATAACCACACCAGGTCCAGCCATCTTTTGTGCCACCAGGCCGGCAACGAGATACATGCCGGTGCCGCAGCAGGACCCAATGCCCAAGGATGTCAGATCGAGGGTATTGAGACATTTCTAGCATCGATTCAACAGTTGGATAATAGATGTATGCATGTAACTTCCACTTGCCTGGATATATAAATAGAGTCTTACCGTTAGCTTGGGCTTTGTCGGCTGTGCATTGCCATCCTGCAGCTGCTTCACATCCTTGGTCCGTATAAGCTTCGGCAGCAGCGTTGTGGAGCTGACACCCGGCGGCAGGGGCACCCTGAACTTGACCTAAGCAGAACAATCAATTTAAGTGCATATTATAGGAGGCTTTGCAGCGGAATCGAGTGAAATGACATTTCATAATTGCTATCCTGCCTGAGTGGACGCCAATGGATTGGAAGACGTTTTGCAAATCAACTGGTGAAAATGGCATTGAGATGCGGACAAGAAAGGAACTTGTTAAAAGTCGAGTACACTCAACACAAGCGGCCATGATAAGAGTAAATTGAAATGCCAACCGCTATCCCCCCCAAACCCAAGCCAACCCACCCCAACCTACCCAGGCATCTACTGACTGTCGTCAGCCTGCTGCAGAGACCACAAAGGCCTCACAATCGATATATTTGCAACAAGTTTTATGCGGCCTACGCAGCTCGCAGCCAGCTGAAGCTAAAGGCCATGTCCTGCCAGGATGTTGTATTTATGTGTGTGTGTGTGTGTGTGTGTGTTGTGTTCCTGTTTGCATTGCACACTCGCAGTGCAGCGGCTGTGGGCGTGCATGTTATATAACTAACGTCTCCAGCAGATGCTATCCTAAACATCAAGTGAGCCAGCCTCTTCCACCCACCGCCACTCGGTGTCCCCGCCGCTCTGATCTAATGGCGAAACTCAATGAAATTGTCCCCAGTGAAATGCAACAAGCACTTACTAAAACTCATTTCCCAACTATGAGTGGGATCCATCCCTGCAGTATCGGGTAGTGCTTGTTATTAATGGCGCTGCAAAAGGAAAAGGTCACCGCCAAGGGTGACAGCAGCGGGGGAGGAGCCACAGCAGCAGCAGCAGCAGCAGCCAGGGATGAGCTGAATGGCAAACAACAATTGCGAGGCGCCTTGTTTGTCTTCGCTTGATGATGTCCCATGTCGCAGATACTCGTACGTTTGCTAAAAGCCAGAAGGCACTCGTCAAATTCAACCAAATGAAACTCGATTCAGCCCCAGGCAGAGCAACCGACCCCTGCCCAACCCACTACCGCCCTTGTTGGTGCAGAAACCAGGCAAAGCCAAGGCTAAACATGTTGGCAAATTTTCTATTTTCGAATATTCTCATTATTTTTCATACTCAATAGGACGGGACGTATGCGCAATATGCGTATGAGTTGTACTATTCTTAGAAAAGCAATTTATGATGTACTAGCAGGAATCGGAGCATTTAACAGGATACTCGTACTAACCTATTTATGGACTCGTACTTGTTGACTAACTTATTCAATAATGGAATCTGAGCAGCTCCTCCCACACACACACACACACACAGTATATGGTTTCACACAGAAAACGTCTACTGATGAAAATCAGTTTGCAAGTTAAAATTGTTGGTTAAACTGAAATATGTAGCACAGGAAGCGGACAGTCGCCATAGAAGCAATGCGATATAAATATATACCTCCCCTACTCTCCCCAACCTACTCGGTGTTGGGGGTGTACTGTGCAAGGACTCTAAACTGGGTAACTGGGTAACTGGCCAACTGAGCAGCAACAGAGGCAGCCATAAAGATAACGCAGTTGAGTCAAAATACCCCAACCACCCTCTACCCGTTGCCCCACCCTTGGCGCTACACCGTGCTGCAGTACTGCGAATTGCGCTTTTTCATCCGCCAAATATTGTTTTTCTTCCCAGATTATCATTACGGTAATATGTTGAAAAGAGCGCTCAATGGGAATCCTAGATTAACCTTATAACCTTAAACCAATTTTAACCTTACTTCTAGAGTCGACGAAGTATGATACACACTTTCCTCTGGAATCGATTCAAGGATTCAAAACTGGTATTCGCAAGAACACAAGAGGTATTCGGAAGAATATATGTAATAAATTTAGGGAGCTTCGGAAAACAATCAAATTATGTGGCTAGAAACATTAAAATGCTGTAGGATATTAGGATGAAAATGTTAAAGTGCCCGTAGATAGTATCGTTGAAATGATATGAATAAGCTTAACTTGGACTTCATTGAAGTTTCTTCCTTAAGGTATTATGTCATGAGTGACAATGGAATAACAATCGTTCTAAAGCTCTTTTTTACAATTAAAATTTTAACGATTACAATTCATGTGGTAAGCTTCATTGTCAAAAGTTCAGTTTAACATGATAAAGTTAAAGGAAGAAACCTTAGAAAGTAACTTCAGGCTGTACAAGTTGAAGAAGAAACTTTATAAACCTGCCTTATAAGCCTGTTACGGTTTCTACTCTCGACAAGGTCTTGCGAAAGTGAATTTATATTATTAACATTAGTTTGAAGTAGGATTGCATTTACTTTCGATTAAGAGAATGTTCGATATACCATACTAACGGTCCTAATTGAAAATCTAAGCATTTAAAGAAAATTTAAATTTTCCGTAAATAGAATCCGTAGCAGGGTGAAAGTGAAAAGTTCAACATTATTCTACTAGAAGTATGTAAAGCCGGATTTTGGGCTGAATTACCATAAAATGAAAGCAAAGGTTTTTAATTCTATGCTGCTCCAAAAAGTAGGCTACAAGCTTTTCTGTGGAATTGCTTTGAATGTGGACTGCGGAACGGGCCGGCTGGAAAAATTAGCGGTTTTTTGTCCCTTTCTCCCCCCAAATGTTAGCTTTTTGTGTTGCTTTTGAGGAGCTGGCAACACTGGCTCCTGCACCCAAGCCCCTGTGCCACATGCTCACACAGGGTTTTTGTTTTTACGCTTCGGCATCGGCATTGGCGCTCGCTTAACATCGTCGCAGTCGTCGTCGCTGCTGCCGCTGCTGCTGTTGTTTGCCTGCGTTCTGACTTTGTGTATGTGTGCGTGCTTCTGTGTGTGGGTGAGCAGCGAGTGAGCAGCATTACTAGCGCCTTCACAGCCAAATGGATTTGCATAAGTCTACATACATGCACACACACACACACACACATATATACATACACACATACATATATGTGCATGTTTGCGTGAGTGTGCGTGAGACTATCATAATGGCCATTTTACGGCAAGCATTACAACAGCAAATTCTTTATTTCTATAAGACTCACACTTAAATACACACACACACTCACACGCACACTGTGTGTGTGCGCGCTCCATTTTTAGCAGTGACAGTGCGCGAAATGTACTTTTGAATATGCGATATAACTGTGCATTTAACTTACCTTTTGTAACACCAGCAAGAAATCCGATGGCTTCATTGTGTGAATGGCACTATTTGAAAATGTTTAAACGTAAATGTGTATGTATGTGTGTATGTATGTTGTTGTTGCTCTCTCTATTGCTTTGTTGTTTTGTTCGCTGTTGCTTTTGCACTTGATGTTCGCTGCTTTTGACAAGCCTGGACTTTGACCTCCCTTCTGTCTTCTTCTGCTGCGTGTTCCGCGTCCGCGTTGCTCTGTGTATGTTTATGTGTGTGTGTGTATGAGTGTTTTTGTGTTTGTGTATGTGTATGCGTGTGCGTGTGTTCGTGTGCGTGTGTGTATGTGTGTATGTCTGTCTGTCTGTCGGTCGGTCTGTCTGTCTATGAGTGCGTGCGTGTCAATGGCGGCGCAGACTTGCGCTTGTTGTTGTTGCTGCTGTTGCTATTACTGTTACTGTTGCTGTTATCGCTTTATATTTTACATTGATTTTTGTCTGCAACGTCATTCTATATTCAACAGTTTTTGAGCTTTTTGTTGTTTCTGCTGCCGCTGCGGCTGCTGTTGCTGTTGCTGTTGCTGTTCCTGCAGTTATACATTTGTTGTTATTCAAGAATTCACATATGAGCGTTTAAAGCTGCGATTTCTATATCAATTTCAGTTTCAACTTAAGTAAACCAAATTCACATTCACTTTCACTTTCACGCACATTGGCAAAGGCAGAAGCAGCACACTGACGCTGACGCTGCTGCCCCTCTGCCCAAAACTCGGACTCTGGCTCTAACTTTTGTAGGGACACACTGTCACTTTCTGTACCTTTGGTCGTCTGTCTTCCCCCTCTGCCGACCGCTTGGCCTCTTGCGTATGTCTGTGTTTGTGTGTGTTGTTGCGCGCGTTTGATTCACGTGGCCCACTCACACAGCCACACACACATAATGCATATGCAATTATTGCACACACACACACACACATACGCGCAAGATGCCCAAATTTAAAACACCAGCAACTAAATATATACATATAACATTCACACTCACACACATACGCACACAGTCAAAAAAAGCACAAGTTCAGTTAGAGGTAAAAAAAAATTCCAATTTCGCTTGCAGCGTATGGCAATTAAATGATTTGTATATATTCTTTAAATGTTTTATTATTATATTTATTTAATGCTAAAGCTGCACGCGCCTTTTGACTACAGTTTGAGACTAGGACTCGGACACGGACTCGAACTCGCTGCGGCGGTTATTCAGTGAATGAATGGTTGCAATTTTTCCGTGTGTATAACTTTTTTTTCGAGAAAAAAGATACGCTTTTCACTCCCGTTCGAGTCTTCTCTGGCTTGTGCTGCTGCCGCTACGGCTCCTGCTGCTCCTGCTTGTGCTTCTTCTTGCTCTGCTTCAGTTGCTTTTGGCGTTTCAAGAAAAGAGAAAGCATGTAAAAGCTTTCGGTGCTGCCCATTACAGCTTCAGTTACATGCATGAGAGAAAGAAAGAGAGAGCGCTCGAAGTTTGTTGCGCTTACTTTCAAGTAACCGAAGGGCTTACAAAGTTTACGAAATGTTGCCAGACCAGCAAAGCACCATTTGCGTGGGCACACTCATCTACGCATACGTATTCGCGACTGAATGATCTGGCAACTCCACGCTTGTAACGCTTATAGGCACACTTCACAAAAGCTGCACACAAAGCACTTCCTGTCTTCGGACATCATACATATGTATGTACATACACATGTATATCTGTATCTACAACAGAGTTCGCTTTGCGCGAAAGCTACAAGTTTCTCAACGAAAAGCATTGCAAACTCTCTCTCACCCTCGCACGCTCTCTCGCTTTAAAAAAGGCCGCCCCAACTCAAGCGACGCTCTAAAGTAGGCAATGGTAAATGCAACTAGCAATGGCGCAGACGCACGAGCGCCAAACTTGCGCTCTCTCTCTCTCTCTCCGTCTCTGCCCTGCACTCGCTTTCCCTCTCTCTGCCGCTTTGGTATTTGTGTGTGCATGTATGTATATGGGCATGTGTACTTTCACTATTTCTTTGTCAGTTCACCCTCAAGGATATGCAAATAACTGTGCGCTCAGTCAGCCACAAAGTGTCATAAGACCAAAGCTTATGATACTATGTGTGCACACCTGTTAT
Source organism: Hirtodrosophila confusa (assembly GCA_035043065.1). NCBI lineage: Eukaryota > Metazoa > Arthropoda > Insecta > Diptera > Drosophilidae > Hirtodrosophila > Hirtodrosophila confusa. Next base: position 3,760,956 of record JAWNNI010000085.1, on the reverse strand, counting down.
CAAATGCTCACCTCAACATGTTATTCAAACTCGCAACAGCTTTAGAATGAATGTGATTAAAGCTCTTCAAACCACATGCATGCATATGTATATGTACTTATGTATGTATATGTTTGTGTGTGTATGAATGTATGGCACATAAGTGTGTGAAGAGGATTTCAGGGTTAGGCTTGCTCGCATGTGTATTTGTTACCAACAATTTGTTGGCCTTGTAAAAGGATGTAACGCAGCTTTTAGTGCACGAGCCTACAGTCCGCTAGAGGGCGTGCCAACAATAATGTACTTAATTTTTACTCCTTACTCGGTTAATTATTATATTAACATATTTAACTCATTTTTTTAAATTTCTTATTACTTTTTGGTTCCCTTATTCAATTTAAGATTTCCTTTTCATTAACTCTTTTTTTGTCCACTTATTCATAAAGTTAAGAGCTATAAAATATTTTTGTTTTTTTTTATTTTTTTAAATTTTGCATATTTATTTCATTTGTGCGCTACTAACATACATACATACATACTTTTAAAATTACTTATATGAACTACATAGTATTCTATATAGTTACGATAAAAAGATAAGTGGAAAGGTGAAAATGATGTAAGCGACATTTTAAGGAAAAGCGATAGAAAAGCATCGTTCCCATTATCACCCCAATATATATAAATAAAGTACTTCTATTTATAAAGATAAAGGTATTTTATATCACTGATATAGTATATTTGCATATGTATTATGTATGGAGAAAATGTGAAAGAAATCTTCCTGTAAAATGTGCTTAAGTCTAAATAATGATATTATATTAGCAACTAATACTTTTGACGTTTTCTTTAGTATACTCGAACATAATTATGTGAAATGCACTATAAAAACGCACAATGGAAACTCAAAAAACAAAAAACAAAAAACTTACAGAACTGATTATTGTGATTATTTACTTTAAAAAAAGCATGAAGTAATTAGAAGAAGCTGCTTATAGAGTATAGTTAAGATGCTTGCAAGGGTTTGCTTTTAATATTCTTTGGATCCCAGCAAACTCTTAGTTCTGACTATTTGGATGAAATTGCGCAACATGCTAAAGATATAAATGTTTTTTTGGTGGCGTCAATCTACAGTAAGTTCCACTTTCATCAGCCTTGGATTGTTGTTACGCAAATAGATAGACGGTGAATACTTTTGTGTATTATTTTAGATTGAAAATTACAAATTCGGAGTGCTTTTGTCAATGGCAATTTCATTTACCTACTTTATAAGCTTGCATTTCTCCTTTACCAATTCCATCTACCTGGAATTAATAACTTTACTTACATTTACAGAGTAACACTTCTGAATAGTGGAAGAAAGCATTATGTTTAGTAAATTGGTGTAGCTATAAGTAAGATATTATAAACTAATTACCTTATATTTGAGATTGGAAAAGGAAAAGGAAAAGAATATTATTTTAGGCTATTAAACAAAACAAGCTGTATAACTTATAAATATTAGTAAGCAATAAACATTTTTTTCAATATTATATATTGTTTTTGTATAAATATCTAAAATATCTAAAAAAAATAAAAAAATTAAAAAAAAATATTTAAAATAAGCAAAATATGTTTAAAGTTTATGTTAGGATCGTCAAATTTAGTTTTTGTCTTTTTGTTGCTATATATAACTAGCTTAAGTTGCCACATTGGTAGTAGAGCTATATTTGTTAAATATAATAGTCAAATATTCACCAATAATAAAAGAAAACAATATAATATTAAACAAATATCCTTAAGCACACATTCTGACATTGTTTGTTATTAGAAAATGTATAGTTAACTAGTTTATAAGCTTGCACTGCTTCTCCCCTCTCCACCCCTCGCCTGCCTACCATTTGTAGCTCATATGTAGCATCTAATGTGCTCGCACATCCAGAAAATTTGAGTTGGGGTTCAATAAACCCCGGGGCAGGGCCCCACGAGATCGACACGACGCTAAATGTAACGCTCTTACGTACTTAATATGAAAACTGATTCCGTCTGGCGCACGAAACTGTACCGCATACATACTTACATACGTGTGCATATATGTAAATATATATGTATGTGTGTGTGTGTGTGTGTGTGTGTGTACAAAGTGTACTATTTTACGAGTGTGTGCGATCCCTACCGTTGTTAATATGCCGTTTTAAAAATAGCAACTATAAATCTTATTCGTCTGTGTTGCGCCGTTGCCATACAACGTTCGATGCTCGTTCTCGAGAGCATTTTTGAGAGACGCACCCCCTCCAGCCCCCCCACCCCCCGCGGCCTTACCCCGCGCCCTTGTAAATCTCTCCCCAAATCCGCCGCATGCACTCATCTCAACCCAGTCCATCTGCCTGTCTGTGTGTGTGTGTGTGTGTGTGTGTGTGTGTGTGTGGTTATGTGTGTGCGGAAGAAACTATTGAAACTATAATGTTACTTAAGCTGCCACAAAAGAAAAATCCTAAGATCTACGAGGAAAACAGCAGACCCCAGAGATACAGATACAGATACAGATACAGATACAGATACAGATACAGATACAGTCACCATCGTGACGATCGACAACAACGATGACAACAGCAGCGGCAACAAGGGGCATCAACAACAACAACAACAACAACAGCAACTACTACATGAACGAAGCGTAAGCAATGTTAACGAGTAAAAATCAAGAAAATTTTAGTTCTAAAAATAACTCTTGTACTCATTTTGTTTCAAAACAGAAAACAGAGCAAATAACAAGAAACAACCAAAAACCAACGAGCGCTTCAGCAACCAAAAAGACAATAGCTATAAAACGCAAAGATACTGACGATACTAGCAAGTACTGTACAGTTCCGAACATACTATATCATTTATATATATAAGACAAGTAAAGAGATGCAAGAACCTCATTATAATGTATAACTACTCAGTCCTGAACCATCGTATGCCAAAGAAAGTCAGCTAAGAATATATAGAAATGAGCAATCTTATTCTAAACACAGTCAGCAAAGTATATATATTTATGTATGTATACTAAACTGAACGATCAACAACATAATTCATTCTCATTTTATAGTTAAGAGCTGAATTGTACAAAGAGACTGTTGGTCCTTTGAAGCACACAATTGTAGGATGCTTAATATCATATCTATTGAAAATTAAGAGGAAAATATATATTTTGGGCTGCAACTACAGAAAACTGAACAAGAACAACAAAATGTTGTATATTCGTCAGTTTAGGATCTGAATATAGAGACTGTATATCATTATTGCATATAAAGAGATGAGAGAACTAATATTCTTTTATTCTGGGTGTATGACTACCAAAAAGGGAAGGATAAACAAGCTAATAAAGAGATGGGGAGTAAAGAATCTCTTTATAAATATGTAACTGCTCAAAACCTGAACTTATTCTTAGAAAGCCTGCAGAGTATATATAGAAATGGGAGTATTATATTAATATACACATAGTTTTTGGCTGCAACTACTCGTTCTAAAGAAACTCAATAGGGTAGGGTGTTGTAGGGTGCTTGTTATCACATATAGAGATGAGAAAACGAATCTTTGAATACTTCTGGGCTCTAACTATTCAAAGCTAAAAGAAAATATACAAAATATATGTATATTGCGGTTATGTCTACAGAAGATCCTAGAAAATCAACAAAATGTTGTATTTTTTCAGCTGAGGACCTGAAGAGAGACTTCATATCAATTATATTTAAAAAGATACACAACTAAACGATCTAATCCCACAGAAAGTCAACGAACTACTTAAGTTTAACATCTGAATGAGCTTACAATCTAAAGTCATTATTTTGGGTAGAACCCATAGATAAAGTCGCGTACTTTTGTGAAATTGAGAACATTGCTAATAAATTGAGTTGATCTACTGAAGTTCGAGATAGACAACTGAGAAAGGCTACAAAACACCCTTATAGAAGTGTCGTGGCTCCTGCTTATCACAATAATATGCAGATGAGGGCGTAGTGGGTTTATCTGGGTGCAATGGTCAGTAAACTATTGAGTTAAAGGCAACCCAACCACAGGGTGCACTATCGTAACTAAACGGATAGTACGACTACTCGCACTCGTACTCTTTATGTTTGTAAGTGCACACTCATACTATGTATGTATGTATGTATGTATGTATGTATGTATATATGCATGCAGACGTAAGAACGGAAAAGGCGATATTTTTGTTGGTTTTTGAATACGAGTACTTGGGGCTAGAACGAATAAGAATAACGAAAAGCATTTACAGCGCGGCTCCAGCAGCTGTACCAAAAATATAAAAAAAAATGAACAAAAAAAAAAGAGAGTGGGCATGAGAACTCGTAAAGTGAACCACATACGGCTACAGATACAAATACAGATGCAGATACAGATACAGATACATTCACTTATTTTGGATTACAAATAGAATACGATCGTTGGCAGTCATTCTATGTCTGTGTCTCTCTGTTTCCGACTATGTAGGAATGCTTGTTGTTGTTGTTGTTGCTGTTTTGTTTTATGTACATACTATAAATTAAAAATACCGGTGGGGCCCGAGTACGTAGTACGTTCCGATTCGAAATCAAACGCTTTCGAAATGATTTTCCGCGCTTCTCCACGCGTTAGCCAATAATGTAAACTAATCAATGAAGTTCAATTCCGATTGGGAACTGAATCGCTTACAATACGAGAGTAAGCACAACAGTTCCAGTCTCGAATAACGATCGGGGTCATGGGTCAATCGTTGTATGTCTTTAGTATATTCGAGTACGCGCATATTTTTTGCATTTATGCATATTCAACATTTGCATATACACCTTTAAACTGCCCACAAACTGTACTCAGCAATACTCGCCTGCGGTCGAGAGCTTTTCGCTTCTAAGGCTTAAGGCAGTTAAGCTTTAATGAGCTTTGCAGCGGCATACTAAGGAAGCTACTGGATGTAGTACATACATACATATGTATGTATTATGTGGAGATGATCTGTAACAAATTATAATAATATTCTAACTTCACCGTGTAACTGAGACACACAAAAGATCATCAACCGAGTCGCATCTGCTTGGGGTGCACACTCGTATTTACAGTGAGTACGCAAAGTAAACACACAATTTCATTTCTTGACAGAACTAACCAAAGGATTACCATTCGGCTTTATGATATTGTTATTGATTAAAAACGAATTTTCGTTTAAGAATGGTAGGCTGAATACCTTCAGTATAGAGAGCATCTTTTCACCCCCTGGATCATTAACCCGTTTAGAATTTACTGTTTAGAATAAAAATAACATCAGCCCGAAAAATAAAAGCCGATTTAAAATTATTAAAAGGTTATACTGTTGTATTTGACGGCAATGATCAGATAAGAGAGTGTAAGTATATTGTTTGTCTGATATTTATATGAGTTTGTTAAGATTAAAATATAACAAAGTATGTGTGTTCCGATGGGATAGGGTGGTACTATATTAATTTCATCAAACTCTGTGAAAAAAATAAAAATAAAAAAAATTGGAACATTTAAGGAAAATTATGTTTTGCAAAATCCTTCCGAAAGCGGAATCCTTCATATCTAACACAATTTGAAAGCTGGAGTCACTTAATTTCATACCACTGATGATCCTTTGGAGGGGAAACAGACTGACAATCAAAGGCGTTCTTCCGACTGCAACCTTCTTAGTTATGCAGGCTTGATTCCATAGCCGAGTACGCGTTCATTCCGAATTGTATTCGATTTTGTTTTTCAGTTTTCGAATGAAAGGGAAATCCTTTTACATTCTTCAAACGTTTTCCGGAATTCAGAACAGCTCTAAGATCGATTTCAAATGGTTTGAGAACAGGCCAGATTGTTACGGAAATCATTTTCAATAAAACTAGAGACCCAGGTGTATTGAAACTTTTTTTGCTGACAGTATGTTTGTATGTAGATCGAGCATACTTGCATCTATTTTTAGGCTACGATTTTTCCCACTCGCTGCTGCACAGTAATGCCCATAGGTTCCTTGTCCCTGCAGATGCACATGCCCAAGAGAGTACAGCCTCTCTCTCTCTCTCTCTCTCAATCTTATGCGCTTTCTCTATTGCTCACACACACACACACGGACCAGATGCATGCATGCATGTTTGTTTGTGTGTGGTTCCTTGGCTCGACTGTAGGGAATCAAAATCGAAATCAGATTCAGAATCAGAATCGACATAGGCCGGGCATCAGTTAACTGTCGCTACGTATTCCGTTGCTTCTGTTGCTGCTGGCGTTGTCTCTGCCTCCGATTCTATAAGTAGACATACAACATATGTATGTATATGTGTATATATATTTATATGCATACCCACACACACACACATAGGCACAATACATTTTAACACATGTGAAAAAGAGAGAGCGCAGCCGCTAGCCGCTAGCAGCGCTGCCATCACAATCTACTAAGTTAAAGCACAGCCAACAACAACGCAGTCCCGAGGAGCAGCAGCAGCGGCGGCAAATCCGATGAGCGCGAGCGTCGTCCGTCTGCCTAACGATCGTAGCAGAACTTGGCGCAATGTGTATCTGTGTCTGTGACTGCCGTTAGTATCGGCAACGGGATCGCGACGAAAAGTTCAGTTTCATTTTCGTTGCCCGTTGTCGTTGTCGTTGATCGTCGTCGTTGTTGTTGTTATTATTTTGTTTTTGCTTTGGTTAGTTGAAAATTTGTTAGTACAATTTGAATGCGCACCGAAAGGCAACCGACAAACGGACATTTGGCACAGCCGCGCAAATACATACTAACAACATACGCACACATGCTTACATGGCAATATATGTACATATGTATGTATGCACGTGTGTATGTAAATACATATGGATTTTCGATATGTAAACAGCAAGCCAATAAGAATACGAGTACGCCATAGCGGCCGCGTGAGAGAGCGAGAGAGTGAGTACCGACGGAGCGCGCGGGATCAGGCAAAAGAAAATGTGCAACAAAGTGCAAGTGCAAGAATAACCGTTCGCCAGTGTCCGTGCGTGCGTGCGTGAGTGTGTGGAATGCTCGTGCTCACGAGATAGTGCCAATTGTACTATTGTTGTTGCTGCTTGCTGGAAGCTCATAAGAACAAATTGATTCATAAAAGGAAACTGCGCTCCCATAAAAAGAAACGAAAAGCAAAGCAGGCAGCGGCTATAACCAGAGCCGCAGTCAGTTATATTTGTACTAAATATATACATACATACATATGTATGCACATACATACATGTACACATGTTATAAATACAAACATACACACGTACATACCATACATGTATGTACATACATACATACATACATACATATGTGTATAATTTTGTGCTTTACTTTTTTTTGTCGCTTTATTTTCAACTGTAGCCGATGAGCCGCAGTCCGAGGCTAAAAGGTTAACTTCTAAATATTAATAGTCGTCGTCGGTCGCCCCGTTTTGTTGTCAACAAAATACCATCCAACAACAATATATTAATAGCAAAAACAAAAATGTACAAAATAAAAAATAAAATAAAAATCGTTGGGAGAAACAAGAACCTATAGAACAGTCGTTTCAACTGCTCCGGTGGTTTGGGTGTCCAAAGTATTCTCTGATTTCTGCTCGCATTATGTTATAATGCACACTAGAGTTGTTCTTTTTGGTTCAATTCATTGAAGTGGTTCAATTTCAACTGGAAGACGCGTTCAATTGATTCGAATGCCAAAATCTTTCCGGCTTTCTTATTGTCCGTGCACTTTCAGTAATAAATTAAATTTAAACAATTCATATTCAAAGCACACAAAACGAGGCTTTCAGATCTCATATTTTGATAACAAAAATATTTCACATATTTGCCGTGATTTCCATTCCCCGTAACAATAAAGTGATTTCAGCCATTTTAACACCACACACACATACTCAACCTTTCCAACGAACTCTTCTCAAACGGGCGATTAATCGCTCGAAGGACAATCGAAATCCAATGAACGACTTTGATACTCAAATCACCTGCTCGATAATAGGGCTCAAATTACTAAATGGGCGATTAATCGCTCGAAGGACAATCGAAATCCAAAGAACGACTTTGAGACACAAATCAACTGCACGATAATTAGACTCAAATAACTTAAATGAGCGATAATCAGAGGCGCAGCTCATTCGTTTAGATTAGTTGAGCGCATCTTGACGATTCAATATACATACATACATATGTACATAAGTCTATTGCACGCACACACAAACACATAAGCATATGCATGCCTGCAATAATTACAGTGTGTGCACACCAAAAATGTGCGTTATTTTTAAAGATTTTTTTTTGGTTACGGTAGTTTTGAAATGCTAACTGCGCCAAAAGCAAGAGCAGCTAACGAAGACGCCGACAACAAAAGTGAATACTGTGAATAAAGATACCAAGCTTGAGAATTAATCTGAGTATCAACGATACGCCTTCTCAGCACAAACGGTCGCCGCTGCCGCTGCTGCTGCTGCTGCTGCACACAGCGGAGCAGCTGACGCCGCCATTGACGCCGCCGCTGTTGTGAAAAAGCTGCTGACTCAAACAAATTTTCAAATGGTAAGTAAAGCACCTACCTACAACAACAAATAATAAAAGCAATTCTCTTCGAAAGAGACTTCGAAGAGAGGGGAGAGAGAGAGAGAGTGAAGAAGCGTAGCAGGCTTGTTATGAACGTTCGCAATGCGAGAATTTTGAATGCAAAACTCCCTAGCGTCAAAGCCCCGCAGGCCCCTTACTATCCAGTTGCAAATTTTCAGTTACATCTGAATTAGAGATGAAAGCTCGTAGTATTATCTTCGAGAACTCAACCTAATACGACACCAAAATAAACAAATCAAAAAATGCAACAAGAATGTTATAGTAAAGAATACCCGACTACAAGACACCCTGTACCCACGCCAGGTCTGAATTTCCTAAACATATTTTTGCTTATATGTACACTCTCAACCATTCCCCTCAATCAGTTCAGCGGATGTGCAAGCAAGCAGTGCATTTCAAGTGCTCTGTAGCACTGAAACTAGTTTCGTGAATAACTCGTAACACTCATCTTAAATATTTCTGAAAATAAAGCAATTTTAACGTATGTCTTAACTATACCTAACTAAATCCGCTTTCGAGGAGATCCTGAAAAAATATTGTTTTTAATTTCAAATTCTTTTATTTTGAAAATCAAAAATAAACATAAAATAACAAATAAATAGAAGCAGACATCTCCGATCTTAAAGTTGCTGTGTAGGTTCTCCTATAGCTAAAACTTCATAGTATTGCCCATACTGAAAATTCCTTAACGTTCGAATAATAAAGAAAAGTCAATCAAGAAACAATCTTTTAATGTCTAACGCGGGTGAAAACATTATAAAGTGATTAATATAGACATTATGCGCTTGTTTCAAAGGTTCCCCCTATATAGTTTGATGCAAGTAAAAGGGAAAGAAAATAAAACTATTGAGACTTCTTCTCTGGGGTCTGCAAAAATTCCTTCCCTAATTCCTCACTCTACCTTTTAAACGGATAGAATGCTGAACGAATGAAGCTGCTTATTAGAAATACCTTCTTATTTATGCATAGGACAACAAAGAATATGAAAAGTAAAGCATAACAATAGAATATAGCGCAAAGCTCTAATGCAGAGGTGTTCAAGCCCTATACGCTTTTGTTTTTGTAAGCATTCATCACACACACGGTGTTTTTTGCACTAGAAAGAGCAAAACACGCACACAATCTCGTCATTTGTACTTCTACTCCTCTTTCTTTGCCTCTTCCCAAGAGCAAAGCAACAACACTTTCGAATGTTTCGTGACGCCAGCGAGCTTCAATGCACATTTTGTTGTTGTCTAGCCTGTGATTTTGTCTGAAAAAAGTTTGCAGCTGGCATTGAGAACCACTTCGAAAAATCTGTGCTTGTTACTCCCTGTACCCATAAAATGGGTAAAAAGGGAGTACTAAATCTGTGCAAATGTATGTAACAGGCAGAAGGAGACATCTCCGACCCTATAAAGTATATATATTCTTGATCAGTATCAAAAGGATTTCGATTTGGCCATGTCCGTCTGTCCGTCTGTCTGTCCGTCCGTATGTATGAACGCAAGGATCTCAGCAACTACAAGAGCTAGAGACACCAAATTTGGAATGTAGGTTCCTGTATACCATACCATATCCCGTTCCCCGCAAATCGATTAAAACCGTTTTACAGTAACAATTTTCAAAATATAGCTTTAAGATTTGGCATGTACAATACTTTAGTCTCTCTTAATCTACTGTTCAAATTTCAAGTCGATCGGATAAACACGGATGTTATTCACGAAAGAAGATTCAGATTCGAGAGGGGGAAGAAGAAGCACAGCCACTTTTGCCGCCTGTGTGCGTGCGTCTTTGTGTATTTGTGTATGTATGTGTAAGTGGACGTAGATGTGATTGGATGTTTTAGACCTGGGTACAGGGAGTTTCGTAGTCGGGTATACTCGACTATAGCATTCTTACTTGTTTTCATTTGCAAATATTAATTATAACGCTGCGCTCAAAATATTACATTTAAAAGGCGTACACACACTTGGAAATCTGTAAAATTTGATAAATATTCCTTGTTTTACCAAAAATTTAAGTAAACAAAAAAAAGGTTTTTCATTACAGATTTGCTTTCTTGAAAATGTAAATAGATTTCTTTCAGTGTACATTCAAAAATTAATAAATATTGTGGTTCTTTATATGTATTGGTGTGTGTTCTTCAGCAACAAAGGTTTTGGCACTCTTGCTAAAAGCTAAATTAGTGATTAAGCTAATCATAAATACTGCTTAAAATTTCTCGCCGTGTAGATCTCTTGCAATTTAGTTTTGAAGAACGTTTTATTCAGAAGCCTTTGCTTTATCTGTCTTTCAGGAGACGAAGAACCCGCCCACTGTGTCCAGCAGCTATCATCACCAGCGTGCGCCACGCACACCCGAGAGCTACTTCAATGTGCCGGAGTCCGTGGCGCTGCTAAACATTGTCAAGTCGGAGCGCATACAGAGCGCGTTCCAGTCGAATCGTAAGAACCATGCGAGCGTATGGGAAATGGTTGCCGAGGTGCTCAACCGGTTTAGTGCGCGCAAGCGTACGGCCAAGCAGTGCTGCAATCGGTATGAGAATCTGAAGAAAATCTACACGCAGCTTAAGAAGAATCCGGAGCGTCATGTGCGCCGCAATTGGCCGTACATGTTTCTGTTCAAGGAGATCGAGGAGCAGCGCGGCGAATGCTGGGGATCAAATGGCAAGCGTTTGGCGCTCATCTCCAAGAATCACAACGAGCTATCATATTACCAGCGTCGCCGTCAGGCGGCCGAGCTGGGCGTGCTGCTGAACAAGGACAATCTGACACCACATCAGCACAGCCTGCTGCAGAGCCTCAGCCATGCGCACTCGACAGACTCCTCGCAGAGCGGCGCCAGCAAACTGGAGCGCTTCATGCCCAATCACTTTGTGGAGACGCAGCTCAGCGAAGGACCCTGCACCAATGGGGGGCTGCCTGTTGGCCTCTCAACGAGCGTCTACGAGGACAATCCCCTGCAGCTGCAGCTGGCCGGCGCTGTGGCAGCCGCTGCTGCGGCGGCAGCTGTTGCCGCTCAGCGGCACGAGCCGCAGCTGCAGGGCAACAGCACCATGAACTCCATCAACGAGGATGAGGCACAGCACAACCACAGCCACAACCACAACCACAATCTCAGCCACAGCCACAACCACAACCACAATCTCAGCCACAACCACAATCTCAGCCACAATCAGAATCATAATCACAATGCTGCATTTAAGGATCATGGCCATGGCATCCATGAGCCGCCCGAGGCGCCAGACTTTGACAAGGACTGCAATGGGCCGCTCAACTTGCACCACAACAGCAGCAGCGCCAACAACGACAACAACATATCCATGAAGTGAGTACTAAGCTGGGTTCTTAGTCTTTTCTTGAGTACTCATACATATTCTCGATCCCACAGATCCGAGCCGCTCTCAGAAGGTGAATTCAATCCGGACGACATTCAGCTGATGCAGACCGACTACAATGGGTGAGTCAAAGCAAATTGCACTCAAAATGATTGTTAATGAATTGATGTTAATGTTATATTTTATGTGGACAGGGCACAGAACTTTTACTCGCCCAGCATTGATCCAAACATACTGCATCCGGATGTCATTGTGGATACGGACATTCTGACCGATTGCAGCTCGTCGGCATCGATGAAGAGTGGCAAGCGCAAGATGTCCACATCCACCGATGGCGATAGCACCAACTATGAGCTCATCGAGTATCTGAAGCGGCGCGAGAAGCGGGACGAGGAGCTGCTAAAGCGCATGGATGCGCGCGAGGAACGCCTAATGAATCTGCTGGAGCGTACGGTGATTGCCATTGAGACGATCGCCGCTGGCAAGACATCTCCATCCACATCTACGTCAGCACCAACTTCAGCTGCAGCTCCAGCGCCAGCGGTTGTAGCAGCTAATCCTAGCACCTCAACAGAGACAGAAGCAGCCGTCGCTCCGCCGCCGAATGAGGCTCAAACAAACCAAAGTCAATCTATGTCTCAATCTAGTGCCACTCCCGCCGACCTCGACGATGTAGACGCCATCGTTGTTGTGCCCGATGACAATAATGAGGATGAGAATCAAGCCTCAATAGCTGGCAATCCGGAGCAGGCGTAGGAATGTGACAGATTTCACGGAAAACCAACACAAGGAAACTCAATGAACACAGTGCCAAAGACGAGCCATGTCTCGAATTTCAGTGAGATTTGCAATGTTTACTTAATAGCTCATGTGCTTAAGGATTTGCATGCATATTAAGCATACGGAATCCAAAACAAATCTTTATATCTATCTTCTCTAAGTTGGAATATTGCGAATCGCAATATTTGTGCCAGCACTAACTTAATTTACATACAATACAATAGGTTAAGGTCTTATGAATCCAGAATGTACGGCGCAGACTACCCATTGATGAGCATTAGCAATCCGTTATGTACGTTATATCATTCATATATTTATCATCCTATTCGTTTTCCGAGTCATTGCATCATTTATGTAGTTTTAACTCCTAGCTACTGGCTCAATAGGGTTAGTCTGCGCTTTTGGGGCTCGGCATGCCGAAGCTATACCTTATTTTTTCATATATATATATTTTTTTTTAACAAAATTATATTTGAACTAAGTTGGAGCTAAAATGGGGCTCAAATGCATTTGTGCAGGAACATTTTAATATGTATGTATGTTATGTATACATAGATTTTATTTAATTTTTTTTTCTAATTTAGTTAAATACACAAAACCAAATTTTCTGAAAATGCTTTGCATTACTTTATTTGGGCGGTTGGGCTTAACTGACGAAATTCAAATTGCAAATCCCAACGGTGCCAGGGCTGCATATTAATCAGCGTTGGAATAATCGATAATTCGATTAATTGATGGCGAGCGAGACGCGAGTTTTATAAGCAAGCCTAAAAGTATGCTTTATTTTAGAATATTTTATTTCCATAACAAAAATGTTTATATTCAATTTATGTAGTTAATGTGGACGGAAACTGGTTAATTCTTCTAATTATAATATTCTCCGCAAGGACATTACAACTTAAATCACAGTGTAATCACTGTGATAGTGTTGAAAATATAGAGAATGAATAAAATCAAAGATGTGGTGATAAATATAAAACAAGGTAGATATAAATAATTAATTTTCTTCCTTCTTACTTTAATTCATTTTTTATTTTTCTTGAATTTCTTGCCAGGCTTGCCGGACACATTATTTTTGTTAGTCTTGGCAATTTTCTTAGTGATCATGAACTTGAGACGCTTCTTAACCACATCATAGCTCTCGCTCTCCAGCTCCGGTTTGCTGGACTTGAATAACTTGGCGCCTTCTGCAAATTAAGGGAAATGTAAATGTGATAAGCAAGTTGAGCAGGATCTGGTTAGCAATCATTTGTACCTTTTAGCCTGACATCGTTCTTGGGTATGAAGAATGTTTCCATAAAGATTTGAGGCTTCTTTTGCTGCTGTTTGCCCGATTTGTTGGCAGGTGTCTTATTTTCGTTGGTCGCCAACGGCTGCTGCTGCTCTGGCTGCTCCTGTTCGTCTTCGCTGTCGGAGGAATCATAGCTGAAGGGATTCACAGTGCCCAGAGACAGTTTGTTGGACTTAACCAATATCTTTTCATGGCTCAACTTTTCCAGCTGTTGCTGTCGCTCGGCCGCCGCCTCGTCATGGCTGCTGCCAAACATCTCCAGCAGGCTGAAGCCCTCGCCGCGCATTTTGAGCGATTGCTTCAAAGTGTCCGTGACCACATAAAAGGCGCTTTGCGAGACTGACGCTGTCGTTGCGGCGTCTTCGGTGGTAGCTGTGCCCACCTGCTGCTGCTGCTGCTGCTTGGCGTTGTCCTGCTTGTTTGGCTTAAGACGCACCAGCTTCTGGTGCTCATCTTTGGCGGGATCGAAGCGTAGCATTTTCTTGTTGGACGCTTTGTTGGCTTGTGTTTGGGTGGTGTCAATCTTGCGTCCAATCACCTGCTCAAGTATGCCCATCTGCCAGTTGCGCTCGCTGACCTCTGCGTTCTCCTGCTGATTTGTCTTCTCCTCGTCTGCCTCCTCCTCCCCATCATCCTCCTCGCCCACAAAATTGGCCGTTATACGAAAACGTGGATCCAGACTCTGTTTGCTTTGCATTTCCACCAGCCGCTCACCCTTTTTACCACTGTACTGCGGCAGCACGATCTCTTGCTCGTCCTCAGCCTCATCATCATCATCATCGAAGAGATCCATTTTAGCGCGCTGCTCCTTTTGTTTTTGCTGTTTCGGCTGCTCAGCCTCGTCCTCCTCTTCGGCATCACTGAACTTGATCCGCTTTGCCTGGCCACCTTCCATGGAGGCCAAGGCATGCTGTATAGCAGTTTTCTTTTGCTGATGCTGCTGCTTCATTTTGTTAAGCGACTCCTTGCGCTTCAGATCCGCTATTGTTGCCTTTGCGTCCAGCTGCTGCTTGTTCGCTTTCTTCCGCTCAATAATGTGCAGCGGCTTCACATCCTGCTCCTGTTGTATGACAATCTGCACAGGCCAAAAACAAAACAAAACTTTAATGCAATTGCCACAGCTGTTGTGGATGGTTGTCAGCGTACTTTGCCATTGTGTAGGGTTTGTGCGGCACGCTTCTTGGTCATCAGCAGCTCTGGAGCAACTTCGTCATCGTTGATTTCCTCATGCTCACCAAAAACGCGTCGTTTGTTCTGCGTATTCTGTGCCAGCAGGCGGGAACTGTTTTGGTTCGACTCGTTGACACTGGCCGGCGCATCGCTTTGCTGTGCCTCGTCGCGTTCACGCTTGAGACGATCCAGGAAGGACTCCTTGGCCAGCGATACCCTTAAATTGGCGCCGTGCAGTTTCTGCCAGTTGAGCTCACGAACACCTGCAGGAAATTGGCACAATTAACAATTGTACACATAGTTTTCTATGTCTGTTCAGTTTGGGGGCTTACAGTACTGTGCATCCTCCGTCTGCACGGTCACGAATGCAATATGTTTAACTTCTGTTTGCTGTTGGTCAACAAATATCTCCTTCGTCTTCAGCTCCACACGCTCCACGCTACCATAGTCTTGGAATAGTGATCGTATATCATGCTCTGTTGTCTTGGCCGGCAAGTCCGACAGGAAGAAACGTGTGCTGCCCATATTTATAAACTAAACGCTTAAAAAAAAAATAATTGAACGCACGAATCGCACGTGTAGCACCAACAACAACACAGCTATTCCCAGCAAGTGTTGTAAAATATCAATCGACAGTTGTTGAACAATCGATAAGCAGATACCCCCATTCAGTGTTGCTCTCTCAGTTGCGGAAAACTTCATAACTTGGCCATCATATTTTCAAATTTAACACTGAACAATAAAAATAAAGTGATTTGCAATGTAATCATGTAGTTTCGATAATATGTGCTATTATCTGCTCTGGTAATATTTTGGAGCACCAAACAAAATACTAAATGTTACAATAAATATAAAGCTAGGAATTCAGCTTTCCATTTTGCAGCCATTTAAATTTTTAGTATGGCGGCATATTTTTCTTCTTGGAAGTTCATGACGTGACATTAATCGAACTATCGGGATGCAATCGCATAGTTTCGATAATTCTTGCTGCAACACACACACACATATACACCAACACAGCCAGATTTTATTATTTATTTTTGTTTTCTGCTGTGCTTATTTTATAGCGCCAAAGATACAACTAAATCTCACAAATATATATATAAATATATATATATATATATATAATAAAGAATGGAGAAAATCAATTCAACGGCCTTAGAGAAATGGGGCTTCCCATTGCAGGAGCTGTATCGTCTTGCGTTTACATTCTACAAACGTAAGAGGAACGCAAAATTGTGCATTAACCGCATTAACAATGAATTTATGTGGCTTCATCTAAACACACACTCGTTTCAGAGAATTCGGGCAAAGCCATACACCTCTCCTACGAGGACAACCTGAAACTGATAGCGTTCAAGCAACAAGCATCGCTTGGACCATTCAATACAAATCATGTGCCGGCATTGGGAGTGCTGGACGTGATCGGGCGGGATAGACAGCAGCACTGGCAGCTGCTGGGCGAGATAACACGGGAACAGGCAATGGAAGGCTTCATCGATTTGCTAGATACCATGTGCAGTGCCTTTCGACCCTACATTGAGGCCGTGCGCCAGAATCGGGATGAGACACTCAAAACCGAGCTACGGCGCATGGAGCAGGAGAAGGAAGTGCGTCAGAAGCGCGAACGCGAACAACAGGAGATGCTTGAGGAGGGATATAAGGAGGAATTGCAACGGCGTCAACTGCAGGACGCGCTCAACAAGCAAACTTACCAACAGTTTAAGGTAAAACCCTTTCCGACACACGCAATCGATTTTTTTTTTGTATACCACGTACACAATATTCTTTTAAATGGGGTATACCAATTCATCGGCGGCTTAAGTTACGTGTATTCTACACGAAACCTATCGAACCTGAGTCCGATACAGATTTTGATACATACAAATTGGCAACGCCACGTCATTAAGTTGGCAACACCTTACCGCTGAGCTGCCAGGCCGTCTCAAAATCATATGCAATTGTCGACAAGTTGGCAGTACTAAAATTCTGTTGTCATTGCAAATGATTGCTAACTGCAAGATAAATCTTGCAAGATAAGGACTACCATAGTCGAGTATAACGTTATCGTTAACATGAGAAAACGGACTGGAGGTCTTTAAATTATTACAATTTATAATATACAGGACATAGTTTTAGTCCTGGTTATATCTCTAAAATTTGAATACAAATGAACTAGTATAAACCAAGGGAAGTTTACTCTACCGACTCTAACGAGGGTCCCATTTTCCTATCCTGGTGATGGGGCTGCCGTCTCAAAGAATCCATTAACCACTTACCGGAGACGCTTTTCGTATATTTGCCGTTTCTTTACTTTTGGTGTTATTTATAAACCCATCATCGATACTATTACTTGTCTGAAATATTTTCGGGTATAAGCGTCCTTAAACTTCAAAATTCTAGGAAAAGATGTTAAGAATGTTAATAGATATCGGTAATCTGGATAGTTTTGTAGCACCAGCATGCGTTAAGCCTTGCTGCAGGGTATGCTCATAGTCGAGCACTCTGCTACTGTCCGACCATCAATCGAGACAGTTAATATATGGGGTTAGACACTTGCACCTGTTGTTGTCAGCCCGACGCCGTCAATTTGTCAATAATAAATGTACACAGAATATAATTGTCGGCGTTGGCGGCGACATTGAGTCGAATGAGGTCACGACCCAGTTTGCGCAAACTTCAAGGATACCCGATGCCAGACGAATGTTAATGCTTTCTTTTGCTTGCGTGTTGCCTGTTGTCTTCCTTTCACCCAGCTGTACGCCGAGAAGCAGTTCCCTGGGAATCCGGAGCAGCAGGCCGTGCTCATACATCAGCTGCAGCGGGAGCACTACCATCAGTACATGCAGCAGCTGCATTTGCAGACTCAAAGCCAAAGCCAAAGCCTTAGCAACCAGCCACAGCAGATAAAAGACAAGGATATGGATAAGGATAAGGATAAGGATAGGATGCTGCCAGTCGCGGAGGAGCAGAGCAACTGCGCCAACAACAACAACAGCAGTCCAGGCAGCGGCGAACTGACCAACGCCATGGAGGGCCTGCAGCTGAGCGACCTTGAGAATCATCAGCAGCAGCAATCGCACGAGTTGCACGAACCGGTGACGCAGTCGGAGCATGTGGGCGGTGATGAATACGATGATTATGTGATGATACGTCCGGCCAAGATTTGGACGCGACCCGATATCGAACAGTTCAAGACTGAAGTATCCGCCGGCGACGGTGACGGCGTCATTACCATTGGACACGGCGATACGGTAACGGTGAGTAACAAAATACATTCATTCAACATCCAAATAAAACTGCGCTTATCCTTTGTTCTACCTTTGTGAAAGATCTTAAAGTACAGCTTAGCATAAGCGCAGTATATCCCTACATAATGAAAATGATTAATTTGTGGTTTGTTTTCATGGCAGGTGCGTGTGCCCACAAATCTCAACGGCAAGTGCATCTTCTGGGAGTTTGCCACGGACAACTACGACATTGGTTTTGGCATATACTTCGAGTGGGCGAAGCCCATGACCAACGAGGTGACTGTACACGTCAGCGACAGCGATGAGGATGAGGACTGCGTGGATGAGGATTATCTGTCAACCACAGAGGATCTGGAATCGGGCTCATTGTCACAGGATCGCAACGCACTGGCCGCTCAAAATGCGGCTGCCGCCTCCAAGGCGCCCATTTCAATAATAGTGCCAATCTATCGGCGCGAATGCTACAATGAGGTCTATGTGGGCTCCCATTCCTATCCCGGCGAGGGTGTTTATTTGCTGAAATTCGACAATAGCTACAGCATTTGGCGTTCCAAAACGCTATATTATCGCGTCTATTATGAACGATAAGGCCAAATCCATCCAGTAATTCCAGCTGGATTACCTAATACTACATATTCAATGGGGTGTGTGTTGTGTATGTGTGTGTGGTGTGGTGTGGTGTGGTGTGGTGTGGTGTGTTTGTGGGGTGTATGCAAAATGTGCATACATAAATTAGAAACAGCACATTTCCATTTGCAAAATGATTAAATCAATATTATTTATTATGTAGTTTTCAAAATAAAATAAATTATATATGTATTTAAAACACATGACACTATTTAGGATATTTTAAATGATGCTTATTCCACTGAAAACATACAGGGCATACTGAACTAACTAAAACCGAGGGTGCCCAAAGTGTTCCCTCCAACGATTGTCAAGACAAAACAAACAGTTCTTTTTTAAATGTATAATATCTCAATGTTACACAAACTTGAAACTTGTTCACTTTTACGAGTTCTTCATATAGCCGAGTGTTCACTCTATCGAGCGTGCACTGTATTTACAATTTACAGGCCATGTTAAAAAATCAAATCACAAGTTATGGGGGCTAGAAAATCAGGGATAACAACTAATTATTGTATAATTAAGTCAATAACAACAACAGTATTAACTTACCAAATCAAAACTTCAATATGTTCTATACAATATGACCAAATTTAATACAAATCGGAACACTATATCTCATAGCTGCTATAGGAACGATTGGTCGGTCGGAAATCACATTTTTGTATGAGCAAACCTTCTTCAATGTATATCTTCGGCACCCTTTCCTTCTATATAATGTTAATACATTCGAAAATGTGTTCAAAACTGTACAAATTGTTAAAAAAAAAAACAAAGGGAAAAAAACAATTAGCGATATTAAAAAGTTTCCGGTTCTAAAACATATGAGGTCCCTCTCTTGTCTGTTTGATACAAATTTTAAAATTATATTTAATCTTACTTCCTGATGTACACGAGATTTAAAACTTGATGGAAAACCTCAGAAAACGATGACAATTTTGTTTTTATTTTGCCACACCCACTTTCGCCCTTAAATATCAGCAAAAAGCTTGTAGTTTTGTTATTGTAAAAATTGTCAAATAAAATGTATTGTCTGGAAAACATTACAATGTACTTGAACTGTGTCTTGTAGACATTTAAAGTTAAAAGTTTTAAAGAAGAGTTCAATAAGTGCGGCGAAAATTATAGAAAGTATGCAAAACGAATAAAAAATACTTGAGTACATTATCAAATCGATTTAATTCTTTTAAGCTTGGCTCACAAAATTAAGCAATCAACAAAATGTTAACCGACTTCCGGATATCCTTCCCAACAGTCGGCAAATGGTGAGAAAACTGGACAGCTCGTGTGTTGAGAGGTGAGAATCGAGAATTTAAAGCTGAGTTTTATAGATAATACGAATTTAGTAGGCTTCGACTTCACCTTAGCATATACTACATACAGCAAGGAAATTTTCTCATTCTGATACAAACACGAACACAAGCAAGTTCAACTTGTGGTTTTAAACAAATTTTACAATATTACATACCCTACAACTTTCAAAAATCTTTCGACTCATTTCATTGTATCTCTTTCTAAATTTAATGAATAGTAAACGATGTGGGGATTCTTTAATAAGAACCGCATTGAGGCTGAAGTGCCTAATCGATTTTACTTTATGTTGCAATCCATTTTCTGGTGGACCGTAGGCATTGGAGTCGCTCTCGCAATCACAGCGCGATTGATTTATCTCATCGTGTATGACTGGGAGAAAGTACCGTTGATCATCCGTCGACTTGTGCGTAAGGTTGTGCCAAAGCTAGCACCTGTGGAAGTAAGTAGTTACCGGTAGGAAAGTGAGCTTCTTGTACTTACAATCGTGATTTTCAGATTGACGAACATTTGGTAGATGCTGCACCACCTGCTGTGGAGATGCGCAATAATGCAGAATTCACTGAGCAGCGGGGCGAACCCAACAGCTCCCATGGAGCTGAGGACGTTGCAGAAAACAAAGAGACCAGTCAGGCGGAACTGGTTCCAAAGAATAGTGTCACACAACCACAAGCAGCTAAGGCTAAGATGCTTGGTTCTAAGGCACAAGCCAATAAGATGCGGGCAAACATGCGCTCACAGAGTTGTGCCCCAAACAATATCGCTCAAGAAGCAGACGCCCCGGGACCTTCTAGGGGCTTTGCTGTACCTGGATCTGTCCCGCGCAAGGGATCGACAAGGAATGGCACTAAGAAACGTTCAGTTAGTTGTCTGCCGGGTACGCAAACACGCAGAGCCAATGCGCCACCAGTCCCAAAACCGCCAGTTTGGCGTTAAGTAGTTTATTTTATTTTAATAGTATTAATGTTTCAAAATTAATATAGAAGTACTCACATATGTTCAAATGTTACAAAAGCTCCCATGTGTTATAATTACTTATTTTTAAAGACAGCTTTCCCGCAATATTTCAAACTGACTGATAACACTAATTCCTGGCTAGAAATCAAAAATACATTGCTTATGTATTCACATACATATGTATGTACATATAGAGGAAATTTTGCTTTACTCAGTGGAGGAATAAACTATGGATGTAGTCTTACAAATACCAACAGGAAATACAGCTGGTCCTACGATAGCTTAAAACATTAGTTTTCTTTTAAAATGTTAAATATTCCTTATTTCGTTCGTTATTTAAATGATTTAAATATCAATTTAGTGATTGATGTTGCCAGACCTGCTAGAAAACTGGCGTTGCCAGTCAGCGCTGCCAGATGTATGCAATACAGAAAATATTGTTATGAGCTGTTGTTGTTTTTGTTCTTTTCAAAAAGCCGGTCATTTTCGGGCATTATGTACGCAGTTGGAGCCCAGCTGTCCAAATGCCCGACCGCATCCTGTGGCCGAGTGGGCAAGCGTCTGGTCAGCTATGTGCTGGGCATTGAGACATCCTGCGATGATACGGGCATTGCCATAGTGGACACAAATGGCCGAGTGCATGCCAATGTGCTGGAGTCCCAGCAGCAGTTTCACACGCGGTAGATATGAGCATGGCGTAATACTGTCAAGTGGTGTCCATCGGGTAGTCAGTAACCTGTTGTTAACTCATCACTGAGAGTACCAGCTCGTCGGGCACCACCTAAAATAATATAAATAACAGCATCTATACGAGAGCAGGACCTAATCTCCACTTATCTGTCTATATAGCTACGGGGGCATAATACCGCCACGGGCACAGGATTTGCATCGAGCACGCATTGGACAGGCCTACGAGCGCTGCCTGAAGGAGGCGGAACTGCATCCGGAACAGCTGATGGCCATTGCGGTGACAACACGACCGGGTCTGCCGCTAAGTCTGGTGATCGGGCTGCGCTTTGCACGCCATTTGGCGCGCATGCACCGCAAGCCGCTGCTGCCGGTGCATCACATGGAGGCACATGCGCTGCAGGCGCGCATGGAACATATTGCCGACATTAACTATCCGTATCTATGCCTGCTCATTAGCGGCGGCCACTGTCAGCTGGCCATGGTGTATGGACCGCATCGTTTGACGCTGCTTGGCGAAACGCTCGATGATGCGCCTGGCGAGGCTTTCGATAAGATAGCGCGACGACTGCGACTGTGCGTGCTGCCCCAGTATCGTTTATGGAACGGTGGACGTGCCATCGAGCATGCTGCTCAGTCGTCACTCAATCCCGACGCCTATGAGTTCCCCCTGCCGCTGGCGCAGCAGCGCAACTGCAACTTTAGCTTTGCTGGCATCAAGAATAACTCATTCCGTGCCATACGCGCCCGCGAGCTGTCGGAGCGCACACCACCCGATGGCATCATTAGCAACTACAGTGACTTCTGTGCGGGCCTGCTGCGTGCGGCCAGTCGCCATCTGATGCATCGCACACAGCGCGCCCTCGAATACTGCCTGCAGCCGCATATCAATCTCTTTGGCGATGCCCCGCCCACGCTGGTCATCTCCGGCGGTGTGGCCAACAATGATGTCATATTTAATAACATCTCGCATCTCGCACAGAAGTATGACTGCCGCTGCTATCGGCCCTCAAAGCGCTACTGCTCCGACAATGGCGTCATGATTGCCTGGCACGGCGTTGAGCAGCTGCTCCAGGATTCCGCCGCCAACCTGCGCCACGATCTCGATCGCATTGACATTGCGGGCACCGCCACTTTCAAACAGTCCGCGGCCAGCGATCTTGTCCAGGCGGCCATCAAATGCAAATGGGTTCAACCGCTTTAATCCGATGGAAAGATCAAACGGTATAGCTTTGAAAAAGACCGACATTTCTCGTAGGTTCTGAACATTTTTATA
The DNA here is from genome assembly GCA_035043065.1 of Hirtodrosophila confusa. Classification (NCBI taxonomy): domain Eukaryota; kingdom Metazoa; phylum Arthropoda; class Insecta; order Diptera; family Drosophilidae; genus Hirtodrosophila; species Hirtodrosophila confusa. Next base: position 3,737,731 of record JAWNNI010000085.1, on the reverse strand, counting down.
ATCTTAATTCTAAATTTCTAGGTTGTTATATTTTTATAGTATTAAACACAAATGGCAAATGGCAATGGCATTAAAACTTCGGTTGGGGTTCCGGGAAATAAATTGGAAAACGGGAAACTTTCTTTCTTCATCTTCTTCCAAGGAATAAACCTTGCAGAAAAGTGTTTCAGACAGGATCTCAATTTCTAAGCTATCGTTTCTGTTGATCAAATTCGACCAAACTACGAGTATATACAATCCGTAGTTGCTGAGTTTGGTTGACCGATTGTTCCCATGGCAGATGTATAATAATAATAATAGAGCAAGCTGGAATATAAAGTATAATAAAATTCGAACTTGCTGAACTTGAATACAATTTCTGTGTATGCAAAAACGTTTTTCATAAAAATGCATTTCTTAACTATTTTTTTTCTATGTCAACTATCTGATATAGTATGTAGTTCGATTTGAACCAAATTTGGACAGCCTGTAATAAAAATATTTAGAAATTTCGTTTTCGTGAGTTTGGTCAAATATATCATAAACGATTTTGATGAAAATTGTCCAGTTTGTGCAAGCTGGTAACTGACACTTCGATTTGATGACTTTGGTGAGGATACAAAAGCATAATTGTGGACCGATCGTTTCTATGGTAGCTATATATTATAGTGGTCCGATCTGGCCAGTTCCGACATATTCCTGCAGCCGTCCCAAGTTTCATTCGATAACTATAAACAGAGAGACTTCTTTGCATAGACATAGACAGATAGACAGACATCGCTAGATCGATTTGGCTATGGATGCTAATCAGGAATGGAATATATATTCCTGATTAGAATCCATAGGGGGCGGAAAAGTCTACTTAAATTTGGCGCTCTATACAAAGGCATCATAAGATCCCTAGGCGGTCGGGAGCGATAGGAATAAACCCTTTTTTGGAACTGTCCGAATCGGTAGCGAGTTTCATCATATGCCACGCCCAACTACATACAACTAAAATTGTTTTTATATACTCTTTTTTTTTTTATATATTTTTGTTGTTTTGTTGTTTTTATTATAATATCTGAAATCAATAATGTCAAATGTCTAAGGTCTAAAAAAAAAATGTAAAAATTGATAATGTATACATATAAAAATATTAAAAAATGCATTAGTTCGTTTCCTTTTCTTGCTTTTTGTTTGTTTTTTGTTGTTGTTTTGTTTTTTGTTTTTTGTTTTTTTTTTGTTATGCTGAACTACAATACAATTTTTCATTATCCTTTCGCTTGTTGTTGTCGTTTGCTTTTGTTGTTACTTTATGGATTATGCTCATATAGTTTAAATTTAGATTGTTAATTCTTTTTCAATTATGTACTTATATTCTTTTTGTTTTTTTTTTGTTTTGCCTTTGCAATTTTAGCTTAAATATTTCAATACTCTTACTTTTATTACATAATAGCGTTACATTACGCGTATTTCTCATAATTTTGTTATTTTTCTCTTCTTTTTTTTTGCAATTATGATCTTTTAGTTTTCGTTTTAGTTTTGTTTTTTCTGTCTGTCTGTGTGTGTGTGTGTGTGTGTGTGTGTCTGTGTGTAAACATATGCATAAACATTGTGGTAGACATATGTATGTGTATTTATTATTATTATTTTCTTCCATATATGCATTATATGTATGTGTGTATGTATGTGTGTATTTATATATTTATATAATATTCTCGCTGCTCTATTGCTGTGAGCATTTTTCACTCTGCCCAGCTTTTTCTCCTATTTAGGTTATTTATATTTATATTTATGCAAAACAGAAAATTGCATCGTTTCTTTCCTTATCATTTTGTTTTTCTTTCTTATTTTTTTCCTCTCTTAATTTTGTATATATTTATATATAAATCATTTGTTTTGCTATAATGTTATTGTTGTTTGCTTTTTGTTTTTTGTTTTTCACTTTTATCTTATAAGAAAATTGCGCCAAAACAATAAAAGGGCTACAGGTGGGTGGGTAGGGGAGTAAAGGGGGGTTGTTGGGTGGGGTGAGGGGGTAGGTATAGGAACAAAACGCAAGCAATATTATTTGATTTCGAAACAAAATAAAATGTTAATTAAAATATTATTAGACCAACTACCAAGTCCGAATGGACTTGGGGAGACCACTGGGGCTCCCTAGGGATAGTACTGGGTAATACGGACAATTTTGAGAGCGAGAAATAGAATACAATTAAAAAAAAATAGAAGTTTATAGGCAACATACATATTCTTTATATAGTACGGACATTTTGTTGAGGGCGTAGCAGAAGAAGTAGAAGAAAAAACAACCGAAAAGAACAAACAAAATTAGAGAAACTTGCATCTCCTCCTTTTGATTATCTCTGGGGGCTCCAGTGCGGCAAGTATGGCCTCATCGAATACATTTTTCAGTCCCTTTTGTGTTAGGGCCGAACACTCCACGTACTTGACCGCCTTCAGCTCCTTGGCCAGCTTCTCGCCCTGCTCGGATGTGATTGGCTTCTGCTTGTTCTTGGCCAGCTTCTCCAATGTGCTTGTCTCGTCACGCAAATCAATTTGTGTGCCCACCAGCAGGAACGGAGTCTTCTGGCAATGGTGCGTTATCTCTGGCACCCACTGTAAATTGATTATAGATATTACAATATGTCATAATAGTATTAACCACACACTCACCTTCTCCTTCACATTCTCGAATGAACTGGGACTGACCACCGAGAAGCAGACGAGGAACACATCCGTTTGCGGATATGACAGCGGACGCAGTCTATCGTAATCCTCCTGGCCGGCCGTATCAAAGAGTCCAAGCGTGTACGGCTCACCGCCAATCATCACCGTTACCGCATAATTGTCGAATACAGTTGGCACATATTCCGATGGAAATTTGTTAGTTGTGTACGATATCAGCAGACAGGTCTTGCCCACAGCGCCATCCCCAACAACCACACACTTGATGGTTTGCATACCGAACGAGTTCTCTGAAAAACTGTTACTAAAACAACACGACAAGAAAACAGGAAAATATTTAACATTTTTTCAATATATACGTACGTACATATGATGATGATATAACTACATAAGGAGGACCCATATTTTCCAACTTACGCCAAGTTCAATGATAATACACAATAAACAAACAAAAAAACGATAACTACGTGCAAGCTATAAAATACATGATTCACTTTTCAAGTTCAAAAAGGTTATTATTATGTTTATACCCTTTGCAGTGGGTATTAAAAGTTTATCACGGGATGTGACATGGAGTGAAGGAGACGTTTCCGACCCAACAAAGTATATATATTCTGAATCAGCATGAACAGCCGAGTCGATATAAGGACGTCCGTCTGCCCGTCTGTTTCTATGCGAACTAGTCTCTCAGTTTTAAAGCTATCGTAATGAAACTTGGCACAGGCCCTCCTTTTTGCTGCAGACAGTACATATGTCGGAACCAGCCGGAACGGGCCACTATAACATATAGATTTCATGGGAATAATCGGTCGTCAACTATGTTTTTGTATGAAAAAACGTCTTTGTTTATCAAGATATCCTCACGAAACTCACTCAAACGAAGTCTCTGGAGAGTTTATACAATCTGATCAAATTTGGTTCAAATCAGACCACTATATCACACAGCTGCGATAGGATTGGGTCAAACTGAGAGTTTTATTATACCTCGTATAGTTTTGTATAATTTTATCAAAATCGGAGCACACAGACTCCCATAGGAACAATCAGACGAAAATTGAGTTTTGTATAAAACATTGCTGCTAGGGTATAGACTTAGCTTCGGCATACCGAAGATATGCGTTCTTTCTTGTTTTTGGTGTTTAAGACAAAATTGTGTGCATCTGATAAAATTTTAGATACACAATCAATTCGAGCAAAGGTCCTACAAAGGAAAGAATCAAAAATTGATTAAGGATCTACATACTTAGAGCTATTGGACGAATAAACGCTATTTGTAGCATATCAATATTATTCCAATATTAAACCAAGATGCAACTGCACTTTGCCCCCCACTTATGTTATCCATCAAGTTGAGAAATATTGTTTAATGCCATTTGAACGTACTCTCAAAGAGCTATTTATCACTGTAGGTAAGCTTAGAATAATTAATTTGAGCGCAATGTAACGCCCGCAACGCACAGTTAGCCCATATATTTTTACTCCCTGTACCCAAAATGGGTATTAGATCTGTGCAAAGGCAGAAGGAGACATCTTCGACCCTATAGAGTATATATAGTCTTGATCAGAATCAAAAGAGATTTCGATTTGGCCATGTCGCGTCAATATCAGCAACTATAAGAGCTAGAGACACCAACTTTGAAATGTAGGTTCCTGTAGACCATACGCAGATCAAGTTTGTTTCATATTTCAGATATCTCCCCCCGTTCCCCTGCAATTTGATAAAAACTTTTGCAGCCACAATTTTAAAGGGACTTGACATGTATTATGCTTGGTTCACTCTTAATCTATCTGTCCATCAATTTCAAGTTGATGGGATCATAAACACGGAAGTTATTCACGAAAGAAGGGTGGGGAAGAAGCAGCACAGCCGCCACTTAAAATGTCTCGTAAAGTCTAAAGCAAAGATTTGAACAGTTTTATAGTAATATATGAAACTATCGACTTATAGACTCTCGAAACTATCGATTATAGACTCTCGAAACTATCGAGTGGAGCCACTGTCAATAGCTTAGCAGCACTATTCACAATGTGCTACAGTCTTAAGGCTTAAAAAGTCAGTTATTTGGACATAACTATTGACTATGATTCTTGGCAATGGTTTCACTGTACTTATAAGAGACATGTGTCTTTGTGTGGGTGTGTGAGTGTGCATTCATATGTCTTAATTACTTTCGCAACGAGTCAGCAAGGGTGTGGGCGCGGGTGATAGGGAGGGCCCTTGTCCGACCAAGTGGTTGGTTCGAGTGAGGGTGGACACACTGGCGGGTGGAGTGGAGTGGAGTGGGCACACTGGCTTGCCGTTGTTGGGACTGTGCATTGTTATTATCGGCGCCCTAGTGCAACTACAAACATACATGCATGCATGTACATACATATGTATGTAGAAGGTGCATACCAACAGCCGAGACGCAATTTGCTATTTACTTGTAATTCTTTTCTTTCTTTTTTGCCCAACTATTGTCTTATCTATGCGTACGAGTTGTATCTGTGGAACTTTGCACACAGCGACAGACACACACACATACACGGAATCGGAGACGGAGACACAAACACAGAGGCCGCCGGGCGGTATCATTGCCGCCGCCGGCTTCCTTTTTTATAGTGGAGCATAAGCAGAGAGCCACAGGCGACGTTGATGACTCAATCTCTGTCTGTGTGCGTGCCGAATAAAAGAAAAAAATCACCATGCACACACACATACACAAAGTACTTAGATAAGCTCGCTGGCAGTTCTAATATGAAATATGCAGCCCCCCTCTACTCCACCTACATCGACAACACACACACATTAAAAAATGCTAACAGTGTATGTGCATATATGTACGTGCACATTTAGTGCGTACGCGCGGCTTGTGTGGGTTTTAAACGTAGTTTTGCAGCAGCCAATATGCTAATTTATTTTGACACAAATGCACTTGTGTACAAATATACATATATGTACATACATACATACATACGTACAAATGTTCATATGTATATTGTTTTGCATCACATACACACACATGAGCATATGTATGTGCATACAAGCTTGTAATTATTAGAAAGCCAAGCAAGCGAGCGAAATGCACAAATTAAAGGCACATTTCGAAAATTCGCTACCAGCAAGAATGAAATTAAACCAATCGTTTTTCACTAACACTGGCATACTCGGCACACACATGCACATACACATACACATTTAAGAGCCATACTGACATGAGAGACATTTTTCATCACTTTTCACTTGAGAATTTTCTCTTTCTTTGCGCAGCAGATGAATTTGGTTATTGATGTATTTAGATGCGTTAATAACGCAAACTTGCGCAATTTTACTTACAACTGATATTAATTGAAAACGGCAACAAATATGTACTTTTTTGGGCTGGGTTGGGCGTCGATTCGTATAGAAAACAACTATTTTTCTTTTGTGTGTTCGTTCTCTCCAGCAATAGTAATCTGTATGCGTGCGAATGACGAAGCACAGGGTTGCCACTGCGACAATCGCTATCGCCTTTTTTGACGTTTACAAATGGCAACGCCCTGCAACAGCAACCCATCCATAATGTTGCCACTCTGCTCAAATGCAACTCTCATATGTCACCAAGAACAAGAACAAGAGAACACTAGCGACAACAAAGTAGGAAACCAAATTAAATCGGTAGCTATAGAAGAATATAACCTAGGGGTATGACATTGAAATGGATGGATTTCTGAGAACAAGGTATGTCAATTGTGAAAAAAGGTGGGCCATTCAATTAATACGCCTATTAAACTTAGTGCAGACTTACATACATAAATAGATAAACATGCATACATGAGTGTATTGGTACACTGTTACAGTGACCTGCAGTTTATATGAATCAGTGCGAAAATTTAATTCCTATTGTATGCTAAGATGTGCATGCATATTAAAACTAGAAAACACTCGATGGCCCAATCGATATTATTGAACCGTCTTGCATAAGCCAAAAAGCGTACATGTTCCCATTTGGCGAATTTATTCCTAGTCTTATATCTTCATTTTGTCATTCAACGAATGCATTTATTTATTTATTATCGATATTTTAAGCTATTCCTGTTCCATTGCATATGTAAGTAATGTATGTACACAAACATCTGATTTTGTTCCAGAAAGCGTAGTCGTGAAGATGACCTGCCCTGCGAATCTACGCCACTTTCTAAGCGTATCAACAACCTGCATTTAAACTATGATGATGGAAATAGCAGTAGCAGCAGCAATTGCAGTATTGCAGCTCTACTCAATGATAACAACAATTACGTAATACCGACGATCACAGGCGGAGCTGGTGGCTGTGGGGGTGGTACCAATGCAGTCGAAGTGGTTGGTGGTATATATGAATATAGTCCGGAGTTGAGTGCAGATCAGAATCCATATTACTATGAAAAAAACAAAATGTTGTACGATTTGCACGTGGAGCGTGTCAAGCGCAACAATCATTAGATCTTAAAAGTCATACATATATATATATATATATATACAGATGTGTATGCGGGTATAACAGTCCAGCCTGCTAATCAAAAATGGTATGTTTATTGTTATGCTTAGGTACACAGTGATAAACACATTTTTACCTAAATAGAAGCCTCAGAAAATTAAAAAAAAATAACAAGTAAATAACATCAATACATAGCACATGTGCCTTGTGCATTCGTAAAGATATACAATTGCAATTCGATAGTTGAAGTGCCAACAATGCAACGAAAACCTCAGATAAGAAAAGTGATGGTCATCTATCGTAAATAAGTTGCATTCATCATTTTGGATAAATTATTAGTCGTATATAAGTTTATTTATAAACTTACATTCTAAATTTCTGTAACTGAGTCAACATGTTGTGTTCGAAATATTTATATATGATAAGAAAAAGTAAGAATTAACCAACGAATCAGCTGTAATAATAGACCACTAAAAAAATTTATAAATAGCTTGTGATTTTGAAAATGCCTACATACATATACAAGATAAGACTTCCAAAATTGTTCGCACATTTAGAAAATATACATCTGCTCTTCAAGCTTGATACACGATGTAATTCAAACCAAATTTTAGAATTGCGTGCACGAGTGCTTAATCGATAGAGCTCCTTTAATAAACATAATATACAGTATATTTAAATAAGTTATGTACGCTAAGCAATGCAAGAAGCAATACTGGTAATAAAGTATTATAAGAATTTCTCAAGGAAAAATTATTTGTTTTTAAGATGGATAATCTTGAACTCAAACCACTGTGGGGCCAGTTAGCATTGTTGTTGTTCTCATTTTTGACAGCAACAAACCCCACGATGAAGAGCGCCGTCTTAAAACCGTGAACAAGCCCCATGCATTTGGTATGCTCTTCTCCCAGCCAGGTCTCTCTCTCTCTCACATTGATACGCATCACACTGACAGACTGTGCGGGTCCGGCACACATACATACAACAGAATACATATGGACACACTCATTCTTTGTTGTTGCTATTTATACGCTCGCTGTTCATTTTTGACAACGTAAAATGTTGTAATATATTGTTAAAAATTAGTTATAAAATTATATTAAGTGCCTTAAAAGTGCCTGTGCAGTATTCACAAAAATTGTTGCTGCATTATGTGTGAAGGAGAATGCGAAACGAATGAAAAATGTTTGAGAAATGCAACAAGTAATCACAACAGTCAAACATAATACACAATAATACATACATACATAGTATGTACATATGCCTGTCAATATAACAATTGAAGAACAATACATCACAATCGATATACATCAACATTGCAATCGCAATTGCAACCGCAATAGATGATGAGCCCCTTCGGTTCAAAGAAGAACCGTTCCCTGCCGGTGCGCGTGAGCACCTTTGACTCTGAACTGGAATTTGAACTGGAGCCACGAGCGACGGGCCAAGAACTGTTCGATCTAGTTTGCCGGACGATTGGACTGCGGGAATCGTGGTATTTTGGATTACAGTATGTGGACACGCGCAACAATGTCTCCTGGCTTAAAATGGACAAAAAGGTCAAAGATCAGCGGGTCGAACTGCATGCGAATAACAGCATTTATGTATTCAGTTTCTATGCCAAATTCTTTCCCGAAAACGTCAGCGAGGAGCTCATCCAAGAGATAACACAGCATTTGTTCTTTCTCCAAGTTAAACAGAGCATTTTATCCATGGACATATATTGCCGGCCAGAGGCTTCAGTCCTTTTAGCCTCCTATGCGGTTCATGTACAGTACGGTCCTTATGACTATGAGACCTACAAGGACGGCATGCTTGCCGGTGGTGAACTGCTGCCCAAGGGCGTTACCGATCAATATCAAATGACGCCCGAAATGTGGGAGGAGCGCATCAAGACCTGGTATAACTGTGGAATCGATAACTCAATTGTCCGTCCAACTATCTAACTCAATTTCTTATTCAGGTATATGGACCACGAGCCCATGACTCGCGACGAGGTCGAAATGGAATATCTGAAAATCGCACAAGATTTGGACATGTATGGTGTTAATTACTTTCCTATTACCGTAAGTTTCAACTAACAACAAACAAGGAATTAGGTTAAGGCTGTATCTATATGTAGTAGGGCAGGAGGGATATTTATTTGATATACATAAATACTCGTATTATTTATAATTCGAATTTATAATTAGCTGCTCAGTATTTGCATCATTATGCAAATAACTATTATAGAATGTCTATGTAGAATTAGGCCAGAAATAAAACTCTACATCCCAAAAAACAACGTTGATGTAGCAGAAACACACTACAATAATCAATCATATCTCAAAATATGAGGATGTGGTAAGGATGGTGCTCTAGCACTTTCCCTAGATATTCTGAACACCCTGCAGTCACCAAAACTTGTCTGCTGGAAGCTGTAGTATTATCCATTGACCCGCCAATTGGTAACATTTCGAGTGCAGCAGCTTATCTCCTCGTAACCTGGACATACATCTGATGTTCCAGCAAGTCTTCAGTGGTTTCGGATCCTAGTTTTAACGTTGACTTCAATGCTAAGAACACCTGATGGGGCTCCAGGTTAGCAAACCCAACAAATTTGCCTTCGGAGGAGGAATTTAAGAAGCCATTTCTGTGGTCAGCACACTTACTGGCCTATGGATATCCGAAAATATCAGATGTCCTGACTTTTACAATCTCTAAAGGAATTAACACGGAGACTGACTGGCCCTGCCGTATCGGTTTCCCAGGCGAACTTTTAATACACCTTCGTATTTCTGAACATTTTACAGTGTCAATCTAATATAGACTGATTCAACGCGTTACAAATTTTGTGACAAAATTTAACACGCTCTACAAGGGTATAATTATGGATTACAAGAAAATAAATATCTTTGAACAAATATGTACTACAAGCTGACCCAGGAAAAAATCTCCTGAAACTATTTTTACATTGTTGAAATAATCTTCTTAAAAGAAAGAACATTCTATTATCGACATTATAAAATACAATAATTTTGTTCCCAGCTTCGAATACTTTTCCATCTGAATCGCATTCGGTTTTGTCTTCATCTTTTTCAAAAGGCTTGGCTTATCTATTATATGGTCAGTTGTGGAACGTAACCTAAGATACATAACTTCTTACATATTTAACGTTCTGCAATATATATAATATCTAATCTATTTCTTATCCCAAAGAATAAGAATAAAACCAAATTGTGGCTGGGAGTGACAGCGGTGGGACTTAACATCTACGACGAGCGCGACAAGCTAACCCCAAAGACAACGTTCCAGTGGAACGAGATACGACACGTTAGTTTCGATGACAAGAAATTCACGATACGCTTAGTGGATGCCAAAGTTTCGAATTTTATATTCTACTCGCAGGATCTGCACATCAATAAAATGGTAAGGGAACTCAGAATACAGATATGGTTGTAATAGTATAATAAAAGACTCAATACGCATGATATTTTCTAACTAACAAGTTGACAACTTGCCCTGAGATTAGACCTAGGGCATAAGAATATAGCTCAATACGAGGAAGCTCAGCAGAGAAGCTCCTGGTAGGGCCTGAACCGTTTTTTTGGTATATAGGAGAGAAAACATAACACAAGACCTCATAAAGTCGAGGCCACTCTGAAGGAACTTTATTCTCAGCAATCAATATCAATGAAAAATTCGATAAGGAGGTTCTCCTTATGTGGAACTGTAGGCTGAGAAGTCGGACTATCTAGCTAGATGTTGTCAGAAGCAAAAAATCTCACATTACCCGCACTTGTTAGAAGAAGTCGCCTTCTGGGTAAGCATGTCGCCGTATCAGAAGATATAGGGATCATCACACATAAGATAGGATTGCAATAGATCGCAGTAGATTTGCCCCTTATAAAATATATACTTATATGTATACTACTTTTACAGATACTCGACCTGTGCAAGGGCAATCATGATCTCTATATGAGAAGACGCAAGCCGGATACAATGGAGATACAGCAAATGAAGGCGCAGGCCAAGGAGGAAAAGCAGCGACGCCAAATCGAGCGGAAGAAGTTTATAAGGGAGAAGAAGTTGCGCGAGAAAGCGGAGCACGAGCGCTATGAGATGGAGAAACGTTTGGAGCATCTGCAGGATGAGATGCGCATGGCAAGCGATGCGCTGGTGGGTTAGGCGACAAATACAAATTTCTCCAAATAATCTTATTCTAAACTGAATTCTATTGTAGCGCCGCTCCGAGGAGACCAAGGAGCTTTACTTCGAAAAGAGTCGCGTGAATGAGGAGCAAATGCAGCTGACCGAATGCAAGGCGAATCACTTCAAAACAGAAATGGATCGTCTGCGCGAGCGCCAAATGAAAGTTGAGCGGGAGAAGCACGATCTGGAGAAGAAGATACGCGATGCCGATTTCTATGTACTGCAGCTTACAGTGGAGAATGACAAACGTGAAGCCGAGACTGAGAAGCTCAAGAAGGAGCTCATCTGTGCCAAAATGGCTGAACGGGAGGCCACCGCCCGTCTGCTGAACTTCCTCAATAGTGGCCGCAAATCATCCACGGACAGCCTGCTAACTGCCTCAACAGTCTCCCACGCAAATGTGAACACGGCCTCCAGCATTGCAGCCATTAGCACGCCATCGTTAACCACAAGCAGCTCCACCAATGATATGGAAACAGCTGGCGGCGCCGATTTGACCACAACGGCATCACACTACATTGTTCTTGGGGATAACTCGAGCGGCATTTCAGATGACTTTGAGCCCAAAGAGTTTATTCTAACCGACAATGAAATGGAGCAAATAACCAACGAAATGGAGCGCAGCCATTTAGAATATCTGCGCAAGTCCAAGAAGCAGGTCCAGAATCAGTTACAAACGTTACGCAGCGAGATAGCACCACACAAGATCGAGGAGAACCAAAGCAACCTGGACATACTCAGCGAAGCGCAGATCAAAGCTGGCGAGAACAAATACTCAACGCTCAAAAAACTGAAATCAGGATCGACCAAGGCGCGTGTTGCCTTCTTCGAGGAGCTCTAGGTATCCCGAACACACAGAACCCAGAGCCCGTCACCCCACAACCTTAACAAGACTCTTAGAACCGAGAACAACTGGAGTATCTCGACACTTTAGAAACTGAAGGTATATGCCAACATGTGTACCAAGTTTGGTTGCTCTATGTTCACTCGGACGGAGGCAGACAGACGGACAATAGGTTGCCCGGACTGATTGGCAATCATAGCACAGCCCAAACCGTGATAGCGCACATTAGTTTCCATTTATAACGCAAGTGCATACTAAGAAGACATTTTAGAAAATTCCACACACAAGCGCGGACAACTTTTGTATGAAACATTTTTGTTTACCATCGAATCGGCATCAAACTTAGTTTCCTGGGCGGCAAGTGGAGGTCTCGAAGTTGTATGAATGTATGTCCGATCAGCTTGAAACTCATGTTCGAAGCTCTACACATTAAATAATTCGACTCTTGGCAGGGACACCCTAACAAATACAAAGTCTGAGTGGCCCTGCCGCGCACAAACTGTTCGGTGCAAATCAACAGTTTGAAATATCTATATTCCTGTATGTCCAAGCAAATTTGATATCATGACTACTCATGATCTGCTTGCATGATTTGACCACACAAATGTTTGCTACCCGCACCCTTTGCCCTACAAATGAACCCGCAATTGAGAGTAACCTACTAGCATATCCGACACCCTTATACTTTGATACTATTACTGATGACCTCCTTGAATGATTTGATCAAGATATTCTTAGCACACCCATCCTCTTACTTAAAATCTATCAAATCTGTATCTTCCACACCAAATTTAAAGACTACTGATAACGTCCTTGAATGATTTAACCCAAATTTTGATCAATAATACTTGATACTTGATTTTAACTACTCAACGCTTTGTAATCGGTATATCAAAGAGAAGATACCCCAATGACGTATGGGTTTACGACGTCTTCTTTAAATTTTATAGTCTGATCACTATAAACTCACCCAACTCATCAATCCTGATTCTTTTCACCCACTTCCCAGTCAAACCATTCCCTTCAGGAAGAAGCTACAAATTTATTTGCTCAAATGATCAACGTTTGAAAAAATGGGTGGGCTTGGATGAGATATCAGCATAATCAAAAAAGTTTTTCATTTAAACAATAATTTTTCCATCGATTGTGTTTCATGCAACTCAATTTTGCACCGATCGTTATATATATATAATAAAGTAGTCCGATTAAGATCAAATTTGGCCAGCTTGTATAAACTAAGCCCATTCTCCGGTTCGGTGAGTTTGGTTAGGATGTCTTAAAAAATATAAAAGTTTTCATACAAAAACACAATTGTCGACCGATCGTTTCTATGGTAGCTATATATTACAGTGGTCCGATCTGGCCAGTTCCGACATATGTACTGCCTGCAGCAAAAAAGGCATCTGCTTAAAGTTTCAACCGATAGCTCTAAGCTGAGAGATTACTTTACTTTACTAGGAATAGACAGACATCGCTATATCGACTCGACTACGATAAAAACTTCGAAACAAATGTATAATACTGTCTGCAAGGATATAAGAAAATGCATCGTTGCATTCAGGAGACAAAAGGTACATATATTTTTAAATGATTGTATAAGGGAAACATGAAATATATCTGGCGTTAAGAGGACTCGGATATGAAAGGATCAAGTGTGCTGGCGGGTTACTGTTGCAGTTCTCTGACTCTAACCAAGTTAACCATACTAAAAATTCACTGTATGTATTTATATCTCCTGTATATTTGTGTATTGGAGCTGGTAAGCCATCGATAACAACGCTAGTCGATAGTTATCGTAATGATAGTTTAAACTATTGATACTATAGACAATTTTGTATAAGCAAACCAATTTAGTAAGTGAAAAATTACATATCTAAGAGCTAAAATCAATTCAGATGTCAATTATCAATTACAGCTATTATCGATAGTGGTTAATTATCGATACTATCGATTAATTTCCAGCTCTAGTATCTACATATATCTCAGTGTATCTGTGTATACCATGTCAATAGCTATAAGCAATATTTATGGCATTTGAATATTTTGTTCAATAAAAATCGAAAAATAATTTAAATATACACATATATATATATATTTCTTTCTGGACTTACAAAGCTTGCACCTCGGCATTCACCAAAGCATAAGTGTGAATCCCTGCTCCACGACAAATATCGACCAATTCTTTCGAAAACGAAGTCATTGGTAATTTAGTTCAAATGTTCAATTTTTCACTATGTATATGGATTATTAAAAGTTGAGTGAATCAAAAATGAGTTTATTAAAAACACAGGGCATGCTAGTTACAATATCTTTGCAATCTATCAATACTTTTAATGAGCATTCAAATATTCTTTGGTATCTAACTATTTCGCTCTTGCTCTAATCTATATTTATGCTCAGGCCTGCTCCCACATACAAATTCAATCCAATCATTTGAAATGTAAACTGTTAACTGTTTTGAATTTTCGAGAAGCTGTGAAGTGAAACCCCAAAAGAATAAATTAGAACAGGCCCGACTATTAGTACTATCTCTGTCCCTATCCAAATGCTGTACAGCTTTTCTTATCCAAAAGATACAATAGGCTGCTGTAGATCGCATCCTGTCAGATGGGATCAGCATAATTCGTTGTCGTTTTCTTTTACTAAGCTTAAGTTAAATGTAGCTTACTATATGATATAGCACATCAATACCGAATTGGTATACACTTCAGTTCCCCATGGCTAGACTACCCAGTTACTTTGCCAGTTTTATTATTTGATATCATCGTTGTTAATAAATGATCATCATAGTATGTTGATGGGTTGCTGGAATTGGCATTTTTGCTGTTTTTTTTTTTAAGAACATGTGACCATTTACATTTATTTATTTACTTTTTGTTGTTGGTTTTCATACAGAAACAAGTAAACGTAGTTTTTGTTTTTTTTTTAGGTATATTATGTATGCCTATCGAATATTTTTCGTTTGTTTTCTTATTTTTGGCGCCTTCTTTGCCCATTGCTCCTCCATATATTAAAATATAAAATGTTTATGTTTATGGAACGCGCACCTTGTAGCCCCAGTCTTAAAAACAAAAGAATTTGCCCCCCCTTTTACCGTCAATCCACATTATTGTTATAAAACATAAAAGAATTGTTTTGTTTGTTTTCTTTTTTTTTTTTTTTTTTTTTTTTTGGTTTTTTTGGTACTAAGGAATTTCAAATAGTTACGTCTTTTTTGTTATTTTTTGTAACACCATGGAATATTTGATATATATTTAAATTGTACTCGTATATATACATATATGCACATATGTACGTGTTTGCGTCTATTACTGATTTATGTTTTCTTTCGTATTGTAGCATAAAATAAAAAGCTCAATTTTTGTAATATTGTATGTAGCATCCAATGCATCCAAGTATTATCCTGCCGCCCGTTTCGATCAACGCCATACGCAATATTCTTGAAACTTGTGCAGTTTCGATATATATATATATATATGTACATATAGAATATATATATATATATATAGACTATACACACACATCCATACCATACATACATGTCTCGAATTTCTCCTTAATTCTTATAGAAATTTACATGGGGTCAATTTAACAAATACATTAACTTTTGATTTTACATTAATCAAGATTGTTATATTACAGTTACTAAAAAAAAAAATAGTTAATATATATATATATATATTTAAATATATATATATATATGTATATAGATATATGCATTTATATACTAATAATAGATTTGATATTAAACAGAAGCACGCAAATTTATTAGAACATCTCTCTAATAGTGTTTATAAACTGATCATAATATAATGTAATTGTTCCAGAAACATTTCATTCCTTTAAAAAAACGATTTGATACTTTAGCATGAATCGATAAATAATCACGATAAGTCACGTATAAACGCAGTCGCTGTGTCTGTGTGTGTGTGTGTGTTTTGCGTTCCATTCAATATGAAATAAAAAGTTATCTCCTACACCTAAATAGTCCTCATCCTCCCCTCCTCCATCTTCCCGCCCCTACATTTCTTTGCATTAATCAATAATTTTACATTTGCATTAATTAATTAATCGTTAACATATCGATAGATAGATACTCTGCCGCTAGCTAAAAAGACTTTGGCTTGTGATTTTTTTTTTGGGATTTTCATTTTGTTTTTTAACCTGAATTTTGAAGCAATTATGTGTGTGTGTGTGTGTGTGTGTGTGGATGTGTGTGTGTGTGTGTGTAGGTGTGCATGCATGTGTGTGTGTGTGTATGTGTTGTAGGGTATTTAAGGTGTATTTGATTCCTCTCTTTCTCCCCCGTTGTGTATTTTAGTCTGCGTGTCTGTTGAGGTTTATCAGCGAACAGCACGGCGATCACTTTGACTGAGTCAGGCCGCTCCCGATGAAGGGATAGGCGGGTGTTGTCTACTTAGCGGGGGGTGGAGTTGGTGGTGGTGGGAAAGGGGCGCATGTGCATCGAATCAGGTGAAACATTCCGATACAGCAGTTAATAGTTTTTGTATGTATATATAGACAATATTTGCGTTTGGCGTTTACGAGAGGCGTTCGCCTTAACAGTGTTAACTCAGGGATAACTGGTTCAGCGACAGAAGGCGCTCCACGGCCGCATTAATGTCCCCAAATGTGGCAATCAGCGCTGCAAAGAAGGAAAAAGGTTTCAATTAATACAAATGCCAAATATTCTCTCATTTATGCATGAGTTTTGTAGCTCAATTTGTGCTTCGTTCATTTGTTTTGATCATTTTGTTCGTGTCAGTTCTACTATTAAGATAATGGGCAAGGAACGAACCATGAACCAACAGGAACAAAACAAATGAACCAATCACAAGTTCATTATCTCCAATCGTACTCAAATGAGCTAACCAATTAGACGAATGGCAATCAAGAACAAACTACGAACAGGAACAAAACAAATGAACCAATCACAAGTTCATAATCTCCAATCGAACTCAAATGAGCTAACCACTAGATCAGCGCTTCCCAAACTTGAGCTGTAAACATTTTTCGCGATCCATTAATGAAAAAATACCGAACATGCCCATTTCCGCTATATATTTTACGAAATGAAAGCTGCCCTTTTGCCATTATTTTTTACTGCGTTGCCCATCTTGTAGTATTGTAGTCTTTGGTTGATCTGATGTCAAATTATACTATTTAACAATTCTTCTCTTCCTTTTTTACAATTGTTTTCTACCCACACTTGGGGAAATGCTGAACTAGATGAATGTCAATCAGGAACAAACTAATTCGTTCGTCCAGTTTAGGGAATAGTTCGATCGATTTCAGATAATCTCTACATAAACTAGATGCACCTACACTCATTTGGCGGCAGCGAATTTCTCTATTCATTATTGATTGATTTAATTGAAACTAATCTCAATGGTAAATGAATTGAATCCCAGTTTGCAAGTAAATTAAAAAATCGAAAATAAGGAACATTTAAAAATTCAGGGAAGCCGGAACAGGGCTATATATAATGATTAAGCGTTAGAACGTACCCTGCAAATTGGCCTCGCGATTGGCAAAGCCCATGGCGGCCAGCTGCTCCAGCTGGGATTGATAGCGCACCTCTGGGGGCTGCGTGCTGTCGGCATTGTTGGACATGCCATTGAGCATTCGCGTCATGAAGTCATTGAATAGCTGCGCATTGGGGCCACCGCCCGGCGCCAGGTTTGGTGTGGTTGTTGATGCTGTCGAATTTAAGCCACCTCCAAGTCCAACTCCAGCTGCATTGTGCGGCGAGGTGTTGTTGGTGATGGAGGTGCTGCCATCGCCGCTGGCCGGATCGGCGTTTGTGGAATTGTTCACACCCGGCGGCGGTGGGGGTATGCCCAGGGTGCCAACGAGATTTGGCGCAGCGGTGCGCAGCTGTTCCATGCCCTGCTGAATCTGTAGTATGGCATTGATGGCCTCCGGATTGGATAGCATGTTCATCACATCGGGATTCTGCATTTGGGCCATAAACTGTGGCATCATTTGTCGCACCTGATCCTGCAGCTGTGGATTGTTTGATAGCAGCGGGCTGCTGCTGAGCAGCCGGGACGCCATGTCCGGATCCTGTGACATCGACTCCATCATTGAGCGCGTATATGGCGCATTCAATAGGTTCTGCATCAATGCCGGATTATCAGCCATCTGCTGTAGCAAACTGCGCATTGCCGGTGTGTTGAGTACATTGTTCGGCGGCTGATCTCCGCCAAGATTATTGGCGCCTCCATTATTGGTCTGCTGCTGTGCATTGCTGCCGGCACGATTACCGACGCCGCCCCAAGGATTTGGCAAGGGATTGCGATTCTCGGTGCCCTGCTGTGGATTAATGCCAGCTGTGGCGCCCGTGCCGTCAACAAGGCCAGCAAATGGATTGCGTCCAAAGGATTCGGTGGCCGCATTCATCATCGGCTCCTGTATATCACGATAGATGCGCTGCAAGGCACTGTAGCCACCGGGCACCGATTCCAGATTGGACATGGCACGATCATGCGAACGCATTAGCTCCTGCAACATTGATGGATTGCGTGCCAGCTCCATGGTTTGACGCAGCAAATCGGGATTGTTTAACATATGCGATATCTCTGGATTGCGTTGCATTAAATCCTGCATTTGCGGATTCGATGTAATCAGCTGGCGCATCGTGTCCGGATTGTTCATCATCTGCTGCACCAGAGGATTATCCATCAGCGATCTTAGCATATCGCCATTGTTCAACAGCTCATTCTGCATGCGAGCCTGCAGATCCATAAACGTATTGGAGCCGGCACCTAGGGCCTCCATGCCGGCGAGACCGCCAAATTGATTTAAGCCGAATGGCGTCTGGCGTACATCGGCCGGGGCACGCGCAGGGGGCTCGTTGCTACGAGTTGGCGCCTTAATAACCAAATGTACTGTCAGATTATCCTTGATGTTGTGCATTTTGAGGGTGTCCGTGTCTTTCATAATTTTACCAGCGAATATGAGCACTAATTGTTCAGGCTCCGCTTCGAATTTTTGTGCTACCAAAATTTTGAACTGTAAAAAATGCAACAGAAACAAAACATCAAAAATATATATATAAAAACAACAATATCAAATTGCGTAGTGCTGCCTGACGGTTTAAATAACTGGCTCTCTCAATCATGGTGTTGCCACACATATATGAATATGCATGTGCACACACACACACTCTCTCTACATACACATATATTTACATACTTACGCACGCGAGAGCGCGTATTTGCACTTTGCCATCCTTTCCAGAAAGAAAAAAAGAAAAAAAAATGCACTGTACCTACAACTACATGAACACAGCCAAACACATACGTGGTACACAAGTGTGCCCACCCCTCGTTTGTGTAAGCCGCAATAATTACTTATGTTTTAATAATGGCCTAGCCTAGCACCCGCACTTGTGACCGCACCACCCACAGGGTAGGCAAAGACACTGCACAATCTGTACTCACATCTTTTATTCCAGAATCTTCATCGACTTCAACAGTTTTCTTGTCCTTTGGCGTTTTTACTACCACGTTGATGCGTTTACTACCGCCTTCGGCCATTTTGTTTGTTTTTCAGTACTAGTTATGCTTTACTTAAGGTATTATGCTTGCAAGTATTTTTGTTATGTTTTTTGTGTTTTTTTGTGTTCAGCTATTGAAATTTATACGTGCTTTCAAACTAAATTATTTTCCATTTGATGAAAAGTAATTCGTCACTCACATACGACACACACACACACACAAATAGATATGTCACATACAAAGTAGTGTGACCAAGGGTTGTCAATGTACAAATACTCAAAAACAAATAGAAAACCAATTGCGTGCTGCCAGACTATATTTTATTTTCGCGGTCTTGTCAATTGCAACATCACGGTTACCAAATGTAATACTAGAGTACCAAAACTGGTACATCATTTGTACGTTGGTACCACAATTGATAGAGCCAAAAGATTACGACAAGAAGTCTGCAACTTTTGGCTCTCACTGCGCATGTACGTCACATGTTATGAAATTCAGCGCGCGCCTTTGAACTTGTTTGAAAATCACTGACACATTTTTTTTTTATTTTTCTCTTAACCGTGGTCAATTGCAACATCACGGCTGCCAAAGGTCACGGTTGAGAGACAGTAGGTTACGCCATGCGCATGTTGTTTCTCGCCGTTATTCGTTGACGCAAGCGTGTGACGTCACATTACGCTTTTAAATTATGTTTAAAAAATCAACGAATTTTTTAGGTAAGCTGTAAACAGCAATTCTAGTCAGAGATGAAATATCAGACTATATTATAGTAGAGAAATGCTTAACGAGTCGATTGCCATATTTTTATAATACGTATATTTGTATAATACAACAACTCAAGTTTCTACCGATCGCTCCTACGGCAGTGTAAGATATGTTAGTCCGATTTTGATTTAATTTGGTCAGCATATGTAGAACATAATGAAACTTAAATTTGGTGAGTTTTAGGCTTTCTTCATAAACAAAGAAGTTTTTCATACAAAAACACAGTTGTCAACGTATTATTCCTATGGGAGCAATATGATATAGTGACTCGATCCGGCTGGTTTTCATATATGCACTGCCTGCATCGAAAACAGATATTTGTGCCAAGTTTCATAATAAGCTTTAAAATTGAGTGCGTATAATTTAATATGTATGGCACATAAAGGGGACCAAAACATATCATTCGACGCGTTAAGAATATCTCTACAATATGCTGGCAAGATTTTTAAAATCGGACTGAAATTACAGCCACACGAGCCGGTTTACTAAAAAGTCAGTTTCATAACATGTGACGTATGTACATGCGCAGTGAGAGCCTTTAGTTGCAGACTTATTGTCGTAACACCTATGGCTCTCTCAATCGTGGGGCGCTAGTAGTTCGACTTTTTTGCCGAAGTGGCTCTGTGGCGCTACGGTCGCAAAGCATGTGGCCTCAGAAAAATGCTACTTTGACATATGTATGTAATTGTTAGTGGTACTGTATATTGGGTATGGCACATAGAGGGGTCCAAAATATGTTAATAGACGCGTTAAGCATTTCTCTACAATAATTCAGCCTGACTTTTAAAATCTAGCTGGAATTACAGTCGTACTGGCCGATTCGTTGATTTTCATAACATTTTAAAACGCGCGCGCAATTCTTGGGGTAATGTGACGTACATGCGCAGTAAGAGCCAAAAGTTTGACACTTGTCGTAACATATGGCCCTCTCAATCGTGATACAAGTGTACCAAAAGTTGTACATCATTTGAACAGTGTTGGTACAGTGAAAATTTTAATTGAATATATGTAAGTACATATTAACTTTGATTTAATAAATGGGTTTTTAAAGAACTTACTCTGTTTGAGAGTTTAAGGAATTATACAGTTTAAATGAATTACAACTATACAAATTTATAGTTCTAAACAGAAAATGATAAATTTTTGAACTTGTTGGTAGAAGATCATTTTTTTAAAGTGGCAGCCCGTCCTTTACGTTTTCTACAAGTATCTCAACTACCGAGTTGCGCATAATTATCGCCAATTCAATTATTTATTATATTTATCCTAAGTAGTTTTCTATACCCGTGTCTTGAATGATTATAAAGTTGAGTTTTGGAGATTTGAGAGCTTTATAGTTTTAAATGAATATGTTTCAATTATGGATTTGAAACGTATATATAGTATATTAATGTTAAAATAGTGAAAATTTGATTTTCAACCTGTAGGTAGTACAGCAGATTTATAAATTTGTCGTTAAAATGTGGATATTGCTTTGGCGCAAGTCGGTCACACTGCTGGCAATTCCAAGCAAGCGAATAGCAAAAGGCAAAGCAAAAGGCAAAGTAAACGGTCGAGTTAGTGAGATCTTGCAAACTGTTTATTAAAAAACTCCACAATAAACAACAAAAGACGTTGATTATCAAAATAAGTTAAATAAATACAAACCCGTTTGAAGCCATTTTGGGCACTATAAATACGAGTAGTATTTGTGAAACGATACAAATCAAAATGCCATAAAATCAGTTCTTGGAATTTGGTAACATACAATATAAACGGTTTCCAAGAATTACCAATACAGTGCCAACAAGTGCCCGTAGCCGTGTGCCAGGTATTTTCTTACGAATAGCAAAGGTGTGTGTATACGATTATGTGGTCCCTATAAATATAGTTAAATCAGTAATAATATCTATGTAAATTTATATCAAATATATATGCTATAACCTATGTATATATATGTATAAATTGCAGATGCTGCAATTACTTAAACGTGCGGCGATGCTGCTCGACTGCAATCTGACACTGGCACTCTTGCTAAATGTGGGGTTCAGCATTATCCAGACGGTGGTGTGCGGCCAATTGACACCCGGCTGGGTAACCCCGGAGCGTGTGGAGCTGCCAATTGGCAGCGATCTAAACATTACCTGCACCGTCAATGAGGCACTGTTCAATAAAGGTGAATCAGCCAAAACCTGCCCAATTGAGGATCTGTACTTCAAGTTGATACGAGACTCCAGGCCGGAAATCTACTATAAGAAGTATCCGCATATAGAGCGCATTAATAGTACCACCATACGGTTTACCGGACGCAATTTGAGCGAACATGAGGGCGGTTATCTCTGCATGTGCGGCACAAGCGGCATTTTCACCAGCCGTGTGTTTGTTGGCACTGAGCCAAAGCCTGTGCTGGATTTCAATTGCACCAGCTACGATTGGGACTATATGTTTTGTAATTTTACATCGCCGCAGAACATCGTTAATACCCACTACAATGTTAGCTTCGAGACCCAAATAAACTCCAGCTATCGCTATATAGTTGATTGCAATTTTGATTTAGAGCCAATCGTTAACTGCAACATTACCAGCGAGAAATACAAAAAGTTCTCCGAGTATTACTACTTCCGCCTGGACATTGGCAATGCTCTCGGCAAGAGAACCCAGTTTATTGAAGTGAATAACTTTGAACGCATGCTGTTGGCGCGACCGGGTCAGAATCTGCAGCTAGTTAATAAAACGGAGGACTCGGTATGCCTATCATGGGAGATGCCGCGACGCAGCAACTTTATTGGCGGCGTACTGTGGCAGGTGCATGTGACACCCGATGATTTCCCCACCATGGTGCGGCCCATGTGGCGCAACAATTCATCAGCCCTCAGGGACACCTTGTGCCTCACCGAACTCCAGTATGCCGGCTACAATTATACGCTGGAATTACGCGTGCGCAATAACAAAACCAAATCACGCTGGAGCGAACCCTTGATTTACAAATTCCGTACCGCAACATCACGTCCGGAGCGTTCGCCCCGCCTCACAGATGGCAGCTTCTATGTCTACTCATCGGGGACCATGCTAACCGTCTACTGGGAGCAGCTGGAGAAGTACGAGCTCAATGGGGACAGCTTCAGATACGTCATCAGCGAGTATCGCATGAATAATGCCCCGCGTGAGTATGAACAAAATTCTTTACATTTCTCAAGATAAAGATATATACGCATGTTTCGATGTTCTGATATATATAGATATATTGACCATGCACCTGAAGTCTTTACAAAGCAAATACTAATTGATCAGATCTGTTCTCTTACCTCGAGGTCTGTTCCAAAAGTCATTTTGAAGATCCAAAAATCCTAACCGTCAAATTAAAAGTTGTTCAATTAGCGAGTTATTTTCTTATTTTGATACTTTTCATTCCTTCATTCAGAAAAGCTAAGCATTTCCATTCAGAACGCTTTGATAGGATTTGAATAATATTTACATCTGTTTCTATCTACAAATTCGATCAAATCATGTGAAATCGCAATAGTTAGCTGTTCTGAATTCCGCAGAGTGATTGAATGTACCGTTTAATGAGTTGGTATAATAACTGTAGAAAAGACAAAACGGTTGTTTTTTTTTGTCTTTCCAAAACTGGTAAACGACTTGAAACGTTTCTGAGAACAGGTCTGATTACCCAATTTCATCTTAAATATGTTTAAGAAGAATGAACGGTTATCTTTCTACCAATGTTTTTTAAGCAAAACTTCAATTTTCGATCAATTTTTCCTATGACACTTATACACATAACAATGTGGCTCGATTTTGATCAAATTAAAGCAAACTATATAAAGTATAGTCGCTGAGTTTCGATAAAAATATCTGTATAAACAAAAAAGTTGCTCATACAAAAACTTATTTATCCTCCGAATGTTCCTATGGCAGCTATAAGATACTAGAATGATCGGATTTTGATAAAACTTAGTCAACACCTTCAGAGTATACCGTAACGTAGAATTACTGAGTTGAAAAACAAAAAAGTTGTTCATACAACTCAACTTTTGCTCATGTTTCATGGCTATATCAAAATAACTTTTGATGCTGATCAAGAATATATATGTATATATACTGATTGGGGTCGGAAACGTTTTCTTCAATGCGTGACAATCTTATCAATGGTATATGAGAATATCATGAATTCGCCATAGCATAAACGTAGTAAATTTTTGGTTTGCCTATCAAGTGAATCATCATGTTATCGTTATCAGCAACAACAATTAACAACTAACAATTAACATTTTATATACAAGTAGTGCGTATTTTAGAGATGTACATTGTAGTTCCGTTGAAGAAGTTCAGTTCATTCAGTAGTTCCATATTTGCTGAACGAACTAATTGGTCATATAATTCGTTCATTTCGTTCGTTCGATCTTTCTCCTTGCTGAGGAATTCCTATTTCCAGCCTGACAAGGGATCGATCGGTATAGAGTTGAGCTGTTGTATGAACAACGTTTTTTCAGCAATTGTAAGTCTTGGTATGGTCTTTATAGGTTGTCCAAGCTTTATCAAAATCTGACCATTTTAAAACAGGAAAAATCGGATGAAAAATGAGTTTTTCTATGGAAAAAACAAAGCAATTGCGAGTATTATAATAATTGATATATTTAGCTAACAAAGTCAGCTACATTATTAGGAAACTTAGTACACGCCCTTCTTTTTGCTGCAGGCAGCACATGTGTCGGAACCGGCCGGATCAGACCACTATAACATATAGCTGCCATAGGAATAATCGGTCGACCACTATGTTTTTGTATGAAAAACTTGTTTGTTTATAAAGATATTCTCACCAAACTCAGCCAAACCGAGTCTCTCAAGAAATCATACAATCTGACCAAATTTGGTTTACATCGGATGACTATATCACATAGCTGCCATAGGATCGGCTGAAAAGTGAGTTTTTGTATGAACAACTTTTTGTATTAGACCCAAACTAACTGAGAGTTTTATTATACTTTGTATAGTTTTTCTATAATTTTATCAAAATCGCATTAGCTCCCATAGGAACAATCAGGCGTAAATTGAGTTTTGTATAAAAAATATTGCTTCTAGGGTGTATAGCTTCGGCACTCCGAAGATAGCCGTTTTACATATACATATATACATATGTACATATGTTTGTATCACTTCGTCATGCCGAATATAGTAGTTCTTTGTTATTTTGAGCACTAGTACTTGTCGTTCTTTCCTGTTCTTATTATGAACGAATCGGAACAACCCTAGTAGTCTTCTAATTTCGTTTTGCGTACTCAAGATTGCGAAATAGTAAATGAAAGTGAAATGTGTACTACGTACTTAGTATGTACTAAGCATGTGGGCTAGAATCATCCATGAATACAATTTGCAAGCCTCTGTTCCCCCCCACACACACATACACACACATGCACACACGCGCACGCACACACAGATACAGCAAAACAAATTTCTTGAAAATTGTTTATTTTTAAAAATTCCGTGAATTCGTGTGTTGCGGCATTCAATTCGTTTTCGTTCCATCTTTAATGAGAATGTCTTTAATAAGAAATGCGCTTTTATAAATGTACTAAATTGAAACAAACATGTGCACACACACACACACACACACACACACACACACACACACACACACACACACACACACATATGTACGTCATATACATATATATTCCGATGTAGCATGCATCTTTTCAAATAGATAGAAGTTTGTTCAACATTTTGAATGTAATTCCTTGGTATAGATGTGTATGCATATCCATATGCATCTAATTCACTTTCAAATGAAACTTGTTGCAATATGTTACGCTGAAAACAGAGAAATACGTGAGCTCATTTGTTTGTTCTGTACGTAATATGAACTTATTCAGAAGTTCTCAATAGGAATTGGAATGGTTGCTTTCAATCACAAATGCAACATCCAATTAAATTGAAAAGGCCTTTAAAAGGAAATGTTATAGTATTGCTAGAAGTTAATACAATAGCTTCTTATTTTGAATTGATTTGCCTTTTACTCCCTGTACCCATAAAATGGGTAAAAAGGGGGTACTAAATCTGTGCAACTGTATGTAACAGGCAGAAGCAGACACCTCCGACCCTATAAAGTATATATATTCTTGATCAGTATCAAAAGAGATTTCGATTTGGCCATGTCCGTCTGTCTGTCCGTATGTCTGTCCGTATGTATGAACGCAAGGATCTCAGCAACCATAAGAGCTAGAGACACCAAATTTGGAATGTGATTTGTGTATAGCGGAAGCAGATCAAGTTTATTTTAGATTTGAGATATCTCCCCCGTTTCCCCGCTATTCGATAAAAACCGTTTTACAGTAACAATTTTCAAGATATAGATTTGGGATTTGGCATGTACAATACTTCAATCACTCTTAATCTACTGTCCAAATTTCAAGTCGATCAGATAACAAACACGGAAGTTATTCAACAAACAAGATTCAGTGCTGGAGCGCGGGAGGAAGAAGCAGCACAGCCACCGCTTAAAATGCCTCGCTTGCGCTGCGCTCGAGCTGTCGCTCGTGTGTGTGCGTCTTTTGTGTATGTGTGTGTGTATGTGTAAGTGTACGTACATAGATGTGATCGGAAATTTTTGACCTGGGTACAGGGAGTCTTGTAGTCGGGTGTACTCGACTATAGCATTCTTACTTGTTGAGCATGGAGGAGACGATTTGAAAACATTTACAAAAGATTACAATTACCCAGTTCTACGTAGATGTGTTCAATGTTATCGGAAGTAACATGATCTGATCTATATAAATAAGCTATTACAAATTTCAAGATTGTGACAAGTCAGTAAGCCAATGATTTTCAGCATAATTACTGTGAAGTTAAGTTTTGCGTGAGGATAAACTTTTCCGGATGGAAAAAGGGTATATTGGGCTTGCGAAATGTCCGTCTGTTCGTATGAAGGCCATTTTTTTCCGCACTTTTGAAGCTAGAGCAACCAAACTTGGTACACATGTCGGTGTATACCCTCAGTTTATAAAGTGTCAAGATCGGGGTATATCTCCTACAGTTTGATAGCTAGAGTTACCTAATTCACAATACAGACAAATGTTGAGCCCCTGTACAAATCTGAATCAAAACATTTTTGATCAGGATCTTTATAAGAAATAAGCATATAAAACGAGAAACTCAATCACCTTTTATTCAAATTCATAAAAAAAAATTGATATCGATAAATTATCGATATTTTTTTAAATGCATGTACAGTCGTTAAAATTATAAATCATAATGAAAACTTGATCATCTATACATATGATTATTATATTATTGGATTATTATACCTTTGGGTATTCTAATTTTCACAATGCTTCAAATCGGATGATAGCAATTGGTCCAAAATTGTGTCTTTTTGTGAAAACATTACTATATACATACTATATATGTCAAAGACAACTAATCTAGTTTGTTTTATATAAAAGTTGCATAGATATTGTATACCGCGCCGATCTTAACTTCTGATAATCCGATTATTCTTTGAATTTGTCTTTTAAGATAAGAAATAATGGAAAATCATGTAAATAATCCTTTCTTTTGACTTGATATAATATTTCAACTATTTTGTAGAGCAATATTTTAAAAGCATCAAAAAAGAAAAGAACAAAGTTGTATGTATTATTGAAAAGATGAATCCTTTACTAAATGTGATTTGAATTTATTTTCTTTTGATTTGCTACAGCGATAGCTCCGTGATCAAGGTGGACATGAGCTCGGCAACAATTAGGAACTGGAATCAGAGTGTCAAGCATGAGATATATATACGCAGCAGCAACAATGTTAACGTTTCCGAGGAGGCCAGTCGGATTGTGATCCCCCCCATCAGCAACGAGGATGCCCATATGCGTGTGCCCAAGAAAATTCGTAGCGTTTATCACTCGAGCAACGCCAGCTACTCGCTGAGCTGGAGGGCGCCGGAGAACATCACTGAATTGATTAACTATACGGTATTTTGGTGCAAATCAAAGCCGGCGCTGCAGTCCAAGTGCAATGGATCCATACACTTTGAGCATGTGCACAAGGATCGGCAGCACTTCACGACGAAGAGCGCACAGCCAGCGTCGCTGAATATGGCGGTATCGGCGAACTTTGTAACGCGTAATACGGGCATGCATTGGGTGATCTGTACGCAGGATGGCACCAATGATCTGGCCAAAATGGAGCCAAGCGTTGAGGAGATCTCCAATTTTACGCTGGCGGTCAAGTGGAGCACGGAACGCGTTTGCCCTTCCATACTGCGGGGCTACAATCTAACCTATTGCCAGCGTTCGGCTGGAAAGACGGACAACTGCACGACAAGGATGATCGATCCGAATGCCGTTGACTATACCATACGTAAACTGGAGCCCTACACCTACTACAGCGTCAAGATGTTAATGTACTCCGATACGACGGCCAGCAAATATAGCGATGAGCTGATCAATCGCACCGGCGAGGCCTCATCGACGCCTCCCCGCGAGCTGGAGTACTCGCATGTGAAGAACACCAGTGTGATGCTCACCTGGAAGCCACCACTCAAGGCCAATGGTGTTGTGCGCGACTACCAGATTACCTATAAATACGGCAACAAAACGGAAAAGTTGAGGCTGCCCGCCCTCACGGACGAGCTGGTCGACAACGAGAAGCGTGTCATCTACGAGCTGACCAAACTGGCGCCCTTCACAGAGTACCAGATTAGCATACAGGCCTCCACCCTCTACGATTCGGAGCCCAGCAATGTCATACGCTGCCGTACAGCCATCGGAGGTAACTACAATAAATGAAATCATCAACTAAATGCTTAAATAGGAAATACTCCTTCGGCTCGTTCACCAGAACCAATCGCTGACTGATTTCCGCTGCCATTTCATCCACAATTCTATCAATCATAATAATTGTGTGCTGCTTAAGGCATCCGACTTAAAACATTTAAAAGAACTCTTAATCAGTCAGGCAAGTCAGCGGAAATCAGTCAGCGATTAGTTCTGCTGAACGAGCACTATGATAATCTAACATATCGATACTAATCTGGATGGGAGTTAAAAATTTGTAAGTTTAGCTTTAGCTATTCACACCGCACTGCTCTGGCTGATATGAAACAAGTTAATATCAGTTCTCGATATGTATTATCCTGTCTGCAAGGGTATTTAAGCTTTCTCTTTCCTTATATGTTTTCTAAACGTTCTCCTTTTCCATCCACAGTGCCATCGCCACCCAAGCTGACCGTAGACACCAGACTGCAGAGCGTGACGCTGAATTGGACGGAGCCACAGCGTCCCTCCGGTCGGATTGAATACTACGAGGTATCCCTCATCCAGAAGAATGAGAACGACGCGCTGATCGGGGAGTACTCCAGCTATATTAGTTCGCAACAGAGTCGATCGTGCGTTATGAATCAGCCCGCCTGCACGCCCTACTATCGTTTTTTTTATAAGGTGCGGGCGGTGAACGTGGAGCTATTGCAGTCACAACCAGTGCACGCCAGGTGGTGGGATTTCGATGCCTCCAACAATGTGCGGGAGTGTGTGGCTACGCCTTACCTGTCCAATGCCGCGAAGGGCAAGCTTCAGTCGTATGCGAACAAGTCGCTCTACCGGCTGTACGCATCGGACTGGGTGACGCATGAGGTTAGCTGTTCGGTGGTTGGTAGCACCAAAGCTGCGCTGATTAGCTATGGTCAGATATCCCTGGTTTTGATTTTGATTGCCGCTATGGCTCATGTAAGCTATAGAAAGTTCGAGAAGATGTCGAACATTAATCTGGAGCTGCCGCCGGGCGTACTGGAGACTCTGAAGAAGCCCATTGAGATAAGCACGGGCATGGGCATGGGCATGGGCCCCGACGGGCCAAGCGACGGCATCATTTGCACGCGGGTGGACACATTGCCGCAATATCTGCCGGAGTATTGTCTGCAGGATGTGCCGCATGACTTTAGCAGCGGCAATGAAAGCTCCAAGCTGCTGCTTGCCAGCAATTCGAGCAGCAGCGGCGGCAACTGTTGCACCGACCGGGACACCTATGAGGATCAGCAGGCATCAACAATACGCTCACCCGTTAGCTACATGTCCATGAGCCAGGATCTGCTGCAGGACGAGGAGAGCAATGCGGGCGCCACCGAGCTGCGTGCCACAAACAATAGCAACACCGACACCAATGGCTACATAAAGCCAACACAGATGAAGAATTGGTCAACGCCGTTGGCCAACAATGCGAATACCTTGCCCAGCTGCAATATGCCAATGGGAACGCCACCGTCAGCATCAGCATCAGCGTCAGCGCCAGCGCCCGCGTCACTTGTGCCCCCTGCCATGGGCATGGCTATGCCACTGAGCGGCTATGTGCCCGTTCAGGTGCTTCAAGCTGCACGCAACACGCCCGCGTTGTTGCCACCAACCGCTGCTGCTGCTGCTGCTGCTGTTGCAACGCCGCAGCCTTTGCTAAATACCAGCAACTATGTGCAGGCATCCGATCTGCACAGGCTCAAGCCGCTGTCGCCAACAGCGGCAACAACGGCAACAATGGCAACAGCAGCAGCTGCGGCGGCAACAACAACACCAACAACAAATGTCCCGCCAGCTGCCAATGTATTTGGCTACACTGCCATGGAGCAGCTGCAGCGGACTGGCCTAATGAAGCCAACATCGGCTGTGGCGGCCAATAGTGGACAGCAAACAGCTGGACAGAATGCACAGACGCAGCAGCACAGACTGCAGCCGAACATTGGGGGCTATGTGACGCCACAGGATCTGAATGCCATTGCCCACAATCGCCATATGCTATAGGCCGGAGCAGTATCGGGGGAAAGATCTGGATCATGATTGCTGCTCGGCCGCTATGCGGGAATGAATCATTCGATTGTTGTTGTGCCAGCGCAGTTAGCAGCTACTTTGCCTTCCACACACACACAAATACCATTACACATATAGTATATATATACATACTATATATATATATATATATATATATATATAGATATATATATATAGACATATGTATATCTTTATATATAGAATCACCTCATAATCAAACAACGCATTCACACACACACACACACACACATACACACACACACACACACACACACACACACACACACACGCACATGGCGCCGTCTCTCTTGCAAAACCACGTTGTATTTCAAATAAACTCTTGTATACTCTTTTTTTGTACTTGTAACTTGCAGTTTTTCGATTCGTGTGCTTAATCGCAAATTGTGAACCGTCTTTTTAAATGATATAGTATACATATACATATATTATATATTATATATTCTGTACTACAAATGTGTGTATGCTATAAGTAGTTTAATGAGGCACTTTGACGTTATTTTACGCTCTACAAACTATTGTGTATTAACTATACATACATATGTAATTTACTTACATACCTACTATACTTACATACTACTTACATACTACTTATGTACAAGTTGGGCAAACGATGCGCCCAGCTGATTAAGAATATACATAAATATTATCTACTTTAACTATTTTGTCTTTCTTTTATTTACGATCTGAGCAAATATCATAATATTTTGGAGAGTTTGTATATTGCTGCATATAATATCATAGTTCTTAATAGTTTGGGAAAGAGAGAGTATATGTTTTTCCCCCGCCCTTGTAGCTAGAACAACCAAATTTCATGCACATTTTGCCATACTCGTATATCCTCAGTTAATAAGCAAAGTCTTTTGTGAAATGTAAACAAAATTATACCAGACTGGAAACTACAGTTTTCTGCAGCTTCCGACTACAACGATCTTAATGGTTTTTTAATATACAATCTGAGCCTTATGTCGATATCGAAGGTAGCAGTATTTTATATATAAATAAGAACCCTTAAGCCCAGGTCTTGGTTTGCATTTAGTTTCGCTTGTATACATACAGTGCACACTCGAAGGAGTGGACACTCATCTCTAAGAACATTTGGTAAGAGTATAGAGTCTCTTCTGTGACATTGAGATATTTTACAGAAGGATATTCTTTATGCGAGACTCATTTAAAGTTTGGCATTTATTTTGACAACCTTTGGTTCGTACTAGTTCACCTTATCGTGGGTACACTGTGGATTTAAGTGCTCTTTGTCTGAACTCAACCGATTTCAAAGTGTCAGCATAGTTTGACAAACAAAAACATATATAATAGCTGCCATAGAAATAATCGATCGAGATTTTAATACACTGCCGCAAGGATATACATATATCTTATGTATGTAGGTTCGGCACCCCAAAATAATATTCTTGTTTTTCAAGAATCTATTATATTATTTACAGCTAATTTTCAGACAGTACATACGTTTTTCATATTTTTAAACAATCCCCAGCTCATACAAATTTTCGCAAATTAAAAACACAAATGATTATCACTATTCTAGGGGAATTTCAAAATGTTAACAAAATTCGTGGAATAGGTTTAATATTTCAATGCTGCTCGTTTGATTATTATTGAGGTCTTATAAAAGTAAATCCCATAGTAAATATCCCTTTTAGTTCACCCCGATTGTAAGATAACAGTTTTCCGCACAAATTATACATATAACATACATACATATAGGCAATAATAATAATTGTGAATAGAAAATACTGTAGAATACTGCATCCTAATCAAATCGGGCATTGTATTTAACTGTCTACAAATATACACACAAGCTCGTAATAATTTCATTATAAAAGTGCTTTCGTATTTTATCAATGGGGCATGTCGAAAATACATATATGTATATTAGATATATATTTATAAAATATGATAATTTTATGTTTATTAGTTTTTATACTCATTGATAAGAAATTGAACAAAATGGGTATATATAATATAGCTGGGCAAAAGTACGTGACAGGAGTAGAAATCTTCGACCCTAGAGTACTATATGTATATGGGTGAAACCCGTTCTACAAAATTTAGTATGTAGTATACTATATACAGATTAAGGTTTTTCCAAATTGACTTCATTTTTGTTATACACATAATGTTTCTCATCTTTTGTAACAATTTGATAACGATGTGGGAATTTAGCACACAACTATAGTTTCTTAATACCTTATAAAATGTTTTTATATATGGTATGTATATATGTATGTTTGTTATGGAAGTGCCGACCTTGATATACCTCGTACTCTAGTAATTACGTCATACAATCAAATTTAAATTAATATTCATTTACGCTCTTATTAATCAGATATATTATATCTATTTAGTGTACAGTATATTATATTATTGTTTATTCGAATGAAATGTTCTACTCATAATTGACAGTATTGCTTTCTTTAGAAATGATTCTAGAAATTTCACAATTTTCCAAAGAACTTGTCATCTGAGTAAGATTTATATGAATACTGATTACATTTGCGTGTGCAGCAAGTCTCTGCAATGGCTAACTTGATCATAAATTTCAATCAGGGTCGTTTTACAACAGCAATCGCCTTATGCATTACTAATCATAAATTATACATTGTTATGTGAATTCGAAGATAAGCAACGCATTTTCAATACATTTTTGTTCATAACTTTAACAACACTTATCAATATAAGTACGAATTTCAAGTCTTGAATCATTTATGCTGCATTAAGCATAACTTTATAAATAGTCATTGAAAGTTGAAATTTATGAATAATCATTGCATATGTTATGCATAATGTACATAATTTCTGCATAGATTTCCCTCCGTGACACGGAGTCCGTGTACGTGTTTACTTTATATACATATATTTATATATATTTTATTTATATATTTATAAGTAGCGATTGCGTTTTGAGCGTAGTGCGAAAGCTGCTGTCAGACTGAAACGTTCACATTGTCGACTCTGCGTAAATAAATACAAAATAACAATAATAATACGAAACAAAAAGAATAACAACAACAACGATTTTTCTTATCGCTCTGGTTCGGTCCAAATTGCAATGATTTGTATGACCAGGCTCTACAATAATACTATTTCAGCTCTGCTCATAATGCTCTCAAGCTTTGGAGAGTGCCTCGCAAATCTTGACAGCCAGCAGAAGGCTGTCCACGATTTCCATATTGCAGTCTCCAATGATAAGCTGCGTGCCGGCGATCCATATAATGTGACCTGCTGGGTCGACAGCCTGAATTCGTTGACAGAATTATGCGAAAAGCTGGATGCTGTCCATATACATCGCTTAAAGGGACCAAAACCAACCATATATATACGGAACACAACGAGCATTTATTATGAAGTTAAATCGGCGGAACCCAAGGCGATAGACGATAATATGTTCCAGTGTAGGTGCATGAACAAGGTCCTCAAGTCATTATCTTTTATGGTGGGCGTGAGATTGCGGATTTCGGATTTCATTTGTAAGTTCTTTGACTATGAGGATGACCCACCAATGAACTGTACCTTCACCGCACCGGTGAACAGCACCACTGTGGATCCCGATACGGAATTCACCCTGAATCACAACTCCGATACGATAACCTGCACCAAGGATACCTCCACTACGGACCGTATGCTGTGCATCTTACCCCATATTCAGAAATTTGCCAAGACATTCCAATTCACGCTCAATATGAGTGACAAAGTTGGTAACCAAACGAAAAAGTTTACCCTGTCGCGGGAGGAGTGCATTGTAATGGAAATGCCGGGCAAAAACTTGCGCTTGAGCCGCAGAAAAAATGGATCCATATGCTTGGAATGGGATAATAGGCAATTATCCAATCACATCAATTATAGTATTGAGCAGGATGTGCAACTGGAGCCGAATCTCACTAATTGGGCAATTTCCAATTCTACGAACAAAGAACATTTCTGCGTGCACAATCTATCCATTCCATATCAGACC
The DNA here is from genome assembly GCA_035043065.1 of Hirtodrosophila confusa. NCBI lineage: Eukaryota > Metazoa > Arthropoda > Insecta > Diptera > Drosophilidae > Hirtodrosophila > Hirtodrosophila confusa. The sequence goes on along the minus strand of JAWNNI010000085.1, from coordinate 3,702,569 downwards.
TACAAGTTAACCCTGAAGCGTCGCTACAGTTCCGCCAAATCTTATTGGAGCGATCCCCTAATTTACAACTTCACTACAGTATCAGATATACCCAGCAGACCACCAAGGGTCTGGAAAGGCGGCTATCAGCATTATCCATATCCTAATCCCACAGAGCTGCGTGTGTATTGGGAGCAGCTGGATGAGCTGGAACGCAATGGACCAAAGTTTGGATACAATGTTCGCGTCTACAATGTCACCGCCAATATGCAAGTCAAGTAAGTTAGCTCCAGGAAACTGAATATTCCTAAAACTTCCTTCCTGAATATACTTTTTAAGTGCTTGCCAGATCTTGCATGAAAATATGCAATATTTCACGGATACTTGTATCAAATCTCAGTTGCCATACGACATTATTTAAAACATTCAAATAAAATATTACGTGGTTTCTTGCACCGAACAGAATTATTTATATGTCACGAAGCGGACTTGCGCGCTAGATTAGTTTGCTTTCATACGGTGTGAGATAAAAAGTTATATCAGTTTTGGCAAAGCCATGGGCTTTGGAAGCCTATTTTATTATATTTAATATACTCAGAAAATAATCAAACCTTTTCCGGTCTTCACTTTTGGACAGATCTATGCAGAAGTGAAAGGTTTCCCCTTTCCATCCACAAATTTAAACAATACCATGAAAAGCTTTCGTTTTTAAAGAATATTAAACTACAGGAGCATTTTTTTTAATGATATGCCTAATTTCAGAACCAGCTATGTCCTTTTCATCAGGAACTTATCTTATTTAAGTCGCAATTCTTGACACTTTAAGGAGGTAATGGAAATGTTAGGAAAGGTATTTAGTAAGGACCGGGCTTAATATCAAATTTGGAAAAGTAGTTCATGGAAATTATTAGTTAATGTACTATTCAATTAATCAAATGTTAGATCCAACTAGTACTTCATTGCATTCAGTTTCTTTGTTGCAACTTAAACTTAAGTTAGATACAATTTTATGTTATATTCTTACAGCGATCCTGAGATTGAAGTGAAAGCAAATATGGCCATTATCAAAGACTTGGACAGTAAACAATATCAATATAAAATAGAAATTAGCAGCCAAAATATCAATGGAACGTCCAAGAATAGCAGCTTTATAGTGATACCCCATCTTGAAGCGTCCAAGAAGAGAATTCCCAATGACTTCAAAATCGATAAGGACAAACTTACTTGGACCGCACCGCAGGAGGAAGGAGATCTTCTTGGCTACACGGTCTACTGGTGCAAATCTTCTGAAGGTCGCAACATATGCAACGAAAATTCTCCCATACAATCCGCTCAGGTGAAGGCTTCACCGTGTGAGTTTGAGCACGAGAAAATTAAGAATGAAAGCTATAATTGGGCCATATTAGCCAATTATGGTAACCCGTCCTATATCGGTGGAATGGTCTGGGGGGAATGGACTCGCAATCAGAGTAAAAATGAGCGGGGGATGTTGCCCAACATCATGGTTATTCTGATACTAATGATCCTGGCTATTGTTTTTCACATCTATCGAAGATTGAGCTACATGTATGACATAAAAGTTGTTTTACCTACGGGCATTGAAAGGATGATCGAGAAAGATGTGGAATCGATCGCGGAGCAGAATTCGTTAGTACACAATGGCCACATTATGCCGGATGTGCTAAAAGCTTCCTATCCTATCACCGATCGGAGTGAGACTATAGATCTAGATGCCACACAGGTCCCCCTCACAAATAATGTGAGTAGAGCGCCCGATTCTACAGTGCACTGTGTTAAAGAGGAACTATATTCTTGGTCCTCCGATTACGTTGGAATGCAATCATTCCATGCTCAACTTATCGCTAGATACGATCCGGCTTCCTCATCCTGTCGCTATATAAAAATGCAACCTTTGAATGCTCAGAAGACCTCGGAATATGTGACGTCATCGAATATCTATAAGCATGAAGAGATTGTTCGGAAGGCAGTAGCTGGCGAATCATAAAATGTTTTGGTCTAAAAGGAGTTCATCTGTATACCTCATACCATACTTGTTGGTGATATCCGCTTTATCCAGTCGGACGGACATTGGCTGAGGTGTTCGTGGTGGAAGAATCCAAAACCTGTAACAGTATTTTTCCGACCAAAAAGAATAACATTAAAAAACTATTTATTTCAACGTTATTAACATTAACATTACTCACTCGTATATTTATTCAGAAGATATTCAAGAAACTAGTTTCAGTACTGCAAAGCGGGGGAAAGCAGCTTAAGGAAGAAACTTAGACCTGAGTACAGGATGTCTCGTAGCAGAGTATACTCCACAGATTCACAAGCCAAGCCTAGATATCTCTTATTGCTATAAAATCAAATCACATATGTATAAAGTTATTGAATAATATTAATGAAAACTAATTCCCTTGTAAATAATAAAAAAAATTTTCAAATTCTCTTGATAGTTTGATCAAATTGATCGTTGATCATTTTCAACTCTAGTAAAGATAGGCCAAATTGTTCCTAAAGGAATCCAAATGAATTTTATTAAATATTAATAATCTTATCATACACTATTGTAAACACCAAAATGAATTAACCGATATACATATAATATAATAAAATCATAAATTATACACATTTACATATGTAAGCTTTCAGTATTAACGATCAATATACACCGCAAAGTAGTCAAAACCTAAACCCATGGAGCTTTGCAGCGCTTAGAGATTGGATGGGCCGGCTTTATTCCCATACCATTTGTACGATCCATAGTATTTAAAGTTGTTCTCCTCGCACTTACGATCGGCCTCCTTGGGACCACGGGATCCGTACTGGTACGGTATGGGCTTGGGATGCTCCTGCTCGATCTTGTGCAGAATTGGCGTGAAAATGCGCCATGCCTCGCGCAGTTCATCGGAGCGTACGAAATGCATTTGGGAGCCGCAGAAGACATCCAGGATAAGGCGCTCATACGCATCCGGTAGCTTTGAATCTTTATAGCGATGTTCGTAGGTCAAATCCAGTTCGGTTTCCTCAATATCGAACGTAATGCCAGGACTTTTGGTCATCATTTTAAAGTAGAGCGCCTCGCCGGGCTGAACGCGTATGACCAGCTCGTTGCGCTTCGAGTTACCCTCGAAGATGTCCCCGGGCACATCCTGGTACTGGATGCGCACCTCCGCCTTGCGCTCATTGAGCGCCTTGCCGCACCGCATTATAAAGGGCACGCCCTGCCAGCGCTCATTGTTGATATTGATGACGGCCATCGCATAGGTTGGCGTTGTTGACTTCTTGCAAACGGTCGGATCATCCAGATAGCCAGTTCGCTCGTCCTCCGTGGTACCGCTGGGATTGCCCACATACTGGCCCAGCACCATGTCATTTAGCTGCAGCGGCTGTATGCACTTAAGCACCCTGACCTTCTCATCGCGTATGTCGTCCGGATGGCAGCTGACCGGCTTCTCCATGGCCACAAGCGATAGTATTTGCATCAGATGATTCTGCATAACGTCCCGTATAATGCCAAACTCATCAAAGTAACCGCCGCGTCCCTGGGTGCCAAATGGCTCCTTAAAAGTGATCTGCACGGAGGCGATATTTTCCCGATTCCATGTAGAGCTGAGTATCTTGTTGCCAAAGCGTATGGTCATCAGATTCTGTACCATCTCCTTGCCCAGATAATGATCAATGCGGTACAGCTGCTCCTCGTCAAATAAGCTGGCCAAATGATCGCTCAATGCTTTCGAGGTGACATCATCCCGACCAAATGGCTTCTCAACGATTACACGATTCCAGCCGCTATAAAGACAGTTGGTGATCAGTCAACAGATCAAAGACCACAAGTGAAAGCTACTTACCGTATAGACATGCAATAATTCTTAATGTTTGTGGTCACCTGAGCGTAGACGCTCGGGGGTAGCGCTAAATAGAAAATGCGATTCGCATTGCATCTGTTTTCTATCAGTTCCATTTGCTGGTTGAGCAGCTCATAGCCCATGCCGACATCATAGGGGCCAGATACATAATTGTTTAAGTTCCAGAACTCATCGTACTTGGCCTGCTCATTGGGTTGCACCTGTACCAAGGAGAGCAAGAGAGGGAGTAAGATTGGGAGCAGTTGAAATATAAAAGAATCAGGGAGCGACCTGTGAATGGTCTTTTAAGCTAAGTGGCTAAGCTGGCTCTACCTCTCTTATGCGGGAGAACAACCTCCTTGTCGAGGGTTGTAAACGATCTACCTACCTTCATAAATGGACTGCAATTGGCTTTCAGTTGTTCAATTGACAGTTTGGAGCGTGCATAGCCACAAAATTTGGTTGGCTTGGGCAGTAGATCATCGCGATAAAGCCACCACAATGTGGGATAGATTTTCTTTTTGGCCAGATCACCCTGCGGAGATTCAAATGAGTGTATAAGGATGAAAACGCTCAGGAGCTAAAACTTACCGAGGCACCAAGGACGACAAAAGTATGTGGTATCTTGCCATCAAAGTGAGTACCTTCGCATATCATATTCGATGAGTTCAGCGTCTTAATAATTAGTTCCAGGGCGCCCGAGCTCTGGTCGGTGGATTCCGCTACAAAAAGCAGAGAAACAAATACTATATTAGAAACCTCAAGAGCATGCGAATTCAGAGAAACTTTATGCAGCACAACTAGAGATTGCCAATGGCCAACCTTGGTGTTTTTTGCTGTGGTCTATCCTCAGCGGGGGCAAATTACGACCTTGGGGTAGGGCCTATGACGATGGAAGTCGAGTGTATCGTTCGATCCGTTTACAAACGCGTAATAAGCTACTGCTCTCTTGACTTTCAAACGTGTTAACAGCAACTGTGCTGCCATGTAATAAGCGATTATAGCTTAGACCCCCCAGCTCGTATATGGCAATAACAGTTGCCCTTCTCCCGTCGTTGGGGGCAGTGCGTCCCCCCACCGTAAGTCAAACCAAAAACCGAAATCGTTTGCATCGGTTTTAGTTTTTTGGAATCGGGAAAAATGCACATAATACTCGTATTACTCGATATTCTAACAGATATGACGATCCATACAGCTGACAAGTGAGCAATCAGTTAGTCGACGTGCTCTAAGATTTGTTCGTTTGATAATATAGAAGACACTAGAAGTCATATAGTATTATTGTTTTTGATAATACATACGGATACTATACTTGAGTGCACACGACCATACCATTTTTCGGTCAAGTTCAGTAGATATCAAATTATGAACTATGTATGGATCGTGCTCAACGAACTTTATAATATTACCTTACAACCAAAATATGAGTTATCTACTAAAAGAGCATTGTCGTAATATCATATTTACGTGTATCAAAAACAAAGCAAAAAACCGAAAAAAAATTATCCAAAAACAATCTCAAGAAAAAAACTAATTACTTTTGGCATTGTACTAATATATGATGGTTAAATGAAAAAAAAACAACTTAAGAAATAAAGTTAATATAAAGCTTTCAAAAACTAATGATTTTGAAGATTTTTCAGTAATTTCATATAAAGCTCAAGTTATCGTCATGCTATGAATAAGCTTTGACTTTAAACATATCGTTATTTTATCTAAACGATATCAACTGACTCAGCATCGATCGGGCTTGAAAAGGCATTGGAATCCATACATCAGATTTTCGAAAGGCTTTTTATATACACACACACACACACACACACACGAATATGTGTGTAGGTTTGTATGTATGTACATGTAGACAATTTTTTACGTGTACATTTTTTTAAAATTAACATTGGCTAATTCTCAATGCCAATGTGCGCGGTCAGCTTTGCACGCTCTCTCTCTTTCCCTCCCTCTCTCAATCTCTTTGCGGCTGTCCGTTTTTAACTTTAATTTAAAAGGTTATTTGGCGCTCTAATCTTTGGAGTGAATGTGCTTTTAGCAAAAATAGCAAGCAAAACAACAACTGAACGTCGCGACATTGGTAGACACTTGCAGAGCGAGGCGTAGTGATTGAGTATTGCGATAAGCCGTAGCTTTGTAGGTGACCCTTTGGTAAAGAACACAATTTGAAGGGCGCTCTTGCCGCACGCAATCGGCACGGAGAGGAAGATAGAGAGTAAGAGCGAGAGAGGCTCTTAAAAGAGATGATCCCGATTCATGCTAGTTCTCGTGACACGAGCATGACTGAGCACGATGCCAAAACAAATAAGTCCTCAATTACATGATACATCATACTGCATGCAACTTCTTTGGTTTTGTATTAGAGTTACTGCTTTCAGCTTGCATATACACGATGATTAAAGGATATGCAAGAAAATTGGTGAAAAGTCTAACACAGAAGACGTAAATTACTGTTGAGTTTAATTTTGAGCGAATAAAACAAAAAGGGTTAATAATCATTAAGCGCACCATGAATTTCCCGCCCGCGGGGGTAGATTTTCCAAAAAATCTTTGAGTCTATTATGTTTTTGTGTAGAGCCTTGAAAATGAGTTTGAACTCAATCGCTTGAAAAAAAAGTTTTCTACCAATTTTCCAACCGTGGAGGTACAATATCAAAATCTGTGAGACACGTATCGAATTATTTAATGTGTAGAGCTTTGAAAATGAGTTTGAACCCGATCGGTCAAAATTGGACTTTCTCCCATACAACTATGAGACCAGCATTTTCCGCCCATCGATTTTCCAAAATCGGTGAATGTATGTGTCAAATGAAAAGTTTGAAGCCGATTAGTTGGTAAACAAAAAAGTTACATGCAACAGTTTCTATGATTTTCTACGCTTGTGACTTGAATTTTCCAAAATCCCGTCTTAGTGTGCACTTTCGACATAGATGCAAACTACTGTGAAAATTTCAGCTGTTATTGTTTGGGCTGTACGATGATTGACAATCAGTCAGTCAGCCAGTCACCAATCAGGTCAAACTGTTTTATATATGTAGATAATGATTAAGGTCCCAGATATAATGGTCATTTTCGAATGCCGAAATAAGTCGCTTAGGCGAAAGACCCTGATTTCTTAGCTCTATATGCTTTAGGAAAGGAATGTAAGCGTAAAGGTGCGTGTAAACACACTGGCAGTGTGGCGAATATTCGACCATATTCGCTGCCAGACACATCTAAACAGCTGCCAGATGCTGTTATGCAGCTTTCGTGCAGCTCTCATTCGTGTCTTATTGGAATGTATGGAGCTTGTGATGCATGTTCGAGTCGTGTCGTGCGTGTCACGCGCCCATCTCTACTCGTATAATGTAATACACCTGATGACCGATGACCTGATTACCCACTTTGCATACTACACTCGGGTGGATCGCAATTACTTACCTGCTTTTAGCATGGTTGATGCCAAGTCGGTTTACGCTGTGTGAAAATATTTTGTTTACTTTGTTGAAAACTGATTGTGTTTAGCTCTTCTTTTTGCTATTTTTTTTTTGCTAACTTTACAAGCAGCAAAAAAATTAACGCTTGCTTTGATTTTTTTTTCGCTTCTGTCGTTAACTTGTTTAGCTCTTCCTCTTCTCTGGTTATTGTTTACGTTAATTAACGCTGAAGCAATTTGTTGAGCTTTTAACCACAAAAACAAAATAAAGGCCAAGTCCACAAAATTGTTATTTCAGCAGCGGCTGTCCACATGCACACACAACATATACATATGTATATACACGCACGCAAGCGCAACGTGAGCGAGCTTTTTGTTTTTTCTTCTATTCTGTTGTTACTGCGATCTGCGTGGGGTACTGCGCGTAGGTTTGTTGGTTGTTTTGGAGACTTGAAGTCGCCGGAGCCCTCAAATATGACGATATGGAGCTTAACACGGCAGAAACGCGAATGTGCCAAAGCAAATGTACAATGCGCACATGAAGCACGGCGGCGCTGGCGTCGACATCGACAATGGGCAATGCCTTCCACCAACAACAGTACAAGCGCCTTGTAACAACAACAAGACAGCACAGTAACTTTTGGATGCGGCGACGCTCAGCGTCAGCATGCCGGTTCTCTGTTGTGCATAGAAGCCCACACACACACAAGCTTATGTACGTATATATGTATGTACATACATATGTATGTGCAAGTTTAGATGCATGTATGAATGTCAGTGAGTGTGCCTTCATTATCAAATGAGAGAACGGTAGACGTTAAGCAGCCAGTGTTGCCCCACGAATTTATTTTAAGATTATGAAATACTGTCGGATTGCAGTGTCATGGTTGCCATTAAAATCAATATGTATGTATATATACATATATATCTGTGTATGTATGTAGACCTTGACCTTTCAAGATTTATGTGCATTATACATATATGTATGTACATTTTTAAAATAAATGCATACACTGCCATCGTTTCGCAAACTTTAATAACGTATCTCGGCAAAGGTATATGGGTTTTATGTTTCAGATTTGGTTGCCGGGCGCGTTGCCAAGCTGCCATACGAAAGTCATTCAATGGGCGTATCACAAACATTTGATTGCCAACAGCAGAGGATTTTTAAAGGTCTTGAAAGCTGATGATTCATGCATACATATTATTATACAATCTACATCTGTATGTGCGTAAAGTGAGCAAAAAAGTTTACGGACTTTCTGGTTTTTTTTTTAAACATAGAGACCTCTTCTCATTTTAATTTTCAAAAAGATTTTGTGAAATCAATTTTCATCAAACTTACCGTTATACTGGAATTGAATTCATTATTTCCACTAATTCTTAAAAGTGAAATAATATGAAATCAGAATAACTAAAACAGCTACTATCTTCCGAGGGTAGAAGCCCTTACAGAAATGTATTTCATACACAAAAACTAATTTTCGATCGATTTTTTCAAATGGCAGCAGCTATATTGATCAAAATTAAATAAAATTATATATAAAGTAAAATAACACTCGCCCTTGTTGAGCTTGATTGAGATATCTGTAGAAAAAAAAGGTTTCTCATGAAAAATGTAACTTTTCATCCTATTGAGCCATGGCAGCTATAAGATATCGTAATTTGATTATAATTCGACTAAGTGAATAGGTAAAATGCATTAAAAAAACGTATAATAGATGAGTTTGGTAGAGATATCTTGAAAAACAAAATACTTTTTTGGTACAACTCGTTTTTCTAACGATTGTTCCTTTACCAGCTAGAAGATATAGTAGTAATGCGATCCGAAATACATATGTAATACCTGAAACAAAAACAAGCATCTGATCCAAGTGTCATCTATGTATATCTATATGATCCGTCTCCTTCAATGCTTTACACATTTCGTGATAAAATGATGATAGCCTCTGCAATGATTATTTATAAATAATGCAGTTTAAATCCAGGAACGAGCTTTATATTAATAATGAAATGCAAAATCACCATTAGATTGGCAAAAGCGATGGTATCCGTAAATATCTGTGCTGATTCGATTATATTTTTGATTCTGCACGTTCTAATAAGTTTGGGAAACAATTTATTTACTAGTATATGCTCCTAAATATAAATTCAACCATATTTATTTTCAGGAAGCGATCAGTTCCATTAATAAAAAACAAGAACTTAGATGTACCTAATATTTGTTTCATTCTTTTGTTTGTTTGCTGGCAGTATGTTTGGGTGTGTATAATAATGTTTGTTGTGTTATTATATGCTACTGTCAATATTAATTTATCAGTGCCACAACGGTTGCCAGAGGCAAGCCCATTAAGTACAGGTGATTGAATTCACAAGGAAAACAAGCAGCTACAATTCGGTATGGAAGTGTTCTTGGATTATTCATAATCAATTGATATTATATTGAGAATGATGCCAAAATACATTAATAGTACAGTACATATGCAAATATACAGCTGTAACTAAGTACTATAATACTAAAAGGCCATTGAACATGCATATAAAAATAATAATTTAAGAATAATAATAATGTTCAATGGCTCCTTAGCACTATATGGTATAGTTGTTTGTATTATATTGTATTTACAACCAAACTAGATATAAACGTTGAGAACAAGATAAAATTACAATTATTTTTTAGCACGATTTGTGTAGGACAACAGTCTAAAGCCGCGTTTATCATATAATAGCACATGCAATAAACAATTATTACAATTTTATTGTATCCTTTTTGTTGTTGTTGTTGTTGTTGTTGTTGTTGTTTTTCTTTTGGAAATTCGACTTGTTTTGAGTGTGTTCGGTCTGTCCTAAGGGTAGACATGCATATTGGCTGTATTAATCGATCTGCTCTTCGTATTTACAGTTCTTAAAGTCTCGATTATTGCGATAATAGTCATTGCAACCGCACTGATGTTGTGTATCCGATCGCTGTGGTCAGTAGAGCGCAGGTGATTGTTTGGACATGTACCGTTACCAAACTTCGGCTGTCAGTAAAATAGGACGGAGTGCAGGATCACACGATTGCGGCGCTCCTCGAATTCCTGTATCATTTCATCGATGTCGTTATCGATATCGTTTGATTTGGACATCTGAAATCGAACAATTATAGCAAAGTTAGTATCGCGTATCTAATTAAAAGCAATGAGAATTGGTGAGTTTGGTTGGGATCACAAAAACGTTCAAATCTTAACCGATTGTTCCTATGGCAGCTATAATGTTCGATCCTGTTAATTCCGACAAATTTACTGCGAGTTGCATAAGAAAGCTGGAACTATTAGCATAGAAAGAAACGGACGGATAACGCTAGTTTGATCCTGTTGTTACTCTATATATAAAAAAGATGTTGTTCTGACTGATACATAATCAACGCACAGCCTAAACCGTAACTAGAATGCTGAAATATTCACAGTAGTTTCCATCTATGATGAACGTGCACTCTGGGACGGGGTTTTGGAAAACTCCACCCACGAGCGTGGAGAATCGCGGAAAACTGTTGTTTGAAACTTATTTGTTTACCATCCAATCGGCTTCAAACTTATTTTCAAAGATCTACAGAAGAATTCATTTGACACATGTTTCACCGATTACGGAAAATCCACCCCATGGTCGAAAAATGTGGGTGCCAAAGTTGTATGGGCGAAAGGTTAATTTTAGTCCGAATAATAGGCACTGTGGCTAAAGATTTTGGGAAATCTACCCCCAAAATTCGTGTAAAACTGTTGCATGCAACTTTCTTAATTATCATTCGATTGGCTTCACTCATTTTCAAAGCTCTACACATTAAATAATTCGTCACATGTGGCACCGATTTTGGAAAAAGCACTTTAACGGTCTGAAAAGTAGTGGAAAACTCTTAAATTCAGCAATTCACTTTCTCTAGCGAAGGACTTCATAATAATTACCAACGCTAAACACAACAAGTAAGAATGCTATAGTCGAGTATACCCGACTACAAAACTCACTGTACCCAAGTCAAAAATTTCCGATCGCATCTTCGTACACTTACATACATACACAAAAGACGCACACACACGAGCGACAGCTCGAGCGAGGCATCTTAAGTTGTGGCTGTGCTTCTTCTATATACTTTATATATATATACTTTATAGGGTTAAAGATGTCTCCTTCTGCCTGTAACATACATTTGCACAGATTTAGTACCCCCATTTTACCCATTCGATGGGTACGGGGAGTAAAAAGTTAGGTTATTTGGGATAATAGGAAAACGTTTCTCTAGTAGTATTATTCTTGCAATAGGCTTCTAACACATTTTCAAAACTATACGAAAAATAATTTAAGAGTGTGCTAACCGATGTTAGAAATTGTACCGCAGCCCGTCGCCACGGGTGGAAAACTGGGATCAAGGTCAAATGAGTGAAATTATTTGTTTTTTTTAAAGACATTTTCATAGCCCTACACAAAAAATCATTAGGCTTTAGCAATATTCAGGAAAGTCTACTCCCACGGGCGTGAAAATAATAGTACGCTATTGACGAAAGCAGTCAAATTCAATGTAATGCATTTCAATGTAAATATTTCGCCGGGCAATGCTGCGGTTTTACCAGCTAGTCAAGTATAATTATACTTGGTACAGTCTGCAACGGGGTCTTTCAATGCGTTACACGTCTCTTGGAAATATTATAAAGCCCTTTGCAAGGGTATAATATCAAGGAGTTCGTGTAGGAAGGAATTTGGGGCCCATGGAATAGTTTTTGAACCGGCTGATAGACTGAGCTGAGGAGAGAAAGTTTTTTGGCACGGACGCGATTGAGTTTTCTATGCCAATTTCAACTCTACGTGAAATTACCAAATTAAGCATGTCCGTTATTAAAAACGCGCCCATCAATGCATCCTCCGCATTGTCCACAACGTCCACATTTAAAACGTGTACGGGCCGATTATTTACAGCAACCATGGATTCCATGTGCAGCACAACCAAATCGTAGACACGCTCCTCTACGGTAATAATAATATCAAATTGGTCTTTGGTTTCTTGAAATCGTTCCGGACACTTCTTGATGCGGCGATTTCGGTCCAGCATGTGCAGCAGTCCGTTCTGTGTGTAACTATAGGTATTGGGAATAGGAGAGGAGAGGAATATGATAGCATCAGCAATTGATATGCATGAACTCACTTACAATTCCTTGTCCTTAGATTCCAGGTCGCGGTAGATCTGCTCGTAGCTGGTCCCAAATTCATAAACATTTGGTTTATCAAAGGCAATACCCGGCAACTTGACCCGTTCGCCGGTGCCAAAGGAGCGTACTTTGAAGCCTTTTTTGGCTAGAAAATTGTGCGCCTCCATGGAGCGATTCATGTTCGACGAACAGATGACCGCAACGGACAGTTTGCTTGGGTCGGTCATGTCTATTTGGCAGTGTAATAATTACGTTAAACCAATAAATATATGACTTAGGAATCACAGCGGAATGACGATTGTCGCCGTCAATATTATTATAAATGTGTGAGTAAACGATAGGCAGTCGACTGTCATTGTGGCGGTCGGCCGATATTAGAGATGAATCGAATCGTTCAGAGCTAGTTCATTTCAACTTTCGTTCGTGCGGTTATTGTCGACAATAAAGAATGTCCAGCTTTTCGTCCGTGTCCTCGTCAAATTCTCCATCTTCATCAGCCAACAGTTCCAGGTTTCTTGACACACTGGACAGGTCAACCACTGGTCCTGAAGACAGCACTAATTTGTCCGCACAAATATCTAGTCGCACTAATTTGTCCGCACAAATATCTAGTCTCGCTTCCAATGCTGAAATGTCAGCAGATGGCTTGGAAGGAGAATCATTCCCCAATGCAACAAATGACGGCGCATCCCAGTTGCACCTGCAACTGTCGCTTGATGAGAGTTACACAAATGGCGAAATAGGTAGCGAAGCAGGCTTCGTTGAAAGCATTGAGAACAATTTGGCTGAAACTGGCTTGGGCATCGGAATAGTTTCGACCCCAACAGTGATAAGTGCTCGACGCAACCGTCATTTGGATGCAGACAGTCAGCCGTTTGAGCTAGTCGAACTATCAGACGCGATACCACGTCCTCGTTCTGCCAGAAATCGTGCCCCAGACGCCGTCATTGATCTCTGCACGCCCCCACCCCCACGCCGCCTACCGTCTTACATTAACCTGACGGATTCTATAGAGGCACCGATGAGTGGCAACCAGAGTCGCCGTCGCAACGCATCAACGGAGCTTGAGGACCAGGCTTGCGACTGTGATCACACTCCTCCTAAGCGTGGTCGGGCAGAGCAAAATGCTTCATCAGGAGATGCATACAAGTGTCCGGTTTGCTTGGACGGGGTGCGCCAACGAGAACCCTCGGTTACCAAATGCGGCCACTTGTTCTGCAAGAACTGCATCCAGGAGGCGGTGCGTTTCACTAAGAAATGCCCGCTATGTAATAAGAAGTTAAATGTGAATCAAATAACCCGTATTTATATATAAGTTCAGATACTGAACATTCCAGCTGAGATGTCATTTATTCACAATTGATATTGACATTGCCATACTCTTAGTATTAAAACAACTTGTATTCTTATATGTGTGTAAAAAGCCATCACTTCTTTACGTGGTGGCTTCATCTTAAACAGCATCCTCGCTTAATTTATGAATGTATTGTATGTATGTGCGTAATTCAGTTGTTGTCAACCCAATAAGGATCCAAATATAATTATAATCGAGCTTGAATCTAACAATAAGAATATATTGAAGCATTAAATATGTATGTGAAATAAAAACTTTAAAATTTAATAAATTACTATAAATGTGTAAAAAAAAAACAAAACAAAAACAATCGAGCTTTCAATTGGGGGATGAAGGGACTCTGATGCAGGATTAGTTCGTTCAGTAGAAATTGAACTACCTCAGTGAATCCAAATAGAAAGTTCACTCTAGTTGATGTGACAGCGCTGCCCAACCATTAAATTAAGATGTTGCCACCTCGCAAACACAACTGTTCTGGCAACACTATAGTTTGAATTTTTGAACGTTACGTTTATAGTTATTTAAATGTAGCCGTTTAAATTGCAAGCTATAATTAATTGTATTGTAGTATAACAAATATGAATGTAAATAATAATTGGCAAAAATCGTTTTCATATTACATAATAAGTTATTCATTTTTAATATATCTCAATGAATAAGGTGTATGCTATACATGTTTGGTATACAAGAAGAAGTAGAGACAGAATGTTGTTATGTGGCAAGTTGCTACATCAACAACCAGACCCCAAGCTCCCTAGCTAATGCAAAAGAGCGTGCGCCCTCTTTCCCCATCCAGACTCAGCCGGAACTCATGGAATGCGGCTTAGCAAGTTGAAGCTGTTGCCGTTGTTGTTGGGTTGTTGTTGTTGATTTGTGGTGGCAGCACACAAGCACACTCTCCCTTATACTTGCCCAAAACGCACACAGATACAAATGCAGATGTGCAACATAGACAGAGTGCCGATCAGGTTCAGGTTATTTGTTTGTTGCACAGTGGAACACATTTATGTCTGATCGAGCGTTAACCGAGTATTACTCAAGCCACAGGTAAATGCTTCCACGGTGCCGCGGCTCGGTTTGTTATTTAGCGTCTCTCCCTCTGTCTTCCACTCTCTCTCTATCTCTCACCGACTGTCTGTGGCTCGTTCCCTTGCACATACACTCTTGCGAGGGCTGCCTCTAGGTGTCGGGACAATAAAGTATGAAGGAAGAGCTCGTTAATGTTAAAAATGTTTTCTATGTATTTCATATTTGTTTATTATTTACATACTTATGAAATAGCTTGTAACCTTTTTGAACAAATTATTTCGCTCAATCTTTTGTCATTTTTTGAGCCATTTTGAAAAGTTTATGCAATATGCAAGGATTCCTAAATCTCATAATATTTTTCTTTTACATTACATAGATGTAATAGAAAGATGCAATATACGCCAGACGTAGAACATATTTAAGTAGTAGTAGTATTATTATTTATTTATCAATCAATCTTTTCATAATCTTCAGCATTCAAATTTACAAAATTAAAAAATACAATCATGATCGTAAACTAAGATGATAAATATGAGACATGCAGGCTTGCCATATTAAATATATATTCAATGATCGTCCAATGATAGTTTGAATTTCACGACTAGGATGGTACATTATCGAGATCTCAAAGGCAGCCCTCGCATGCCTATGTGTGTGAGTGTGTGCGGTGTGGTCGCCTGTTCCCTTGTTAACTGGTTATGCGAATAGTGGCGGCTTCTTGGCTTCAACAGCAGCCCCTGCGGCTAGAACCAACGGCTGATACCCACTGCGGATTGGCTGTAGACTGAACTGAACAGAACTGAACAGAACAGAACTGACCGCGACGACGACTGATAGTCGTTGTTTGTCACTTGATCGCACATCGTTCACTTGTCGCTCCTCCGCTCTCCGGCTCCACATATACATATACACGCATATATACATATATGTTCATATATGTATGTATATATACACGATATATACATATACACTTTCATAGCTTTTCTCGCGAGGAGCTGCAAAGTTGTTAGCTGCCTCTCCGCTGGGCGTTTGTTTTGCTCTCCAACTGGCGTCCAGTTGTTTGTCGTGTGTCGTCGCGTATTGATCCCAGCTCTTGGCTAATCCCAGCATGAGGATGCCGCTGCGTTGGCCAATCTTAGCATAGCATTCCATTCCCAAACATCAGCGCATTCATTCATTATCATACAGCATTTTCAATTTCAATTTCGGTTTCGAATTCGAATTCGAGCTCGAATTCGGTTTGCTTTTAAGCATGGCTATGCAAATGTCACAGCCAAAGAACGGAAATTAAAAGGTAAACTTGTTTTACAACTTGCCAAATTGCATTTTGGCCATATTACAGCGCCAGTTAACAGTGTTTTTTTTTTATATATAATACTTTGTGTGTGTGTGTGTGTGTTCGTGCAAGCTAATCAAAAATTGCCAATCTCAATTAAGTTTTTAATAAACGACATCGAAACATCTTTGGTCAGCTAAAAATGCAACTTAATTAACATTTATTGTGATTTCCAGTTAATTATGCCAAGGACTGTTATCAAATTTTTGCTGCTCTTGTATGAGAAACACCTGCTAATAAACTCTGCTTCCAAGAATGCCCCATTCCCAAGTGCAAGTGACTTTTTACTCCCTGTACCCATCAAATGGCTAAAAAGGGGATATTATATGTGTGCAAATGTATGTAACAGGCAGAAGGAGACATCTCCGACCCTATAAAGTATATATATACTTGATCAGTATCAAAAGACGAGTCGATTTGGCCATGTCTGTCTGTTTGTCTGTCCGTAGGAACGATCAACTTTCTTTCAGATTTCAAATATCTCTCCCGCTCCCCGCAAAGCGAAAAAAACAATTTGTGACGACAATTTAAAATGTATAGACCTGGAATTTAATGTATATAATAGTTGGGTCATTTTTAATATACTGTAAAAATTTCAAGTCGATCGGAATACAAGCACGGAAGCTATTGACGAAGGAAGAAGTATCACTGCGGGGGGGAAGCATCACTTAAAATGCCTTGCGTGCGTTGCCGCTTGTATGTGCGTATTTGTACATATGTATGTGTGTGTAAGTGTACGAAGATGTGTTTGGAAGTTTTAGACCTGGGTACAGGGAGTTTCACAGTCGGGTGTACTCGACTGGAGCATTCTTACTTCTTTAGTGTAGTATCAGATAAAACCCGATTATCTCTTTTTGTGTTTAAGAGAACCAAGCTCCTTTCTCCAAGTTCCATGCTAGCATGGTCCGTGTTTTTAGCCACTTAGTTCATGCAGCAATTTCTATAGCAAGCTGAGCGTGCGAATAGGTCTTCGTTTAGTATGTGTATCGAAGTATCTTACCAGTCTTAAGATGCATGATGAACAACGTTAAGAAAATCCATTAAAACGGTGCTAGTAAGGGTAAATGCTTTGGGTTAGGCATGGAAGAAACTTTTCTTTTTTTTCCTCTCGAGGTATCTGTGGAGCGCTTGTAGAAGAAGTGTCCCACAGTTTCTTCATTCTCTTCATGAATAAAAGGGTAAATGCTGCAGGTTAAGCATAGATTTATTCTTAACAATTGTAGTCTATCTTCGTTTGGAGGTAATTTTAAAACGTTTTTAGAAAAAGTGTTCCACAGATTCTTCGTTCTCCTTATGAAATAAAGGTTAAGCAGTTGGATGCTATCTTCCTTTGAAACTATTTTTGAATGAAGTGTGCCTGAGTGTTTCTTCTCTTTACAACTAAATATTAAGTGTTTCAAGTGATTCTGGGATCTTTGGGAATCTTTGAAACGTTCATGGGAGAAGTGTACCAAAGATTTCGCTTTCTCTTCAAGAATGAAAGAACAACTGTTTCTGTTTGGGCAGAGATGGAAGTTTTTGGGAATGGTAAACGATTTTGCTTTGCAAGCATCTCCAAAACGTTTACCGGGAAAAGTTGTTCACAATTTTCGAGCACTACTAAGCCAATTATGAAATCTATCATTGCAGTTCCATAGACAGCACGGTCCAACGCATTCATTATGTGAACCAACCAAGGACGAATTGAGGACGTTGCGGAGCACTCTTAGCCAGTAGTAGGAGCAGTTAGAGCAGCAGGTGTCGCCAACAGTAAGGGGAACCTGAGTTAAGGGCTCAATTTCACAGCTGAGGAACCAAGCGGACAGGAAATGCTGAAACACGCCTCGAATGCGAGCAGCGCCACAGCCGCTGCTCCTGTCAGCGGACAGCTGCTGCGCACCGCTAACGGCAACGGCAATGGCAATGCCAATGCCAATTGCAACAGCAACAGCAATACAAACAGCAGCAACAGTAACAATAGCAACAACAACAACAACAATGTCAACAGCAGCAGCAACACACCCTCAGCGACAGCGGCAACAACAACCACCAGCCCAGTGCCAGGCCCAGCTGTGGCAGCGACAGCTACAGCAGCAGCAGCAACAGCGGCGGCGGCGGCGGCAGCGGCAGCAGCCGTGGCAGTGGCGTCAGCGGGTGCGTCACCAACACCGGCAGCAGCTGCCGTTGCAAGCACGGCACGCAACATACACCTGCGACCCCCGCAGCCGCTCAACATTTCAGCGCTAAACGCATCCACGTGCAGCACCACGCTGCTCAATGGTGCGTGTGGTGGTGGTGGTGGTGGTGTCGTTGGTGGTGGTGCTGCTGCAGGGCGTGTGGCTAATACGCTGCTCAATATTGCAACGACGCCCATGAAACCGCTTACCCCACTGACGCCCAATGGCAACTGCAATGGGAATAGCAACAGTCTGCACCATCATACTTACACCAATCAGCATATGCTCGCCAGCAGCAGCAGCAGCGGCCACCAGCAGCAACTGCCACAGCAGCAACAGTTGCAGCTGCAGCAGCATCATCTCCTCAATAATAACAACAACAACAACAACATGCACAATTATAGCCACTGCAACAATTTGGGCATTAATCCAAATTCCATGCTCCAGGCCAGCGTCAAGGCAACCAAACATGGCCCAGGACCGCGCGAAGTGCTCACCAGCCTGGGATTGCTCTGTCTGGGTAAGTGGTAGAAATATAATCCTGCTGGTACCAACGAAGTTTTTTCGGAATCGGGAATTCTGTACCTCCCGCCAGATTGTATCTTTATCTATACTTCGATAGTAGCACGATAGAAACGTTAAAAAAGATAGAACAACTTAAAGATTTAAACAAAAATTATAATTTGTTGAAAAACTTAAAAACCGTGGGGAAGAATTTTCCAAAGTCTGTGAAATAAGTGACAAATGATATTTTATATATATTTTTTTTATTGTTACCAGACTGAGCTGGATCTTAAGATCTTAACTGTGTAGATTTATTTATATAAATCACCATTTTCAATAGAAATAAAAAATAAGGTTATAACGATAATTCTGTGGTCTATGCCTTGCAAATATATAATAATTGTTGAGCCTTATCGATAAGCAGGCTACCTAAGGATTACCCGCCAAAAATGCAACTGAGGGCGCCATCTATGCATCTCCCACAGGAACTTTATTCATCTCATATGGCCAACTAACGTGCCAGGGCTGGCAGCATAGTGGCAATGCCAATAGAGTTGCCACATGCGTAGCTGCACAGCGCCATCTATTGAGATTGAGAATAGGACACCAAAGGACCAAGATGGCAACATTTAGAAATTCGTTTTAAAAAAAATATTAACTATTTTTTTATTTAAAATAAAAATGATTGTTATTTATCTGTATTGCAGTTTCCTTGTTGTTGGCGCTGCTTTCGTTGATCTTTCTGCTGAAGATCTCGCCGAATAGCCGCGAGGATGCGCTGACGCGGAGCATTAGCAGCGAGGACTTCATCATTGTGTACGATGTGACGCTGGCGCTGTGCGCCTTATCCTTGTCACTGAATCTCTGCTGCCTGCTGGTCTGCGCCATACAGTTTCTGTTTGCCGTGAAGCTGCTGCGTTCCCCGATGTTCGATGGGCGCGACAACAAGTATTTGGAAAAGTCGAGCGCGAGCCGGACGTGTGCGGTGAGCGGTTTCTTCATCTCCATACCCGTGTTCCTTACCGGTATCATACTGTACACATTCAATCACTTTCACTCAACGCCGGCGATCATAACAAGCGTACTCATTGGCGTTGGCATTGTCTTCTGCGGCGGCGCCATGGTGCACAACGTGTTTGTGTGGCAGAAGGAGAAGACCATCAGCTATCGGAGTCCGCCGCTGCCGCTGAACATGTCGCTGCTTTCAGCGGCAACTCAGCGCCCGCCCGTGCAGTTCCTAACAAATGTCGGCTACCCGGCGCATAACCAGCCGCCAACGATGCCCCCAATGCCGCCACTGTATGCGGCGCAGAGTCATTCAATGCTGCAGCATCATCCCACCTCGGTAACGCCCGTTTCACCCAATCACTCGCACGGCAGCTTCAATCCATTGTTATGCGCCGTCGGCGCAAACAATGTCATCAATTCCCCGTTCCTGGTGCGTCCGGCAACGGCCACGCCGCCGACGCCCAAGCCCATTGCCATTGCGGCCAATGGTAGCTGCCTGGTGGGACGCGAGGCCAGCGGCTCGGTTAGTCCGCCCACGCTGGACATGAGCAACATAACCAACATATCGCTGCATGAACTGTCCACGCTGGTCTAGACCAGGAGCCCAGTCCACTCGTCCCTGCGCACAAACACAAAAATACAAATATGAAATAAGTCAAGCTGTAAAGAATATTTAGTTATAGACGACATCCACCGTTAAGTGTTTAGCTTGAATGATGTCCTTCTTGCCGTTCAATTTTTAAACTGTTGTATATATTTGTATATAGTTATAATGATTTTTAATAATAATACATATTTAATATATTTATATTCATTGTTTTAACTAGATATGGGATCGGGAAATTTTCAAATTTTCTCTCCTGAAATTCCTCTCGAAAATCACCATTTAAATACATTTAGGAATGCAAATGTGAAATCATATTTTGGCATTGTATCTTAACTCTTTTAAAATTTATTCACACTTTAAAAGGACAATGAAAAAATTAAAAAAAATATATTTGAATCCAATTATTCATGTTACAAAGAATTCGATTGGGATTTGGAATAGCTTAAAGAAAAAAACCGGGGACGGTCGCGATGTTTTTGAACCGTACGGGATCGAATTGATATCCCGATTCCATCTCCAGTTTCAACTGAGCTCAATTGATCATTTATCTGCGCCAATTATCGATCAAATCGGTTATCGATAATCGTGCGTGACAATTGAAACAGTTGGGCATTTTTAATAGTTAATCATTTAAAATGCATTAATTCAACTTCTTTTTTTTCAACATTTGAATGCTCTAATAGCTCTAATTTTAATTTCAATTAACAAAGTAGATTTGTCGCCTACTGACAATTTTAAATCAATTAAACAATATAGAATTGTCGCCAACTGGCAATTTTAACTCAATCAACAGAGGAAATTTCTCGCCTACTGGCAATTTTAAATCAATTAACAAAATAACTCAAAAAATATGAAACGGAGCAAACGATTATTAATCTAAACTATCCATATGTGTATGTAGGTAAGGGAACTATTGCCTATTTGTGTGGCGTTCCCGTTTTGAATATAGTATAATATCAATTATCATTTATTTCTTTGACCGCCCACGTTTCTTCAGCGGCACATTTGACTCTGACACTGCAAAGAGAAAATATATTAGAGGGATTAGTTAATTGAATCTAGCAAGACATTCCGAAGGCAAGCTGTTCTTTCTTGTTTGACTTGAAACTATAGATAATGTGAGGAGCTACATGAGGAATGAGGCTACCGCAGGATATCACAGAGGCCGGTTTAATTGTGGACAGAGCAACTCTAGCTGAGTCTCTTAGTGAACAGGAGGAGTCTAAAGGTATTCTTGGACAGCCGGAATCACAGAGGCAGCATCCGGATCTGTAGATCCAGCAATATTCAACCTAAACTATGTTCATACATTTAAGAATTGAAATCTGAAACTTAACCCATTGTTATTTCTTATTGATCACAAGTGCTACATTAATTGGATTTGTTGGCACGCATCTCTGGTTAAGCCCGGCGAGTATATACTCTCTAATTTCTGATCGTTAAATGCAACAAGGATATTCCCAAATGGCTATCAATACTCACCCTCGGGCACTTCAGGCGATGGCACCGGCTCTGGAGTGTTGCGACGACTGCGCAGGCTTCTAACACCGGATCCAGATGGTTCTGGTGCTTGCTCATCAATACTGGCCTTGGAAGGACGCCTGGGTTTGATTGGTGGCTTTGCCTCTAGTGGCGGTTCACTGGCGCTGCGCAGCTTTCGCGGTGGTGCGCCCGAAGCAGATTCCTCCTCTTGCACAGCGGCGGGGGCAATGCTGAGACGTGCGCGAGATCGTGTACGCGACGAATTTGAGAGTTCAGCGTCCTCCTGAATAGCTTCTAAGGGCTTAGGCAGGAGCCGCTTGCGACGCTTGGGCGTGGACACGGGCACTGACGATGTCGGTGAGACGGAACCAGGACGCGAGATACCTTCAGTGGCTGACTCCGCGCTGACTAAGGAACTGTCGCTACGCAGACGTCGCCTACCCTTGGTCACTGGTGGTGATACGCTGGCAGCATCATCACGTCTAGAAAGCTCACTGGAGACAGATATGGGCGAATCCTGGCTACGCAGACGACGTCTAAAATTGATGGTCGCAGATGTTGGCGTGCTGACGCCACCCTCACTCCCCACTGACACAGACGAATCCTCGCTACGTAGACGACGTCCAATCCTGGTTATCACTCGTGTTGGTGTGCTGGTGGGTTCATCGCGTCCAGCTGACCCAAGCTCCTCACTGGCTATGCTAGCTTGACTGCCGCTACGCAGGCGATGACTGCGACGCATGCTTGTTACTGGTGACGGTGTACTGCGACTTGGTGATACACCAGGCGGACGCTGATCATCGCTACGCAGTCGTATACTGCGTGTTGCGAGTGGTGGTGGCGTTCCGGAGACGCTACGACGCGTGCGCAAAATGCGAACTACGGGTGTTCTATGAGCACCTTCAACGGGCATTGTGGGCATCTGTTCATCCTGTAAGTACTGTTGCTCATCCTGCAACTGTTGCTCCCCCGACTGCCCATGCTCCTCTGGTTGCTGTTGCTCTTGCTGCTGCTGTAGTTCTTCCTGCTGATGTTGCTCCACTTGATACTGTAGCTCTTCCTGCTGCTCTTGCTCCACCGACTGCTCTTCCTCCACTGACTGCTCTTCATCCACCGACTGCTCTTGCTCCTCCTGCTGCTCTTGTTCCTCCTGCTGCTGTTGCTCTTCCTGCTGCCCTTGCTTCACCTGCTGCTCCTGCTTCACCTGCTGCTCCGGCTCCTCGGTATCGGACAGTTCTAGTGTAAAGCTACGATTGGAGTCTCCTTCAGAATCAATAGTTATAAGCGGCTCAACACTTGAAGGTAAATCGACTACCAACTCCAACTGCGTCTTCGCTTCGGTATGAGAAAACTCAACACCTACTTCCTTTCCTAGCGCCACCTCTAGATCCATATCGTTGGATGACTCTTTCTGCTCCGTACCAGACTCAACAATCTCCACATCTGGAGAGCTAGTCGACTCACCGAGATCTTCAGTGGGTTCAACGAGTTCTAGATCGATATCCATTACATTGGACGGCTCTGCGGGTTCTGCAGCAGGCTCGACGATCTCAACATCCGTATCGCTGGAGGGCTGATCTGTAGCGAGGTCGACTATCTCCATATCTGACTCCATTACGTTGGAGGGTTCTTTTTGCTTAACAACGGGCTCAACGCTCTGCAGATCCGTCTCCATTTTGATGGATGGCTGTGCGAGCTGTACAGTGGGCTCAACACTCTCTAATGCCGTATGCATTTCCCCAAACGGCTCTGCGTGCTCTACAGCTGGCCCAACGACATCCACCTCCGTTTCCGTATCGCTGAAGGGCTCTGCAGTGCGCTCAGTAATCTCCAACTCCCTCCCTGTTTCGTTCGACGGTTCTTTTTGCTCTAAAGCGAGCTGAACCCCATCCAACTCCCTTTCGATAAGCTCATAGCGGTCGCTAAAGGGTAATGTGTCTATCGAGTCTTCGCTGCCGCCCCCATAGAAGCCAGCCGCAGAATCCTCCAATGCTCTGTCTAGCAGCTGAATAGCACCAACCGCGTGCGTGCTGTCCACGCTATCCAAATTGATGGTACCCGCCAGAAGGGAGTCGCTGTTTGCTGTGGCGGCCTGCGAAACGGCGCAGGGGAGGTGTGCGGCCGTCTCGACAGATTCGTCCTGTTTTTTGAAAGAAAAGAGCTCGGCGCTGTTGCTCGCTGTTGGCTCTGCGCGGGCCACATAACCGCGCACTTCGGTTCCATCGAGTGCAATAACGCACTCATCCTCCTCATCAACATCATCGTCCTCCTCCAGCGAGCCCTTAGTGGTATCCAGATCGTCAACCGTCTCAAGACTGTTCGCACGATATAACGATCGGTTGGAGCCATCGCCAACGACGCCATGCCCTGCACGTGGACTCGAAGTCTGTGAGATGTTGTCGCTGGCCAAGAATGAGTTGGGTGTATGTGAAGTGGGTGACGTTGATATGGAATCGGTCGATTCAACCACAATGGAATAAATGGGCACATCCTGCCTAGACGGCAGCGGGCTTATCGCCTCCGATGAGGATATGTCTGAGAGCTCGCTGACACTGTAGCTGGGCGAGGCCGGATTGTAATCCATAGCATCTTCGCTGCCGAATCGTGAGCCTTGATCATCCTCTGATGGCTGTTGGTCTTGTTGCTGCTCTTCATCATCCTCCTGCTCCTCGACATCATCGTCTAGCTCAATGTAATCAAGCGGTATAACAGAACCACTGGGCGACGGTGGCGCTTGCTCTGGCTCAGAGTCAGTCTGTAGCTCAAGCTCTAGCTCAAATTCTGTGTCCGGGTCGCCTGCATTGTCCAGCGCCGTTACATCGTAGCTGGACATGCCCAGCGTGGTGTCCAGCAACCGCATTGTTTGCGGCATCATCGGCCGCTGAATTGAAGCCGTCATTGTGGTTGGCATGCCCCAGATATTCGTTGAGCTCGAGGTCACACCACTTTGGTCATCTATGTCCACACAAATTGTGGTGCGATCCGAGATCCTGACATGCGTGGTCATGCTACTAACGCTTGGCGCCTCGCTCATTTGTTGTGTGGGCTGTACCTCGGACATCTTTGATGAGCAAACGGGCGGTACAAATTGATTCAATGAATCCGTATTGCCCATTTGAACAGTGGCGAAACTGCCAAAGCCGCTGCTGCCCTGCTCGCTGCGATCTACAAAGAGAGAGCCGCGTGGCTGTGGTCCAGTTGGTGGTGCCATTAGCTGATGTGGCAGCTCCATATTGATTTGGTTAGCAAATGAAACGTTCGCTGAGGTCAGCGGTGAGAGATACTCGGACTCCGAATCTGAATCGGATTGCTCCAGGTTGAGATTGACATCTGGGCTGCCCTGCTGTTGTTCAATTTCAACAATTATCTCATCGGTTTCATCCTCTTCCTCAACCTCCTCAGGTTCGCTGCCCAGCTCCATGGGTTCCACCACGGCTTCACCGTCGCCTTCGCCTTCGCCTTCGATTTCGCCTTCGCCTTCGCCTTCGCCTTCACCTTCGCCTTCGCCTTCGCCTTCCCGTTCGCTTTCATTCTCGTTCTCCTTCTCGTTCTCGTTCTTGTTCTCGTCTACGTCCTCGTCATCGTACTCGACCTTGTCCTGGCACTCGCACCTTAACTCTTCCTCCTCCTCTTCTTCGCGTTCCCCCTGCATCGGTATGGGCGCCATAGATATCTTTGGCTCTAGCGGCTGTGCTAACGATGTTAGTTGCTTAGCCGCTCGCAAGGATGCACGCCGCTTTAGTATGGCTGGTGGGGTGCGGACTCGTTCAGTGGGTAGCTGCTTCTTGGGCTCCTTAAACTGCAAATAGTCGGGCGGTTGCAGTAGGTTTGTGATCAGCCGTACCTGCTGTTGATGCTCAAATTCCTTCTGCTGCTTCTCCATCTCCAGATTCTCCTGCTCCCGCTGCTCCTTTAACGCCTCTTCCTGGGTCTTCTGCTGATTTCGCCCCAGCTCTGTATAACGTTTGATAAAGCTGCCCATATCCTCCCTAAACTGATCGCCCAGCAGTCGAGGACGCTTGCTCATCTGGCCGTACCGAGAGCATTGAGTCTGCTCCAACGTACGCTTCTCAACAATCGGCATTGGCAAGGGTCGTACCGTGGGTGGACGCTGTGGCATATACATGGGCGCAACTGTGGCATTACGCAGGAAGGGCATATTGCGACTGTTCAAAGCAGGCGTCGGATCCTCGTTGTTACGTCGTGAGGCCCAGTGGGCGCTGAGCGCGGAGCTTTGAAAGATGCTGCTCAGCATACCGCTGGCCTGCTGCTTGGCCAGCTGGCAGCTGAACGGCTCCGGCGAGACATTGCGCAGCTGATCCCCATTTAGATTCTCACGTATGCGAAAATATGTGCCCGCTATGGATTGTGTGACCGGGGCCATGGTGGCCCTATAAGCGGACAGTATCGCGTTTGTCTCCTCTTGTTGAGTCTGGCCATCGGCACCGTACCGCTCCTCGGCGGCCACCTCGTCCATAAATGACACGGCCTCAATGTACTTGCAGCGCTTCAGCAGCAATATCAGCTGTACGCTATCCGTTGTGGGTGTCTTGCACTGGCGCAGCAAACGGTAGACAAGCTGCTCCTCATGCTCTCGCAGGCACAAGCTCGCCAGGACACTGTACTTTCCATTGTATATGCAATGCTTAAAGAAATTCTCCAGCAGCGATCGCCCCGACTCATCATAGTATAAGCGTGCATGGTGAAAGGCTTCCGGTATGCATTCGTTTGCCAGAAGCACCTTCAATTCCATCTCAGAGGTTATGAAGGCCGGTCGCCGTCGCATCACCTCCATGGCCTCACGATTGGCGCCGTTAGCCAACAGTGTGTCCAACAGCATCTTTGTCTGCCAATTTTCCTGTCTGACCGGTGAGATCGTCTTGTATAGTTCCTCAACTGATTCCTGCACAAAAAGAAAGGTAGCATAGCTTCAATTAGACACAATTGCAGACATCTCTTCATGCAGTTAGCTAAACAGTAGCAAAAGGACCTTCGTTTCAGCATTACAATGGTTTCTACTTGCTACATTTAAGAAAAATTACTCTTTCTCAACTTTGAAATGAAATGAATTCGTAAACACACAGAAAGAAAAGAGAGGCAGAATTTAATTACAGCAGGTTGGACACTTGGTTTCATGTCCATTATTTCAGCTATCTAAAGTTGTTTCTTTGCAATATGAAAACTAATCCATTAAAATTACTTAACTTGCAAAAACCTCAAACTTTTCGATGAAATGAATTCTAGAACCTTCTGTCTCTTTCTTAAGTTCTAACTTCGGATATAAGACAACTTGTTTCAACATAAATGAACATCCTCAAATAGGGGAAACGTGTGTCAAATAATTTCCTTGACAGAACCTTAAATTTCGACTAAACAAACCTACCAGAAAGGTGGATCATCCTATAGAATCCTTTACCAAAGCCAAATCAAAACAAAATCTTGCCGAAAATGGAAACCGGAACCGGCCTGAGAGTAATATTGAAATGCGAGACAAACATGTAACTAGACTTACCGGAAACTTGCCATGGTCCATGCACCAAAAGGACTTTACACTACAGACCCGCTGACTCTCGATGCTAAACCGCGACACAAATTTCTTTAGTAGCTGCTCTGTTGGCGCCAATTGATCCAAGTCATGCAGCATGTACAGAAAGAGCTCCTGCTTGTGGATCAGCTTGACATCCGTCAGTAGCATCAGATGCATGAAGGCGCGCAGAGACTCTGGCGGATAATGTCCATCCTGGCCGCAAATATCCCTTAGTGGTGGCACCAGGCCGCTGTTCTCCAGCATCTCATCAATATAGAGCTTAAAATTGTTAGCACTTAGCTTGGAGCGGAGTTCGACATACTCGCGGGTTATAACATTCAGCGGCTTTTGATTCGTGGGCACGGATTCGTTGGCATCGGGTAGAACCCCATCTTCGATGAGCCAGAATAAAAGTTTCTGATATTGCAGTAGAACGTTAAGAGCTTGCTCCGTGGTCCTCAGATCATCCAGCTGTTCTGTTGGCAGTCTCTCCTTGCCCAGCCTGAGGATGTCTAAATGCAAATCGTGCAGATGATACATATGCTCATTCAGCACTCTATACTCAGTCTGCTCGCGCTCATCCAGCGAATAGCCATCGCAATCAAAGATGCCCTGACAGAGCTCCGAGATTCGTTCTTTAATGTGCCCGGCGCGCTTCACCATCCAGTGTGTTAGTGTGGACAATGCTAGACCCGTGGGTCTCACCATGTTGCATAAAAAGCTACCATTCAAGCAATTCTTTGCACAGTATAACAGCAGCGCAACGCAATGTTGCTCCAAGCACACTCCCATAATTATTTCATACATCTCGCGCTGCAAAAGCAAAGAAATAAAGCTTAGTATTTGAGTGTTAGTGGAATTGATAAGCGTTCGCGTACCGTGGAAAGCTTTTCGGTATCCATTTGTTCACAGAACTGCGGCATTATTCGTACACGCATTATCTCCGGCACGTACCGGTGAGGATTAAGGAACACATCCGCCCTCTGGTTGTACATCGTATTTAGAAAATGATGCTGGACGCCAACGTATCTATATTTGCGATTGCCGGTCACTGTCATCAGGGTGCATTCTGCAGGTAAGAGAAAATTATAAGTATATCGTACATAGCAAGATTGGATAGAGCGAGTTCAATTCGTACACTCAAGTTCTAGAAACCAGGGATCGCAAATAAGAGTTGAGTTTAAGAAAAATGAAATCTGAAACAAATTATCTGATGAATGGAAAAATGTTAAGATACACTTTTTTGGGATGCAGTATCCTGGAAACAGGATAAACTTTTATTTTGAATCTTTGTACCAAAATTTTTACATTTATTTTAAAAGTTCAAAATAAAAGTTATTTAAAAAGTTGAAAATAACAATGGATTTTGAATAGCCTCGAACCAGGCCATGTAATACAAAAATTGACATGCATATATGATCGTAGACTCAATACCTATCCATTGCTATACCATATGTCCTTAAGGATCAATATTAAGGATACCACAATCTTAAAACGATTCAATGCAAGTGCTTATGGGTTTACAAGTGTATGAACCGAAAACAAGGAAAGTAGTGCAAAATATTATTATGACCGTTACGGTCCCTGCTAGAAACAGGCTTAACCGGACGTTGAACCCGCAGGGATTGCCCAAGGCATTTACTTACCGAATGACAATGCGCTGGGGTAATAGTGCTCATCGCGTCGATGGAGCGTCTTGAAATGCGTAATGCTGTGGGGATTAAGGGAGAAACAGATGCCGGTTTGGCGGCCGTTCAGGACATAGCCGCAAAGGTAGTTGGGCTTCTCGTGGGGACGGGGACGACAGGGCATTTCGTCCTTGTACCACTGATTTATATCAAATACTAGAACCTTGTTCTTCTGCTCCGTGTGCGAGTACCAGCTAATGGTGTTGAGCAGTGTGCCATTATCTCCGGCAAAGGGGAAGGTGGAGACCGCACTGCAATCACTCGGCGTGCAGTCGCCCTCATCCAAAACGAGGCACATGCAAGGCGCAACGCTCTCAAAGTTGAACATTTGCATGTTAATATTATCCGGCAGCATGACGGATTCCCCGTAGTTGACGGAAAACAGTGAGCTCATCAGACGATTTTTGCGACGGTAGACGGCGCTTAAATAGAAGCAGGGCTTTGGATCGTCCGGTGGCACAATGCAGCACAAGCGCTCCACTGTCGCTGGTAGCTGGTCTTCGGGCATGCTCCAAACTTTCAACAACTTGCAATATTTCAGATCATATAGGAAGATACGGCCATTTTCCATGCCGGCAGCAAAGCCTGTCATTATATTGAGTGACAACAGGCTGCATATAACATGGGGTCCGTCCGCATCATCGAACAAGTCCAGCTCCAGTGTCAAGTGCTGGTCCAGGCGGCGGCTATACTGAAGATCTTCACTGATGCAGCCGGCAGTTATTACACCCTTAAATGGTACGGGAAACAGTTTCGCACGCATCACCTTTTTATCTGTCAGAATAAAATTATCCTTGCGCGAATCGACCACCTGCTTTGCATTCACGTCGATCAACAAGACGGTGCCCACGTCCGTGCCGACAGCCAGGCAGCCATCAAATTCAAGCAGCGATGTGCTCTCTAACAGGCTCTCGTCCAGAAAAGTCATAGAGCATACAAGTATGTCGTTACCCAGGTTAATGTACCGCAGCACCTGACTGCTGCTGGGCGTGTAGATGGCCAGCGATGATCTTGTCTTGCCCGTCTCAATGCACACGGCCAGCAGACGGTGTCCGGTGTTTCTTTCCGGATGAATCTCCGCCACGAAGCGTATGTTGGTTTGCTGTTTCGGGTCAGCTCGCTTCTGCCCCTGCTCCCAAAAAGTGTAATGCCCAATGCGTTGGCCATCGCCCATATCACATATCAGCAAAGTGGCCTCATTTGTGTTAATGCGCGTTAGCCAGCCCCACCTGCCCTCGTTTATAATGCCACCAATGTAATCGGCTGTAAATTTATTGTTAATATATGTACGTGTACATAAAAATGCATTTGTTAGTGGTACTTACAATTGATGCCGCGCTCGTTCAGCGGCAGAGTTAGCATCTCATCATAGCCGGGCAAGAGGCGTTCCCGGAATTCGCATGTGCGATCGCCATTCAAATCCACTTCGTACCAATCCATATGTGTAATATATAAATTGGCAAAGCCACCGTTTCACTTGATTTTAATTTGTTAATTTGTTGTAGAGCAGCAGTGCGGCCAAACGGATGTTGAAATTGATTATGTTGACTTAGTTTTCAGGCGCTGCTATTCGCATTGACATTTTTGCACACATGCCGGGCCGATGTTGTTGTTTTGTTCATACCAAGACGCTTCTGGAACAAACCAGTGTTACAAAACGCTCGGGGTATTTGCAAAAGGTCATTTGCTACGTTTATGCGCAAGTATTTCACGATAGGCGTGACAATTATTCAAGAGTGAAGAATTTGCTTATGAAATTCAAAGAAATAGAATAATAGAAAATGTAATTTAAGTTTTTACATATAAATTTCTTACCAATATTATGCTATATTTTTCATATTGCTTTTTACATTTGTATGCATCACGATATGTAAAATTTTATGATTGAATGATTTATGATCAGCAAACAAAAAATGTCATAAATAATAGGAATTGTTATTTATTTTGTTTTACAACTTTTACCATTAATTATTTATATATGTCATATTGCCATATATTACGTATTTCAATCTGTAACATGTTAAGATTGCGTTATATTAAGTTTGCAATTGCTATGAAATTGAAATTGAAATAACTTTTACTTGTAAAACATATTGGAATGTGCTCTTTTTTATTTGAATATTTCTAACAATATTGCAAGACATAAGCCATATTGCGATCGATAGCTGAATACTGAGTACGTTATTTTAAATTTGTTCGCAATACACAAACTGCAAGCTTTTAATCGTGACTAGCTTAACAACCCTGCGTGCCTTCAGTAAGTGTATCGAGATATCGCACTGGATGTGTTATCGAGTCAGCATGCTGCGTTCCTTGCTGACAAAAAAGTAGCCCCACGAAAAAGACACATTTTTAGCAGATTTTAAGCATTTTCAAATGTGAGGACACGTAAATTTCGAATGTGTCTTCTGGTTTGGCAATAAGTGTAAATGCGTGATAAATACCAACATTCAAGCCGTTGCAACAGCTAACAGCGAACGAACAGTTTAAGCAGCCAATAAATAAGCTATTCGCAATCGCAAACGTCTGGCCCTAACCGCATTGGCGAAAAATTCCGCACAACAGCAACACACAAAAATCGAAAGTACACACGCGCGAGGAGCGAAAGACGAGTGGCGAGAGGCGATAGGCGGCAGCAGGCAGCATCAGCATCAGCATTAACCGGCAAAACGTAAGGGTAAGAGAATCAACAATAAACATAATGCAAGGAATAAAACTACACACTACCGTTACATTAACCACACACACACATAGCACACACGTATACTATTGCGGCGCCAGGCTTAAGCTGATTGTTCAGCAAAGTCACTAATACATGCACATATATTTACAAATACACACACAACATATATATTTAGGCATTGTAATATAATTTCAATTGAACCATTGCTATTGCATCATTATTTATTAACTGCAATTGTCAATTTATACATATATATAGAAGACAACGAGGCAAATAGACTGTATAAGAAGTATGGCACAGCTTGGCGTTGCGGAGGCGCTAGCCGCCGAACTGGCCACGGCGGTGGATCTGATCATGAATCCGATGACAGAGCATCAGGCACGACTCGAGGCGTATATGGCCTGTGAGCGCTTCAAGGAGGAGTCACCGCTTTGCGCCCAGGTGGGTCTCTATTTGGCCAGCAGCTCCATGCAGTTCAATCAGAAGGTGCGTCACTTTGGACTCCAGCTAATTGAGTATACAATCAAGTTCAAATGGAACTGCATAACGCATGAGGAGAAGGTCTATATCAAGGACAATGCCATCAAGATGCTTAATATTGGTGTCGGCCCCGCCGAGGATCGTAGCCTGCTGCACTTAAAGGATGCCCTCTCGCGCATCATTGTCGAGATGATCAAGCGCGAATGGCCACAACAGTGGTCCGATCTGTTGCCAGAACTATCGCAGGCCTGTAACAATGGCGAGGCACAAACGGAGCTGGTGCTCTTGGTATTTCTGCGCTTGGTCGAGGATGTTGCGCTGCTGCAGACAATCGAATCAAATCAACGTCGCAAGGACATGTATCAGGCGCTCAACAACAATATGAACGATATCTTTGAGTTCTTCCTGCGCCTCGTCGAGCAGCATGTGAACGCATTCCGTGAGACAACACGCCTGGGTAACTTTGACAAGGCGAACGCGCATAGTCGCGTGGTCGAGATGGTGCTGCTTACGCTGAGCGGATTCGTTGAGTGGGTCAGCATCAATCACATCATGTCCAGCAATGGCAAACTGATGCATTTCCTATGCATTCTCCTAAATGACAAAGCATTCCAGTGCAATGCCGCCGAGTGTCTGGCCCAGATCACGAATCGCAAGGGCCAAACCAAGGAGCGCAAGCCCCTGCTACAGCTGTATGGTGAGGAGCCATTGCGCTACATCTATACAGCCTGCCAAATGACGTCGTCCACAGATGCCAGCAGTGTTCAGGTCGTTGAGCAGCAGCATAATTTCTTAAAGAAACTGCTGCAGGTGCTCAATGGCATGGTGCAGCAGCTGGTGGCGCTGTGGGGCAAAGATGATGGCACCCAACGGCCGGCACATTTGGAGATCATGTTCGAGTGCCTAATGCTGCTGGTGCAGCATTCATCCCTAACTGTGGCGCACGGTGCGGCGCTCATTTGGCAGCTGCTGCTCAAGCATGATGGCTGCTCCAAAGACTATCTGATGGTCAACTACATTCCCAAGCTGATACAAACGACTGCACCGCGCATTGTTAAAATCCCATATCCGAGCAATGTACAAGCTGAGGCACATGGCAGCACCGAATACTATATACGCTTAGAGTATGACAGCGAGGAGGAGTTTGCCGTTTATTTCTTTCGCTGCCGCACCGACTTCCTGGAGATATTTCGTCAATCAACGCTCGTCCAGCCGCTTATCACGTACGGCTACTGCGAGCAGTGGCTTCAATCGCGTCTACGCAATGCCCAAACTGACCACGAGATGGCCAACATCAGTTGCAGTGTGCTGGATCCCACTTATCTGGAATGGGATGCGCTCGTTTGTGTGCTGGACGGTGTGCTCAGTCGCATATTGCTGGTCGCGGAGCGTCCTTCGGTAAATGGTGGCCTGCGGCTGCTGGAGGAGTGCCTTAAGCTAGAAACAAACAATCCACTCATCTACTCCTTGCTGCTATCTTGCATATCAGCGCTATTTGTGTTCCTCAGCATGTCATCCTGCCAGCTGACATCCAACAATTGTGTGGCCATGAGCGGTGTGGAGCTGCTGCCACGCGTCCTAGACAAAATCTTTCGTGCATTGGTTCTGAAGCCGCCCAATGAGCTCGAAAAGGTGCAAATGAAGTCGGCCAAGAATCTGCGTCGTCATGCTGCCTCGCTGCTGGTGAAACTAGCGCACAAATATCCGCTGCTGCTGCTGCCCGTGTTTGAGCAGATCAACACCCATGTCGAGTGCCTGCTGAAGGAGCCAGTAATTCCAGCGCCACCACAACTGTGCCGAATGATGCGCACCACGCTCCAAGAGGCGCTCATCCTAATCTCAAATCATTTTTGTGACTTTGAGCGCCAGACGCTCTTCATCGAGCACATTGTGCAGCGCAAGCGGACCGAGTGGCTCAGCTTTGGTGAGGCCTTCAAGTCGCCGCAGGACTTTATGCGCTTTGTCGGCCTGGACAAGCCGCCCGTCTTTGTCATCGAGTCTGATCCCTCAATAGTGAATCGTTCGCGCATTTTGGATGCCTTGCACGTTGTCCTTGGCGTCATTAAGCGCTGCACATGGCCAGATGATCCGGATCGTGCGCAACGCGGTGGCTTTGTCATTGGCTGCACCGAACTCGGCAATCCCATATGCCGTAATCCGGCCACCAAGCATGTGGTGCCGCTGCTCTCGCATGTGCTCAGCCTGATTCGTGTGCTGAACGAGCTCTTTACCCCAGATAGCCTGGCTGGCCTGTCCGAAGGCTATCGCAACATACACGGCATGCTTGAGCATGAAAAGAAGCTGCTGATGGGTATATGCGCCATACCAGCTGATCCGCTAGACACGACCATCAAAAGCGAACCGACTGCCTTCGAAAAGATGCAGACATTCATGACAACGGTCACCGAGACATGCTACCATCTGATGGGCTCGGCGGGACCCTCATTGGGCCGCGATCTCTACCAGCTGCTGGGCCTGTCCGATGCGATCATCAGCAATGTATTCAGCTGCATGGACATAATACCCGACTATCGCATGAGGCCCATCATACGCGTCTTCTTCAAGCCTTTTGTATACTCCTGCCCGCCCAGCTTCTATGACTCGGTGCTGGTGCCGCTCTTCGCCCACCTCACGCCGCTCATGTGCGAGCGCTTAACCCGACGCTGGCTATACATATCCTCGCTTTACGAGTCCGGCCAGCTGAACGGTGAGGTCAATGACACGCAGGAGGTGTTGGAGGATCAGCTGAATCGCACGCTCACACGTGAGTATCTGGAAGTGCTAAAAATAGCGCTTGTTGGCGGTCAAATCGGTGCGGATCATGTGAATTCCGCTGGCGCCAATGTTATGGCCATGGAGAACGAGGAGCATTCAATGGACAGTGCGCCCCAATCGCGTGCCTCCCAATCTGCGCTCCTCTCGGACATCATCAGCGATTTGGGCGGCAAACTGCTGCGCAATGGCCTAATTGGTAACTATATACTGATGACGCTGCTCAAGGCAATTGCCTGGAACGATGGCATATGCAACATGAAGGCGGTGAACATTTCCGCCCCTGTGATGCGCTTCCTGGCTGCCGAGCAGCTAATGGACGAGAATAAGGCAGTGAGCGCGTTTACGGCCGTGCTCCAAGGCATGCAGGTGCACGGCCAGCATGAGGCAAATCAATCGGGCCTGATAACGCTCGGCGTACAGTTCTATGAGCTGTTGCGCCCCAAGTTTCCATATTGAGCGAGGTGCTGCAGCATATACCCAGCGTGAATGCGGCGGATATACAAAAGTTCGATGAGAAAATCTCTGTGGCGCCCGTCAAGGGCAACAAGGTGGATCGTGCCAAGAAGGATATATTCAAGAAGCTGACCGCTCAGCTGGTTGGACGCAGCGTCAATCAATTGTTTCGCCATGAGGTGCAAATAGCCAATCTGCCGCCAATGCAGCCCAGTCAGAAGGCCATCGGCAAGGCGGCCGCCACCGCCAGCTGTGATTTAATGGATAACAATCAAAATACAAACCTGAGCAAGCTATTCTCCAACGAGAAGTGACAGGCAAGGCAGCGCCGACGCCGACCAGCTCCGGTGACGACTGAACTTAAATTAATTGTAAACTGATAAAAAGTAGCTGCCGCTAATCCTTTTTCGACCTCGACTCCAACTCCGTTTTCTAACACCTTAAGCCAACTGCGGCTACATATTTCTGGCGGTGCTCAAGGCTTGCCACTGACGCCAGTCAAGTCCTTCATCATATACATACATATACATATACATATATATATATATATATATAAATATAAATATATATAAATATATAATTTTTTTTAATATTTGTATACATATTGATAACCTTGCTATTATTTATTGTGTAACATCATAATTGTTAAGTTCCTCCGCAATCCGTAGCGTACATTATTTCCAAGGTGTTTCTTTTTGTTTATTAATGCCTTCCACCTGCTCCTTATCCTTTTTCCTAAGCCTGCTCTGCTCCATTGGCGTGCAGTTTTACACTTGTTAGCCTTGTTATTTATTGTTCCCCAAAATTTGTTAATTATTTTGCACAAATACACACATACATATGTAAAAGCAAAAAGGAAAGCCCAAAAAAAAAAATAACAACAACAACAACAAACACACAAAAAACCAAAATCGAAGATCGAAAATAATTAAATAATAAGTTCCCAACTAATGCTCGAAAGGCAATTTAAGATCGTATCGCGTTGTCCTTGAAATCGAAGAAATCGCCAACGTGTGTGGGGGGGGGGGGGGGTATGGGGTATGGGGGTTTTTCACAGTTCGTCTTTTTTATATACATTCATATATAGAAAATTATCAAATTTGTATATTCGAAAGAAGAGACCCTATTAATATAGTATACATATTATATATTGTATTTATATTATGAAGAAATTTTGAAATTACGCTTAGGGTTTAGTTTATAAGGCAGGAGTTATTATTATATAATATGCATCTTGTATATGGACAAAAACACACACATCGGGATTTAATGAATATATAGTGCTGCGAGTATATTTACAATATTCACACTGAAATTATACAATTTAATTAAAGCAAATAAGAAAACAACAAACTAAAAGCAAAACAAAAAAACGAAAACTGAAATAAACATACAACATACAAAAAAACAAAAAACAAAAAAACGATATACACAAAGTGCCGAAAGTACATAGTTCGCATTTAGATGGTGAAGTTACTTCGTGAAGCTATTTTGTTTAGTTTGCTACGTAACTGCGTTTGCATTTACACAATGAATTTACCTCATGAAGTTTTGTTATTTTGCTCTTATTCTGACATTCAGTGAGAATAAGACAAAGTAAAACAAATCAACAATAATAACTATAATGAAATAATGGTCAACGTCAGACCCACTACCTCTGCCCAAATAAAAATCAAAACTTCATGAAGTAACCTGTACGGGATTTAGACGATGAAGTTAACCTTAATGAGCTTTCTTCGTTGAGTTATTGCTTGTAGGTTAGCAGGTGCCACCTGCTAACCTATAAAGGAAAACTTGACGAAGAAAGTGAATCGCCAAAATCCAGCGCCGATTCGTGTAAATGCGCACATACATTTATTTGAGCTGCTATGTTCAGCTAGCCTAATCTCAAAACCGGGTATAATAAATAGTACGTTAACAATTTAAACCAGGGTGCCCTAATCGTGTTGGGAGATATTCCATTCGATGCTTTAAACTTAATTTCTAGACACGATTGAAGCAACGCCGCATGCCAGTTGCCAGTTGCCAGTTATTCCAAGAAAAATAATATTTATATATATATACATATATAATTGGGAATACAAATAGTTATATTTGTATGCCTCTGGAGTTTCTCAATGCACAATAATTTGTTAAGACGTTAAGAGAAATAGCTTTAAGCGCAATATATACTTAAACATTTTTATACTCGTATGTAATTTTCCTACTCGAAGTTCACTTTTAGCCTACTACATATTAGGTATATAAGAAGTATATAATACAATAATGCAATTGAAATAAATATGTATGTATGTACTTATGAATATATGTATATGGGGGACACTATTAGCCGGCATGCCTGTTGTCGCACAGATTGCTCCAGTCGGGCACATGCTCGCTCCTTAGATACGCCTCCTTGGATAGGGAACGCGTCTGAATCAAGTCAGTGGCGCCGCATAGGGCGCCGCCCAGCCAGGCGGTAAAGTTTTGTTTGCCAATTGTATTGTAGAACTTGAACTGTAGCTCGCCGTGGAAACGTTCTGCGTAGTAGCTGTCGTTGGCCAGCAAATGGTGCAGCTCCTGCTTGAGCCGTGCCAGCAATCCCGTGACCATGGCGCCGCCGCCAATCACAAATATGCTTTCGACCAGCGCTCGTCGCACATCCAGACTGCAGTCGAGTATGGCGCGCAGTATGAGATGCGGCAGGCTGTCCCGCTCATTGTTCTGCTCGAACATCAGTTCGTAGACGGTCTCCCGCACGATGCCCGGCACGCTGATGACCGCATCGTTATCACAAATGGCATAGTCAACGCTGGGCGGCGGCTGCGGCTGCTCCTCGGCATTGTTGGCGCGTGCCTGAGCACGCTCGAAGCTGGTCACAAAGCAAGTGCGCAGCTTGATATCCTCCAATACGCTTTCCGTGAGCAGCGGCTCCTTGACGCCCGTTGCCAGAAGCTGTCGCTTGATTTCCTCATGAACGGCGCTGCTGCCATAGCTGTGATCCTTGAATGCGCCCATTATTTGCACACCACTGAAGACGGGCATTATGCTCGTTTCACTATAGCCAATGTCCACAACGATGCCAGTGGGCACGGCCAGCGTGGAGAGTGCTATTAAATGCGCGGGCACAAACAGCACAGAGGACACATCGAAGTGTATGAAAAGCGCTCGGGCCAGCGTCTCCCGTATGATCGTCTGTCCAAAGATGTTCTCTACGACAACGAATTTCCGCTCCTTGGGACTGACCAGCAGATGCCTGCAATCAATACCAAATAATTCATTACAATTATTTAAAAAATTGGAATAAGAACTTGATGATCTACTTGAAGAATATGATTTGCAGAAAGTCAACAATTTGATCGTAGAGCTCCTCGGTTTCCACGTAATCAAATAAACGCTTCGTCTGCCCAGTCGTCGTCAGTACCACCTCCGTGGGTATAATTTTACGCGGATAAGCCTCCGCTGCAAATCCCAGCCTACAAAAACATAAAAAACATTAAATAGACAGACAGCGATGATATCATCTTGGACAACAACAAAGGAAAAGAGTGATTTATAGAACGATTTCCACGCACTTGGTATATGCAGTCCCAATGTCCAGCACAATTGGTGGCTTCTCTTGCATTACACTCTCATATAATGGCATAATTACAATGTTTTCTATGCTTGCAGCAATAAAAATTAACTAAAAACTAGGTAAGCCGCGACTTAATAACAGCTGCGTCTGTAAACAGTGATGTCGATTGCTTTAAATGGATTTTTGATGCAAATATATCGATTAATTTAGGCGTACCTTTTGAATTATAATTAGTTGAAATCAACAATATTATTTATATTTTTAAATAAATCAGTTAGTGCCTCCCGATTCAAATCCTTTGTTATTTTTTAGTACTTATTATTGCGCCGTTTATATAATAATTGTAGCCATTATCTGCGCATGTTGAATGTAGCTTACGTAAGAGTTTTGTAGGGGTGGCTTAGAAAAAATTTTCGCATTCTGCTTAGTTGGCATATTGTAAGAGCTTGAGATACATCATAAATAAAAAAACTTTTAAATAAAGATTCAATATTAAAATTTAAAGATATAATTGCAAATAATAATAATATCGATATATTAATAGCAGTTCGCTCACATACTTGTACGAGTATATCGTAGGTATAAAATATGGCAGCTTCCATTGGGTTTTCATATGCGAAGAATTTATATAACTCGCAGTTACAGCAACTGGCATCGCTATTATAACCTACTTAAGAGCCAAGGGTATCCTAGAGTCTTAATAAGGACTTGGTAAATTGCATAGATTGAATGCTCTAAGTGGAAACAATATCGATATATTAATAGTGGTTCGCTCAGCTGCTGGTGTATCGTAAATGTAAAGTGTGGCAGCTCTTTTTGGTTTGTTTATTTCTAGCATATTTAATTAGCTCGCACTTGTTGAAATTGTTAAAACAGTTGAAAAAGCCAAACAAAATGAGTTTTATACAGTTCGAGAGTGCGAGTGACAAGGAGAAGGCGCGCCAGGCACTCAGGGAGGCACGCGAGGAACTATTACAACAGGTAAACGAATTGTTGCATGCATTGGTATGAGGCTAATAATCAATTCAACAGGCAAAAGAGCGGGCTGAGGAGCGCAACAAGCGCGAAATAGAAAAGGAGCTGCGCGGGGAGAGCAATTGGATGCTACCAGCGGTGTCCAACAAATTGAATAAGTTGGGCAAAGCGTCCAGCACAAAGTCAAAGCCTAGCAAAAAAAAGAGCAAACATAAGCCCAAAAAAAAGTCAAGTAAATCGAAAAAGCCACCGAAAAAGAAGCGCAAAAAGCGCAAATACAGCAGCAGCAGCAGCGAGAGTAACAATGACTCTGGCAGCGACAGCGACGGCTCCAGCTCCAGTTCCAACTGCTCCAGTTCTAGCGCCGCCAGTTCTAGCTCAAATGAAAAGCAACGTAAACGTCCCAAGAAACCTAAGAAACCCAAGAAGCCCGAGAAACCAGAGAAAACTCGCAAAAAGTGTGAGAGTAGCTCAGAGGAGTGGGTAGAGAGGCAGTTCGACATTGAGGAGAAAAAACCCTCAGATATTCCGACGCAACGGGACGACTGGATGACCAACAGCGATGCGCTAATGCTGAAAACGTACTCCAAGGAGCGCAAGGAGCCGAGCAAGCCCAATGAAAAACTACAGCAAATTGATGCCTATGATCCAGCCAAAAGCAAATATGAGCTGAATCCCTACTGGAAAGACAATGGCACTGGCTTGCCAGGCTTTCAAAAGCCCAAAACTGACGACGAACCTGATCAGCCGGGTGCTAGAGGTCGCAGTTTAGATCAACAGCCACATGGCAGCACACGCAACTGGCAAAAGCCGTCGACAGTAACTAGCAGCCGCAGCAGCAGCAGCAGCAACAGAAAGCGCAGTCCCTCAGCCTCCACAGAAAGCACAGCCAGTTGCTCAAACGATGAGAGTGTAGAGCCTAAGCCAGCGCATCTCACAGATGAGCAAATCAATCAATTGGCCAGCAAGGCAATTAAGGCGGAGCTCAAGGGCAAAACACAGCTGGCGGCTGAGCTAAACATGCAGCTGGAGGCGGCACGCAAAGTGCGCGCCGATCTGCTGGCAAGCGGCAAAATGCCAGCAGATGCCAAGCGCTCATCATCAAAGACCAAAAAAAAGAAGCAGAAAGATCAAGAGCAGGAGCACGTGCTGCTTACACGCACCGATGCCAGTGGCAATGTCCGTCCTTTGGTGCAGTCGCGTACATCAAGTGCTCAGCTAGATCCCCACTCGCGATACGGCGGACGCAGGGGTGAAAAGCGCAGCAAAAAGAAGGTGGAGACCCATGAGGATGGAAAACGCGTGCGCTACTTTGCGGACGATGATCGCTATGATATTAAGCAAATGGTAATTAATATTGTTTTAATAACTTCTAGCTTAGATCCCCAATACTCCCAAAGGCAGATGGTTGCTTTAAGTTAGTTATCAGGGCATAGGAATATAGCTGGGAATAACTGAACTCTTTTGCCTACGCATATTTATAAAAGTATAAAGATATTACTCTATACGGAGAGGTAACCTTAAGAAACTGGATACTCTGTAATCTCACGAAGGAATCCTTATTGCTTATTCCAGCGGACTGTACCGCCCTAGTTAAAATCAGAATTAGACTATTAATCTATATATATATTGAATAGTTTGCCCGGATTGGTGACTTACTGATTGGCAATCATCGCACAGCCCAAACCATAAGAGCTAGAATGCTGAAATTTTCACAGTAGTTTCCATCTATGTCGAAAGTGCACACTAGTACGGGGTTTTGAAAAATGCCACCCACAAGCGTGGGTGAAAACGCGGAAAACTGTTGTATGAAACTGTTTTGTTTATCAACTAATCGGCTTCAGACTTATGTTCCAAGATCTATACGAAAAATCATTTGACACACATTTCACCGATTTTTGAAAATCCACTCCCATGGGCGGAAAATGGTGGAAGAAGGTCAAATTTTAGTCCGATCGGGTTCAAACTCATTTTCAAAGCTCTACACATTAAATAATTCGATCCTTTTCCGTCCGATTTTGGACAATTTACCTCACGGTTGGGAAATTGGTGGATTAGTTCAAACCAATTTTCAAGGCTCTCCACAAAAACATAACAGGCTTCGTACCCAAAGATTTTGAAAAACTACCTCCGCGGGCGGGAAAATCATGGTGCGCTATTTATTAGTATTTCTTAAGATTGACGAAATTAGTCAAATTCAACATAATGGCACTTTCATCTAAATATTTCGCCGGGCAGCGCTGAGGTTTTTCCAGCTAGTAGAAAATATATGGAAGCCCATAGCCCAATAAATATTCTTGCTAATGGGTAAGCTCTTGGCTCAGAGGAGAGTTAAATAGATCTTATGGGACGTAGTGACATACAAATAGTATTTATATTGACCTATAACGGTTTTCACTTTCGGTAAAACTGTGCGGAAGTGAATTTCCGAGTATCATTATTGTACTTGAGTTAGTGGATTGAATGCTATCCCAATGGCAAGTGAATTTAATCCTAAGACAATGCCATTGACAATGGGAACATCCTTCTTTAAAAATCTTGCCGAAACAGACCCAATAAATCCCAAAAATTTCTTCAATTTTAGTTCGAACGGGAGAAACATGCAACTGCAGCTGATTCCAATCTGCAATTTGCCGACATTGTGTCCAAGCATAAGAATCCCAACGATGATCTCGAGGACATATTCGCGGACAAGGTGCGCAAGAACATTTCGGAGGCGGATGCCGATAAGCGTGAACTAAAGCAGGCCATAAAAGAGCATGAGAAGCTCGCTGCAACGCTGGATAACTGTGAGCGTTGCTTTGACTCACCCAAGCTGGACAAGCAGCTGTTGACCGCCATGGGCGACAAGATCTATGTAACCCTGCCATGGTACGTGGGCCTCCAAAGCGGACATTGCATATTGAGCAGCATGCAGCATGTGTCTGCCTGCACACAGATGGATGAGGATGCCTGGGAGGAGATGACTAATTTCCGCAAGGCGCTGACGCGCATGTTTGCAGCACAGGGCAAGGATGTTGTATTTTACGAGATTGCCAATAAGCTGCATAGACGACCACATCTAAGCGTCCACTGCATACCCATACCGGAGGCACGCGCTGAAATGGCGCCTTTCTATTTCAAGAAGGCTATCGAGGAGTCGGAGCAGGAATGGTGCATCAACAAGCAGCTGATATCATTGCGACACAAATCAGTGCGAGCTGCCATACCCAAGGGCTTGCCCTATTTTTGGGTTAACTTTGGCATGCAATCGGGCTTTGCTCATGTTATAGAAGATCAGGATCGCTTTCCAGCAAACTTTGCTCAGGTTTGTGTGCCTGCCCGCACTTAATGCGTATGATTTATAGTTTATTCTATCTATTTATAGGAAATTATTGGTGGCATGCTGGAGCTAAATCCAAATGCCTGGCGCAAGCCGCCAAAGGAGCAAAACTCTATTGCTAGAGTCAAAGCATTTGCTGATGGCTGGCGGAAGTACGACTGCACTGAATATTGATGGGAAAATTTATCTATATTATCTACATGTCTATAAAATGCTTATAATACGTGTGTGTAAAATCGTGAATAAAAAATACTTTAAAAAGTAAACTCATGTGTTATTTTCTTTTGTTTTCCACATGTAATAAGTATTATTATCATTATTATTATGTAAGTTAGGATTGCTTACAAAACTTAAGCTAACTAAGTATCTATAGCGTGGCCTTCGGTTATGTCGTTTCTGTTGGTTGTATACATTTTATTTACATTTATTTAATTAATTATTAATTTATTTGGTGTTTTGTTTTTTTTAGGATAAGTAGGATTTTGCTTAAGTTGTCTGGGTTGGGATTGGTGAGAATTTCTGTGGGGTTAATGTTTTTGAATGTTTCTTGTCTAGTGTGGATAAGAGTTGGACATGTATTTATGAGGTGTGGGATGGTAATTGGGTTGTTGTCTAGACAGAAAGGGCAAGATGAAGGCAGGGTGTTATTGAGGTAGTGTTGGTGGGTAAGGTTAGTGTGGCCTAAGCGGAGTCCTATTATTTTGATCAAGTAATACTTCAAACGTTTCTTTTCAAATTGGAAGCTATGGACACACATTCTCCTCACCTTGCTGCTATGCACAAACGAAATAGAATTGTCACTGAGTTTAATATATATTTTTTACGGATTTCACTTTCTATTCTATTCTTCTTTGAACTAAATATCGTATTAATATAAAAAGTAGAGTATTCCAAAACTAATACCTGCAAATTAACAAGAACTTTGGATTATTTTAAGCTTATCGCTTTTCTAATACAGCAAGCACTATTAAGTGCAATGACCTTACAATGAAAACCCACTTCAGGCAGAAGAGCAGTCGAATCCCCTT
Organism: Hirtodrosophila confusa; assembly: GCA_035043065.1. Lineage (NCBI taxonomy): Eukaryota > Metazoa > Arthropoda > Insecta > Diptera > Drosophilidae > Hirtodrosophila > Hirtodrosophila confusa. The sequence continues at coordinate 3,658,175 of JAWNNI010000085.1, read as the reverse complement.
TACTCGATGTGGAAACTCTGTACTCAAGTAATATCCCCAGGCGATTCATCACTTGGGAAATCGCATTGCTACTGATACTCTTCACGATTGATAGAAGGATTAAATAAACACATTTTCCGAGACCAAATATGTTGTTACTTTTTAGTTCATTTAGAAAAACGCGTATAACTTTTTAAAATTTAATTTGTTGTATGAAAATGTATTTACAAGTTGGGCGGCAAGCAAGTTTCTATTTAATATCGTTTTTTTTATTTAAATGAAATTATTTTGATTGCTGGCTGGTAGTTTTCAAATGGTTCAAGGATTTGAAGTTCCTGATTTTCGGTATATTAATCGCTGGTAAAACAATTATGATTGATATTTGTATCATATTATATTTTTATTAATATTCTATATATTCTAATATCTTTCTTGGCATACCATTTTTTTTTTAAATTTGCGCCCTTAAAAGAAAACCTTTGATCGTTTGAGCTCGGTAAGTTCAGTTATCGATAAGAAATTCGATTTGAAAACGTTACCAAACACTGAATACTTACTCAAATTAGGTGGCAACTTTGTTTGTGACAATAAGCGCAGCCAACTTCGAGCGTCTTGTTCTTTTTTCCGGTTGACTTTGACAAGAAAGGTAGTGCTCGCATTCGTTTAAGTGAATATTTTTTTTAAATACTTGAAATATTGCAACAAATGCAAAACAATAAATGAAAATGTGTGTCCAGTAAAGTGACAGAGTGAATGATCAAAATTAGTAAATTAAAAATGGCACATAACACATGAATTGCTTTAAAAATCACATTCGTAAATTGGCATGATATTTGTTGTGTCTTTGTTTGTGTGTGTGCGTGTGAGACTGCGCGCGCGTGTATGTGTGTACGCTTGCGAATAGCAACGTGTTTTACTTTTTTTAAAATCAATTTCTTTATGAATTGTTATTTTTTTACAATGCTGTTTCTCTCGTCCTGTTTTAGATGCCAGGCGTCACAGTGAAGGATATTGACCAGCATGCCGTCACCAAGGCGGTCGCCGTTTTCCTTAAGAAGTGAGTTTACCCCTCTATACAACACTGTATTTGTGCATACATAACCTCACACATTGATTTGTTTTGTGTACTTTTTGTTTTAAAGGACTGGCAAATTGAAGGTGCCCGAGCAGATGGACATCATCAAGACTGCCAAATTCAAGGAGCTGGCACCCTACGATCCCGACTGGTTCTATGTGCGTTGCGCATCGATTTTGCGTCATTTGTACCACCGCAGTCCCGCTGGTGTGGGCTCCATTACCAAGATCTATGGTGGCCGCAAGCGCAACGGTGTGCACCCATCGCACTTTTGCCGTGCCGCTGATGGTGCTGCCCGCAAGGCACTCCAGGCCTTGGAGCATGCCCGTTTGGTTGAGAAGCACCCAGAGGGTGGCCGCAAACTGAGCTCCATTGGACAGCGTGATTTGGATCGCATTGCCAACCAGATTGTTGCCAAGCAGCGTGACGCCGCCAAGCAGACTGGCCCTATTGTTATTTCCAAGTAAAATCAAGAAAAATCTGTACAAAAAAAGAAATGAGTGTGTACCCGTGTCTGGACACCGCGCAGATCCAATTGAACTCTAAATCTATTTAGACTTCTACTGTAAGCGTTTTTTGTTTGCACGTAAGATACGAGAATATAAAAACCATTCACAAAAGTCAACAAAAACAAGCGTAAATATCTGTAAATTGTTTTCTTACCTAAAATATGTTTTTATCACAATACAAATGTGGCTAGTGCATGCCAGCGTTGAATCTATAGATGTGCTGCGCTTCTGTGCAGCGGCGCGCACGTTCAATGAAGTAGTCGGGACTGCCTTTCCAAGGGCAACCCTTGGGTTGGGCCTGCACACTTGGTGTCATGTGGAGCTTTTGCAGCAGGAATTACATTGGAGGCGACGTTTCCGACTGCACAATGTATATGTATACATATATATATATGATTAGCATCAATAGCCGAGTATATCTAGCAATGCCTGTTCGTCTTGTATGTTTCTAATTGCTAGCTATCTTAATTAAACGGTTCGGATAACTACATATATCATATAGCTGTCAGGAACTATCGGCCTATATAAGAGTTATATGTAAAACGCATTGTTTATAAGATATCTAAGCGAATTGTAAGTTTCGGTGGCTGATGTTAATCAATCTATGCACTGGTCGGCTCATGTCATAGCTGCCATAGGAACAATCGATTGGCATATGAATTGTCTCCCTAGAGCCTATAGATTTTACGGATATCTTAACCAAACTTGGTAATTACAAGTTTTATTACACTTTAAATAGATTGGTAAAATTTAATCAAAGTCAGATGACTATCATATAGCTGCCATAGGAACAATCGCTAGTAAATTTAGTTTTTGTATGAAAATCATTTCTGCAACATCTTTCTTGTCTTAGGAACCCTTAAGGAAAAAGTGGGGAACATAAAGAATTGTCTCATTCTCGTTGTCTTGCTGCCGATAGCAAGGAGTCTGGCAAAAAATCGCGTGTTTTTGTTTTTTTCTGACTTATGCAAAGCTAAGACAAGAAAGAACTACTTTTTGAGGTGTGAAAAGGCTTTGTAGGCGGCGTTTATATTCTATAATTCTACTTTGGTCGCAACATTTTTCCACTCCGAAGAGCATGAGCTGGGGCGGACGACCTGTATGCCTTGTTGGATCTATTCATTGGACATTATTATTATTATTATCATTATTAGTGGGACGTGTCACTGCGACCTATAAGATCTATTGTATCCCCTTCAGAGCTAAAAACTCACTCACCAACCCTTGCTCCTGCATAAATGCATAAATTTTAGTCCATTAGACATGCTGCTCGAGCAATCTAAGATGGCTGGCTCAGCCTTTTGGATGTACATTGTAGTACAATAAGGGGCGTGTCGCTTTCATTGAAGACGCACACTTCAGCAGCCTGGTGATACCCATGTGTGTCTATGGAATGGCATACACAACATAGGGCAGTATCAGCCTAGGCGCCTACTTAACATAGATTTGCATTACTGGTGTAGAGCTAGCATTCAATTTGAATGACAAGCGAGTGTAATCCTAGCTCAAAAGCAAGTTTTTGTACAACTTATGTATTATGCTACCCAAAATCTATGATAACAAGCTGTGTAATAATAATAATTCAATGCAGGAACATTTGCAGACTGGCTTGTGACTAAGACAAGTGATTCAAGTTTCTAGTTAATTTTATTTTCTTAAAGTTTGTTTTTTTTTTTATGAACACGTACAGTTGCCTGATTGTTATTATAGAGCCTTAGGACTAGATGGTATGTTAAACGCTTTACATTTAATTGTTAATCCAATCAAATATTGGACAATGATCAGGTGATTTGCATTTTTATTGAAAATTGTATGTCAGACTCTATCTAAAGCCTCGACCATAACAATGCTGTTGCCGCGAATTACCTGAAAAGTGTAAGAGCAATTAATGAATTGATGAGCATATTACGTTGCCGCATAATACATACCACCATGCCAATGTTATTCTTAGTGTTATCCTTGCACTCCTCGATGGTATCGTCGAGCACAACGTTCATAAATGGATCAAAGCCGCGCAGGATGCCGGTGACAGCGCGACCGCCATTCAGCTTGAGCATCATGCGCTTGTCCATGTACCTGTATAGTGTGGGCAATTGTTAGTGTTGCACATGTTATAACGACTTAGTATACTTGCTTTTTCAGCTCTGGGGGATGTGCTTTCGACATTTTCCAATTATTTATTCAATTTTGCGAATAAAATGAAATGCAAATGTAGCCAAGCTAAAATGCGGACGTGAACAGAGTGACCGTTTTCGCAAACGTTTCTGTCAAGTGTTGCAAACTACATGCACTCAAAATGTACCAAATGTGTTCGTGCTATCGAATAGTTATATTTGGGTCATGGCTATCGATTGCGCGATATATAAGCGATAGTTTTGCAGCTCTCTCGTAGCAACAGCCTAGCATCGGCAATTAATGTTTTAAGTTTATTTTTATTAGTTCTCAAATTGCGTTTGTTTTCGTTTTTTTAAATTTCGTTGAAGTGCATTTTTGTTAGTATATGAACAACGACGCCTGTATACCGCTGAGCAATGCAAACTGCCCATGTGAAAGTCTATTGAAAGCGCAATAACGCGTAAATCTACATATAAATCGTAGCCGTCGCTATGTTTGTGTCTGTGTGCGTGTGTACGTGATGTACGTGTGCCAGTGCCTGTGTTTGTGTTAGTGTGCCAGAAGACTTTTGTCGTCGTCGCCTTGCGAGGGGCCCAAAAGGGCGGGTAAAAAGAAAAGTCAACAAACTGCGAGCAGGGGAAGGGGAACTGGAACGGGAACGGGAACGGGTAACTCCCAGCGCCATAATAACGGAACAACGCAACGCAAATATGTTCACAAAGAAGAAGAAGAAACCGCTGATCTCGATGCCGAGCAATTTTGAGCATCGCGTGCACACGGGCTTCGACAAGCGGGAAAACAAATATGTCGGCCTGCCGCTCCAATGGGCCTCCATCGTTGGCAACAATCAGATACTTAAGTCGAGCAATCGCCCCCTGCCGCTGGTCGATCCCTCGGAGATAACACCGACGGAGATACTCGATCTGAAGACCATTGTGCGTCCGCATCACAATAACAACAAGGCGGACACCACATCGTTGAACAGCAGCAGCACCATGATGATGACCAATACGGCGCCCTTAATGCAGCAGCAGCAGGGGGCGCAGGGTGCGCAGCTGCTACAGCCGGCACCGGGCATTGTGCTGCCAAAGACATCGCATGTGGCACGCTCGAATTCGCTGCGCAGCTCCAGTCCGCCGCGGGTGCGTCGTGTGGCCAATGTGCCGCCCGCTGTGCCCGAGGAGGAGGCGGCTGGAGCTGGCGGTGTTGTTGCTGCTGCCACGCCCATACCCATAATGCCTGCCCATGGCTTTAAGCCGCCACAGCCCATGCCACATAATATGCTCTATCCCAGTCAGCATCCACATGCGCATCCGCATCCGCACACGCATCCGCATGCCCATCCGCATACGCATCCAAATGGCGGCCCCACTGGCCCCCTCGCCGTGCGCACCGATCCGTACCGTGGCGGCAATCTGGCTGGGCCTGGCATGCAGCCGCCGCAGCAGCAGCAGCAGCAGACATCGCCCGTTAGCTCAGTGGCCAGCGGAACGCGTTCCACGCATTCGCATCACAACAACAATGGCCAGAACTTTCCCATGTACCCTGCCTCACAACAACAACAACAACAGCAGCAACAACCAAAACTTGTAGGCGATCAGAATCAGAATCCCCATGGCAATCATGCCAAGACAGCATCGCGTGCCTCCAGCTCGAGCGGCAATGCCGCCGCCTTGGCAGCCGCTGCCCAGGCCCAGGCACAGGCGCAGCCCAAGCAGGAGCAGCGACTCACACACGAGCAATTCCGTGCCGCACTCCAAATGGTTGTCTCTGCAGGCGATCCGCGCGAGAATCTCGATAATTTTAATAAAATTGGCGAAGGCTCCACGGGCACTGTTTGCATAGCCACCGACAAGTCCACAGGTGAGTCGAGCGTTCTCAATCCCACTTGAAAGCATACATATTAATCCCATGCTTTGTATTTGTTAGGTCGTCAAGTGGCGGTTAAGAAAATGGATTTGCGCAAGCAACAGCGACGCGAGCTGCTCTTCAACGAGGTGGTCATCATGCGTGACTATCATCATCCCAATATTGTGGAGACATACTCCAGCTTTCTGGTCAACGATGAGCTCTGGGTGGTCATGGAGTACCTCGAGGGCGGCGCACTCACCGACATTGTCACACATTCGCGCATGGATGAGGAGCAAATAGCCACCGTTTGCAAGCAGTGCCTAAAGGCTTTGGCCTATTTGCACTCACAGGTGCGTGACCAGCATAGGCAACAACCCAACCCAACCCAACCCAACCCAAGCAAACAACAGCCAAGCAGACAACCCAAGCAACAAACCTCGCCCAATGCCTTTGCTTTCGTCTCTCTTTCAATGCCTCTTCATTTGATTCTTTTCTGCACTTTCTTTGCGCCGCTTTTTGTGGCTTGGTTTCGATTTCTAAATATCGTCGGCTGTGTAATGCGATAAGTGGGCGCTTAGTTGGGGGCATGGCTATGGCCGGGCTTGACATGGGTTTGGCTTTGCATTTACGCAAACTTACAACCACAACATTTTGAAATTTCCCTTCTTGAAAATGATGAAATGTGCGAGCTTCCGATGGGGCAATATGTACATATTTTATTTATTTAGTTACGATGGCAAAACAATGCTGCCTCGTAACAATAAATATAATTTAATAGATAGAGTTATGAAATTACAATTGAATCTAATAACGACACCAATAATAACGACTGCAGACTAGTGACAGGAGTATTGGCTGGACATTGCCTAGTAGCAGCTCATGCTAAGGAGCTGGGGATATTAACGGAAGACGGCTGCCGGGAATGTAAGGAACCAGGAGCTGTGGAAACATTGGAACACCTTATATGCAGCTGTCCAGCACTTGCAACACAAAGACACCCATACTTCAACAGACACTGGCTCGCATCGCTAAAAGAAGCGGCTAGTGCACACGAATTCTACAGGATCAAGAAATCTCCTAACGACCTTCAGTATCCGGCGACACTAAGGACCTGTTTGGTCTATGTGTCAACCGGTTCTACTTGACCTACCTAACCTAATAACGATACCGACTCCTTGGGGGAAGCTTATATGCCAGTCCGGCTAGCTAAGCCCATTATCACAGACTCGCCGGTGGCGTTATTAGAGCCTATAGTAAAGAGTCAGAGTCAGTCATCAAGAAAAAACTAAAAATGTAAGGGTAATTTAAAGCATAAAACTAAAGAGAAGAATAATGCAAAGAATAGGATAAGAAATGCAATCTTCAACCCGAAGGGAAATGTTAGTAGCCGGTTCAGCAAGCTGTGCCACAACTCACAGCTAGGTTGGTTAGAGATTTAATTACGAAAAGCAGGACATAGGAAAGTGTACGGATGGGATATGAATGATATAGTTATATAGTAGGAAATAGAGGGGGACATAGAGTGGGAAATCTCTGACCCGATGGGGGAAGATTATTGCCCACGCCGGCAAGCTGTGCCCCTGCTCACAGCTGGGATCGGCCAGAGATTTCCCGTAGATGGTTTAGAAGAGAAAGCTAAAAAGAAGGAAGAGAGGAGACCACATGACAAACAGAATTGTAGATGGTACACGGAAAGGATTGTGTAAAGCATAATCAGCACAATCTGTAGGCAGAGATAGGGGAATAAAGGTTCAAGTAGGTCTACAAGGGACAGAGAAATTAAGGCGACTTAAAAGAAAAGTAGAATCTATGTCTCAACCAATCAACTTATGTATAAAAACCACACCAAGAGTTATTCTACGGTTGCCTAATGTCGGAAGATCTAAAAATAAGAGTACTGGGATAAGATGGCAGACGAAGATTAGGACCCCAAAGTTAGCGCTGGAAATTCCACATGGTTAGTCATCAATTGCACAGTTAGCGAAATTTACACACAGGAATATATTGATTATTATAAAGAAACAGTTTATTCACTTGAAAGGCACAAATCTGTCCCCAACGTAGACATTAACAAAATACCTGGATAGAGTATAACACTTATTAAAGGGAATTTTGGTTGGTTGATTGTATACATTTTAAAACTGTTTAGTTTAAGCTGTTGATAGTATTTCAGAATTTATTCACATAGAATCTATTGTACCGTCTTCTGAGTCTATCTCCTGCACCAATGCAAGGATCTTCGTTGGGTTAAAAGTTCTTCTCCCTGGAGCATATTCATTCTAGCCAGGGCAGTGCCTTCTGTTAGAATGCGGAATGAATATTCATCCTTAAGTTCGCAGAATCTGCAGCTCTCGCTGCTCACAATTCCTAGTTTCCTAGGAGTGACTTAGCCTCTCTCCAGACCTGTCACAGCTTAACAGTCTCATATTTTCCTAGTCTAAGCTTAGGGACTCTCGTATTATGTGTCTTCTTATGCCACAGAACTATTCTGGTTCCATACTTGTATTACTCGTATATATTATTGATATACAACAGAATACATTCAACTAAATCACATTTAGGATAAATGGTTACCAATCAGCCTAAAACTTCCATTACTTTGACCTTATCCCATGCTATTTAAATAGTATCGGGTTTGGAAAAAACCACGACACTATTGAAAAAGTCACAGATGCAGTTTGTTAGCAGAACTGAAAACAGTTTAAAGCCGCTTCAAGCAAACAAATAAAAACGTAGTTGTTGGTATTTTCTAGTGTATCCTATTTATCTAACCGCATTTGTCTTTCTCCTTGCCACAGGGTGTCATACATCGCGACATCAAGTCGGACTCCATACTGCTGGCCGCCGATGGACGGGTCAAGTTGTCGGACTTCGGATTTTGCGCGCAGGTGTCGCAGGAGCTGCCCAAACGCAAATCGCTGGTGGGCACGCCCTACTGGATGTCGCCGGAGGTTATCTCGCGTCTGCCGTACGGGCCGGAGGTGGACATCTGGTCGCTGGGCATAATGGTAATTGAGATGGTCGACGGTGAGCCGCCGTTCTTCAATGAGCCGCCGCTGCAGGCGATGCGACGCATACGGGACATGCAGCCGCCGAATTTAAAGAACGCCCACAAGGTATCGCCGCGCCTGCAATCATTCTTGGATCGGATGCTGGTGCGAGATCCGGCGCAGCGTGCCACCGCCGCCGAGCTGCTGGCGCATCCGTTTCTACGGCAAGCGGGCCCGCCCTCGCTTCTCGTGCCGCTGATGCGCAATTCGCGACATCATACCTAATGCTAAGCCAGGCGAGGAGCACAGCCCAAGACCATGACACATGCACTGCAGCCCCTGCAAGTCCTCTTTTCTAACCATCATTCCAAACAACTTAAATGTAGTATTATTAATTATTCGATTGGCTTCGCTTTTTATTTGGCAATTGCTACTTAAACCGTTAACTGTAAACTTAACACCCTCTCCCTCCCCAACGCATTGTAAAGTCATTATATGTATGCCACGCCCATCCGCACATTTTATGTATTTCCATGTAATGTTTAAACTGTATGTTGACTAAGTATTTCATGTGGGCATAATATAATAATATTTAAACCCTGTACGGCCCCTAAACAAATTTTGTTATTGTTTATTCATGTAATTTATAATTTAACATATTTTTTTTTTTTAAATAATTCTTTATTGTTTTTCGTAAGAATGAACGCAATGTGCCTTTCTCGAAACAGACGAAATATACAAATACAATAATGTGACCATGGAGGACACGATAACTCAAGTTAAATGCCGAATATCCAATGCGCAGCCATTGCAAATGTTATTATTATTATTATATATAAAGCGCATTTTGGTATCAGCTAATACATACTCGACTATATAGTGTTTAAATCCTCTAAATATCGGAATATCAATGTTTTATTGAATATTTCATCTGCATTTTGCTCTCTTCAGCTTTCTGATTCTTGTCAATGGCTTCTACAATGGTTTTATTATTATTTGATAATTATTATTTTTTTTTGTGGTAATGTTGAGAGAGCTCATTAATATTGTTCGAATATAAACCTGTAAGAGAATTGAATATATTTACATGCGTGTATAGTAATTTAACGAGTATTTATAATATAAGTATTGAGAACAACGAATATGCAAAAAGCATTGCTCACAATCCCATTGGATAAGAATAGAACATCCAAAATTATATACTGCAAGCATTAGAAACAAACAGTTAATATTATGATATATACATATATATATATATACTATATATATTCATACTACACACATAAGTCTGTACTTATTTTGTTGTCAGTTATACGCATGCTCCCAGCTAAGGCTCATCAAACATAACCTACATACATACATATATGTATAGCAATTATTTATATCGTACATAAGCTCTTTTATGCTCATATACTTATATACATTACATAATTGGCTCGATTACGACACGAATAATGCTACAGATTATACATTTGTGGACTGTTAAACCCAAGATTATAAAATACATTCCCCCCGCCCCCACAATTGGACCTTAAGCATATTTTTTATAGACATTATAGAATGCAGTGTTCTGTAATTATAATCGAATAAATACAGAGGTATGAAACATACTTAATGACTTTTAACTGTTACTTGATGCCAGCAACTGCAACTATTATGGAAACCAGTTTATTTTTTCACAGCTATTCGACGATATGGAATATATGAAATTTACAATAAATCTTATAGTACCTTTCTAACACTCTGCAAAGGTATAGTATTTTTGGCAGAAAATGGAACTTCCGACTCTTAAAAGTATAGACACTATATGTTAGTATCAATAGCCGAGTCGCTGAACCCGTCGATCTAAGGAACCATAAGAGGAATGCAGGTTCTTGTATACCATACGCAGTTCAAGTATCGTATCGATACAAACTAGTTATGAAGACATTTTAAAAGATATAGCCTTTATTTTTGACATGCATGATTCTTGATTTACGCTTGATCTATTGCAAAAATTTCAAGTCAACAAACACAGAATTCTTGAAATGTAATTGTCGCTGATTTTACACTCTGCTCGCAAAGGGAAGCAGAGTATATTGGGCTTCTTAATTTTTGTAGAGCCAGGACGACCAAAGTTTTTGTTTCTTACATTTTATTTATTTAAAACAAAACCAGGTAATCAATGCAAAAAACAAAAAAAAATTATTTTGCAATATGAATACAATTAAAATTTCGAGATTTTTTATTTCGGCATATCAATAAAACTAAAATGCTAAATAAATGTAGAGCACAAGACATGATCAAGAAAGCATTTTGTATGGAAATCGGTTAAGTTTTGACGAAGTTATGGTAGTTGGTAATCCAGGAGGTACGGTGGTATTTACAACATTACAAAAGTCGGACTAACTTTTAGTATTAGATTTTCTGAAAAGGGTGTCGAAAGGGATGTTAAGCTTTTATTAAAATTTCAAAAAGCTCGTAAGTTCATGAAATATTAACATAGTATGTGCTTCTTTTATAGAAAAGTCTTTCTCCCAAGCTAATTTCAATATTTGCTAAGCAGATTTTTATAAATGCAATTCCCAGATAGACAAGAAAAACACAGACATTTCATGAAGAATGTTATATGGACAACTTATTGTTTCAACATATTTTGTTGTTAACACACAAAGTTAGGTAATCGACAGTAAGTTATCCGATATTGACAAATTCATCCTAAGCTATCAAGTTGTGGTGGGAGTAGCTGGCAGGCTTATATAAAAACCAACGGAGAAGGGTTTTGAAAGATTTGCTTCGAAGGAAAAACCAAATCAAACCAAATCAGATATAGCCATGCTGGAGACTCGGGGCCACGAAGGTCAAGCTTGGGAAGTATTTTCTTTAATATCTGAATTACAAGGCTTTCGGAAGAACTGGCTGAAGAACCAAGAATTTCACAAGAGAAGCAAACACATGATGTTAGATATCAAAATTGTAAAGATGAACGTGTTAAATGAAGAAATTAACAACTGGCTAACATTTTACCAAGGCAAAAAGCTTTCGGAGATACGGAGGATTAATCGAAATGAAGAACAAAACTTCAAAGTTTACGACGACATTGAAAGTGGAAGTGAAACTTATCACATGTTTGTTGGCACAAAAGTAAATCACAGTGGGCTATATTACTTACATCATCAGATTGAATTAAATTATCAATCCTTTCTAAGCTCGATTTCTGAAAAGACGTGTCTTAAAATTATAATTACCGTGTTATTCAAATGTAATATCATTATCCTTTACAGATATGACTGTGATGACTGAAACTATGACTGAAGCTATAACTGAAGAACACATCGATGACTCATTCCCGGGAAGGGTGCAGCGTAATTCCCTTTGCGGGGACTGGCAAGCTCTATGTTGGTGCATTTTAAAGGACCATGATTTACTGCAGAATCACCTTGGAGGTGCTTTGATTACGTTGTGCATCACAGTGCTAATAATAATTCTCGCCAAATTCCTATTGAGCAATACACCTAAGGAACAACGTAAGACTATACCAGTACGTAAGGATGGACCTCCGATTGTAAGTAGTTCACCATGGGAAAGTGAGCTCTTTGCACTTACAATTTCCATTCTCAGATGTTTAATGTACTTACACACGAGGAAAATTTGCGTAAGCGCATTCTCGACGATGACAACAACATTGGGGTTCAGGCAAACATAGGCCTACATGCAAAGGTGTGGAAGAATTTCTATTATGAGGAATATGCAGCGAATCGATTGAAACGCATTCAGGCAGCTCACCGCAGGTTCCGTGAATCATATGGATGTTTTGGAACTGAAATAGCTGAAATACAGCTACCAGCAGAAGCCATGGAGGAACATATGAAGGTTTCCATGGAGGTATGCATGACGGAACGCATAGAGGAACCCATGGATATATCATTGGAGGAACCCGTGGAAGAACCCATGGATATATCAAAGGAGCTATCAGTGGATGAACCCACTCCTATGGGCTCTCCCATGGATATATCCATGGGAGAACCCAAAGAGCCCATGGATGAACCTAAGCCCAATTAGTAACCCATAGTGCGTTCTCCTAGCTGTTCGCCAAGCTAGCAAGGCTTGATAAAGCCGCCAATTTTTTGTTATTTTCGGGTTATAGTAAAGTGTACTGGTATGATTAAGATATATGTGTTTGCTAAGGTTTCCACTACAATACGTCCCCAGACCCTTTGATAAGGCCTAAATCGACTCAGCTATCGATACTGATTAGGAATATATATAATTTATGAGACTGGAGATTTCTTCTGTTTGTTATATAAACAGATTAAGATTTCCCTTTACGCATTATATGGGTACAGTATGTTAAAATGTTATACCAGGGATCCATATTACGAAGATCCGACCTATATCTTCACAAACTCAATAATACCAGTGCGCCTAAGCTCTTCGTTTTTAATCATACAAGTAGTATTTTCATTTTCATTATTTTTAAGGACTATAGAAAACTATGTTATACTTAGTACGTTTCGAAATCAGTGTACATATAAATTTGTATACGCTGTTCTCAAACTAAAGAAGAGTATATTGGGTTTGTGTCTGTCTATCTGTCAATATGAACGCATTTTTTTCGACACCCTTGAAGCTAGAGCAAACAAACTTGGTATACCAACATGGTATATATCCTCAGTTTATAAAGAGCTCTTTCACCTAACCCCACAGACTAGGACAAGAGTATAACGCAGTTGGGAACTTTTGACTGCAACGTTCTTACTTAAAAAGATTTTGGGAGTTTCAAGCCGGGGCTAAGATATACTTACTTTAGAAACATAAAGACTTAAATAATATTCGTTCTCATAGGAAAAATGCAGTTTTCGTTTAAGTTTTTTCTTTGTTTTCTTGTATTTATAATTGTTGTTGTTTTTTTGTGTTTAGTTTATAAATTGTATAGTGAGTAGGTGAATATGGAAATACATTTGTTCGAACATATATGAGTTATATATATTCAATAAAATATATATACACATATACATAAGCACACAGCGTGTATGATGCGATTTGGGTGTGTTGTTGTTGTTGTGTGTTGTTGTTGTTGTGTGTTGTTGTGTTGTGCTGTGTTGTGTTGTCTGACAAAATGTGTTTTACAATAAAATAAAATTACAATAAGTAAAGTTGAGACACACACACACACACACACATTCATGCATACACACTGACACACACACCAAGTATTCAATTGTTTTGTGTACTAAAAACTAAACGGCAGATCTAACGCTGCCTATAGCTAGCCATGAGTGTGAGTGAGAAGGCGATAGAGTAAATGAGAGAGAAAGAAAAGGAGAGTGAGAGTGCTTACACGCTGTAGTCTCTTCGTTAAGTTCTTGCCGGTAGGTAAAAAGTTAACGAAGCAAATGCATCGTGTCAGTGCGGTAAGGGGTAGAGAGTGTGAGGGAGAGAGAGTGCGAGAGAGGAAGGAACAGAAAGTATTTTAGAGAATTGTTTAGAAATGGTATTTAGTTGCGTTTCCTCAAGGCTAAGCGACTGCTAAGGTTTGGACGCTTGGGTTTTGGCTCCTCCTCCTTTTGCTGCTGCTCCGACTCCTCGGCGGCGGCATCAACCTCGGCTGGCTCCTGAGACGCCTTCAGCGGCTTGGACAGCTTGCGACGGCTCACTGACGGAGAGAGTGTAAAATTGTGAGGTTATGGCTAAGCCTGTTTGAGATCGGCTGGGAGTACTTACGTGCCGCATTGCCCTTGTAGCCCTTGCCGGGTGCAGCTGGTGCTGCTGCTGCTGGTGCCGCAGCGGTCTCCTCCTCCTCGACGGGCGCCTCATCGGACTTCTTGGCCGGCTTGCTGGCGGGCGCCTTTTCGGAGCGATGTTTCTTGGCGTTTTGCTGGCGACGTTTCAGCGAGTTGAGGAAATCATCGTTGGAGCGGAAGGGCCGTATCACGGGCCCCACCTTTTTGGGCGCCTCGGTGGAGGTGGTCGTGGAACTGGCTCCGGCCGCCTCATCCTGCTCATCGCCATACTGGCCATGCTCACCGGCGCCGCCCTCCTCATTGTATTCGTCCTCCTCGCCGGCATCTTCGTGCGCTGGTGCCGCTGTTGTTGTTGTCGTCGGCTTGGCCGCCTTGCCTACGGGACGACGCAGTGCAGCGATTCTCTTTGCTGGGGATGCATTCGCAGCGGGCGCACCCTCATCCTGGGCTGCCACCAGTCCATAGCACAATGCGCAGATGATAAAAAGCAGGCAGCTGTAAAAGAATCAGATACACATTATTTAGAATTGAGGTTATGTTCAAAGTATGGATTCAGTATATATGATAGCACTAAACTAATTTGAAAAGAGGCTTTCTGTTTGGGAGTTTTAAGAATTATAACAAACAGTTCAAATGGAACACTAAGGAAACATTCATAGTAGCTTTTACCATACGCATTACACATATTTAATAAAATATATTTTTGTAATATAATACAACTAATATTTGTAGCTTGTAGCGATAACTATCTCTTCCGTAGAAATCAAATGAAAATGCCATGGTATTGTAATAAAAATAATAATAATTCCTTATGAGTCTCTAATTTTTAATGTATACCTTCCAAATAAAATCAAACTAATAAGTTTACCCAAAGATAATGTTATTATTCCAAATGAATATTCTAAAACATTTATATTTCTGTTTGTCTAGCTTTCTGTTTAAAGTAACAAATATTTTAACTTGAGGTTAAGTTCAAAGTATGGATTGAATATTACACAAGACGGTTATTAAAATTATAGATTCCATTTATTTTAGTTTTTGTTCCTAATAGAAAATGTTCAAAGTCTTAACCATTTATAGGACCGTTTAACAATGGAACTTTAAAAAGACATTAATACTAAGCTTATACCGTAAAATATTATACAGACTTTATAAATGATAGCATGCATTTGAAATTCTTACGAATTGCGGAAATTTGAGTATTATAAATAACTTAGCTGCAGCAATTAAATAAATAGCTCGAGGCATAATAAAATAAATAATAATCA
The DNA here is from genome assembly GCA_035043065.1 of Hirtodrosophila confusa. Taxonomy (NCBI): domain Eukaryota; kingdom Metazoa; phylum Arthropoda; class Insecta; order Diptera; family Drosophilidae; genus Hirtodrosophila; species Hirtodrosophila confusa. Next base: position 3,642,665 of record JAWNNI010000085.1, on the reverse strand, counting down.
TTAGTTTAAGCTGCTGTTTCGGTTAAATAATTCAATAGAATTGTGTGCTTAAAACTGTATAATTTACGAGTACGATCTTATACCCGTTTCCATATATTCCATAAGCCGGCTAACGGAAAATACCTGAAATTTGTTGTTCAACGACCACGAGGCATAATTTTTAATTGAATTCTTAATACTCTATTCGCAAATATGTGTTTATGTAAGATTTCTTTCAGTTGGCTGTCTGGTTGGACGGGTTGTGCTGAGAACCTGAACCGGACTAAGTGATTATACTCGAAGCGATGCACAAACGTATATTTAAATTACATACTCGTTTAATCATAAATAAAAATGTATGCATATCCATATGCATATCAATATGAATATGAATATCAATTTGAATACCAATATGAATATTAGCTATAATAAGATTAAGACAACACAAAAATATGTATGCCCTGCTAAGTTTTTAGTGTTTTTCTATCTCTCGCTCTATCTCTCTATATTTTTGGCGCCCGAGATGTGCTAACAATTATTATATGCTTAAAGGTCAGTCAAACGGGTTTGCCTCACTTTCGATTTTAAATTTATGCGATTACGAATACTAATGTTGGCCTGTTTCTGTTTCTGTTTCGGTTTCTATTTGTTTGTGTTTCTATATTTTTGTTGTTTCTGTTTTTTTTTTCGCGCTTTTTATCACCTATTTCTTACTGCTGGCCGCCTCCGCGAACGCAATTTGCTGAATTGTATACCCTGTGACCATACAATAGCCAAAAAAGGGTATAATCAAATGTGCGAATGTTGATAATAGGCGGAAAAGGACGTCTTCAAGCCTATAGATCTCAACAACAATCGAGTCGAGTCCGTCTATATAGAGAAATCACAGCTTACAAAAGCTAGAGTTAGCAAATTTGGTATATAGCTTCTATAATACCGCAGGCAGACTAGAATTATATATAATGTTGGATAACTTCACCAGCTCACATAATAAAAAGGAATAACAGCTGTTTTTTTTTCTCTAAATAAAAATTTGAAAATTGATATTATTTTACATCTCTGAGCACAGGATATCTACCTATCAAGCACTTTTGAGAAGAGAATCTTTACTTGGAATTTCGAAATTTTTCGTATGCTATACAAAAGACTTAGGCAACGAACTTGTTTTTGATAGAGTCTTAAGAATTTTCAATTTAGTTTACTACACAAGAGCGAACAGGGTATTTGCTGGGCGAGCACACCCGACTTGACTAATACTACATGTGTTTGCCAACTTTTTTCGTAAAGCTAGACAAAAGACTTAGGCAGCGAACTTGTTTTTGAAATTCTTCTGGGCTTGGTGTTGGATTTGGGATTGAGATTGCGATTGCGATTGCTGCTGGGCTTGTTGGCTATCAGCGAGCGTCTAAGTCTAAGGCCAGAGTTGGGAGGTAGGCAGCATTGGCTGCTTGTTGTTCGTACAGCTGTTGCACCTTTGAAAGGAAACAGGTGCTTATGCAAAAGGCAACAGTAACAACAGCAACAACAACGGCTATAAACCAGTTGCCTGTTGCCAGCGCCAGAATAAATTTAAATGCGCACATGATCGGCACATGCAATTGGCTAATAACGGTAAAATGTGCAAGCCAAGTCAAGTCAGCTCAATAGAAGTCATGAGGGAGAGGCCCAGACCCAGGCGAGACCCAGGCGAGACCCGGGCGAGAGGCCCAGGCCCAAAATCTCAACTGATTGCCTTACGGCTGTCTGCCAGCCTGACTCTATTTGTTGCCGTTGTTGTTAATTTATTTTAAGCTAAATGTGTTGTAGTTGGTGCTGGAGTTGCTGCTGTTGCTGTTGCTATTGCTGTTGCCATCGGGTTGCATCTTTTTGCATTGATTAGGGTCAACTGTGGCATGTCCAAGCGACTCTTTGCATTTCAATCGCAGTTAACATTATGCAACATTCATGGAAAGGTGAAAGGCGTTGCCTTTTGTTGCCTGTTGCTGCTGCTGTTGTGGGTGCGTGTTGCTGGCGTGCCTCGAATCATTAACTTCTTCACTTCTTAATCGAAATTCCAGTCAGAGACTGAGACTGAGACTGAGACAGAGTTGGAGTCGTTGTCGTTGTCGTTGTCGGTGTCGGTGTCGGTGTCGAGTAGTAACTATCAACCATGTCCATGCATGTCTATGTCTATATGACATTTGGTGTCTTGCCAACCGGTTTCGCATTTGGTCGCACACCGCAAACTGGGAAAAACTAAAACAGTCTTTGCTCTTGCCAGTTGGAGTTCGAGTCAGATACAAAACAATGCACATACGAGTAAGTATTTTTAGACAAGTTTCCAACATTTTAATTTACTTCGGCTTACTGCAGAGACCAGCAAAATATAACTTTAAAGCGCCGAAAATATTTACCCTTGCCGTATGTATGCCGTATTTTAATGAATTTTCGCTAAGCTATAAAAGCATACTATAACTCACAATATCTCAATTTGATTGTGATATGTGTAGGATAGAAAAGGTTGTTATTTTCCGATATTTTCCACAAAATTGTTTAAAGCAGCCTTAAGATATTGTAAAAAAACATAATATAGCTCGCAATGTCTGAACTTGGGATATCGCTAAAAACAAAATAAACTGTTGTCTCATAGAAAAACTGAGCTTTCAATCGATTGTTTCTATGGCAACTTTACGATATAATATAATAGTACGATGTTGATTTAAATTAGCTTAGAATTGGTGAGTTTGCCTGCAATATTTACAAAAACAATACAACAACCAAATTCTCAAGCAATCATTCCTATGGCAGCTATAGGTAGCATAGTATTGTAATCTGATCCGTACAGTTTCAACATACTATGTACTGGAATATAAAGCAGCATCTGTGCCAAGTTTTATTGAGATAGCTCCAAAACTGAGAGACTAGACTGCATAGAAACAGAAGAAACTGGCCTAGATCGAATCGGCTATTGATGCTGATCAAGAATGTATATATTCCTCAAGGGATCAGGAACGTCGTTACACATTTCTTGACAAAATCAGAATACTCTGTGCAAGTTCATAACAATAACGCCCAGTAGCTGAGTTGGTAGAACGCGAAGGTCGAGGGTTCAGTTTTTCAATTCAAAAATGTATAACCAGAAATGGTAATAAAATATGCTGAGCCTGTTATATAAGATGAGCGAACATTAGTTGCAAATTTGCGACGAGACAAACAACAGCAACGAGCAGAAGGCGGAACCAATTGTTAAATGCTGCTGCATCATTATTCTCCTCGAAAACCCCAAAGTAAGCAATGAAAGAGGAACAGAAATAGAATCAGAAACAGCAACAGCAACAGCAACAGCAACAGAAACCGAAACAGAAACCAATACAGGCAAATCAACAACGTTGTTCATTAACCAATGTGTGTGGTGTCTCTTGAGTCAAGAGCTTGATCAACAAAACTTTATTTCATTTAAAAAATTGCCCTTTTTCACTCTTTTTTTTGTGGATTTTTTTGAAATTATCACATGATTATCATGATTTGCATTTGCGGAATTAGTTCATGGCGATGGCGTCATGGATGAACTTTATGATGTGGTTTAAACAAGCGTAAAAGCATTTTGCCAATAACTGGCCCCCAAAACGGGTCACTATGCTAATTGCCATTGTCTATGGGTACTACACATAAGTTAATACGTGTATGCATATAAATATATAGTATATGTATACATATATATATATATATATATATAGATATATGGGACGGCGTTTCTAAGACTAGCTTCCTATAATTACTACAAGCATGGCGCATGCGCAAGCGACTTATGTGTTGTGTTTGTGTTTGTATTTGGTGCTGCTGTTGTTGTTGTTGTTGTTGTTGTCTATGGTAACTGTTTTTGTTGTAAGTGTAGTGGTTAAGTTGTCAAGTAAGTGGGTTCAATAACGGTGCATTGTGACGGCCCAAGTACGTGTCTCTTGAGCCGCAGTGTCTTTCCCAGCCAATCAGTTAGTCAAGTCAGAGCCAGTCGCAAGTTCGTTGCCTGAGTCTTTTGATTTGTGTTACAGTTTCTTCTCTGTTGTTGTTGTTGTTGCTGTTGCTGTTGCTGTTGCTGCTGCTGTGTTTGTTGTTGGCTTACATTGAATTTGGCTTATGAAATCGCATGGCATTTGGTATGTGTTTTAACACCTTGTTGCCAATTTGCACAGTTTGGCAAGTCCTTGAAAATGACTTTAAAAAAAAGTTTTCAAAAAAAATTGTCAAATTTGTCCAGCTATAACAGCTCTTTATGTATGTTGCAGATGTGTGTGCGTCTGTGTGTATTCTGGTTTGCTCTGGTATGCACATGATCTGATCTCTCTTATTTAAATAATATTGCATAATGCGGGCGATTTCTGTGCAAAAATAAATGAAATGAAACGCATGTAAAGCAACAACAACATGACAAACCTCCGAAACCAAGCGAAACCAAATTAAAATCCTGATCTTGCCGTCAAATTGGCGCTTGTTGCTGTTGTTGCCGCCGCTTGTTGCTGCTGCTGTTGCTTTTTGCCTCTGTGATTAATTCCCCCATACGCTATGCGATTAACATACATATATTTATTAAAGAAAACTACAATTTGTATATACATATGGTAGATCTGTGTGTGTGTGTGTGTGTGTGTGTGTGTGTGTGTCTGTCAGCTTGCATTAAAAGTGCAACCGTTAATTTATAAGACAACATCAGCAGCCAGCAACGTGCAACGAACAGCAACAGCAACAGCTACAGCGCCTGGTAATTAATCCAATATACTCGTACTTCATTTACCATTGCAGCCCCTTCACTCCCCACTATGCCCAGCCCAGGCTGGCCGCATGCCATTTTGAAGCAGCAACCGACAGCAGCCATGTGTTGCTGTCGTGCAGACGACAATGGCAACAGCAACAACAGCAGCAGCAGCAGCAACAGCAGCCGCAGCCGCAGCAGCCACATCAGCTGGCGACCTTGAAACATTTCTTTCAATCAATGCAATGATAGATTGACAGACGGACTGGCAGACAGTGGCACAGCGGACGTCTTCTTACAACAATGTTGCTCCAGCTGGCCTATCGACAACTGCAGCAGCAGCAGCAGCAGCAACAATCTCTGCATCTGGGAATTGCCATTTGCCATTTCTTTGTGCCGGCAAATGCCACAAGCCAATGACAGCAACAACAATAACAACAATATTCATCATCATCATCATCGCGATCATGATCATCATCAAGACGAAACTTTGACATTTTGCTGTGTGTGATTTGAAACGTTGGCGTGTTAAAGTTCAAATTGGCATTAGGTTCACACATTTGTTACACCTACTTTAAAGCCAAAGTCGTGCCAAAAATATAAATTACCAGAAACCACTCAAGGTATTCGACTAGAAGATGCCCTGTCGCAATTTGTTTCATAACTTGTCTTTTAATTATGCGATTGTTATGAAATTAACAAGATGCATATTTAACATGCTTAGTTCAATGTGTACCAAATTTCATAACTCTAACTAAAGGATTTGTGTAATTATTATGTTATCTTGTTTAGGCTATATGTTATAGGTAAATCTAGTTCGAAATACAAGTAGAATGGATTGATATCTGAAAAACAGACTACTTGTACTTAATATCTTAGGTCGATCGATCATATATAGTATATATATTTCTTATACAGTCACAGATACCTTTTCCTCTTTTAGTTACACTCATTTACCAAAAGCATTTTTGGGTTGAGGCTGTAAATATGTTGAAATATGTGCACCTTAAGAACTAAGTACGTTAATTTCTTAGATTTGTTGCAAACAATAAAGTAACGAATGTTATGCTGTTGGTTTTTCCTCATTCATGATGTATGCTTATGAACTTATGATTGTAATACGACTAAATATATTTCAAACACGTCAGCAAAAAATCAAAAAAATCAAAAAAAAAAAAAAAAGTGTATTAGCAACGCGGCACAAGAAGTTTTGTATAAAAAAAATGTGAAAAAAATGCAAGAAGTATGTAAAATATTTAAATATCTCACTCACATGTTGAAGTACTTCATTTTGTCTGTGTGCTGTGTGTGTGTGTGTTGTGTATGGGTGTGTGTGTGTGTGTGTGTGTGTGTGTGCTTATAAAACTTGAATTTGAAAAAAAATTTGTTTAAAATTTGAGAAACGCGCGAAAACGAACAAAAAATTCACGACGACGTTGGGCAATTGAATGAAGACGAACGAGCAGAGCCACACGGTTAACAACTGAAGACTGGAGACTGAAGACTGAAGACTGAAGACTTGACAGACTTGAGACTAAGACTGAGGACTGGAGACTGAGTCTGGGTACAACTGAGTGTTGTTTAAGCCACGATCACGATCGACTTCTAGAGGCTGACTGAACGTTACTTATGCCGTGTGCATGGAGTTAACCTACGGCCACCCAATATTTTTCGTGGCTGCCAACGTTTGTATCGCGTCGACGTCGCTGTCGACGCCGACAGCAGCTGCGGCAGCGGCAGCAACTACACTCAGAAAAAACAAAAGGCAAAACTCCATTTTATAAATTCTAGTTTACAAATGTGTGTTTACGAAACAGAAGTTATAATATTCATGAAACAACATACTTTTATTTACCACGTTCTTGTACACTGAGAATAAAAGCAGCTTTCTTATAATAATTAAGAATTTAAAGAGAGAAAATATTGTTAAGCTAATTAGAAACTTGTACAAATCGCTACAAATATTTCAAAATGGAAATTATGTTGAGGAATATGAAGAAATTGTTTATAATTAATTTGCACGAATTTTTAGTTAGATTGATCTTTTTAGAACTTTTTATTTATATTCTGTGCATAAGAAACCAAAGTATTCTTTCTTTGTGAAAAATATCCACCCTAATATGAGGAAAATTATTGAAAAACTGGGCAGAAATAATATTTTTTTGTATTTTTTTATATTTTTACCAGACTAATCTGGATCTTCAGAACTCAACTGGGTGGATTCTTTATATTTATATCAATGAATTTGAAAACTCAGTAAGTTTCAAAAATATAACGAATTTCTAGTAAGCTGTGCATGGCCTTGTAGGCTTTCACACATATTCTCATTTCCTCAGTACATACAGAGCTCGTCTCCTGTTCACATAGAAGTTTTCAAAAACATTTTATTTTTGTTTTTAATTTTACTACTTCCGAAAATATATTGTGTGCCATGTTGAAATTCATAGTCAACAACTCCTTGCCAATGGCAATGGATCAGCTTAGTCTCTGCGAGGAGTGGCAAACCCTATGTTGGTACACTTTAAAGTGTCATCAATTGATGCACGATCACTTCGGCGTCCTTTTGATTATCCTGGGAATGATGATGCTGATGATAAAAATAGTCGAACGCTTGCAGAACGATAAGGCTCTAAGGGAGCGACTATGGCCCCGTTGGTTTGTAAGTATAATAGTTTCCCGTAGGAAAGCAAGCATCTCTTACTTAGCATTGATAATCATAGGCTTACAATAAAGATACAAAGCGTGATCCCATTCGCTGCAATAGGGGCATGATTAGGCTCAAGGCACATATAGAGGAACAATTGCGTCATTACAGACTCGTTAAAGTCGTATATGCAGAAGATCAGATGGAAGGCGTTGGGCTAGTTCCCAGAGGCCCTAATGAATCATCATCTGAGAGTTCTACACCCGATTTATCTGAGTATGAACCATCTGAAGACGAACTATCAGCATACGATGAGGATTCCATGGAAGAACATAGTGAGGATTCCATGAAAGAACATAGTGACGAATCTATGGAGGAACGTAGTGACGTATCCTTGGAGGAACTCTTAGAATGGTGCTCACTGAATCCTATGGAGGGACGAATCGATGGTTCGATGGAATTATACGTTGTGTGGCCCATGAACGGATCCATGGAGAAAGCTATGGAGGAACTCATAGAGGGGCCCATTGAGGAACCCATGGAGAGATCCACGGAGGAACCTATGCAGCAGTGCATGGAAGAACCTATAGAGGGGGCCAATGGGGTTCCCATAGAGGGGGCCATGACGGAGTAGTGATGAATTTTCGGATCGATGATTTTATTTAACATTTGATGAATATTAAAATCCTAAAATTGTGCTTTTCAAAATTTTCGCTACAAGTTCTTTCTAAACTATTGATAGATGTGTACTTCAGTACACCCCATATAACCGAGTTGATTTGGGCATCAGAAGTACTGTTATGGTTACTGTCTTGTAGCGCAAACACAATTTCCTTTCTATACTTTTAATATTAATTTTTAAAACATTAGTCCGAAAATTACAGTACGTGCCAAGACAATTGCCTGGCGACATTTCTATACATCATGAAGGGTATATTTGGGTTCTGCTGGGAGCTGTATTGCTCCTCCATCCGAGCCAGCTCAGCCTGATCGAGGACTAGCTTCAGGGGTCCTCATTGGTGAGGCCTAGAACTCCTCGGAGTAGAAGCATACTTTCGTGGGTTAGAATGCGTTGCACTAAGTTTTGATCCGCGTTGCGGATATCCTGCAAATTTGAATTAGTAAATACATACAAGGAGCTGCTTCCTTCTGACAACTACTTACAATGTTAAAGGGATTCGCCGGAGGATTATTCAAGGGATCCTGGGCCTGAATCCTATTGCGAATGTTTCGTCCTTTCTTCCACAAAATTAATATGATCATTGTAACAATTATGATTCCCATCGCAATCGAAAATTCCAGTGCGTTTTTCGCAACAAACTCGGGACAGAGAGTTTCCCAGTAAGAGGGAGTAGGCTCCACCGTTTCCGCAAACAAGATATTCCACATAGTGAAAATTTATATATAAATACAACTACGAATAAAAAATACGAAATGTTAAAAAACTTATTTCTAAAAATATGAATTTATTGTTTGTAGCCTGGATGCCTAGCTGAGAATGAGGAAACTGTAATATGTAACACATAAGGTGTAACAAAGGGTGAGCCGAAGCCTACTAATATTTTGTAATTTAGTGAGCTTTCAATTTCCTTTAGCTCAGTACACTCGGCTTCAAATTTTCTAACTTTCATCATTAAAGATCTAGATCTAGATACTAGAAGCGACTTTGGGAAGGAACCTTTTTGTAGAATGAATCTTAAGAGTACATAGTATATAGTTGATTCTTCAATTAACTGAATAAGCAAGCTTAAGCATATATTTCTCTTGATGGCTTTTGGTTTTGAATGCTTATACTATTTGACACTAGTTGGTTTTCTCAGTGTGCGGCTGCGGCAGCAGCAACAGGTTGGTGTCCGCCCTAACCTAAGTAACAAACTGAGAAATTGCGCGAACGGCTGGGCGGGGGGTGTGTAGCGGGGCGTCGCTGATTGCTTTGACGCAGGCTCCGCTCGTAATTATATGCAAAGAGTGCAGGAGCACTTCTGGTTTCAGCCAATTTGTCATTGCTGCTGATGCCGACGCCGATGCCGACGCTGACGCTGACGCAGGCAGCGCAGCCCCGGCGCCAGTTGTTGGCTTTTGTGCTAGTGACAGGTTTTCTTTGCCTTTCGGCAGCCGACGGCGACGCCAACGACGACGACAACGCTGACGCCGCCGATGCCACCACTTGGCTTATAGGTTTGGCTCTTATTTTGTTATACCCTGTAACCAGGCAATTAGCTGCACAGGGTATAATCAACTTGTGCAAATGAGAGCTGTAAAACAATCGTTGGCCCCAAAGCTTGCCAAATATGGAAGCGATAAGTTTCGATAGTGGTAAACATCGATACCACCGATAGTAGGAAAAGGGTGATGTTGTTAATTTGTTCAATCAACAATTATTTCGTTTGTCCAAGTCTTAATACCAGATATTCGTTAAGAGATATACGATTTCCATACAATATGGTCAGCTAAATAAATTTAAGATATGAATTTAGGCTCAATCTCTTCATTTCACTATTATCAATATTTTCAAAATTATCAATATCGTAAAGGGTTAGATAAAAGCTATATCTGTATTTATGGATTTAACAATCAATGTTTCAATTTATATTAATAAAGGCAATTTGAAAAACTATGACATTATTTCATCACATTTCTCAACTTGTTGTTCAATGTACTTAATCAATCTGTGCACTAAACGGACTATTTAATCCCAAAACTTTCAGTGTTTGAATAAACTTGGCATTATTTAAGAACATTTTGTTTAGTGTTATATATGTATATACTAAGTATACCTACACACAATTATTTCGCTATAAATTTGTACTGTATTTTCAATTTAAATAGTAAATATAATAGAACAATACAATAATATCAGTCGAATCATTGACTATGTCAGATTTTATTACTATGAAAATGTTATTATTCTCTTCTCGAATCTCTGCATGCTCGTTCAATTATTTTCGACTCCAGTACAGGGTATGTTTAAGTCTAGCGCACGCGCCCTAAGGCATTCTTAGTTGTTTCATTTTGGCTAATACTCCACGTATGTATTTTATTAATTAATTTATTGATTTTGAGCCAATTGTGGCTATAAAGATGATGATGGCGCTGAGGCTGGTAAATCCCGAGCTCGAGCCCAAGCCCAAGTCCAAACCCAAACCCAAAAGCCGAGCTCCAAAACGACGCCGTGCCAAATCAAGATTCGGCATGTAAATCTTGGTACAAAAAAGTGAAGACTGTAAAAAGCCAGAAATATGCACATTTACATATGCATATATGAGTATATAATATATAGTATAGATAGTATATATATATATATATATGTACATATATGATTTGTATATTTGTATGCCATTATGCGCGGCCTTGAACTGATTTGAAAATGCTGGGCGCGGGCGCAGCTGATATGATAATGATAATGCTATAATAATAATGTTAATGTTAATGATAATGATAATCATAATGAAGTTAACGTGAATTCGGGGTCTTCAAAAGTCAAATCATAGGGGCTATAAAAAATCATATTAGGCGCCGCTCTTAATGATCGCTTCTTTGAACTTTGCAGATGTTCTGCCCCATGGCAATTTATTGGGTGTGACTTTGACTCTGACTGTAAGTATGTGTATCTGTATCTGTGACTGTGACTGTGACTGTGACTGTGACTGTATCTGTATCTTTGACTGGGCCAAGTGCAGTTCGAAGCTTTAGGTCCATCTACATTTCCAGCTAATTATTTGGTCACTGCCTTCAGCTCAACCTGGCCCGACCACTTGGCCAACTTACCTTGAACTACAAAATGTCAACGTCTGCGGGGAGGGGGTGGGGCGGCGGTACGCTGAGAAAGACCTGTAAGTCTGTGCATGTAAAACATAAACAAGAAACTTGTTAAATTAATAACAATAACACTAATACGCATTATGTGCATTTGCATTCGCCATCAATATAAGAAATAAAAAAATAAAAACTATAATCAAATCGAATGCAAATGCAATCAAATCAATTTAACAATATAACAATATACTGATGTATGCCAATCAATTATTCATTCAATTTTTTACACACATTACACCGAATTAATAATTTTATTTCGTTTTTAATATTATGATGAACGTTGTCAAAGACAAACTCAAATCCAAGCTCATGTCTCGAGCTTGGCTTGGAACTTTCGGTGATAGCAAATAGATCTGCAAATTTATGTTAATTCAGGGTGTGTTGAAACAGTGCTCAGGGGCAGTCTATGGGATCTACTCGTCTAAGCGAGTATATATACATACATATATCTATGTATGTTTGTGCACACACGAGCTATTAAATATAATAACAATCGAAAACAGATGCAATCCACAAATACTCGTAGTCTTATCAAATTTGTATATTTTTAAATATATAATATATTACATTCAACTAAAATCCTGAGCCTTTTGTATTCAGCGTTTCAAAACTGTAGAGAAAGATCGAAAATATTTTAAGAACTGGAATTCCAAATATATTCACAAATAAAAATTGTTGTTTGATCAACTGTGACAAAACTACAATAGAATACTATATAATATAGCCAGCTTTTGCTGAGTTTGGTTGATATAATTATGCTAACAAAAAGTTGATCGTACAACTCATTTTCCACCGATTATTTCCTATCTATAAGATATTGTCATCCCATTTTGATGATATTTAGCTAACAGTTTCCGAAATTGATTGATTGATTTTCAAGCTGATATATGTATGTATCTAGATTGATATTATACTCACCCTCTGCTGTAGCGTTATCTTAAGAAATCGAACTGAGGATGGAATGATCAGGGATTGCATACAACTCCATATATAGCCGCTGTTGATATTCCTCTTTTCATCTTTGGTTGTCAGGCTGAAAAAACTAACTTTGATACTGATAGTCGAAACTATCCATAGTATCGAAAGTGTTTTCCAATCCTCCATAGCTTAGATTGGAAAACACTTTCGATACTATGGATATCGAAAACCTGTTTACTCAATTGCAGATATTAAGGAGCACAATCGAAATTGGTTTATTTATACACATAGAATTGAAATATTTTTTAAACAAGAGTTAAGAATTGCGCCTTCAGCTCAATTCTCGGTGCGGGTTCGATAGAGCGTGTCTGAAAAAGAAACTCTCGACTGATTTCCATGTCTGCATACATATGAAAGAACACAGAAAACATTTTTTTAAAACATTTGATCAACATTTATTAACAGTTATTGAATTTATGCTCATTCCCATTAAATCAGACTTGAAAGACCTAACCCTAGACAAGTATACATTTCCATACAGATTTCTAAATACATAGTCGGAATATGTCTATATATATGAGTATATATATGATGTGTATTACTATTATTGTATTCGTTTAATTGAATTGCCGTTCCACGGCGTTGATGGCAAGTAAACGTTTCTTAAAGCTGTTCAGAAGACGATTGGACAATCTCAAGGTTTGTATGCTCTTGCTGCTGGATAAAACAAAAGTGTGAAAAATCGATGTATGTGGCGGAGAAGGGCAAACAGGGTTAAGGGATGACTGAAAAATGAAAAATGATATTGCTATAATTGCGGGGCGGGGGATGGCAATTAAAATAATAATAATAATTGAAACGATAAACACAAATGAAAAATGTAACGGTTTGATGATATTTTGATTTTGTAAACATTACTTTATTTACTCGTAGCGTTGCATTTGCAATTCCATTCGATTCAAGAGACATATAATTACATACGCTGTTAAACTAGAAATAGCATTAAACATAAACGTAATACGACTAATCATATAATAATAAAATAAAAATAATAATAATAATAATAATAAAAAAAGCAGCGCTTTAAATCAAAGTTCTTTGATTTTGCCTTCTTTTGTTTTATGTTTTCTTTCAACTAAATACTAATAGATGTCAAAATTATATAGAATGTTTTGTATTTGTATCGATACATTTGTCGATTAATTGATAGTTTTGCTTTTGATTTCGTTAGTTTCGTTTTTATGTTTCGCCAATTTGATTTTTAATATAACAGTTTCTAGGCACACTCAACTAAAATCTATAAAAAAAAAAATAAGAACTCGTCCAAGACTTCAAAACCGAATCGATTCCACGATAAATGCATATGTTCCCCTGCTCCCCAGCTGCAGTGCCCACACTTTATACAGATTAATAAAACATACACACACACACACACACACACACACACACATGCACACTGACACAGAAAAACAAATGAAAATAATACAAGTTATTATAATAGAATAGAATCGATTAGATTTAATACGCCTGCTGCCCGTTAGATGGCGCCGCATGGCGTGCGCCCATTGAAAACAAAGAAATAAATAATTTGTTTAACTTACAAACTAGAACATATTTGATATTTAATACTTAGATGTAGCCTTTACACAAAACTCGTGTGAACTTTCTTTTCTTTTCTTTTTTTTTCAATTTCCATATTCCGTTTCCATAACTCTCTAAGCCTTCCACTCTTTTTCTGCCCTGCTCTCATTCACTCACACATTTTCTCTCTCTCTCACTCTCTGGCATATGATATGATAGCTCTTAAGTATCCTCGATATGGTTTCAGTTTCTGTTTTAGTAAGTTAATTGTAAGTTGTTCAACTGGAATTCAAGTGAAAGCTTTGTAAATAACTTTAGCTGCCATGCGACTTAAGTATATGATATATAACATATGTTTTATATATGTATGTGTATACTATATATATGGTGTATATCTCGATGCCTGTCAAGCTCTACTTCATATATCAACTTTAAATCTCAACACATTTACATAAGAACAACAAAAGTTTGGCCAATGAAATTCGCTACAACATTAAAATGCAAGGCACACACATACACAAAGGTTTATAAGTATAGATTATATATACATATACAATGCATAGATATCGATGTAGATATCAAATATATATATATAGTATAGTGTATGTATATAGTATATATGTTTCGTTTTGTTTTACATAATTACAGCGCGTGTTCTAATCGTTCTCGATCTCGTTATAATTCTCTCGTTACTTTTCCCTTTGGGTGGCTTAAAAACTAACAAAATGTTGGGGACCCATACAAAATGCAATACAATTTGAAAAGCATACCTAATTATGATAAATACGTTGCATGTATATGTATGTGTATATCTGTATGTGTTTTTACATGGATATATATAGGTATATAGGCAGCTATATGATAGTGTATATGAGCTAACATAAGTACAACTAAATTACGAACCTATGGATTATATAATAGAGAACTCAGTTATCGTTTTCAGGTTGTGGAAGTGTTGCTCGAATTTTTGACGTTGCCATTTAGCAATTTTTGTTGTTTTGTTTTATTTTGTTTTGTTTTGTTTGTTAATAAAGCGTTCAACGAGTTGGCGAGTTGGAAGTAAGAGCCAACTTAACATTTATGTACTTGTTCTTGTAGTTGGAGTTGTTTTGTAAATTAATCAAAAAATATATTGTATATGTATAATAGATAATAGTAGATAGTAGTATGCTTGTATGTATGTAAATAGCGTTAAATTAAGTAAATATTTTAGTTATAAGTAGGCATTAGTGTATAGATAAGTATAAACATTAGATACAATCTTTTTGTTAAAGCAGTCTAAATTAAATCGTTAGAAGACAACTTTCTTTTTTTCCTTATTTGCTTTTTGTTTGTTTTTTCTTTTAATTTTAGACAGAAAACATTTCTCCATTGCCATTCTACGCGTTCTCTGCTCCATCTTCTTTCAGCTCCTCTACCATCGCCATATCCGTCTTCAATCGAGCTTCGAGCTAGTTAATTTCAATTGCTGCTGCATTTTCTTTTTTCTTTTCTTTTTGCCACATTCCTCGTGCCTTCATTGCTTCAACGAAGAGTTGGCCGGCAGCGTGGCGGAGCGTTGCACATTCGCCACGTAGGGTTTGTAGGCGGAACGCGTCGATTGGCTGCAGCAGCCGCATATGATCGTGATGGGTTTTATGATTATGATGATGGATATTATAGCGAACGTACGAACGTACAAACGAACGAACGAACGAGCGATCGAATCAACGAGCGAGCGTGCGAGCGAACGAACGATTGAGTAGATCGAGCGAGCGAGCGATCGAGTGAGTAGAGATCGAACGATCGAGCGATCAAATGAGTAGAGATCGAACGAGCGTGCGATCAAGTGAGTAGATCGAACGAGCGAGTAGATCGAACAAGCGAGAAAAGAAAAATACGAGACAAATTAGCTTAAGATTATGTTAAGACGCATACAAAAAAGCCTTCAATTAGCAGCGGGTACTTATTAAGATTTTAGATATGTTTATATATATATATATATTTTTTTTTTTGGCAACGTCAATTTGGGATAGTAGGGGTAGGGGGGCGTGCTTATTAGCTGTATTACCTGGGTGATATCTTGCTGCCATCGGTGCTATTGTTGTTTGACGAATTGGCCTTGTATCCACTCTTTTGGATACGCTTCAGCAGGCGGGCCACCCACAGGGACTGCTCCTCGGGCGTGGAGGCCAGCAGCAGCATGTCGCGTGCACTGCGCGGATCATGGTTCAGCTTGCAGGGCGCCAGCGGATCATGCTTGTCCACGTGCTCCTTGTGTATCTTATTGCGGCACCTGGCACAATATCAAATTAGTTGCAATCCAATACAATTACTTGCTGCACTCACCTCTTGCATTCGTAGGCCGCCGGCGGCTTAAACACGTGCCAAAGCGGCTTGGTGCAAACCTCGCAGGCCGTGGGCATATGGTAGGTAATGTGCACAAACTCGTGGCCTGAGTACACACAGAAATAGAGAGAGAAGACAGCGTTAGAAAGAGACACACTCAACAAAATATAATAAACATATATTAATAACTATATTCAACTATAATAAAGGCTCATCTCTGGCTAACAGCAACAGAAATGTTAACGTGACGTTAACAGTGCATCCTAACATTGAGCTGTTAACATTTGACCTTTAACCCAATTGAATTAGCCTTAAAATTCACAGTTTTTATAGATTTTGCTATTTGTAGCGACTAGTTTCGTGTGAAATGTTGATATAATAGCATATCGTTTAAGTAGTTTCCTCTTGATATTTTTCTTGTCTTCAATATTTGGTTTTATATTGACAATCCGTACCATCCAGGGACAATCAATTCATTTTGTCTTTTGACGACGTATTTTTGCAATTGTTTCTGTAGTTTGTCTTATGATCTGTGTGTATATGTACAGTGTGTGTAGAAGATCTGTGTAGAATAGTATTTCGGATCTTGGAACTGCCCTAAAGGGAACATCCAAGGAGTCTGTTAAGGCGGTGGATGTGAAGACTATTGTCTAGAAGGCTTATTGACAGATGGGTTTTCTAACACTTTAGTCGCTTAATATTAGTTTTATTATCAACGAAAAAGTCTTCAGGCTTAACTATTCCGAAACTCCCCACGTGTTCCGACATTTCTCTTAGGTACCGCAAAAATGTTTGCTTTCTTTATCTAAATTTGTACGTAATTTATTTAGCAGGAAGTACTTTCAATGTTTTTAAAAAAAAAAACAAGAAATTAAAGCGGGGTGCGGGACCCGAGGGATAGTCAAGAAAAACTCGGGAAGGGCGCAATCAGGATGAGTTTTCTGTCCCTCTCCAATTTCTAATTCAGGATGTGCTAAGAAAAATCAAACTTTCAGGACAAATCAAATGAAAAACTTGCTTAAGCTGCCACTATAGGTAGCAGAATACTTGTTTAGCAAATATATAGACAAATTCTTAACAAAAATTGAATATATCACAACCAATGCAAAGTTTCAAGAGAAATCAAATTTCTAGAAGGCTTTTTAGTCTCAGTAGGCGGCTTCACTTTAACATGTACTCGTAAATAACATATTTCAATTTCTTCATTACAAACACAACTGTTCAAGAAACAACATCTAAATTTTTTAAAGAAAATTCTTTAAAGTTTTATTTTTATTTTTATTTCTCGTTTTGTCCCGCTCCAAATTCGATTGTAAAGTTATGTGGAAAGTATACGCCAACTGCTCATTCGTGGAAATGGTGAAGAATAGCCCCCCTTACTGCCTTTGGCAAACTATCTGTGGGTCCAATACAAAATGTCATGATTTTGTGCAGTATCATTTAAACGGACTCTTTATTGTACTCGGTATTATGACGATTCTCGTATTATTCTTGACGAGCGATAGAGGTAAAACTCTCTGGACGCGAATACGTCAATTTGGACGCAGGGATGTAAGTACTTTCCACTAGGAAGGTGTGCTTCTCATCCTTATAATTAATATTTTCAGAATGTGATAGGACTAAGTCTCGAGGATCAAGTGCTTCTTCAGATGCTCAACAATGAGCTTGAGTTCCGAGAACTTATAAACCTACAAGCGCTTCAAAATGAATTCCTTGATATTATCGAAAACCTTCAAGCAGCCCTCGTGGTTTACCAACGCAATTAGCTGCTGAACCTAAAGGAAGAAGCCAAAGGGGGAACCTTAGGAGAAGCCCAAGAGACGTTCTCCAAGCTATATGCCAAACTCATCGGGCTTGCAAATTGTTTTGTCATTTTTGGATTGTCTTAAATTCTTGTTTTAATGAATATTGAAATTTGTGTTTTGCGAAAGGTTTTGGTTCTCATTTTTCCTTTTACCAATTACTTGGTATGCACTTCTTTTATTATTAAACTGATTTCGATTCCCAGATAGACAAGTAAGACATTTGAAATGATTTTGTTGGGTTGCTTGTGAAGTATACATGACGCTGTATTTGGGGATTTTAGACCTGGATACAGGCTGATTGTGTTTGCCATGACTCACCCTTGTGTATAATGGTGCCGGGTCGCTCCTCGTTGCTGCTGACATGCAGCGTCGCATCTAACTGCTCGTCGGGGCGATGGGAGGCGCCTTCGCCGGCGTACAGCAGCTGGAAGATGCGCGGAATCTCTTTGGCATCGGCGCGAATGACATCGCCTTGGGTAACACTGCGCACGTGATACACTTTGCTGTGGGTAAAGAAGAGAAGGAATTTCAAATGTTACAAAATGATATAAATAGACATTGATAACAACTCACCTAAGATCGAGTATGAGCACGGGATCTGTTGTATTGTGCTTGTCAATGTCCGAGTTATAGAAAATGATTTTCCGCGACGAGACGATCACATACTGGCGCTTCCAGCTGTGGCCGCGCCGTCGATTCTGCTTATTCGGCACGCTCAGCCAGCCCTCGAAGACCAAGTCCTGTGTGAGTGAGAGCAGAGAGGAGTGCTAAATCAGCGAGTAGCGTGTGTAACAGAAGCGAGAAACGAGAACAGGCCGGAAAATATGAAAGCAAAGAGTATGTGTAAGTGTGTGTGTGTGTGTAGGTGTGTGTGTCAAGTGTGTGTGTGTAGCATACCTGACTATCCTCGGGATCGTTATCCGCGGACGACAGCGAGGCGGTCTCGTTCAATTTGCTTTGCAGATTCTCAATTTCGGTTGCCTTGCAGTCAATTTCCATGATCATCTTTTGCTTGAGCTGTTGATCCTCGATCGTTTGCAGCTGCTGATCCTGATACTTAAGCAGCAGCTGGTTGTACTTGTCGCGCTCCTGCGACAGCTCCTGCTGCAGGCGTCGCATCTCCTTCTCCTTCTTGCGCAGCTCCGCCGTCGAGCGGGCCTTGCTCTTTTGCTCTGCAGCAGCGTAAGGAAAGAATTAAAAGGACATGTTAGTTGGGAATATATAGGGCAAGTAATCATTTAGTTGGAACTCACTTTGCCAATCGGAATCGCGACGATTCATGACCTCAGCTAGCTTGTTGACGGCAACCTGTTTGAGCAGCACCTCGTTCTTGCACTTGTCGACAAGCTTGGTAATCTCCTCGTCCTTGGCGCTGCGCTGCTGTGTTAGCTCGTCCAACTGTTTCTTGTGCTGCTGCAGCAGATCGTCGCATTCGTTGCTCTTCAGGCTGAGCTTCTTGTGTAGCTCCGCTTCGGTTTCTTTGAGCGTGGCGAGTGTTGCCTCCTTGGCGTTGATCTCGTTGCGATGCTTCATGATGAAGTCCTTGAGTTCGAGCTCCTTGATGGTCTTCTCTTTCTCGAGATCGGCAACCGTCTCCTCGGCAATGGAGCGGGCCAATGCCTCGGAATCGGCGCGTGCGACAGCCACTTGCACTTGGTGCTTCAGTGAGACGCGCTCCTCTTCGAGATCCTCGATTTTGGATAAACGCTCGGCGCTCTCCTCGCGATTCTCGTTTGCCTGCGTCTTGTACAGGCGCGAGAAGCACTGCTCCGCCTCCAGCTGGGCCTGCAGCTCCCGATTGTTGGCCAGCGCCTCGTGGTGTGTGCTCTTCAGCTGCGTCAGATCCTCCTCGAAGCGACGCTTGGCCTCGCGCTGCGCCGCCAGCTCCTTTTGCAGCTGATTCTCGCGTGAGCGCAAATGCGCCACCTCCGAACTTTGCAGGCTGAGCTCCGACAGCAGCGAGTTGCGTTTGCTGTGCTCCTGGTCGAGCTGGGACTGCAGGGCGGCCACCTTTTCTGACTCCTGGCGGCACTCGCCCTCCAGTTTCTGCAGGCGCAATTGTATCTGGCGATAGTCCACCGATAGCATGCTCAGCTGGCGCTCCTTCTCCTGTGAGTTCTGGTCGGCCTTGATGCGTGCGGATTTCTCCTCGTTGAGCTTGGACTGCAGCGCCTTCACCTCCTGCAGGTTGGCCTCCTCGCGCGAAACGAGACGTGACTTTTCAGTCTCCTGGTGCGCCTTCACCTCCTGCTGATAGCGTCCCTGGGCTGCCTTCAGCTCAAAGTCCAGGCTGGCGTGTGTCTTCTCCAGTTCGCTGATCTTCTCGAGCAACGCCCGATTGTCCTCCTGCGCCTTCTGCTCGCGTGAGAGCGAACGCTCGATATCATTTGTTAGCGTTTGCATTTTATTCTCCGCCTCCTTGTGCAGATCCTTGAGCTGTGAGCGCAATGTCTGCTCCTGCACCACCTGCGCCTGCAGTTCGGCATTCTCCTGGCCGAGCTCCTCCTTGTGCTTCTGCAGCGTCTCAATCATCTCGTCCATGTCGCGCACCTTCTCCTCGTGCGTGTTCAGCGTGAAGCCCAATTCAGCGTTCTGTTTCTTCAGCTTCTGCGTGTGCTCCGTTTCGCTCTTGAAGCTCAGCTCCATCTCGTGCAGCTGCTTCTCCAGCGTGAGCACCTTCTCATTGATGTTGAGATCGCGCGTGCGCGTCTTCTGCTCATTCTCCAGCTTCCGTTGCGTCTCAACCATTTGCGCCTCGGCCTTCTTGCGCAGCTCAATCTCCACCTCGACCTTCTGCATGGCCACCTTGTAGTTGTGCTGTCGCAGCGCCATATCCTTCTCATATTCGGTGGCAATGCGCTGCAGTTCGGCCTCCCGCTTTGTGCTCAGCTCGATCTGTTGTCGCAGGCTGGTGTCCTGCTGCTCCAATGCATCGGCACGTCCACGCTCCCGCTCCAGCAGCGCCTCCAGCCGCTTTAGCTCATTGGAGTTCGATGGACGATGGCGATGATTGTGGCCATGATTATTGTTTGCATTGCTATTAACCGATTGCGATTCCTTGGACTCAGCGTCGACGGTGTCGCTGGATAGCAGCTGATAGTCGCCCGTATAGGTGAATCCAATGAAGGGCAAATGATTGCCATCGAAGCTCTTGGGCACGGGAAACACCTCCTCCGGCTTCTCATCCCGTTCAATATCCTCAAAATTGCGCGTATCATCGTCGGAGGATAACTCCGGCACCACCGGCGGCACACTCTCCCTGATATTGTCGAACGACCAGGTGTCATTGCGAAAGAACGGATGCGCCTTGATATCCTCAATGCCATAGCGACCCAAACGCTGCGTCCGATCGGTAAGAAAGGCGCGTATAAGCGCCTTAGCATGCTCACTGATCTCCACCTCGGGCGGAAAGCTGAGCGAGTTCTTATGATCCATAATCTTGCCATAGGTGCCAACCAGTGAGTCCGCATAGAATGGCGTCTCGCCAAAGAGCATTTCGTAGAGAAATATGCCCACCGACCACCAGTCGCATTCGCGTCCATATTCATTATCAACACCCTGGGATTGCAGCACCTCCGGGCTGATGTAATCGGGTGTGCCAACCGCATTGCTGGACACCACCTGACCGTTGGGGCCCATACGCATGCAGGTGCCGAAATCGGCTAGCTTCAGATGGCCATAGCTGTCCAACAGCATATTATCCGGCTTGACATCGCGATGCACAAAGCCCATGTTGTGTATTGTGTCCAGGGCCAAGACCACCTCCATTGTATAGAATATGGCCCATTTCTCTGGTATTTCATAGTCGCCCATTAGCGAGACTATATCGCCGCCGGGCATAAAATCCATCACCATATAGAGATACTTGCTGTCCTGGAATGCAAAATGCAGCTGGACAATCCACTCTGAATTTGCGTGCGCCATTATATGACGCTCCTCCCAAAAGAAGGCGGAATCTGGACGCTTCATCATCTCGAATTTGGACAAACGCTTCATGGCATACACATGACTGGATGACTTGTGCCTAACCAGCTGCACCTCTCCAAAGGCCCCGGCACCGATAAGCTTTATAAAATCAAAGTCATCCACATTCATACGCAGATGGTTAATCTGCTGCGCCAAGGGCTTATCTGCAATTGAATAAAATATGTGTTATTATCAGGCATCCAAACTTGCTAAGCTCGTAACTACTCACATTTAAACGCATATTGCTCAATGTTCTTGAGACGCTTCAGGGAATCGTGATCGCAATCGCTGACCAGTGCCGATACCGTGTCCAGCAGGCAGTCCACGTTGCATATGCTCGTCGGATCGCGCATCACGCGCTCGAGCGTCCTCGCTCTGTAAAATACAATTAAAATACACACAAGCGTTAACAATCAATCCAATCAATCATTCAAATTGCAATTACACTGCACAACAGCAAGCAATTTGGTATAGTCACCAGCGGTGACTGAGCTTAACTAATTACAAGATGAAAGCACAATCCTTTCATTAACAACACATAAATGAATCTTCAAAGGATTGTTCCTATGGAAGCTATAAGATATAGTGGTTAGACTTTAGCTTAAATTGGTTAGTTTGTCCAAAACATAATGAATTGTCGATTTGGTTAGTTTAGTCAGAATATCTTCATAAGCAAAGCAGCTTTTATACAATACAATTTTAGACAGATCGTTTCAATAGAAACTATACTATAGTATGCATATGGTATATATGTAGTATATAGTGCTATAATTTTGATAGAAATTGTTTGAAAAATATATCTATTTATTGATAGGCAAACATGAATCTCATGGTCTTTTGTACCCCTTTAATATTGATCATATATGTATCATTCGTAAGGTATTTGAAAAACCTCTGTACATCATTTTTTCGGTTAGACATATCGCTGATATAATCTCTTAAAGCTGACACTAACACACAGTTACATAATAAACACAGACATGCTTTACTAGATTTAAAAATAAATTTGTAAAATATAATATGAAACAAGTAAGAATGCTATAGTCGAGTATACCCGACTACGAAACTCCCGTACCCAGGTCAAAAATTTCCGATCGCATCTTCGTAAACTTACACATACACAAAAGACGCACACAAATGGTGGCTGTGCTTCTTCTTCCCCTCGCTGCAGCACTGAATCTTCTTTCGTGAATAACTTCCGTGTTTATTATTCGATCAACTTGAAATTTGGACAGTAGATTAAGAGGGACTAAAGTATTCTACATGCCAAATCTTAAAGCTATACCTTGAAAATTGTTACTGTAAAACGGTTTTTATCGATTTGCGGGGAGTGCGTGATCTGCGTATGGTATACAGGAACCTACATTCCAAATTTTGTGTCTCCAGCTCTTGTAGTTGCTGAGATCGACGCGTTCATACAGACGGACAGACAGACGGACATGGCCAAATCGAAATCTCTTTTGATACTGATCAAGAATATATATACTTTATAGGGTCGGAGATGTCTCCTTCTGCCTGTTACATACATTTGCAGAGATTTAGTACACCCTTTTTACCCATTTTATGGGTAGAGGGAGTAAAAAGATCACTTAAAATCTACATTTTAATATAAAATGAAAATTCTTTAGTTCATTTTTCAATCCCAACCTAAAAAGTAAACTTTCAATCAATACTTCTACGTAAACTATTAATAAAATATTTACTGAAAGTATAAAAAACTTTGTTCGACAGTGTTATTGACTATTGGCATTACTTAAGATCCATATTTTAATATAAAATGGAAATATTTTATATTTTTTGGATTATTTAATTCATTTTTCAATCCCAACCTAAAAAGTAAACTTTCAATCGTTACTTCTACCCATAGTATTAATACCTTATTTATTATTATAAAACTAAAAAAAAACCTTGTTGAACAGTGTTATTAGGTCATTCGCAAGATATGATAGCACTCTTTCGTCATGCCCAGTGGCGAGCTGTTTACTTAAATAAGTTTTGTATAATCGCAAATCGAACATCACACAACACCTCCTTCCGGCTTCCTCCTCCGAATACAAGTCATGTAAATAATGCGGAAAAGCGCGTTGATTACTCACAAGCTGCCCCTGCCCCTGCTCCTAACAAATAAGCCGGAATTTCGCAGAAATTTTTGTCAGTCTAAGCGACAAAAAACATGCGATGAGTCAACTCTCAACTCGACAAGAGTTTCGTATAGCAAGCAGACAGATGGGCGCTACGAGTATTATCAAATTGAAGATACTTTGGCCTAGTCATTGCCTTCCTCACCGGTGAAACGGTTTCAAGTTACCTGGCATTTGAGAACCTCTTGAAAGAACCTAGAACCTTTTGTGAATACCCTAAAAGAACCACTTTAGAGATTCCCAAATGAACTTTTTGCTTTAAAAAAAAAACTATATTTTAAAATTATTAGAGAATTTTTTTCTTGGCAGCTTTTAGGGAACCTTTGGATAAGTGATATTGAAAACCTTTGGGAGACCTTCATTTCAGAAACCTAAGGTAACTTTATTTCAGAACCTTTGGAGAACTTTAATTGTCAACCTTTGGGGAAAATTATTTTATAACACTTTAAGATGAAGACTTTAGAGGACTTCTTTTAAAAGCTCTCAGAGAATTTTACTTGAGAACCTTTGAATATGTTATAGTGAAAACCTTTGGAAAACTTGAGAACCTTAAGGTAACTGTATTTCAGAACCTGTGGAGAACTCTATTTGATAAAACCTTAGGAAGTACATTTTAGAATACTTAGAGAACTTCGTTGGAGAGTTCTTAGAGAACGTTACTTGAAACCAATTGGAGACCTTCATTTGAAACTGCTTACATAACATTATCTCAGAACCTTCATTTGAATACGTCTTTGAAGAACTTTATGCGAAAGTTTAGAGCCACTGGAACATTACAAAGAAATTACTTTAAAGAACTTAATTTGAGAATCTGAAGTAACCTTAATTTACAGACTTTTGAAGATCGTACTTTGAGAAGCTTAAAGTTAGATCCTTTGGAAAATATCAAAGGTGAAACTTCAGAGAATCGTTTGAGAACTTCATTGAGAAGTCACTGCAGCAGTCGCAATTGCAATCAACTTCAAAAAAATACAACAAAATAAAAACAATAACAATAACAAAAACAAAAACAAAAACAACAGATGCGTGGGGGCCTTGACTTTTATCGCGGCAACAACAATTCTCATTTATGGTTGTGCGTGTGTGTGTAAAGATGTTGATATGGTTTACTTATGCGACGTCGCGTCGCGCTTTCTTTTTGCGCATGTGAGCAGAGACAACAAGAACAACAACAATAGGAAGCAAGCATACAAAAACAAGTAAGAACCTCGCACTCGAAAGCTCCCGACTGCAATATACTCTGCACGGACAGTAAGAAACGCTTCGAATTGCTCTCAAATGTGATAACTCGATTTTCAAAGCTATCTTTCAAACGAAGACTAGAGTACGAACTAAGCTATGTTTAATACCCTATATCAAACTGAAGCTTGCAGCGGGGGATGGTATTTATAAGCATCTTAATACTCTTACTGAACATGCGTAATAAACTTGGTTCTGAGTAAGAACCACAAAAATGGCGAAGGTTCTTCTTTCTTTTTGAAAATAGACTATAAAAAGAGCGTGTATTCAGTTTATTTCAATTGTTGTCTCTTGTTTTCTGAATGAACTCGAGAAGTCAAGCGCGCACACACACACACACACTCCACTCCCCACTCCCCACTCCCCGCTACAACCACAGAGTTGTTTGCTATCGCAGCAGCTGCATTCATTGAAAGCACAGCACAAAAATTGCCAAGGTTGACTGACTGACTGACTGACTGACTGAATGACTGAATGACTAACTGACCAACTGATTAAATGATTAACTGATTAACTAACTAGGAAATCAGCTGACTTATCTACAAAAAATTCCAAGTTCCATTAGCAACAAGCCAAATACTGATACCAATTTTGGGATTATACTAAATTTATACACACAAATACTATATGGTACTGCCTGCTTAAAGAGCTCATAACTACAATACATATATAGATTAAGCTTAAGATGGTATTATTTGCTATGAAACAGCGGCGAATTGGCAAAAGAAAACATATGCATACAAGGAAAGTTATGGGTTATAGTACTAGACATTATAAACATAACTAAAAAAAAACCCATTTACGAATAAATATATATACTCTAAGTGCAGTTTTCTAAAGAAATTATGGTATATAAGATCTAGAACCACAAAAGCATATATAACAGCTTTATTTTAAAGGAAAATCAAAGCGTAGGATTATAATATTTCGGATCTAGAACCAGTAATAACCAAAAAAATCAAGAACATAAAAAAATGTAAAACAAATCCAGAAAAGTTTTTGAAACAGTAGGATGTTTTTAAGATATACAAACAAAAAATAGCTATATTATTTAAAAATCTTAAAATATATAAAAAATTAAAGAAAAACAAAGACGGCGGGAATAATTTATGTGGAACGAAAGCAATTTATATTAAATGTTATATTCCGCGCCCATCTTCTTAAAGTTTACCCAAATATACCTATATATATATGACATAAGATGGTAATATTTCACTTTTGGAACCACTCAACAATTTATATATGTATTTAGTTGAAAAACAATCTGTAATTAGTTGAAAAGCAATTTAAGCCATAAATGTGTTTAAGTACGCAGAGTTAATGTTGACATTTTTTGAACAAAAATACTTATGTATGGAAAAGTATGCAAGTTAAGATTGCCAGACCAGGCACATGGCATACTAGAAATCTGACGAAGCGTTGCGGGGCCGGAGATGGCAGACGAGGAGGATGCGAGGGGGAGGTAGTGTGTGGAGCCGATGACAGACGGCGCAAAATTGATACTAAAAGGTGTTTGAATTGTTGTGATTTCATCATCACCACTTACGGCATGACAGAAAAGCCAAAAACAAAAATATCAACAACGGGCCGCGGCAACAATAACAACAACAACAAACTTGGAAAAGTGGAATTTTCAAAAATGCTGCGTTAAATTGTTTTTTTTTTGTTGTTGTTGTCAAATATATTTTCAGCAAAACGGCAATGGCAACAACAACATAATTATTAACAACAACACCAAGCGGAGCAACAATAATAAGACATACATAATAATCAACAACAACGACAACGACGACAACATTATCGTCACCTAGAGACAATATAATTGTAAATGTAATTTATTCAAGCACCTAAATAAAGACAAAGCGCATATGTGTTCTAAAACGAGATTGAAGCTTTTGCAAAGCTTGGCAAAAGCTTTTACATGGACGCGTCACACGCACGCCAACACAGCTGTCAGCACAGCTGCGCTTTGCATGGCAGCTGCCAAAAGCTCACCAATACAGAGGCAACCTTTGCGACGGTGTATGTGTGTGTATGATAATGATGACGATGAGCAACATCAAAATGGTATTCAAAGCAAGCACCACAGTCAAAATGGGTGAAAAACAAATGTAAGTTCTTAGCTCAGTTTCGCGCTGAGGCATACAGCAATTTCGCACAAAATCAATTCGAAATTCATTTCCGTGCCAATGCCACTGGCAATTGTACATTTTAATGGCCAAGTGCGCAATGTGCAATATGCAATATACAATTGGCGAATCTGCTTTTGTTATAGGCAAATGGTTTTAAGCACATTAAATGAGTAAATGTATTTTTATTTTTGTGCACTCAAAGCGTACAGTATTTATGTTTCACACACAGACACACGCACACTATTAGGTACTTAAATGTGTGTTAGATAAATGGATTATTAAAATATAAAGAATTTGTATGCATTGTGAACGATACGCAGGGCGTGGAGCTCAACGTACCGTTCCGGCTCACATAAATGGAGTGCAGCGGGCATCCACCACATCTCTAAGCGTTCTAATTTGAAGGGAATTTCTTATTGCTTAATTCTGTTTGTTATTTTGGGCAATTCTTGAACGAATTGAATGCGATTTTGTAGCGAGCTTGTTGCGAATTTGATGGAAACGCGTTTCACGCATCCGATGCGACGCCTGCAACTGACACGACAGACAATCAAGCAAACGTTGTCATTGTCGTTGTCGTTGTTGTTGTTGTTGTTGTTGTTGTTGTTGTCGTTGTCTGTGCTACGTTTTGGGCTATGTTTGACTATTTGGTTTCGTTTCATTTGGTTTGCTTACAAATTTTAATGCGAAAATGGCAAATTTATTAAAAGTCGCCCGCCGGGCCACGGCAGACAGCAAACGTTTTGCTCACTCGCTTGTCAATTTGATTGCTGTCGCTGTCGCTGTCGCTGCCGCTTTGAACATGATTATGGAAGGTGTTTGGCACTGATGTTGTTGCTTTGTTTTTGGTTTTTGGTTTTGGTTTTGGTTTTTGGTTATTTGCTAAATTTGTAAGCATATAGTTTTGTACAAATCTTTGCCATTCAGTTGACAATTAATTGAGCGCATTGTTAGTTCGTTTCGTTTCGTATCGCGTTTCTTAGACGAGTGTTACTCACCGACGCCGCCTTTCCACATCCATGTTTAACTATTTGCTAAACGTCCTGGCTGCAACACGTCCTGTTTGCCAGCTGCAGCATGCAACTAGCTTGTGTTAACACCCTCCGCCTTCCAACTGGCTGTGCTGGGCCTTAGCAGCGCTGTAAATACACAAACAATCAAAGTATTTTATAATGTGTTAAGCCTGTTCTCATCACGAACTGTTAAGTAAACGTTTCCGAACCTTTCAAGTACATATGTATATTCTCTGACTAAACGTAGAAAGCATATCTTCTAAGTGTGGATATAGAAAGAACACTCAATCCAACGAGAATCCTTGCTTTTGTGCGAGCGAGCGCTCTGATGAATGAGCTTTAGGCTTAGGAGCTGATAGAATAGATCTAATAGATTGCAATATACAGAGCTCCGTACTCATTATAATAATAACAACATATATATTCTTGATAAGCATCAATAAACAAGTCGATTTAGTCATTCGTTTGTCTGTTTTTCCCCTTGCAAACTAAACTCATGCCTTTTTGTTGCAGGCACTACATAAGTCGGAACTGACTGGATTGGCTTACTATAACATATAGCTGTCATAGCAACGATCGGTTGAGAATGGAGCTGTTGTATGAAAACCTTTTCGTTCGAGAATTGGGCATGAAAAACTTTTCTGCTGCTTGAAGCTGTAGCTGTTTTTCCCTGTTTTTGGCTTATTTAACCAACTTGCTGTTTTTTGACTGCTGCAATTTTTCTTGCGGACTTGGCACCTAGTTCTTTTGACTTCTTCTAGTTTTGAGAGATGTTTTTTTTTTTTGCAGTAGGCCAAGTGCTGCTGTTTATAATAAACTACATACAACTACGTAGAAGGTCATGTGTTCGGTCTAGCGCTGCTTACCTGCTGCTGTCTGCCCCAAAAGCTGCAGCGGGCTGCTGTTGTTGCTGCAAAAAGCAGATACAAGTTAATAAATTTGATTGTTTATTGTTGTTTTAGAGCTGCGGCTTACCTGTTAGACTGAGAGAGCGGCAGACAGAGAGAGAACGTGTCTATTGCTTGCTGGGATTGGACACAGGAGTAGCGATAAAAAACTCACGCGCCACGCAGCCGCCGTTGTTGTTGTTGTTGGTGCTGTTGTTGTTGTCTGCTGATGAGGTCACGAGCGTGCGGAAACCACTTGAGGATTCAATTGTTTGATTAAATGTGAGTATGCCTGACCGACACCTGGTCAAGGGACGCCAACGCCACATGCGGGCAGCAGTGGCGCGCAGGCAGAGCGTAGCAACCACCAGCAGCAGCAGCAGCGGCAGCGGCAGCGGCAGCGGCAGCAGGCTCCAGGGACAGGAGCCTTGGGAGGAGGCGTAGGCGCAGGCACTGGACTGCCAATATACCAATTTTGATTATTTACCGCTGGCGGCAAGCGGAGCGCTCGCTAATTTTTAAGTACTTTGCGTTTAATGCTGCGATTTCAAATAATTATTGTATATTATTTTTTTTCTTTCTTTTTTGTTGAAATTTTTGGCAAGGCAAGCAGCAGCGATGTCGTTGTGTTTGTAAACATGCAATGTGTGGCACATCGAGTGTTGCGTGTGCCGCGCACACATGCAACAGTTGCACTTATTGTTTTGGCCAACTGTAGCCCAACACTTGATTATTATCGTATCTGTTTTGGGGGATTATTCCAGGAGACACTGGGCCTAAATCCAAATCCAAATGGCAGCGTCACAGTAAATTGTTCACCTATTTACGATCACACTAAATTTTGCCTCAAAAAATACCAAAATGGCATTTGAACGCTGCAAACGGTCACACATTCCTCTTTCCTATTTATTTAGTCAGTATTTTTATACCTTGAGACTTGACAAATATGGGCAAAACGGGTATCATACAGTCAATAGACACAAGGAGGAATTTCCGAAGATATAAAAAGTATCTACTCCCGAACAGCATAAACAGCCGGTTCAATAAAGTCCTGTTTGCCTGTATAAATGCGTCATTCCAATACACATTATAAGCTGGCGGCACCAAATTTTGGGATATTTAAAATTTTTGATACTTCCCCGTAAATCCATAAAAATAAAACTGTACAGCCAAATTTTTGAAGATATATTAAGTTATTTAACAACAATACTACACAATTCGGAGCAGAGGGAAGCAGCTGCGCGGCAACCGCCTACAGTACTCTGCTTGTTTGCGTTGCCGGTGAACTGCCCGAGAGGCAAGTAGTGCACTGCTTGGCGTGTATGTTAGGGTATCTCGTAGTCGAGCACACTCGCCTAAAGTTTTCTTACTTGTTGATATCATGAATTTATTGTCATGTGACTATTTCGTATTTAAAATATATTTATTTGACTGTCGATTTATTTTTTAGGACATTTAAATCGCCAATAAAAATATTTTCATTTTGACAGTTTTTCTGAAATGCAATAAAATACCACTGCGGCCGATTATTCTTATGATATGTTATGCGATAGAAGATCGAGTACTTGATCGATTTTAAGCATTACCGATTATTAAAAGCTGCTACTTGCAACGGAATCGATTATAAATTCGATAGCTTATGCAACAGCCCTAACAATGCAAGCATCAGCAATATTCTGCAGCTTTTAACGCTTGGTCACACTATGTCATTGATAGTGAATTTAATTAATAGCTCAATAAATTTTAACACCCGTGTATTGAAAGTAAAGCCAAGTTTCATCACCGATAAATGCACATTAATTAAAAGCACAATGCTGATTAAAAGCAGTAATATTGGCGGATGCATAAAAGTGCCCAAAATGTGCAATGCTTGACCTTCGAAGATGTTTCGAATCATCTACAAAATGGCGCCAAGCCACTGTGGGCCAACTGGAAGCTCTAGCGGTATTTTAAATTTAAATTTATTAACACTTGGTTGGCATTTTGATCCATTGAACAAAGCTGTCTTGTCAATGTAATGGGAAATGGGTTTTTAAAAAAAATTTATTGATTTAATCATAGATGGCTGGGAATTAAGATCAATAAATAAATGCTGAAAATACATAAAGTAACCAGTAAGAATGCGTTTGTGCTTGCTCGTCTACGAGACTTTCTGTACGCACTCATACGCATCACGTGCAAGCAGTGCAGCGATAGCGAAAGCAATGCTCTTCAGGTACCGTTCATGCGGATGTTGCCTACGTTCCATGTAATATAGTTATAGAATAACTTGTATCCGGTCGTTACAAACATTTTACATCAGATCAAGGGTGACCTAAGATCATTTGTGCTTAAGGCTTTAATTGTGGTTATAAATGGTTGTAAAGTATGCTTTATAGAAGTGTACATACTAAATTTGATATATATATCTAGCTCTTATAGTCTCCGAAATCAAAGCGTGATGCTGATCAACAATATAAATACTTCTTCAATTTTATTACTCCCACTTAACCCATTTTTAATGTGTACAGGGTGCACAAAAGTGATCTATGGGGCTGGATCACACAACAAACAATACCATAGACTGGAGAGTGTGACGTCAATGAGTCTTTCACAGCGCTTGGCGTTATCTTCTAGCAGTTGCATCAATGTATTTGTGAGTGAGCGTTCGTCGAAAACGTCACAGAGGAGAACCGAACCGAGCCTAATAATGGGTGTTCCCAAGCAGAGCTGCTACATTGTATCCAATTGCTCAAGCTCGGCAAACGTTCGGCGCTTGTCGGTGTGAAAACCTGATTGTGTGCGAACTATGGTGGCCGGGAGGGGGGTGACGAGCGGCACAGACAGACATGCGCAGGCCAGCAATAGGTATGATAGTGGGAATGAAAGGGCTGTCCAGGCGATCGGCGCATTTGTGTATGTGTAAGTGTGCCGAGCGCAAGAAATGAGAGAGAGAAAGAGAGCGAGCGCAGTATTTGTTTGGTATATTCTGCTAGAAACCGACAAAAAAAAACTTCATACTATTGTCGTGCGCTCAGTTAACCGTTATACGGCAGGTAGAAGACGACAGCGCAGCAGCAGCAGCAGAGCAACAGCAGCAGCAGCAGCAGAGCAGCAGTATTCAGAGTCAGAGTCAGTGTCAGTCTCGTCAGTCGTTAGACGCGTCTCGTTAGTTGTGGACACGCCAAGTGCAGCCAACGTATTTAGTTCGCACACACTTGTTTACAGTTAATAAGCACATATAAATATATGTTCTTAAATAGCTGTATACATAAGTGTATAAATTTAAAATTCAACACGCGCGGGTGTCATTTATACATACCTATACATACATACATACATATGTATCTATAAGTAGTATATGAATAGATCTATATTTTTTCTTGTCTTGTTTTTTTGTGACAATCGCACTTGTGAGAACTTGAAAACTATTTAAAAATAGTACGCAAGCTAAAACCAAAAGGAAAACCGTAGTTACAACAACCGTAGTACAACCAACCAAGCAACAACAACAACAACAACATGGTCGAGACCGTCGTCACCGTTGAGCGAACAACAACATCTGTGGGCCCACCTGGCGGCACTCCAACCGCCGGCGATAATGGCGGCTTCTGGGGCGCCATTCGCATAAATATGGACTATTTCAAAACACCGCCAGGCATTATCAAAATTGTCCAGCTTGTAAGTATTATCAGTTTTGAATAGGCCTCGAATTTTCGTATTTGCCTAGAAACAAACGGTTAGCAGCCAGAGAACAAGTAAGAATGCTCTAGTCGAGTATACCCGACTACGAAGCTCCCTGTGCACATATCTAAAACTTCCAAACACATCTTCGTACACTTGCACATACACAAAGACGCACACACACAAGTGACAGCGCAAGCGAAGTATTTTAGGTTGTGGCTGTGCTTCTTCTTCCCCCGCTCTGCATCACTGAATCTGCTTTCGTGAATAGCTTCCGTATTATTCGATCAACTTGAAATTTGGACAGTAGATTAGAAGTGACCCAAGCATAATACATGCCAAATCCCAGGGCTATATCTTTAAAATTGTGACTATTAAACGTTTTTATCAAATTGCGGGGGTGAGGGGGTAGATATCTGCAATCGGCAAAATACTTGAGCTGCGTATGGTATACAGAAACCTACATTTCAA
The DNA here is from genome assembly GCA_035043065.1 of Hirtodrosophila confusa. NCBI lineage: Eukaryota > Metazoa > Arthropoda > Insecta > Diptera > Drosophilidae > Hirtodrosophila > Hirtodrosophila confusa. The sequence goes on along the minus strand of JAWNNI010000085.1, from coordinate 3,609,356 downwards.
AGTTGGTGTCTCTAGCTCTTATAGTTGCTGAGAGCGACGAAATCGAATTTTCTTTTGATATTGATCAAGAATATATATACTTTATACGGTCGAAGATGTCTCCTTCTGCCTGTTACATACATTTGCACAGACTTAATACTCCCTTTTTACCCATTTGATGGGTACAGGGTGTAAAAAGTAACGTGTAAATATGATATCGCATTGCGTATACGCCGCCTGTGCGCTCTCTTTTACTCTCTTTCACTCTGTCTCTCTCTCTCTTTGTCTGTCTATTGTTTGCTTATCAATAGTCATTGATATGCTGTGTAAATTGAACTTTTATCTATATAGATTTCTCAACGTCTTTGTCAATTAATGCACATTTCATGGGGCTTGCCCGCACATTGTTTCTATATAAGTTATCTATCTATAACTTGCGCAACAGAATTATGCAAGTCAGTGTGCGCTTGTGTCTGTGTGTGTGTCAGGATCTCATTAGACGGATAAGATAGTCCAATCAAGGGTCTTAACTAACGAGGCCATGTGAGCGCTGCATGTGGGCAATAAATGTTTTAGAATTTGATTTTGATGACCAGAAACGAGCTTAGCCTTATGCAATGCATCAGTATTATAATGTCTTCAACCCTAGAACCTTATCATATTTGGTAAGCTTTGGTGAAGAGACAAAGTCCAACTTTTAACCAACTCAAAGAGTTTGCACATTTTGATTATAAACAAAAAACTTATATGCCGGTCTGTTCTCATTTCGGAATCGTTGCCGAAAACGATTTGAATATGCGATGAGAAAAATTTCACCACTGAACTGTTGGAATGTTAACTATTTGAGCATAACTTCAAAACTGAAAAGTAATTGCTAATCTATTCAAAAATGTGAAGCGAAAGGAAAGTGAGAACAGTGTTTGCTAAAACAATGAAAACAAGAAGGAACGGCGTTCCGAAGTTATATACCCTAGCACCAATGTTTTCATACAAATCTCAAGTTTCGTCTGATTGCTCCTGTGTGATCCGGTTTTGATCAAATTATAAGAATATATTTAAAGTATAATACAACTCTACTTAGTTTGGTTGTAATACTAAAAGTTTTTCATACAAAAACTAATTTTTCAACCGATCCTATGGCAGCTATGTGATATAGTTGTCCGATTTAAACCAAATTTAGTCAGATTAAGTAAATTTTCTAGAGACTCGGCTTGGTTAAGTTTGGTAAGGATACCTTCATAGAAAAAAAGTTTTTCATACAAAAACATAGTTTTTGACCAATCATTCCTATGGCAGCTATATGTTATAGTGTTCCGATCCGACCGGTTCTGACATATGTACTGCCTGCAGCAAAAAGAAGGGTCTGTGCCAAGTTTCATTACGAAAGCCTTAAAATTGAGAGACTAGCTAGCATATAAACAGACGGACATCGGTATATCTCCTCGGCAATTGATGCTGATCAAACTATATATACTCTGTTGGGTCGGAAACGTCTCCTTTACACATTTGGAGACAAAATTATAATACCCTCTGCTAGGGTAGGAAAACTAGCAAAAACTGTTCTTAAATATCAATTAAAAGCATTAAAATATATTAAGATCTATTTTTTTCTCAAAATGATAGATTAAACCACTTAAAAAGTAGTCTTAAAAAAATGTTGGTGAATTTTGTCAATTGATGAACTGAACTTTGGCAAAAATGTATGTTTCCAAAACATTTTGCAAGTACATGGAGTGAATTTTATTTAATGATATATTTAACCACTTGGCAAGTAAACTTAGACACAATTGTTAATTTTTGATGAGTTTTGTGAACCTTGGCGAAACTTCTTTTACCCTAAAGAGGGGGGCTGTGGGAATTTTAATTGCAGTGTGTACAGTAATATTTCAATTTTTAATTTCCCCATGACCAAAAATGACGAAATTCAATCAAATTCCAACAGCTGTTTGATTTCACAAAAACAAAAACTTATATTGTATAAAAATATGAGGCAAACTGGGAGAGCGGCGCGCGTGGGAAGCCTTTTACCAGTTAGCCATGCAAATGCCCACAACCCACAATAACCGCAGCCAAAACAACAACAACAACAACAACAACAACAACAACAACAACGACCACATGGAGCTGGCAACTGCAACAGCCGCATAGCCTGGGACTGGCCAGCTTCTCCTCCCATCCCCCCGACTCAAGCAAATGATGAATATCAATATGCGCCTGCCCACAGGTGGCCGCCAACACGCAACAACAAGAGTCACTTTTTGCATTTGACAGACACACACACACACACACACACACACTCACACACACACACACACACCCAACATCTCAAGCAATCAAAATGCGTACTACAACAAGAAAGGGGGAGAAAGCGGTGCTGGTCAAAGATCAGCTAAATATCAAGGCAACCAACGAAAACTTCAATGTCAAACGCATGCCACACGCCACATGCCGCATGCCGCACTACCCGAGGGTTGGCCTGGGGGGCTTTTTAAGTGGCCAGCACAAGGACAGAGCCAGCAGCAACAACATTAAAAATGCATTCACATACTACACTACTATTATTGAGCACAAATTGTAGTAGCTGGAAAATCAATAAAAGAACTTTTGATGAAAGTCGCAACTAATTATAATCATTATAGCCAACCATTGTCATTGCCATATGAATAATACAGCATTATTGATCGATTTTTAATTGTCGCAACTACCTTACAAATTGGCCAATCATCGAAGACCTTTTTTTGTGCACTAATTGAGGACCTTTTTGCCTTGCAGCTAATTGCTATCGTTTCGGGACTGTACTTTCCAGATTACACACATTTCAACCAAAACATTGATTTATACAACAAAGAAATTGTCTTCAACAACATTTGCAATTTCTTAACGCTAATCTAATCTGCGCATTCTGATAACTGATAGTCCATCTATACTAAAAATAAATACTTAATTATAATCATGATTCGGGAAAAAGTATTTTCACAAATTTATGTAAAGTTACTCAAACTAGGAATAAATAGAAAGATTTTAACTTAAAGCATGAATTGTGTTTGAGAAGAAGAATCCGATCATCTCTGATCTGATCCATCTGATCTCCCCACAAGGAGAATATAACACCACCATATACACATATAACACCACACACAAACTATACTTCTATCTAAGTTTCCTTCATATAACCATTTACCTCTGTAATAAGAACGCTGATTTTAATAAAGAGATACGTCAGTTGAGATCTGAAGATCCAGAACAATCTGATAATAAATAAAAAATCCAGACTATAACTGAAATGTCAAAAAAAGTATAATAGTATAAAGGGCGTCCCAAAATAAACGCAAGATTTGAATTAAATAGAAAACATATAACCTTATACCTTTATAATAAGAACGATGATTGATATAAAGATATTTGTCACTTAAGATCTGACGATCCAGATCAGTCTGAAGGAGACGCATTAAAGGAGACGTTTCCGATCCCACAAAGTATATATGTATATTCTTGATCAGCAACAAAAGCCGAGTCGATATTGCGATGCCCGCTTGTTTCTAGTCTATCGTGCTGAAACTTGACACAGATCCGAAACTGATCGGACAACTATAACATATAGCTGCCATAAGAATGATCGGTCGAGAACTGTTTTTGTATGAAAAACTGTTTTTGCTTATGTAGATATCCTTACAAAATTCATCCAAACCCAGTCAGTGGAGAGTTTTAATAATCTGACTTAATATGGTCAAAATCGGACGACTATATTATATAGCTGCCATAGGAACAATCGGACGAAAATTGAGTTTTTCGATGGAAATCTTTTTTCTTTATGCAAATATTACAGTCAAACTCAACAATTGAGAGTTTTATTATACTTCATATAGTTATCTATAATTTTACAGAAATATGACCAAAATTTTATATAACTTCTATAGGAACAATCGGACGAAAATTGAGTTTTTGTATAAAAAACATTGCTGCAAGGGTATATAGACAGCTGTTCTTTTTTATTACTCTTTAGATTGTCTTTTTTTTAAGCAATATTAAGTATATAGGATAGGGTTTCTTATAATAATAACACATTGGTTAAATTACCTCCAAGGCTTTGCTTGATTCAGCATTTAATTTCCTCCTGTAATACCCAGGCAGTTGTCTGCTTCTTTGACTTCAAACAACCTCTTAAAAAGAAATCTAATAACATTAAATCTCTTCAGAGTTCTTCCGACCATATTTTGTATGAAATTTTCGAGCTGTGGGCGGCAAACTTGCATTATTTTTGATATATTGATAATGAAAATATGTTGTTCTATCGTTTGGTGCTCTATTTTGAGTAACTTTAGACTATCAGCTGTAAAAATGGTTTTCTTTTCAGTATTGCCAACAATTTACTGCAGATTCAAATCTTGAGTTCTTTTTGGGACTCCCTTTCTGTGCTTAAATTTGGATTAATCTATTGTCTGGAAAAGCTAACCAAAAATGTACATTAAAAGCATTGCTTGACTATAATTTTGGCAACAGCTGGCTGGGCCTAATCAAGATGATAACAAAGATTACAGTTAATTGATACTTCTGGCTATCCGTAATTTTGGTCACATGAATCATGCGACGCGACACATTACTCATACGCACCGATAGCAACCGATAATAGGCGATGTGTATGAGCCATGTTCCTTCCAGGCAGCTGTTACCAGTTTGATAACGGCCCGTCTAGACCCCGAAATCGAAGATCCCAGCACAGGTGTTCGTCCTTTACAAGGCGTTACTCATAAGCAGCGTGGCCCAATGGGTTATTTAATATTTATACTATGTTCCCGAAGGGAAAATAGTATATTGGTCTGTCTGTCCGTATGAACGCAATTTGTTTGCCTTTATCTTTAAGCTAGAGCAACCAAACTTGGTACACATGTTGGTGTATACCCTCAATTTATGAAGTGTCGAGATCGCCTCCCAACACCCACCCCCTCCACCACAATTTGGGGAAAACCTGTATCTTTCCCATTTTTAAAGCTATAGTCACCAAATCAGGCATACAGACTAATGTTGAGATTCCTGACAGATCTGCATCAAAACAATTTTGACCCCCCCACCCCCACTCTTCCAAATCGGCATATGATTTTTAGGGGTATATCTACTACAGTTTCAAAGATAGAGTCACCAAATTTGGCATACAGATTAATGTTGACAACCTGGACAAAACTGCATCAAAAATTGTTGGACCCCCCACCCCCTCCCACACAAAGGAGCAAAATCTATATCTCTCTTACAGGTAGAGTCACCAAATTTGGCATACAGACTACTGTTTTTTTCGCGTCTCTTCCCGAACCCACAAATAACCAAATTATATAGGACTGGGAACATAGTATTCTGCAGTCGGGTGCGTCCGACTGCAACGTTCTTACTTATTTAAAGTTGTCACAGTTTTCGTGGCCGTGGTCTTATCGACCATCAAACAAATAAGCTGGTTGACAAACATACCGAATGCCATATACATATGAATATTCGAACTGAATGCCATATCAGGGCATTATGGCTATGGCTTTGGCCGATAAGATTACCCATTGTGACCAGGTAATAAACATTCCAGTTCCAGCTCCAGCACCAATTCCAGTTTCAATTTCAACGGAAACTGCTCAGGCCGTTGGTGCTATTGGCTTGGCTAAAACATTTTGGGGCCCATGTTGACAAACTTGTTGTTCAGACCCGTACATACACACATGCTCATACATGCTCATTTATGTCGCAAACATGATCGTTTTGTAAGCATGTGCACATAAATCGGCGAAAGAATCGTGCCTATAGCGTATATTTATCCAATCTATATGCAATTCTCAACGAACTTGGGAGCAACGTTCAGTACCGAAAACCGATCCGAAGCGTCAACGATTTATTCGACTTTTTTTCTTTCAAAAATTTCATAATATGCATTACGTAAGATATATATATATATATATATGTATATATAGGTATATAGATCTTTTGGAAGCTGTGCCCTGTATACTTATATTTGTATGTATGTAGCACTAATTTCTGTTGTAGATTTATACTCGTATATCTAGTGACTATATTGTTATAGATTGTTGTGTTCTTGGCCCGAAAACGGAAATTATGACACACATTTCGTGCCGTACCGCGGCGACAGAGCAAAAATCTCAAGAATTTATGACCAAAGGCGTTTGGCGCTACCAGTTACTATAAAATTGGAATTGAAATGGAAATACAAGTAACAAGTCTTAACAACAAAGCGTTTTTTTGATTCAAATTGCAGCATTCGCTTCATATCTGATGATGAGTTGTTGGCTTTGTAGGTTAAGTACGTCTATATTATGCATGAATGTGTATGTGTGTGTGTGTGTGTAGAATATAGTACTCAGTGTGTAAATAAGTACAAATGTCTGACGAACTACAAGCGTCAAAGTGAGCTCATCTATAAGTCGGTATTGTCATTGCTCTGTCGCTAATGTATCGAAACAACTACGATTGTTATGCTATTGTATTCATTAACGATATGAAAAGGTAGTTCCGAGCTTCTAAAATCTATATATTCGTGAACAGTCAGTTAACTAGGCACTTAGCTACAAAATTTCTATGACTAAACTGGCTGCATCAGTCGAAAAATCAGTGTTTGTGTGTGCAACTTTTTTGTTTTCTAGCATATCTCATAAAAACTTACCATTTCTATTAGTTTCAATTAGTTTCTTTATAACTCAACCACATTTGATCACCATACACTATATCTTATGGCTTCCATTGAAAAGTTCAGTCAAAAATTGAGCTTTTGTATGAGCAACTTTTTTGTTTTTCAAGATATGTCAATTGATCTTACAATTTCCTTTTTTCTCTCTAATTTTTAACAAAATTAGAACCCTTTATCCTGTAACTATAATATGCACAAGCTGTCTAAAATTGCAGTTTTTGTATGAGCAACTTTTTTGTTTTTCAAGATATGTCAACTACTTACATAATTTCTATAAGTTTGTTGATGTTTTATACATTTCAATCAATTTCGGAACTCTTTATGCTATAGCTTCCATTGCAACGATCGGTCCTGAACTGAGTTGTAAGAAAAACTTTCATCGTAAACAGTTTGTTTTATAGAATCGCTGCAAGGGTATTCAATGTTCGACAACCCGTTAAAAGCATTACTCTCCAGCTTTTTTTTGTTTGTTAACCCAGTCACCAAACACACACACACACACAGACTGCACATGTTGTGCTTGTTGGACAATTATGTTTGTTTGTTTATTTACACGGTGTACGGCTGAAACAACAACAAAAGCTGCATTGCATCCTCTTTTGTTTGTGGAAAGCGTGTGGAATGCAAGTGTGGAAGCTGCGCAATTACCGTTATCTCAAACGTGCCAATCGGCATTGAACTTCAAAAATCGATGACCGCCAATCGATGATCCTGGCTCGTTTCTGAACTGTGTGTGTTATCGATAGGTTTGTAAATAAAGCAGCGACAATTCGTCACAGTTTTTACACTGTCTCGCGTCATTGATCAAGCGCATACTATATTCTACTGATACATACATACTTTTGTATGTATGTGTGGATGTATGTATGTAGGTATGTATGTACAAACGTATGCAGGTCAATATTATGGCAGACACAATTTGTTTCATGCTCCACAAGGCAAATTACCCGTTTATTATTAACCAGCAGTTGAACGTGATCCAGACGTGGGCATTATCAAATCATTTTGATTTAGGTCTCTGTCTGGTTTATTGAAGCGTTAAGTTCTTTTGCTTGCAACCATCTAAACACATATGTATATATTCATATACTAATATATACATGAGCGTGTCCACAGTAAGCTGGGGGGAACTCAGCACACACATTTTGCTCCACAAAAAACCTTTCCAGAATACTACCCGTTAGAACAAGTAAGAGTGCTCTAGTCGAGAGTAGAGGAGATCTGCGTATGGTATACGGGAACCTACATTTCAAATTTGGTGCCTCTAGCTCTTATCTGAGATCGACGAGCTTATCCGGACGGATAGACAGACGGACAGAGCCAAATCGAATTTTCTTTTGATAGTGATCAAGAATATATATACCTTATAAGATCGAAGATGTCTCCTTCTACCGGTTACATACATTTACATTTTCCCATTTTATAAGTACAGGGAGTAACAAGTAAGAATGCTATAGTCGAGTATACCCGACTACGAAACTCCCTGTACCCAGGTCAAAAATTTCCAATCGCATCTTCGTAAACTTACACATACACAAAAGACGCACACAAATGGTGGCTGTGCTTCTTCTTCCCCTCGCTGCAGCACTGAATCTTCTTTCGTGAATAACTTCCGTGTTTATTATCCGATCAACTTGAAATTTGGACAGTAGATTAAGAGGGACTAAAGTATTCTACATGCCAAATCTTAAAGCTATATCTTGAAAATTGTTACTGTAAAACGGTTTTTATCGATTTGCGGGGAGTGCGTGATCTGCGTATGGTTTACAGGAACTTACATTCCAAGTTTAGTGTCTCTAGCTCTAGTAGTTGCTGAGATCGACGCGTTCATACAGACGGACAGACAGACGGACATGGCCAAATCGAAATCTCTTTTGATACTGATCAAGAATATATATACTTTATAGGGTCAGAGATGTCTCCTTCTGTCTGTTACATACATTTGCACAGATGCAAACCCCCTTTTTACCCATTTTATGGGTTTATACGTTGAGGAAATGATATATAATCTAGCTGGTAACACCCCAGCGTTGACCGGCGAAATATTTACATTTGTTTTTTTAACAATGTATTAGTATTTATTTAAAATTTGTCATACTAATTATTAAAATTTTATTGTGTGATATTTCTGGTAGTGATAAGAATTCGTCAGTTTGGACAGTAAGTTTCTTTCCTTTTTTTACTCCCTGTACCCATAAAATGGATAAAAGGGGTACTAAATCTGTGCAAATGTATGTAACAGACAGAAGGAGACATCTCCGACCCTATAAAGTATATATATTCTTGATCAGTATCAAAAGAGATTTCGATTTGGCCATGTCCGTCTGTCCGTCCGTATGTATGAACGCGTCGATCTCAACAACTACAACAGCTAGAGACACCAAATTTGGAATGTAGGTTTGTGTATAGCGGAAAAAGGCCCGTTCCCCCGCAATTCGATAAAACCCGTTTTACAGTAACAATTTTCAGGATATAGATTTGGGATTTGGCATGTATAGTACTTTGGCCACTCTTAATCTATTGCCCAAATTTAAGGTCGATCGGATAATAAACACGGAAGTTATTTACGAAAGAAGATTCAGTGCTTCAGCGCGGGGAAGAAGAAGCACAGCCACAACTTAAAATGCCTCGCTTGAGCTGTCGCTCGTGTGTGTGCGTCTTTTGTGTATGTGTGTGTACGAAGATGCGATTTGAAATTTTTGACCTGGGTACAGGGAGTTTCGTAGTCGGGTATACTCGACTATAGCATTCTTACTTGTTCTTTTTAATTTACGTATGTACATCTTGCAACACGCTCTTCCCCTGCTCAGAGCCTGGATACGCCCTTGAATTTAAGTACATAAGTGTATTCATAAACTATATATGCTGTACATATGTACATACATGCAAACATTTGCATATATTATACATACATACATACTATTTATGTACATATGTATGTTTTGGCAGATGAAAGAAACTGTGACATGCATATGTACGTACGTATGTATGCATGTGCGAATACATACATTTATGTGTACATAAATTCACAATTTTTAAGTATTTGGCCTCCACGCACATTTATTAGCGAGTTCATATTTATTTTTGAAACGCAAATGACGCAAATTTATCTTCGTTGAATTCTAATTGTTGTTGTTGTTGCTGTGACATGCGCCAGTGTTGCCAGATGATCAAAATATGCCAGTGGTCAAGTGCAGGCTGGCAAACCAAATGCAGTTCAATCAACTTTGCACGCTAGATGGCGCCAGAGCGCATAAGCATAAGCAAAAACAAAACACAAACAATAAACATAAACAAGAACCAGTTGACTCCAGTCACATGGCATTGTTGTTGTTGTTGTTGTTTATGCCAACAGGTCGCCGTCGCGTCGCGTCGCTTTTGGCTTTGCAACTTTCAGCTTTCACTTGATGTCTGCCTTTTGTTTTAAGCCATGGCAAAACAACAACAGCCAGCCAAGTGCCCACCTGTAACATGTATGTATGTATGTACTTGTGTATGTATGTACATCAGTTCGACGCCCAATGCTTATTGCTGTTTAATAGCAAACAAAACAAACGTGCACCGCAAATGGACCTGTCATCGAAATCTGTGTCATCGATTTGAATCAACGCCCACACGCGGACAGACAGTCAGACAGACAGACAGTTGACAGTTTGGCAGACACCCTGTAACCATAAAAGGGCTAAAGGGGGTCACAAAACTGTGCGCATGTGTGTAGCAGACTGAAGCAGGCAAGTTTATAAATACTCTATATCAGCGTTATCCAAAGTGTGGGTCGCAACTCGATACCGGCTTTTTGCCGGGTCTCGAAAAGGATTGTAAAAAAGGAAAATAGAATTGTTAAATAGTATATGTTTACATCAGATAAACCAAAGACTACAATACTACAAGATGGGCAATGCAGTAAAAAATAATGGCATAAGGGCAGCTTCCATTTCGTAAAATAGATAGCATTCGAAATGGGTCGCGAAAAATTCGCTCTATATACATATGTATGTATTCAATAGTTCGACTATAAAAGCCAGAGATACACAACTCGGTAATGTACATTTTGGTATACCAAGCTTGTCTTAAAACAGTCACAATTTGAGATTAATTAATTAGGTTAATATTTACACTACTCTTGTGTTACTGTGCAAATTTCAAAACGATCGAATAAGAAACACTTAAATTAGTCAACAAACTGCTTGCTGACACTGCTTGATGCACATGTGCAAAGCAGTTTCACAGCTGTTCAACAGGGTATACTCGACGGAGCATTCTTACTTGCTCAAAGTTTCCACTGAGCTTGTTCTCAACTAAGCAAATTACTAATTACGAGTATGTACATTCATAAATATGTAAATATATACATATGTATGTATGTATGTACAGATGTACGTACGTATGTATAGAACAGGCAATTAACCGGTCGCCATTGTTCAATTGCTTAAGGTGACATCATGTGTCATTTGTGCTGCACACCCGAAAAAATCAAATGCCAATTAAGATCAAGATTTTATATACATAAGCATACCGTCACTCCAGAAAGTATATGTATATACCCTTGCAGCGGGTATGACCATTTTGTCAATATTCGAGCATACATATATTCTACTGCAAACAGGGGAATCGGCCAATCCAAGCTCAGGGATCTGTCCTACCTATTCTCATCGAACTTCTTGACTCGCCTCAACTACAAGCACCTTGTATACAATTCTTAGTGCAAATATTCAACTATACCGGGCTCGTTTGAAGCGCATACATGACACAGCTGCATTACATGCTCACCCTTCACCTTCCCTTCAGGAACAGAGTATAGAAAAGATTTTAATATTACAAACAATTTCTATAAAACATCTTCAAAGGATTGAAAAATATTAATTTTCTGAAATTAGCAAAATTTGAATAGCAAATCAATCTATGAACAAAAAGACATTCCGTATGCGAATCCCTTTAGTTTTGACTAAGTTATGCGAGCTGTATGTACATCAGAATATTGAATATGAATAACTTTTTAAAGAAATGTATATGTCTTGAATGCTTATTTATAAATCATTTGAATTTGTTCTTGTTTCAGGTATTGGGCATCATCTGCATGGCCCTTGCCTCACCGGCAATGGCAAGCGCAACAGGATTCTTTCTGTTCGTTGTTGTCATATCCTTTATAATTACACTCCTGTTGATCGCCGCCTATTTCCTGGGCATACGCGAGGCTCTCAATGTGGCTGTCAATTGGATATTCTCTGTAAGTGAAACGTTTGTACTCATAGATATTTAACTGGCTTTGTTTATTAAACACACTTTATTTCCATGCTGGACGTGCAGGAGATGCTGACGACCGCTGTGCTGACGCTGCTCTACTTTATTGGGTTCATCGTGCAGCTGGCCAGATGGTCGGAGTCAAACCAAATTGGACATGGCTCGAACACGGCTGCTGGCGTTTTTGGGCTGTTTAACTTTTTGGCTTATGCGGCCGGCACATACTTCTTATTCCTCGCTCAAAGATCGGGGGCCACGCATTAAGGCGTATGGATGGTGTCGAGCTGATCTGATCTGATCCGAACCGAACCGAACCAAACCGAACCGAACAGAACCGATCCATAACGGAACCATTATTATTATAGTCATGCGCACCTAAAACGCAATTAGCGTACCCACCACGTAGAGAAAACGTAGCGTAGAATAAGATTATGTGCAATTTGTGCAATTGTTTGGAAAATTGTATTTTCTTCTACTCTCTATTTGTTTCAATATGATATTGTTAATGTTCATCATATCTAACGGTACACTTAACACACAACAGCAACAACAACAACAACAACAACAACAACGAATGCAACAACAGTAGCTCAATGAAATATTATTATATTATATTATAGCCTGCTCAGATCAATCAGTTCAGCTCTCTCGGCGCATGCTCAGCGTGCGTCTTGATTTGTTTTTAATGTTATTTTAATGCTTACTTTAACTATAACGCCCGCTAACATTTAAGTTCAAATACAAGGCAACAAAAACAAACAAAAATATTGCAAAAAAAAAACAAATACATAAGTTCAATAAATTATTCGTATTTTGTAAATGTAAACACACAAAAATCTCGCGTTGTTTCTGGCGCGAACAATGGCTCCGTAGTATGTATGTATATGTAGAAGGAGGAGACACGTTCTCTTTTTCCGTCTTAACAATATTTGCACAAAAACGTGTCCTCTTCTCAATTGACTCTCCTCGTCCTCTCCTTCGGACCTCGCCTTTTTGCTTATGTAAGACTACGAATGTACAAGAAGCACTCTCTCTTTGTCTCATTCATCGTTTATTCATACCTTAAATTTACAGGACATCCAAAACGATCCAAACTTATTGAACCAGATACTCACCGATGTGTCGCAATGAGAAAAGGCCCCACTGTGGGACGATACCATTCCAGACCTTAACAATAAGAACAGCTGAAGGAATATGCCGATCAGGCTGAACCGACTTGGAAGGGGAACGAACAAACAGCTTCCATAACAAAAACGTGGAAGGAACCCACAATACGTTCAAGCACGTACTGTAAATTTCGGACTTAATGATATCTAAATTAATATTAAAAGCATAGAAAGGAAATTGTGGTTGCTAATACTTTGCGCTACAAGAATTTGACATATGAAGGGCCTTTAATTAATTGTTTAGAAGGTACCTTCCCCCCAAGGAAAGCTGATCGCAAAAGCAGGCAATATGTGTTTTAAATTAGTAAAATAGCTTAAAACAAAACTTATGTGGGCCGTTCTTTGAAAAAATTGATTCTCTTTAACTGTACTTTGCTTAAATAAAATAAAAGCCAACTAAAAACTTTATATTTAGCAAAAAATAAAATTGCTTTTGCGTACTCTGCCTGTGCGCTTCGATGTACGTGAATGGGACCCATTATTTGCCATTGGTGCGGAACTTGGCTAGTATAATTAGGGCCTTAGCCGAGTCAACCACCCACATCTAAACAATCAAAAACAACAATTAGAATTTTAAGCTGCGCAGCTTTGCATTTATTATTGTTTTCTCCAACTTTTAATAATCGGCGAGTTGTAGGAATAGCCACATACACATAAACAGAATAATAGACACTAAATGGTCTGTACAGATGTACGTACAGTTCAAATACGGATAGTATGGTCTGGTTGGATGGAAAGTTCATATTCTATGGATGGGCTATTTTTGGAATGTCACGTCCATGTGTGAGACGAGGCAGGGATTAGTACGCCTGCCTTAAATATATTTCTTCATTTCATCATAGATAGCCAGCACAAGGGCGCCGCCGGTGCCGCGAATGATATTCGAAAATGCTCCCTTAAAGAAAGCAGCGATACCCTCCTGTTTGGCAATGAGCAACCAGCAATGGGCGGTGTTCTTATAGATCATATCAGCCTTCTTCAGACCCGACTGCATCATCATGCGACGGCGCACTGTATCGAAAGGATACGAAGCAATGCCAGCAACGGTTGTCACCACCTGAGCAATGGCCCAGCTGACATAGAATGGTGTACTCTTTGGATTCGGTAGATGATCGCGGCACGTGTCGTAGAATCCAAAGTAAGCGGCACGATAGATAATAATACCCTGCACAGATACCACAAAGCCGCGATAAAGACCAATCAAGCCATCCGACCTCACCACCTTCCTGAGACAGTCAATAAGGCCATTGAACTCTCGAGAACCGCCCTTGCCCACATCGGCGGCCAAACTGTGGAGAATATAATAGTGGATTAGGATTAGTAAAATGCACTTCATCTTGAGCTCAAAAACAATATTAAGTTAGCTGCAGTTTACAGTTACTCTGCAGTTTATCCACATTGCGGCCTGTTTCCATTTTTAGGAAATGAATTTATCTTAAATGTTCCGATTCCCCATTTCAGCTTATGAATTGCACCCTAGGTCTTAGCTAAGTAAATTCTGTGAACGGTAACTTCTCAGTAATGAAAATGAGAAGACTTAAAGTAAAATGCATATTCGCAAAATCATCCCAAAAGTAAAGTACACAACAGGCCAGATTGTAACTATTTGCTGGAAAACCATCAAGTTTTAACTAACGATACGATCAAGTATTATGTAATAAATGTAACCCTCTTTACTTATAAAACGGCTGAAGTTAATGCGTTTATTTCTTAGATAAACATCAATATAAGAAGCTAGATCTTTGTCTATATAAAATAGGAACACCTAGGGTTAAAAATATCCACAAAATTGATAAACATGGAATGATAACAAGAAAGAACTGCTATGTACGGCGTGCCGAAGATATATACGCTTGAAGCAATGATTTTTATACAAAAACTGAATCTTTGGATGAAATATCTGTATAAGCAAAAAAGTTTTCATCCAAGAACTCACGCTTAACTTAACAAGACCTTAAACGTGAGGATGAGAAACATTTCTGAAAAAAACTTACCGGGTTCGTGCAAAGTCAAGCGGATAGACAAAGCACAATGAGGTGGCGCCCGCAGCACCACCCGATGCCAAGTTGCCCATAAAGTGGCGCCAGAACTGTTTCTTCTTATCTACACCGCCAAGAAACATCTAAGGGAGGATGGATATAATTGGGCGCCAGGTTTTATGGTGAGATTGAAAGTATATATGTACATATGTTTGTTCAACTTACCGTCTTGTACACATCCTTGAAGGCAAAGTTAAGAGCCTGCGTTGGAAAGTAACGTATGACATTGGCCAAATTACCACGCCATAGCGAGGCGAATCCTTGCTCACGAGGTATACGGACGAAACAATCAATTATACCCTTATAGCGCTGATCCTGTGCTATCTGCTTGGATACCTCCTGCACCTGAAGGATCAACTTGACGCGCTCAATGGGCGCCACCGCAGTCTTGGCAATGGCAGCCGATACACCACCCATCATAAAGTCAATGAGAAAGGACTTCAAATCGCCCCCACCTCCTCCGCTGCCGCCTTCATCACCCATCTTGTTGAAGTTGCTCTTCTTGGTGTTGTTATCTGCGCGAGCTTTATAGTTTTACTTCACAAATAATATTTAGAGTCCAGAGAGAATAATAAAAAAATATTATTAAAATTAAATTAAATTTATGCCGAAAAAATAAACTCAGAATAAAACCTGCTAGTTTCTAGAGACGAATTTTGAATTTCAATCAACCATAAAACATCACGTCAAAGGTTTGGACTACTCTGATACGACTAACCTCACAGCTCTACCAAATCTATACAAACGGGCATGGCATACTACGATCTCCAGACTTTCTTTTCAAATGACTTACGAAAGTTGCTTGAACGAACGAGAAAAGGACAGAAAATCAATTTGAAATGGAATTGGGAGTGGAATACAGACACATCTGAGATTTGGATGAATTTTAAGAATATTAGAACCATTCCGAAACGAGATCCTGCCGGTTCCAAGTCTTTTCAGATTTCATAAAAAAACGTATATGTTCCATATCTACATCTAACATATAGTATGTTTTGTATCTTGTAACTTTTTCTATTATGTATGCGAATTCTGAAATTGCATTGGGAGTATTTTCAAGATTTGTTCAACATTATTTATTTTTTCAATCTAAATATCGGGTAAATATATGGTTATATCCAAAAATAAAAGCAAATATGTAAAATATTATAGAAAATTGTTCAAATTTTGCAGTTTTGGAGAACTTTGGTACCTGCGGGATTGTTTAAAACAAGAACATTGCAGTCGACATGACCCGACTGTTATATACTCTGTTTTCAATGTTTTCTTTTGTTGGGAGTGTGACAAAAATGTTTTCGTGCAATCTTTCAAGGCAGTCATCAGTAGACTTCATATCAAATTTTGGTATAAGATGGAAGATATAGATTTTCCTCACTTTTGGGGGGAGTGGGGGGTTGAACATTTATTTCTTGAACAGATCTGTCAAGGTTATCATTTTATCAGAAAGGGTTATACATACCCCAAAATGTCTACCAAATTTAGTTGCTCTAAAGGATTTAAATTTGAATTCCTTCCGCTTAAACGGACGGAAATTGCACAAACCAGCATACCCTACTTTTTTCCGGCCATATGGACAATAAAATATATTTGGGAAGGAGCGTGGTCTAAATTTTCAAAGTCCCCGAAAATAAAACACAAATGGTCTACTATTTTTATCAATTTTTATATTTTGTAACCAACCGTGGTTGATTTTGTTGTTTGTTGTTATTGCAGAGGCGAAAGAAAATTGTTGTTATTATTTCTTTAGTATTGCGCTCCCATTATTTAACACACTGATTTCAAATTGGGGGCGTTTTGGATATTATCGATATTTTGAGAAGGGGGGACCGACACGTTCCTAGCAACAATTAATCATCCTCCCTTTCTCACCATTATTACGGTCGAACTTAACAAGAATACTACCATCTTAAAAATAATGTATGTCTATTATAATGTTCGTCTGTTTTTAGTGTTGGATTTAAAATGGTTTCCAGTTTGGATGACAGTTATTTTGGTTGCCGTCAGTTCCTCCATATCCTCTGCTGCTCCTCCTTCTGCTGTTGTTGTTGCTGTTGTTGTTGTCTGGCCATCATCGATGTTCTTAACGTGACTGCTTTGTTTTGCAAGTGCAATTAAATTATATTCCAGTTATTATATATAATATAATTTCGTAATTATATTGGGGTTATTGCTGTTGTTTCATCTCTCTTGTTTATCCTTTTGCTGTTGTATATAATATAATTAGCTGGTAGTGGTTTGTTGTTGTTGTTGTTGGTGTTTTGTTTTAATTGTTTTGTTGTTGTTTTGAATAATTTAATAATTTAATTTACAAGACCTTCTTGATCTCATCGTACAACACAAGCACGAAAGCACCGCCAGTACCTCTGAGAACGTTGGAGAAGGCGCCCTTGAAGAAGGCACCGGAGCCTTCCTGCTTGGCAATGGTGGCCCAGCAGTGCAGTGTGTTCTTGTAGATGATCTCGGTGGACTTGCGGCCAGACTGCATCATCATGCGACGACGCACAGTATCGAATGGATAGGACACAATACCAGCGATAGTTGTAACAACCTGAGCGATGGCCCAGCTGATATAGATGGGTGTGTTCTTGGGGTCGGGCAACATGCCGCGGGCAGTATCGTAGAAGCCGAAGTATGCAGCACGATAGATGATGATGCCCTGGACAGATACGCCGAAGCCACGGTACAAGCCGACGAGGCCGTCACTCTTGAAGATCTTGGTCAAGCAGTTGCCCAGACCGGTGAATTCGCGAGCACCACCCTTGCCAGTATCAGCAGCCAAGCTATAAGTTTAAAGCCATTATTATAGATATTACGTATACATTTGGTACAAACATCAAAACTTACCGAGTACGAGCAAAGTCCAATGGGTAGACAAAGCACAGAGATGTTGCACCAGCGGCACCACCGGAGGCCAAGTTGCCCATGAAGTAACGCCAGAACTGGGTGTTCTTGTCAACACCACCCAAGAAGACCTACGAGAAATGCAATTGTGGAAGTTAGGCTGACTCTTTTCCAAATCATTATCGAGATATATGCATACCTGCTTGTACTTGTCCTTGAAGGCAAAGTTCAAAGCCTGAGTTGGGAAATATCTAATAACGTTGGCCATGTTACCGCGCCAGTATGAAGCAAAACCTTGTTCTTTTGGAATGCGGATAAAGCAATCAACCATACCCTTGTATTGCTGATCGGGGGTGATTTGTTTCGAGATGTGCTGAACCTGCAGCAGCAGTTTCACACGCTCGATGGGTGCGACCGCAGTCTTTGAGACGGCTGCGGAGATGCCTCCAGCAGCGAAGTCCTTGGCGAATCCAACAGCATCAAAATCCTTGCCCATTTTGCTGTAAACACACAATGTGCACAAATGGCGTTTTTGCCACAAATTATAGAAAATTATACATCATCTTCCATCATTCTTCATCATCTTCCACCATTCTTCATCATCGTTCATCTTCGTCAGTCGTTTTTTTTTTTTTTGCGTTTACGATTTTTGTTTGTGATTTATGAATTGAGTTCATGATTTTTGTTTGTTATTTATGATTTGAGTTCTTGATTATTGCGTAATGTATAAATTTAAAGCACGTTTCACTTTTCACACGAATCGAATAATGTACAAATGTTTTGATAGCCAACACCAAAGTCAAATGAAATTACATATAAACATGCACATGATACAGGAGGATATTAGAAAAACGATAACACTTTGGGAGCACAACTCAATACGCAATCGACACTTTGCGATAACCAGTAAATCGATCCGCCCGCACATATCGAGTGCAGAATCGGATTATCGTACGGCCATTCAAAGTTTAACGAGCTTTTGTAAGTTGGCACCGTTTTGGTTCGCGTTTATTGCAAACTTTTAAAGGGAAAACGAAATGGGGGTTAAATGAAAATGTGCTTAAAACTAGATTAAGTTAGGTGTGCATGCAAATTATATACAAATGTACCAATACTAAGACCAAATAAATATATGTATAGTTATGTGCATAGTAGTATGAATTACATAAATGAAGACCGACACCAAGCCGGCATTAAACTGCAACGAGTGTGTGTGTATATGTGTTTGTATGGTAGATGTGAACAGACAATAGCTGATTGTTATATATTGGCTGCGATGTCAGCATTTAATATTTCAAGCATCAATATGTGTGTCCGTGAATTAATTTTACATATACATACATATGTGTATATATGTATGTATGTACACAAAAAGAGCAGCCGCATCAACATGGTTGCCAAGCATCGAATTTTTGCAATTGCTTGTATGTAGTTGTGTCAGTGGCTATGTGCCGCATATACATGTAAGTAACGCTATGTATGTATTTATGTATGTACAACAGCGCCGGCAAAATGGTTTGAATTTTTTTCTTCACAATTTGCTTATGAATCAGTTTTGTAATGTAAGTCCCTCTCCACACTGCCACGTATGTTTTTATATTGAGACCTTTGCCTTATGCACCGCAGCAACAACAACTGCATTCAACTCGTTTGAGCTCAGTTGTGACTAGTTACAATAACGACCAATTAACAATTCATAGCAATAACAAAAAGTTAAATGACACATACAAGAGTTTATTGTAACGTAGGCAAAATAAAGAAAATACCTAATTTAAAGTGTGACTGCATTCTTTTTTTGTTTTTCTCTGTTTGTTTTCAAGCTTAAAATGTAATATTGCAATGCGTTTACTAAAATATTCGAAACTATCGATAGTATCGTAATATCGAGTTAGACCACTCTCCGATTGTTTTTACAAGACTAGTGTGTATTGCATAATTTGTACGCTTGTATAATATGGCAGAGGACGCCTTCAAATGAATGGAAAATCTAAGAGAGCAGAGCAGAGCAGCAGGTAAATCAAACCGACTCTCACTGGTGCAAAGGGGATGACTAGCTGCACACATACATATGTACAAACATACTAAGCCTGTCGCAGCTGACATTGACCAAAATGTCGAAGAGCTTTCTATACATTCAATTGTCTTGTTAAATTTAGAATTCAAATGTATGAACAACACAGAACATTTTGGTTGTTGCTTGTTGTTGCTGAAAAGTGTGAAAATGTGGCACAAAATTAAATTAGCAGCCACCGGCAAGGCCGCTTTTCACTGACGAAAACTGATTTTATGTAACACTGTAGCACACCAAGCGACCGAGAGAGAGAAAGAGAGCTTGCAAGAGAACTTCTATTTGATGTATGTATGTGTGTCGAGTGGGCGAACGCAAAAGCGTTGCCTAGTTATCTAATCTCCAGACTTTTCATTGAATAAGCTTTTGCCAAAGAGAGCACGCGCGACCGTGATGTAACAGAGTGTCAACTCAAAACAACAACAAGAATAAAGTGTTATGTCAACACAGAAGCTAAATAAAGTTGCACGTGCAAGTTCCTTAGATACGGTTTATTTCTTGGCTTTCAACTGCAGTTGCAAGGCTTAATATTAAAGCAGAGCGTCGATTGCATAACTGCACAATTCACCAGAAAAAAATAATATAATTTATTGGAAATTTTGTTTAATTGAGTTTGGTTTTGTAAACACAGTAAAGCTTTTGTTGTTGCTAAATATTCAAGTTGGTTAACGGTTTGCACGTTTATGTAACAATAAAAAAAAAAATTTGTATGTGGATTATTGTTTCCTAATTCATTCCAAACGAAGAAAAAAAAATTATCACTAATTGTTTGCTTTAGCTCTTATTGTTGTTTAATTATTGTTGATGATTTTTGAATTTTGATTGCAATTGCTATTGTAATTTGCTTTATGTTGTAATACGTACAATTTGTGTTTATATATCACAGCACCGAAAAAAAAATTGTATTTATCCTTATTCCTTGCGAAATCAAAGGTCTGCACCGGACGGCAACTAAATTGCTTGTGAACGCTTCGGACAGCAAAATCTGCGAGCTAGCTTGCGCTGCCTCTGCTAGCAGCGGCAGATTCAAGTTCATGTGCTCATGCGTCGCAGTCGCAGCGCAACAGTTGCGAGAGAGAGAGAGCACCCACTAACGGTAAAGCAGCGTCATTAGCTCATAGTACAGAGAGACAGTTGGCAACAGTGGCCAGACATGCCAACACATACAAGCACATACATACATATGTATAAAAACTTGCACGTGTGCGCATACGCAAAAAATGATCAGAGAGGAAAAAACAGATCAGTGCCTTATCATTTAGTGTACATGTGTATATATGAATGAGAGCGTATGTGACAGCAACGAATTCAATGCCAATTCCATTGCATAACACCGCCGGCCAGGCGATAAGGCGAATAAGTTGACAATTTTCAACAAAGCAAGAGTTGTGGGCGAGGGCGCAGCATAGAAGGAAGTAGGCGTACAACCAAAATGTACACATAGTACGCAAATGGTCAAATTTAACATAAAATATGCATGTGATTTGTTAATTTCTTGCAATTGTTTTTCATTTACCCCTTTCGAGGTTTGCGCTGCGCCTTCAAAAAATATACATACATACATATGTACATATGCTTGCCAAAAACGTAAACTTTTACTCAGTTGGCAACGCGTCAACAGCGTAGCATGTGACTTGTGAAAAATATTTGACGCATGTGCTGAGCTCCTCTCTCTCTCTCTTTCTCTTTTGGCAGCCTATTGCTGAAATGTTGCTGAGCAACAAAAACGTTTAAGGTTTTTGCAGGCAGAAAAAGTGCGTAAGGCGATTAGATAAACGCCGCTACTAATAAAGCAATTTTATATAAGCTATTTTCAAGGTCTCCTTATCGCCGAAACTTACATAAAAAAGGGAACTTTGGGCGCTAATTAATGAATGAATGAAAGTCTGTCTGCTACAAATTCTGGCAGTTCGCCAGCTGCTCAGCGGAGTTGCTGGCACAAACTTAATTGCGGCTATTTTAAACGAAACTGGTCCAAGTGCGCTCGGCTCAACGAAATAGTTCAATGGGTTAAGTACGCATGTTTTTAAATATAGTATATTTATATATAGTAGAAAAACATACGTCGCAAAATATAGATGTGATCAATATCAATGGTTTTCAATTTCTGCCGCAGCGATATATCAATAGTGTCATTTACATAATTTTATAAGGAAATATATTCTTGCGAAAATTTCTTGCATCTAACTTCTTTTTTTTTTACAAAGAACTGTGATAAGCAAATATGTCAGTGTTTATATTAATCGTTGCTAGGGAAGTATCGTATCGCAAATTTGCGAGACTAAACAATAGAAACAATAAACAACTTTGCAGTGCCTGCATAAAATTTCCTAATCTTAATGTCGCTGACGCATCAGGGATACAATTTGTTTATTGCTTGCAATATTCAGTTGGCAACTGTCAAAAGCGACATTTCGTCACCAAAAAATTACGTTTGCACCAGTGTTGAGCATTTTTTTGTTTTACAACACTGGGCAGGACAATTAAGCATTCAGTCAGACAGCACATGCAAAATGGCGCTAAAAAAAAGGCCACATAAAAGGGCAATAATATATACAAATCACATGCGGCAAAATGAACATGACGCGTTTGCACCGCTGACGTCACGAAGAACACCAGCGGCACCAGCAGCTGCTACGACGGAGGCGCTGTAGGAACGAACAGCAACCGGTTTTTGGGTTTTGTAGGTATTTTGAAGAATACAGGTATAAGGTACCATTTTGGCATACAAAATTGACAATTATAAAGCGGTCATTGAACAATAGTATAAGAATATCTCTTCTTAGAAAGTGTGTGGCAGAATTAAGAGAAATTGCAAAAAATTCGGACTAACTCTGACGCACACACATACAGGCTCGCTTCTGCGAATATTGCGCGTGTAAATGCTGGGGCGTGCGTGTGAGCGAGAGGTGCGACAAGCACATGGAATTTATATGTACATTGCATGTACATATGTGTATACATATGTATGTGTGCCGCATTTCACTTTTAACAATAAAATGAGTGGAAAACTCAGAATACTGCACATACATTTGTAAAAACTTAGATATTCAATTAGATTCATTACAATGGCAGCTGGCGCATACATGACGGCACAGTCTGTGTATATGTATGTGTATGGTGCCAGCTTGCTTGTGTGGCAAAGGTTTTTTTCTTGCTTGCTTTCAACTTTTTCTTGCGAAAATTTTTGTAGGTTAGAACTCGTGAGTGTTTCTAGCACACCGCAGGTGTATATGGCAGCAATGAAAAGAGGACACGAACACGGAGATGTTGCCTTGGTGACTTTTATAGACGCTGAAACTATGTCTTTATTTTGTATGGCGTTGATTTGGCCTGCGAATTATTTTTTGTGGTTATGTAAGCAACATTTTCGGCAAACATTTTTAAGGAAAATTAAGAAGAAAAAAAAGTAGTACATATTACTATGAGCGCCGAAGCGCTTAACTACGTTAAACAATTAAAACCAAACACCAGGATATATAAACCAACACCGGACACACAAAAAAAGGTAGCACATTACATAACTAAAAACTAGTGCAAGGTGAACGTAAAAAAAATCAATGGCAATTTTTGTAATGGACGCTTTGCACTGTCCGCAGTTTGTTGTAGTTTGTAGCAAAAAAATATATATTAAAGTCGTATAAAAGAAAAGCACAATACCTTCAGTTATTAAACTTCTTACAAAAGTCACAGAATAAAAACTTCTTTTGCAGAATTAAAATTTCCCACTTGGCGTTGAAATTAGCCGCGTGCTCACTTAACGAACGCAATTCGTAAAGTGTTCGTAAAACGTGAACAGTGTGCTAAACTATCGAAGACACCCTCGATAACGCTTGATTTTACTCGGGTACTATCGATAGTCGAAAAACATTATCGATGTTTCCTTTCAAAATTTATTATTGAGGTAAAAACTTGAGTGCTCTTTAAATTATTACGTTCGTTTTATTAATATTGCTGACACAAAATTCGTGGCAATCACTAGATAACATTTTTTCAGCTTGTCTTATCGATATCTGATATATCGATACAATTCTGGCTGGCTGTTTTCTTATATTTGCAGAATGTATAGTATTTTCAATATTTTCTACTTGCAGAGCTATATGAATAGGTCTCTTACAATAAGCTTAATAATGGCATATGTCTAATTTGATATATTATAATTGGTGCCTTTTATTCAAAAGTATCGAATATAATGGTTACACCTTTAAAAATATTGCAGTGTTGACAAACTTGAAGCTATCGATATACATATGAGTTTGACATTCGGTATTTTTCTTGTCATTAGCTAGCACTAAATAGAAAAGTTGGGAAAACGTGCGAGTGCGTGACTATTTGACAACGATTTCTGAGAAGAGAATTATAATATAATATTTTGTTGACTGCAGAAAATGACTGGACGCGAGGGCGGTAAAAAGAAGCCATTGAAGGCGCCCAAGAAGGAAGGCAAGGAGCTGGATGATGACGACATGGCATTCAAGCAGAAGCAAAAGGACAACCAAAAGGCTTTAGAAGCTGCCAAACAACAAGCTGCCAAAAAGGGTCCACTTGTCGGCGGCGGCATTAAGAAATCTGGAAAGAAATGATCGATCCACAGAACCAAACAATTAACATAATTTTGATACAAATTTGTTTGCCAACAACAACACACATATTGTAAACCGTGCAAATTGATATGCATAAATTCAGTTTTCGTCTATGTACAATGACCAAAATTGACAGTTTACTTTTTATACTTACAATTAAACACAAATAGTTGATTAAATATTGTAACAAAACAAGATACGTTTGAATTCATTGTAAGACAAATGCTTCAGCTGTAATACGCTTAATGCAGGGACTCCATTGGATATATAGTACATATAAATTCTAAATCACATAGTCGATATCCGTCTGTCCTTTTCTATGCAAATATTTCGGTCTTAAGGCTGTCCCAATGTACAGAAGCACGCGGAACTTATGTCGGAACCGGCCGGATTATATATTTATAGCTGTCGGTCGATCGATCAAAAATTGAGCTATCATAATATGACCTATAAGAGACCTTGTGCGCCTCAGGCTCTCCTAGCAACCCGAGTTCTTGAATAAATGCACCAATTCTCCTGCCTACGTCTCCCCTTTTTACTCCCTGTACCCATAAAATGGGTAAAAGGGTGGTATTAGATCTGTGCATCTGTGCATAAAGTATATAGTATATTCTTGGTCAGTGTCAAAAGAAAATTCAATTTGGCCATGTCCGTCTGTCTGTCTGGTGTAGAGACACCAAATTTGGAATGTATATTCCTGTGTACCATACGCAGATCAAGTTTGCTTCAGATTTCAGATATCTCCCCCGCTGCCCCGCAAATCGATAAAAAACGATTTATAAAGACAATTTTAAAGGGCCACTCTTAATCTTTTGTACAAATTTCAAGTTGATCGGATCATTAACACCGAAGTTATTCACGATAGAAGATTCAGTGCTGCAGAGCGGGGGGAAGAAGCAGCACAGACACTACTTAAAATGTGTGTAAGTGGACGAAGATGTGTTTGAGACCTAGAGCATTCTTACTTGTTAGGGTAGAATTCCTAAGAATACTTCTAGCGAAAGCAACCCAGCACTTCCTGTTATCCCTAAAATAGTTTGCCTAAAGTTGATCAGAATCCAACCATATAACTGCCATAGCACGGAAAGTTTTCTGTTTTGTGTAGTTATCATGGGCGTAATCTCTCAGCAAGTGTCTTAATGAGGCATTAACTTTTAGATAACTTTTCCATCTTGTTAAAACTTTAATCGGTTTATTGCACTTGGCGGTTTATTGCTTCTTGGCAGGCACTTAAAACTTGATGCCGCCAGATTCAGGCATGGGGAAAGCTTGCCTGAGTGCCCGGCAGCTGCACTGACTTGGAGGCTATGGCGCAGGCGGCTGCAATATGCGCGGTTAGCGGATTCTCCGGATACTTGGCCAGGTTATGGGCCAATGCGCCAATGAAGGCATCGCCAGCGCCAGTTGTGTCCACCACCAGCTCGGCCGGCACATGCGGTGCAGGCACATGCTCGAAGTGATCTGGCGTCTGCTTGTTGACGCACACAGCGCCCAGTTTGCCCAGCGTTATGATCACCGTATTGGCGCCCATCTGGATGAGCTGGCTCATGGCCGCATTGGCTTCACTGCAAATAGGAACAAAGATTAGACTGGTTTTGAAGCTGTTCAATACAAATACCTAATGCTACTAATGCTCTGCACGCCAATCATAAGCGCCGCCTCGCTCTCGTTCACACATAGTATGCTGCACAGCTGGAGTAGCTCCGCTGGGGTCTGCTCCATGGCTGGCGCTGCGTTCAGAATGGATACGCCCTTGAACTGGCGCAGTGCCATCAGCGTTGCCTCAATGGGCGTCTCCAGCTGGCAAACGAGCACGCTGGCAAGCTCAAAGTGTTTCGCAGCGCTGCTGACATCGCTGGCGCTGAGCAAATTGTTGGCGCCCACCACAATGATGATGTTGTTCTCGCCGCCATCAGAAACGGCTATTTGGGCAATGCCCGTGGTCTGCCCGGCCAGCTTCTCCACATGCTGCACATTGACGCTTTCTGTGCGCAGCTGGCGCATATAATCGTTGCCAAAACTATCATTACCCAGCTTGGCAACCAGCGCGGTCTTGGAGCCGAGACGGGCGGCTGCCACACACTGATTGGCGCCCTTGCCGCCAAACCCAGTCTGGAATTTGTGACCGTGCAGCGTTTCGCCGGCCTTGGGCAGCCGTGGTGTGTAGCTGCAGATTGAAGATGAGGCAATTGTTGGCAGTTCTTGGCATTTGTCTCTACACACCAGATAAAATCTATTATGGCCGAGCCAAAAACCAGCACATCCAATGAATCGAACATATTGCTCGCTTTTCGCCAACTATGTGTAATGGAGTTAGCTTATCTTGGCCCAAGTGCTTGCTTTAGCTTGTTTTGATAATTTCCAATTGTCGGAGTGCAGCGACGGCGGCTTATCAGCAGCAAAAGCAACAAAAACACTATCAGAATCAGATCAGCGTGTGTTGTTTTTGTTTTGCACCCTATTTCCGCTCCCCCGCCCCTCATGTCCAGAGGCTGGGTGCAGATCATTTGTGACGTATCAGAATATCCAAAATGTGTGGCAAAGCTGGCCATAATGTAATAATTTAAGGTGGTGTCATGCGAGCAGTTTGTTACCAGCTGAGAACAGAGAGAGAAGCAGAGAGCAATGTTGTTGGTTTAACTTTGTGTAAAAATGTGCAACAGATTGAAAAATTAAGGTGTTTTCATAAAACAAAAATTGCAGTTCATTAGTATATTATAACTATAGTTTCCTGAAACATAAGTAACGTGCAATATTTCAAAACATAAAGTTTACACATAATACAGGGCTGTTATGCATATGACGATAGGTATATGCATGCACCTATCGATAGTTGCATGCGGCGTATGAAACAAACTTGTATCGATACATTTGAGGAAATCAATGTTATTGTCAATTACCGAAGTGATAGGCAAGTGAAACATTCGAGAAAAATCAACACAAATAAAAGCAGTTGTTAAACTATTTGCAAAAACACTTTTAATTTAAACGAACAACAGCAATAAGCTTATTGTCACATTACATCAATTGTTTTGGCCATACGAAATAAATCTCAACCGACTGTTGCGAATTTCATCACAACAACAAAATGTTGCTAAGACTCGCATTGTCGACAACGGCTCGTCCGAGCAGCCTACTCCTGGTGGGCAAATCCACGCAGGCTCTGCTTAAGTCCAAGCCCAGCCTGACCAGCATTCGCAGCTATGCCCGTCAACCCGTACGCAGTACACGCGCACCTGTAGAGCAAACACGCGCGCCCGGCTTGAAGGAGAAGCTAATGGGGCCTCCCGGTGCCAACGGTAAGTTCACTGCATCTTCTATATTATATGTTATGTAATCATTGTATTCGTTTGTTATTTTAGCCTATTCGCTGGGCAAGGGCGCAGCAGCTGGAGCCGCTGTGGTTGGCCTGGGCGCACTTTGCTACTACGGCGTCGGCATGGGCAAGCACACAAGCATTGCGGACAATGCCATGTAAGTTGGCTGCATGGTGTAATTACTTTAGATGGTGTCGTGTGACTTGTGAGTCATCTACTGTCACTCGTAAAACACGACACCACATTGTTTTATTGCCCCTAAAAATTTTTTTAATGTGGTTCTTTTTACTCCCTGTACCCATAAAATGGTTAAAAATGGGGTATTAGACCTGTGCAAATGTATGTAACAGGCAGACATCTCCGACCCTATAAAGCATATATATTCTTGATCAGTATCAAAAGAGATTTCGATTTGGCCATGTCCGTCTGTCTGTCCGTCTGTCCGTATGAACGCGTCGATCTCAGCAACGTCAAATTTGGAATGTAGGTTCCTGTATACCATACACAGATCAAGTTTTTCTCTCCCCGCAATTCGATCAAAACGTTTTACAGCCACACTTTTTAAGATATAGCCTTGAGATTTGACACGTAATATGATTGGGTTACTCTTAATCTACTGTCGAAATTTCAAGTTGATCGAATAATAAACACGGAAGTTATTCACGAAAGAAGATTCAGTGCTGCAGAACGCTACTTAAAATGCCTCGCTTGCGTTGTCGTTTGTGTGCGTGCGTCTTTACGTACGAAGATATGTTAGGAAGCTTCAGACCTGGGTACAGCGAGTTTCGTAGTCGAGTATACTCGACTAGAACGTTCTTACTAGTTTGGATTGTAGTGGGTTATATTCAAAGAAACCTTGCTTGAATGAGAACATAAGTACGTATATGTATATGTGTATATTTCAAAGTGCAATAAATTGTGATTTCTAAAAAGTAGAGAACATGATCAGCAGAAAGGAGAAGCTTTTAACTTTATTGTAATTGAAATAACCTAACAAATTTTCTTTGTTTAATAGCATGTGGCCGCAATACGTGAAGGAACGCATACAATCGAGCTACGCCTTCTTTGGTGGCTCCTGCATCCTAACGGCAGCCTCTGCGGCTGCAGTTTTCCGCTCGCCACGCCTACTTTCGCTGGCCACTCGCGGCGGGCTGCTGGTAAGTTTCGTGTAGAAATTATAACCAGACTGAAGACTGAACTCTAGTTGAATTTGAGCTAACAGGCACACGCACACACATACATTTATTAAAAGATATGTCTTCATTTCTCGTAGTGGTCCATCGGTTCCATTGCCCTCGTCATTGGCAGCGGCGCAGTCACGCGCTCGATTGAGTATCAGAAGGGCCTTGGGCCCAAGCATCTCGCCTGGGCGCTGCACTGCGCCATTTTGGGTGCTGTCATAGCGCCCTTGTGCTTTTTGGGCGGTCCGATCCTAACGCGCGCTGCACTTTATACTGGAGGCATTGCCGGTGGCCTGTCCACGATCGCAACGTGT
The DNA here is from genome assembly GCA_035043065.1 of Hirtodrosophila confusa. Classification (NCBI taxonomy): domain Eukaryota; kingdom Metazoa; phylum Arthropoda; class Insecta; order Diptera; family Drosophilidae; genus Hirtodrosophila; species Hirtodrosophila confusa. Next base: position 3,579,951 of record JAWNNI010000085.1, on the reverse strand, counting down.
GCTCCAAATGATAAATTCTTGTATATGGGGGGTCCTCTGGCTATCGGCCTGGGTCTTGTATTTGCATCCTCCCTGGCATCAATGTGGCTTCCGCCCACAACAATGCTTGGCGCTGGTAAGTAGTTAGAAGATATGGTATCGTAACCACATGCTAATTATGTTATTATTATCATTTCTAGGCCTGGCATCAATGTCTCTTTATGGTGGCCTTGTTCTATTCAGCGGCTTTCTGCTCTACGACACACAGCGTCTGGTGCGCAAGGCCGAAGTATATCCCCAATACGCCTATGCTCCCTTCGATCCTATCAACGCGTAAGTTAACTGCAAACACATTGAGCAGAGAATTTGGATCAATGATAAACGATTTTATTTGCTGAATGCCTTGATTTCTAACAAAATCAGAGAATATGTGTAACACTTCGTACTGTTGCAAACGCTGCGACCATTGAATTGAACAGAGACAACAAATATAGAAAATATCATTGATCAAAGTTCTCTTTTGAATGCGCTCCCATTGACTACTGATCTTTATACTGTAATTGCTTTTCTGATTTCAGTTCAATGTCTATATATATGGACGTATTAAATATATTCATACGAATTGCGACTATTATGGGCGGTAGCCGAAGAAATTAGTTATATTAAACCAGTTGTGATGCAGTCAAACCAATAACTTATGATATACAAATATTTAAATAAAGCTACTATATAGGCTACATAGGCCAAAAAAAAAAATTAATTTTATATTGTTTCTTTTTGGAAATTGCACAAATAATCCTGTTATTTACATATGAATTATGTACATTTTTACAAGTGAATTTAATATTTAATTAATAGTTAAAAGTGAGCTTACAAGTTGTGTATAGTATAATGAGACCTTGTCTTGTTTAACATGCACATGCTTTCTCTTTCTCTCTCTTTAGTTGCTTGTCTATATAAAACTATACAAGCTAAATATAAAACAAGAAAAAACTCAACTTTAAACCGATTATTCCTCTGTCCTTGTGGACCGATTTTGGTTAAATTAAACTAAAGTATATAAGTAAAATAAATCTTGCAGCTGCTGGGTTTGATTAAGATATCTTAAAACACAAACAAGTCTTGTGTTCAACTCATAATTATACCAATTATTCTTATGGCAGCTATAAGATATAGTTGTCCCAAGTTTGATCAACCAGTATATGGTGAGTTTCGAAGAAATATCCTTAGAAACAAAAGTTTTTCATGCAACTGATTTATTGGAAGTTTTCTCCCATTGTATATTTTTATATTATATTATATTATATATTATATTTTATAGGAATCGGTCTGGACAGTTTTGATATATGTACTGCCTGCAATATTTTCCAAATTTCATTAAGATAGCCCTAAAACTGGCAGACTTATTTGCATTCAAATAGACACAATTGGACATTTTTTTTTTTTTTTTTTTTATATTTTTAGTAATTGAAATATCAGTTTGATTAGTACACTATTACCTATTAAGGCAACTTAAGCTAGTGTGAAATTAAAGGAATAAAACTATGTCTAGACGATCTAAAATATTATATACAGCTATTTACATTATTATTTACATTATGCAAAGGACTTTGGGGTAAAAATTAGGAATTAAGAGTTATTAATATAAAGAAAAATAGAATAGGATAGAAAGATATAAATGTTAGGTCAAGAGCCGGTGTGGAAGGTCTTGAGGGTGATGACGTTTAAGTCTTCTCCTGGCTCTCAGCCCAAAGTTGCGCAGTCGTCTAGCAAGACGGTTACAATTGGACATGGCTACAACGACTCAGCTATTGACGCTGATAAGAATATATAGTATACTTTGTGGGGTCGGAAAGTCCCCTTAAATCACACTACACATTTCGTTACTTAATTATAATACCCTTTTTTGTGCAATCGAAGGATTTTCAAATGTCAGCTGTTGCCAAATTGCGATATATAAATATATCGATATATGGCGATGCAGATATTCGTGTTACAAGTCAATAAGTTATCGCATTGAAAGCTTGAGTACAAAACGTAGTAAACGATGTAAATGTCGGCAGGACAATGTGGAATTTGAGTTGTGCACATATTAAAAGATTTCTAGCTTAAATTAGTTTATTACTTGGTTAGACTTGTCAACAGTGTCCTGAAAGTATATGTTATAATCAAAGCAACATTTGTCGCGTCGAGCACTATCAATCAAAAAAACAAAACAGAACACAAATAATATTTGTTAGTAAAACATTAAATTATCTATTATTATTGCACCCAATATTAAGTGGATAAACGTGTCGTGTTGCAGGTGCGAAATACAGCGCGAAGAGGCTATTCATCAGGTACCAAAGCGGTTTCAACGGTGACAGCGGTGACAAGGGGTAAGTAGGAGAAGAAAAAGCCGGCAAAGGCTCAGACGCTGAGCCGGGCCGGGCCGCACCCTGCGTCCTGCGTACGCATATCGATAAGCGATTACCGATAGCGATAACAATTGCATTTTGCAGGCACAATTGCACAGCCAGCGGCCGAGAATACAGCGCAAAAGGGAACAGCTAGCCCGGTGGAGCAGGAGCAGGATCAGGAGGCCGACTGGGACGATATGGAGCGTCGTTATTTAAAGAATCCCTTTGCGGACTTTATCGGGGGCGAGAACACTCCCTTTGCCACCGATGAGGAGCACATTAAGACATTGATATGCACCTATGTGGATGCGATATTGGAGCACTGTCATCCCCACAGCGACGAGGAGGACAATCGCGGTGATTTGTATGTGGGCAATGCAGGCATTGCGTACATGTTCTGGAAGCTGCACAGCAGTGAGCAGACCCGTGATCTGTATCCAGCATTGGAGCATGCCGGTGCCTTCATACGCAATGCCAAGGTGAATGCCAAGCGTTATAAGAAGCGCTCAGCGGAACGCTATTCATTTCTGTGCGGCAATGCGGGCATCTATGCCATCTCGGCGGCCATCTCGCAGGCAGTCAAGGACACTGAGGAGCTGTCCAATGACTTGGCCAACTTCAAGTCGGGCATACCCTCCAGCAAGGAGTTCATGCACACCAAATATGGCTGCGATGAGGTTCTTGTTGGCCGTGCCGGCTACCTCTCTGGCTGCTACTGGCTCAACGATATCTTGCCAGAGAAGAAGATCACCGATGACGATTTGGTCTCCATATGCCAGCTGATCATAACCAGCGGGCGCGAGTATAGCAAGCTAAACAGCTCGCCGCTGCCATTGATGTATCAGTATCATGGCACGGAATATTTGGGTGCCGCCCACGGTCTTTGTGCCATATTGCACATGCTGCTGGACAGCCCCTGGTTCCGCACGGTGCCCATATCGGCGCCCGCTGCTGAGGTGCGCGATATTAAGCGCTCCATTGACTTCTTGCTCGAGCTTCAGGACGGCGAGGGCAACTTTCCCGTGGCTCTCGAGGATCTGCGGTCGGGACGCGATAAGCGTTTGGTGCACTGGTGCCATGGCGCACCTGGCGCCGTCTATGTGATGGCCAAGGCATATTTAATATTCAAGGAGGACAAGTATCTCACATCGTTGCGACGCGCTGCCGATCTCGTGTGGAAGAAGGGCTTCCTGCGCAAGGGGCCCGGCATCTGTCATGGCGTTGCCGGCAATGGCTACGTCTTTCTGCTGCTCTTCCGTCTCACCAACGAAGTGAAGTACCTGTATCGTGCGCACAAGTTTATGGAGCTGCTGACCAACTCGGAGTTCAAGCAGCGCGCCCGCGTGCCCGATCGCCCCCACAGTCTCTATGAGGGCGTCGCTGGCACTGTTTGCTTCCTGGTTGATTTGCTGGAGCCGGAGCAGGCTCACTTTCCATTTATGGATGTCTTCCACTAGGCAGGCAACCATGTTTACCCAATGTTCAATATCCAATGCCTAAATCAAAAACAAATACCACTTGCCCATCCCCAACAAATCCAAATCAAAGAATATCAGGGAGTTCTTTACATTTTCTCTAGTCATTTGTCATTTGTTTGTATCAATTTTGATTGTTTGTAGTTCTCGTTGCCTTTGTGTTGAACAGACAGACAGGATCAGGATCAACATGGAGTCAGGATCTCAGTGCCCTCAGTGGCCTCATGCATGGGGCCAATTTGAATCAATGGAGTGCGTGGCGCCAATCACCAAACGCAGAATGTTATCATTCTCATATCAAAATTCTCTGTGCTTTAAGCTAAGCAATTAAATAATATTACGCATAAATGCATATTCATATACTTATATACGTATATACATACACAATATATAATTATATACATATACAAATACAAATACAATATATATTATATATATTTATATACAATACATACTTACACACATACATATACTGTGCTTTATACCCACGAGTAACTCCATCAAGAGCTCCAAATTCTATTGTCAATAAAGATTATACTACGAATATAAAGCTTGTCTCAATTCTGAATGTTGCGGCGAGCTTGCAATTCAAATGCGGCGCCATTAATAGGCACTCATCGGTATCGAACATTTGTGATCGTTGATTGCGATCGATATTGATCGATTCGCTAAGTTTAGCTGCCGCAACTACACGACGTTTGAAGTTTCGTCATAAAGAGTCTTTCATGCTCGAAATCAATTAAGAAACTTTTTCGTAAAAAATCGACAACGTTTAATTTTTAGAAATTAATACTAAAATTCTAAATTGATCTAGATGACAAACCATGTCAAAAAAAACATTTCACAATTAAATCGGTTGCAGTCATCAATATAAGCCCGAAATCGTTCTCAGATTTCCAACTCTTACATCGTGTATAGAAGTATATTCCTCTTATCTAAACAAAACTTACCAAATTGAGCGTTCGCTGACCAAATTTGGTCAAAATCGGACCACATTATACGAGTATATAATGCCAAAGGAACAATCGGACGAAATTTGCGATTTAGCGTAAAAAACATTGCTGCAAGACCGAAGAAAGCCGTTCTTGTTTTAGCTTATAATTTATTTGTCTTCTGATAACTAACAATTCTTGGTGAATAGAGTAGAATCTAAACTCTAAACTCAACTCCCCAGGTTGGCGCTATTTATAGTCCCCGTGGTCAAATACACTCCTACTTTGTTAACTGATTCCCAAGTCAAAGGAGCTCGGAAAGTGCCAAAATTAACGATAACGATAGCAAATGTTGACAATAAATTGGTCCCTATTTTACGATCTGCGATAGAGGACAAAGGCGGTCCAGGCAAAAAACGAGCCAGCCGACTTTTTTCTGCTTTTTGCTTTGCTGTTATTCCGATTGCAGTGCTGCAACTTGTAATCGATATTTTTCAGGGCTGTATTTTGCTTATCGCTTGCAAAATTTAAATTTAAATTTAAAAGTGTGTGAAATTGTCGTTTATTATATATATGTTTGGGCTTATGAGGGTTAAATAGGAATGCACAGTTAGAAGATTTTATATTAATATCATATTTATTTTAAAATTTTAAACAACTAAGATATTAATAAATTTTTGTTAAAAATGTTGTCTATAGCCTACAAACTTCTTCGAAACAAATATATCTTTAGTTCGTTATAGGTTAGTTCGATTGTAGTTAACTGAATTCGGTTAATCGAAACTGATAGTTTCGTTGTCTTAACGGCCGCAAATTATCGGAATCGATTGAATGGAAAGTTGCCCAAACTTTATCCTACAGAATAGAAGGTCAAGTACGCCATACATACAAGAGATTACAAGATACGTTATTAAACTAGTAATCTGCATGGTAGATAGGGTTCTTTTTTTGCGGATAACGATAAGCAAGAACTCGTTCTAATTTGGGTCGTTGCGGAAAATTTATAAAAAAAGACCGCAAATATTGGAATTGCAGAAAACAAGTTCAATTGTGCATTCAGTAATCATATAAATATATGTACATATATGAAAGGGAGGTATGGGGCTAGACCAATTCACAGGTGGCGCTCATATAACACTGATACATTCACAAGTGTATCATAAATAACCCGTTTGAGGGGCTTCCACTCGTACCCGCGAGTACCCAATAATCGAACTCATTGAATATCAGTCGTATTATCGCCAGCGCTCGGATCAGGCACGCTTAACGCAAAAAAATCGTACTGAACTAAACAGTATAAACATAATGGTCCAGTTTAGGGTCTATCTGATGATCCTCATTGTCGGGGTGAGCCTGTTGGAAGCCGCCGAGGATCTATTTCCATTATCCATAATACATATCAACGATTTTCATGCCAGGCAAGTGAGAATTCTTCAGACCTCAACTGAGTTCCATCGTCACATTATATAGAGTGATTAAAATTACATTAATTAGTTAATCTGGGATTGCTAATTTGTTAAAAATGATACGGAAGCATTTTTAAAGTTACCTAAATTACGTTAGATATGAAAGTAATGCTGACAAAGTAATGCAATAAAATATTATCATCAGCATGGCATTAACTTTTATGATCTAGAATATAAAAATCAATGATTGAATATGATTTTTGATTTTTATGATCACTACTGATTTTTTTGATTCTCATTCATTTATATCAATTATAATAATTAATTTTGACTAATATATTATTAATTACTTTAAAACATTGATTAAAAATAATTTTTTTTTTTAAATTTGCGTCACAACAGTTATTTTCCCCTGTAGTTATCATTATCGATTTTAGAATCAGAATTCTTTTCATTCAGGTTCATCATTAGGTTTTCATCATATAATCGCAAGAGCCATAAACACTTATAATCACATGCGAGGCCTATCAGCCATATCAGCGTTTAAAGCCATATAAGCCATATACTACCCATACACATGTTCATCGATAAGAACCCGTCAGCCTCAAGAGCCTTAGCAAACGATATTATACCAGAAATTGATTGAGCATTTTAATTAACATCCGCTATAATAGGTTTGAGCCCACGGACACCAGCGGGGGCACCTGTGATGAGGGGGAAAAATGCATTGGGGGCTATGCTCGTACCGTGCACACTGTGAGGCGTTTGCTGGACGAACAGAAGGACCTCAATCCCATTTATATTAATGCGGGCGACAGTTTCCAGGGCACGCTCTGGTACAACATTGGACGCTGGAATGTTACACAGGAGTTCCTGAACTTGCTGCCCGCAGATGCCATGGTAATCCTTCCATCAGATCTATAGAATACCTCAACTGATCTTGAGCTGCATTGCAGACGCTGGGCAACCATGAGTTCGATCATGGCGTGGAGGGTGTGGTGCCCTTCCTCAAAACAATTGACACCCACATGCTGGTGGCCAACATGGACTGTACCCACGAGCCCACCATGGAGGGCCTCTACCAGAAGTCCAAAATCATTGAACGTGGCGGTCGCAAGATCGGACTGATTGGCGTCATTTTGGAGACAACATACGTGAGTGCAAATGCAAATGATGTATAAAGATAAAAGGTTTGCTTAAGCAAGATAAACATAACATCGAAGTTGGTTCGAGAAGTGCGAGCCAAACTAGACCAACTGGGCAGGAGCAATAGCCTTGCCTTTAGGTGAATTCCAGGGCACAGGGGTGGAAACAGCAGATGAGCTAGTTAGAATGGGAACGGGGATGTCCCTTGTAGGGCCAGAACCGTTTTGGAAGACACACAATACGAGAACACTTGAGGATAGAAGAGGACAAACATGAGGCAGGCCAAGTCACTTTTAAGAAATTACGATCTTTTTCAAGCAAATAATACCAATGGGAGACTTCACTCAGAATAGTCACTGGCCTCCTAACGGGGCACTGTAGACTGAGATGCCACCTTAGTAAGCTAGGAATTGTGAGCAGGTTCTGCGAGCTATGGGATGAATCCTCTTTGCACTGCCCTTGTTAAAAGAAGCAATATCCACCTGGGTAGGTATATTCCTTCTGGGTAGGTATATCCTTCCTGGGTATGTATATCCTTCAGAAAGGCAATATAGGAACTCTCAATCCGACAAAAACTCTTGCATTCTTGCAGGAGAGAGGGTTTATGAGTGATATTTCAATACAGTGATCTAATTCTATGTTTTATTACTTATTATATTATTGTTTATACCATATAGGATCTGGCCAACACGGGCAAGCTGGTATTCCGCAATGAGAGCATTGCCATACGGGAGGAGGCAAAGATCCTAACGGAACAGGGCGCCAACATCATCATTGTAATCTCGCACTGCGGCTATGAGGTGGATAAGGTGATTGCAGCCACTGCCGGCGATGTCATCGATGTCATTGTGGGCGCCCACTCGCACACTTTCCTCTACACGGGCGATGCCCCCGGACCCGACAAGTCACGTGGCGACTATCCCACCCAGGTGTACCACAGCAACGGCCATAGGGTGCTCATTGTCCAGGCCGGTGCCTATGCCAAGTACGTTGGCAATTTAATCGTTTACTTCGATGCGAATGGCAATGTGGTGGACTTTAAGGGTGCACCCATCTACATGGATCAAAATGTACCGGAGGGTAAGTTCCTTGCTTTCATATGTTTATCGCGTACCCATTAAGAGGGTAACAAAAGGGTATCACAAAGACAGCTCCGAAACTAAAAGCATTCTGGAATATTCTTGCCTATGTCCGGTGCCGATCGTTTATTTAAAATTGTACTCCCTAATCCGCATTGCAACCAAATTGTATTGCTCTTTACGTATTACTCAACATGCTATCGAGCTATCCTGTAAATTTCACAACCATCGGATGAAATGCATAGAAGTTATTCAATAAATTAACTTCCGCAGAGGAATCTTTGTACAAGGTATCGATTGTGCCTGAAATTGATGGGGACAGAAGATGAAAACCTATCGATACTATCGATATATTTAGTGCGCGGTATCTCTTAGTCGGAGATTCTCGACTATGCCATAAATATTTCGCGTTCACAACTTGAATTTTGTCCGTGATGCAGACAATATTGTGCTACAAGCCCTGCAGCCCTGGAAGGCAGTTATCGATGAGAGGGGCAAGGTCGTCGTCGGTCGCACGATGGTCGATCTGACCAAGGGCGACTGCAGTGATCGTGAGTGCAATCTGGGCAACTTCGTCTGCGATTCGATGGTGTATTTGGTAGGTTCTAATCCCTCGCTTTTTGACCTATCCTTAACTAACACCATTGCCCCATTGCAGTTTACGGGACTGACGCCCTTTGATCAGCCCGCCTGGACAAATGTCTCGATTGGATTGGCAGCTACGGGTGGACTGCGAGTGCCGCTACCTCGAGGCAGTAAGTAGTGCCTAAGGGAGACATCCTCAAGTTGTACCACTGAACATTCTCGAGAATGGTTTGTGGTCGAACTGTGTGGCCCCGGTTGAATTTGAGAAACTCTTCCACAGATCTCACCTATGCGCATATGGTCAGTATGTCACCCTTTGAGAATATGCTCCTGGCATACAATTTGCCTGGCAGCAAGATCATCGAGGCACTGGAGCATGCCGTCAGCAAGATTGATCTGGCCAACGGCGTGACCAGCTCGTACATCATGTTGCAGGTGGCAGGCTTAAAGGTCACCTTTGATTACACCAAGCCAGTCAACTCACGCGTCGTCTCCGTCCTGGCGCGCTGTGCCGACTGTGAGGTGCCAGTCTACGAGCCCCTGGAGCTAAAGAAGATCTACCGCGTCGTCTCAGGCGACTTCCTGGCGAATGGTGGCGATGGCTTCAGCATGTTTACCGAAGGCACTGATGTTCAGTAAGTCAGGCAAATTTGTATCCTCTGTTTCTGAAGAGGAAAAAGTATATTGGGTTTGCGTAATGTCCGTCTGTCCGTATGAACGCAAATTTTTTCCACACCCTTGAAGCTAGAGTAACCAAACTTGGTACACATGTTGGTGTATACCCTCAGTTTATAAAGTGTCAAGATCAACTAGACTAATGTTGACCCCCTGGACAAATCTGCATCCAATAAAAGTGGCCACTCCACCTCCTCCCCCGCAAATGAGCAAAAATTATATCTTCCAAGCCTGTAGAGGTAGAGTCGAAGAGCCCTCTGCTAACTCATCGATAAGGTGTTGCCAACTTATCGACTATTGCATACAGTTTTAACATACCTGCAGAGAGACGAGAAACCGAAAAGCAATTTAACTCGTGTCTAAATTGTCTATGAGCATAACTAATGTCCATAACATAACTAATTTCCTTTGCAGAGCCAGTGTTACGGATCTTGAAGCCCTTATTTTGTACACCAGCAGCATTAACCCAATCTACACGGGTCTCGAAGGACGCATAACCGTGCTGAATAACTACTAAGCCTTTTTTGTTTTGTTATTTTTCTATATTTTAAATAAATGATGTAAGAATAGCTAATCTATATAGTATATGAAAGAGTTTTCAAGGTTCTAAACTAAAACAAATTAGGTCTGGTGCTCAAAGATTTTGGAAAATCTACCCCCGCGGTCGGGAAAATCATGGTGCCCTGTTTTTGTGTATTTCTTAAGATTGATGCATTTTTATCTTAATATATCGCCGGGCAACGCTGGCGTTTTAACAGCTAGTGGAACATATTCTTTTTATTGGATTTTTTTGCTCATCTCTCAAATATTAGTCATATGATCATTGTAAGTGAAAAACTTACTTACAAACTGCAGTTTAATTTCAAAGATAATACCGTGATATTGGCCCTGGAACCTTGGCAGGATAATCTTCTGGAGCAATCGAATCGAATTGTGGGCAACAGTCGAGTCTTTCTGCAGCAATCCGAGTGCTCGCGGGGCGAATGCAACTTGGGCAATCTCTATACTGATGCAATGCTCCATGCCGTTCGTAACAGCCAAAAAGCGGCCTATTGAAACCATTTAATCCTTAAATCCTTACAGTTCGTCAAGGATGCTTCGCCCGCAGCGCCTAATTGGAGCAATTTGACGATCGCATTGACCAGCCAGGGTAACTTTCGTGTGCCCATACCATCGGGTAGTTAGTATAAATTTCTATTTAAACATAAACGACAATGAAAGCGATAACCTAACCTTACTTAAACTTAACAGACATAACCTATAAGCAGTTGGTTGCCATGTGCCCTTGGGAGAACCGCTTATATGCATTGACTTTGCGTGGAGAGCACTTGTTAAGTCTGCTGGAGGATAGTGTGGCTTCAATGAATGCCAGCGTGCAATCACCAGCCTCCAAACGCTTTCTACAGGTGTCAGGACTACGCATTATCTACAATCTGGCATCTGAGCCGGGCCAGCGTGTGTTTAATGTAACTGTGCGTTGTGTCAATTGTGCAGTTCCTCAATACCAACCATTGCAGTTAGAACAGGATTATCGTCTAGTGGTCATGGAGTATCTGGCGAATGGCAAAAATGGGTTCGCCTTAATTAGCGATAATGCAAAAGAACTGGAGTAAGCATTGCGAAAATGAGTTTATACATATTGTTGCACTATTAATTCATCTACAGATTGGGGCCCTTTGATTTGGATGCTTTAATGGATTACATGAGCGTTGTGGGACCCATTACAGCCGGACTGGAGCAAAGAATACAATTTATGAATACTTGAGTACGTTACTGTATTTAAATAAACGACCGGTAATAAATACAAAATTAAATCGAATGGTGCTAAAAATATTTATCGACCTATCGCGCATAATATTGTACTATCGTGAAGTTGGCGCACTAGTTGTGGTATATTTATATCGGTATTTGGGGTCTTTTCGTGTTTACTACACCGGTCACACTGACATCTCACTCGTTCAAAAGTCTTGTTAAGGTTAGGAGTCCGCCTGCGGCACATTTCGAGCAAGTGAGCTTTTCAATTTACATCGATTTAAATCGAAAGTTGAACATACATAGTTTGTTTTTGAAGTCAGTTACAACAAATAACAAATAGTCTGAAAGTAAGTACAATTTCTGTTATTTATAATTCATATTCATACGTAAAAAGCCGCGTGCATGTGCTCAAAAGTTGCATTATCATTGTTGTGTGCGTTCGCGTTATATAAGAGCTGCCGGCAAGCGAAATAATTGTTTCTAGAACTTTCTCGACTTGACAAAGATTGAATTGGGCAACCGTAAGTGAATTATGCATATTTATGTGAAAAGCGCGCACCCCACATTAATACACGCATACGGAGTAGTTAATTTTCGTATTGGAATGCTGCGGCAAAAACGCACACGCGCATACATACTCATACACACACACTCACGTAACAGCGAGCGCACATGTTTTTTCTATCATTTTCTTAATGTTCGCCGGCTAAATTGTGCAGCCCGCAGGCGATTTCACAATTTTCATGTGTTTTCTTATTATGTATCAAGTTAAATTTATGCTGGCATTGCACTTGCCCCATATTTCATAATAAGCCACAACATTTGCAAACACACTTATGTATGTATGTATGTATGTACATATGTATGTATATTTGAGCTGGTTACATAAATGATTTATTCTGGAAGAGTTTATCTCCGATCGGGCGGGGGGGGTCGGTTAGTTGGGTTGGTAGGGGTTGCCGGGTCACGGGGGATTGTGATTATTAAACGAAAATGAAGTGTTACCAACTATATTTTTGACATAAGTAGTTAAATTGACCATAAAAAGTATAGCCAAATATATAGCTGAACTTATGCAGCCCACATTTATGTTTCTTTATGTAGTTTAAAGTTCAAGGAAGCAAGCTTTTAATATATGAATGCAACAAAAATTTTTACTCTTTCCAATGTATACTGTATTATATTTGGTAATAAGCTTAGTTTTTGCGTTAGATTTTCCAGAGTATCTTAAGATGTGTATTTGACTTGATATTATTGATTGTTTTGTTTCACATTCGTCATAGTTTATTACGTGATCAACGAAATTGTAATTTATGAATAAAGCCAGCTAGAACCGGCGTGAATGTAGCTAAATGGGCAACACTGGTAAGCGGCAGGCAAAAGGGACATTCTGAAGGGAAATTATCATGGTTAAAAAAATAGCTGATTAGAATTTCATAACCAAAGGGGCAACACTGGTAAGCGGCAGGAAAAGGGACATTCTGAAGGGAAATTATCATAGTTGAAAACTAGCTAATTCGAATTTTACAGATAGACCTGGCATGAAAATGTCTAAATGGACAAGAGGTAGAATGTTCCTAGGGAAATGTAAAGCAGGTTCAATTGTCAGCACGTGTGTGCCCTCAGTACTACAGTACTTGATCGATAATGGTAATCGTAATCGTTATCGATATACTCGTTGCAGATGTTTCGCCTACCAGTTTCACTTGCACGCACTTCCATCAGCCGCCAGCTGGCGATGCGCAGCTATGCGAAGGATGTTAAGTTCGGGCCTGAGGTGCGCGCCATGATGCTGCAGGGCGTGGATGTGCTGGCCGATGCTGTGGCCGTGACAATGGGCCCCAAGGGTCGCAACGTCATCATTGAGCAGTCGTGGGGCTCGCCAAAGATCACCAAGGATGGCGTGACTGTGGCCAAAGCCATTGAGCTGAAGGACAAGTTCCAGAACATTGGCGCCAAGCTGGTCCAGGATGTGGCTAACAATACCAATGAGGAGGCTGGCGATGGCACCACCACTGCCACCGTGTTGGCGCGCGCCATTGCCAAGGAGGGTTTCGAGAAGATCTCGAGGGGCGCCAATCCCGTTGAGATTCGTCGCGGTGTCATGCTTGCCGTGGATACCGTTAAGGACAATCTGAAGAGCATGTCCCGTCCCGTGAGCACGCCCGAGGAGATCGCCCAGGTGGCGACCATTTCGGCCAACGGCGACCAGGCCATTGGCAAGCTCATCAGCGATGCCATGAAGAAGGTGGGACGCGATGGCGTCATTACCGTCAAGGATGGCAAGACACTCATCGATGAGCTGGAGGTTATCGAGGGCATGAAGTTCGATCGTGGCTACATTTCACCCTACTTTATTAACTCGTCGAAGGGTGCCAAGGTTGAGTTCCAGGATGCGCTGCTGCTGCTCTCCGAGAAGAAGATCTCCACCGTCCAGAGCATCATTCCTGCTCTCGAGCTGGCCAATGCGCAGCGCAAGCCGCTGGTTATCATTGCCGAGGATATCGATGGCGAGGCTCTCAGCACCCTGGTGGTGAACCGTCTGAAGATTGGTCTCCAGGTGGCCGCCGTTAAGGCGCCCGGCTTTGGCGACAACCGTAAGTCCACGCTCACCGACATGGCTATCGCTTCCGGCGGCATTGTCTTTGGCGATGATGCCGATCTAGTCAAGCTGGAGGATGTGAAGGTCAGCGATCTCGGCCAGGTTGGCGAGGTGGTCATCACCAAGGACGACACACTGTTGCTGAAGGGCAAGGGCAAGAAGGAGGATGTGCAGCGTCGCGTCGATCAGATTAAGGATCAAATCACAGACACTACCTCCGAGTATGAGAAGGAGAAACTCCAGGAGCGTCTGGCTCGTCTTGCCTCCGGCGTTGCTCTCTTGCGCGTTGGCGGCTCCAGCGAGGTGGAGGTCAACGAGAAGAAGGATCGCGTCCATGATGCACTCAACGCTACCCGCGCTGCCGTCGAAGAAGGCATCGTGCCCGGCGGTGGCACCGCTCTCCTGCGCTGCATCGAGAAACTGGAAGGAGTTGCCACCCAGAACGAAGATCAGGTTCGTCCTAGACTTAGCTCACTTGATAGTTCGATAGCTTACTAATCCCTATTTATAATCTTCACAGAACCTGGGCGTGGACATTGTGCGTCGCGCTCTTCGCATGCCCTGCATGACAATTGCCAAGAACGCTGGCGTTGATGGCGCCATGGTGGTGGCTAAGGTTGAGACCCAGACGGGCGATTATGGCTACGATGCTCTGAAGGGCGAATACGGCAATCTGATCGAGAAGGGCATCATTGATCCTACCAAGGTGGTGCGCACTGCCATCACCGACGCCGCGGGCGTTGCCTCTCTGCTGACCACCGCCGAGGCTGTTGTCACTGAGTTGCCCAAGGAGGATTCTGGTCCAGGCTTGGGCGGCATGGGTGGCATGGGAGGCATGGGTGGTATGGGAGGCATGGGTGGTATGGGTGGCATGATGTAAATCCAAAGTACACACCCACACACATACACAACACACACCATTCATATGTTTAAGCCCATGATGCACAACGACAGACTACGGGTCTGGGAATAATCGGGAACCTGATATCCAGGCGAGACCACCAACATTCTCTTCCTTTTGGTGCAGCCAGCTGCACACACATACCCTACACCACACACACAAACACACACTTACACACATGCATTCGAAATATCCACTCCTCGAAGGAGAAATGGACATCTCGAGTTTTGTTTCGCATTTAACCCTTTGAACAATTTCAAATGGCCGCTGGTTGTGAGCTCGTCCCGGATCGGGCCTTGGAATCCCACTCCCATATGCTGGCGTTCCTGCATTGTGTTCAACGTTTCTTTTTTTATTGTAACTATTCCTTAATTCTATTTTTACATGTTATATATGTAAATGCAAAGAAGTACCGTTAGTTGTAAAATACATACAAATTAAAACATTTTAAAAATAAAAATTAATTGGTAATCTCATTGGGGGGAAATATGGCGAAAATAAGGAAGAATATTGTATTGAATAAAAAATCAATACAATTAGCGACTCAGGGACATAAAATAGGATGACTTTCCTTCGATAAACAACAAAAAATATATATAATATTTAGATCAAATTGTATAGACATTCGGAAATATATGGGGAGGAAGAATAAGTGAGGAAATTGACGAATGGTATTGAAATTGGCGAAAAAGAAAGAAGATATCTGGACAAACAACAAGAAAATATATATAAAATATATAGATCAAATTATATATCATATCAAAGATATTCGGAAACATGGAAAAGTGGTAAGGAAATTAACGAAAAATAAAGACATCTGAACCAATATCTATTATTTTCGCTTTTACAAAGTTGTGAAGAATAAATGAACCAAATCTGTAGATACTATTTATATCCTGGATTATTAGACTCTATATAAGGTTGGGTAAGATCGCAAGGTGGATGTCATAACCACCACATAAAAAAAAGGTATATAAGGAAGTTACAGATACATATTCGAACTATATGGGAATATTTGAATAAGCAAAAGAAACAAATTGTAGAATTGATATTATTACATGATTATTTATTTAATGGAAACAGAACATTGGCCTGAAATATATTTAATAATGTAATTATGTTTAGTTAGTGTAACTTTGAACTCACGTTGGTATTTGATTTAAACAGCCGCTAATCGAGAAAAATCATCCAGAATACGTGTAAGACACAGATGAGAAAATAGTATAGTACCAAAGGCTGGTAGCGGTGTAGATTGAACAAATAAGTGCCCAGACGAACATCATGAGCTCGCATAGCTACGTTTATAGCAGACATATAATCGTCCGGTTCTGTGTCCGAACCAGAATCTGGATCCAAGCGTTGAGCGGCCGGGCGTGGCGGCAACTGATTATCACCATTGTTTTCATCGTTTTGATCGCAGTTGCGACCGTATAGTGGTATCATATCTTTAGTATTCAGCTTGGTGCCGCAGACCGGGCAATACTTGTGCTCGCTGGATGGCTTTAGCATCCAGGCATGCAGGCAGGGCCAGCAAAATAGATGACCACACTGGCATATAACCGCATTACGGGCCGTGACCTTGCAGATATTGCAATCGAACTGGGACTCCTTGTTATCCATGCTTCATTTAAGAATTTGTTGAAAGCTTGAAAATTTTAGTTTATTATTGCAAATACTTACGTGTGATACGTTCAGCTCACTTGGTTGACTCAATATTTCTCGACTTGTCTGAGACCTCTTCAAATTTTTTGCTGCAAATCTCAGCGCCTACTTGTTAAAATAGATTTTCTTCTTAAACAAGTAAGGAATTTCATAGAAATCAAACTTTGAGCGATTCTTCCTATAAGATATAATGATCCTTTCGAGCCGGAATCGAATTATATACTACAGGCATCCAAAATAAGCAGCTTTCCTAAGTTGCATTAATATAACTTTAAAACTGAGACTAGTTTTGGGTAGAAGCAGACGGTAAGGTTTAATACCGACTCGGCAAGTTGTCTTGATTAAGAATATATATATTTTAGATTCGGAAAAGTCTTTTCCATTTCGTGCCAAAAGTATGCCCTACAAAGATAAACAAATTATGCTTCAAATGATATAGTATTATGCTCGATCATAACCATGTTGATCCCAAAACAGCAGACAAAACATTAAGTTTTCCTTCCTTGATGAGATAAACATATACCACAAACGATCTGAATAGTTGTGTCAAGATAAGTTCAACTGATTTGGGGTTTGTGTTCGTTTTAAGGGTTATTATTATTATGCTAACAAGAAACCTGGAGGTACAAAGGTAATTTATACAATTAATAATTATATATTATATTATATATGCGCTTTATTCTTATAATCATCATTTGTGGCTGGGGCTAATAGAGCTCAGCCTTTTGCATGACCGCCTCGACAAGCGATTTGAAGGCATCTTCGATCATTATGATATGGAGCTGGGCATCCCGATAGGAGCATAGCTTGGCGCTTTCGGTAAGCGGCATTTGCATTGTGGTCACGCCCAGGGATGACTGCGAGTGTAGGCTACGTCCGGTGTTCATCAGTATGTTGACACAATCGTCCGCCAGAATGGGAAACGTTTCCACAAACCGCACCATTGCAGGCAGCACATTCCTGAGAAATTTACACTTGGCCGAGGACGTCAGCAGCGAGAGCGTCGTCTGTATAACATTCAGGCAGAATTTGGATACGCCCAAACTCTTTGGTATGGAGTAGTTAAGCACCAAGTGCGATGTCAGCTCAATGGTAAAGATTTGCTTGTCCATTTCGGTAACATTGAGAAACTCGTGAACGAAATCAATGCAGATGTGCATGGAGGGGACGCTGGCCACAATCATGGGTATAACGGACTTGGGATACGTTTGGAAGTGCACCAGCTTGGCCAGCGATGGCTCCGAGATGAACGCCTGATGCACATAGGTGCCAATGATGCCCTGGATCTCCCTCAGCTCCAGCTTCGCAACGCGAGTGTCCGCCTTGCTGTCCATATACTCGAGCACCTCCAGCAAAATGTGCACCGCGGCACTCTCCTGCGAGGCAATAAGCGTCGTCTTCAGCTCCTCCCGATCCGCATCCGTTTGCACCAGCCCATTCTTGTCCAGCACCTGCTTCTGCTGCATGTGCACGTTCAGGTACGTCTTGGACGCCGCCAAGCTGCCCTTCAATATCCTCAGCAATATAACCAGCATGTACGGCGAGCAGAACACATGACGTGGACATCTGTGAAATGAAATTTCGAATTAGCATTAGATATTTTTAATAAGCAGCTGATGGATGAGTATCCTTTTTTTGGGGTGGAAGAAGTTGGGGACGACTGTACTACTCTCCCAATATCTAAATCTTCCATTTTCTTATCCCCTTCTTTGTTTTGGAAGATATTTTGATCAAACTCACCAAAACAATGATGAGAGGTCTACCTGGCCTACCCTCCTCTGCGATTCTCAACAATTGATGGTAGTACGTTCCGATTTCCTAATGTGAAGGCCTAACTCCACTAGGAACGAGCGGATGACAATTGTGTTTTTAACTGAAATCTTGTATGTTGATCAAGATATCCTGATCAACTTCACCAAATCAGAGTTTCTATATAGTTTATACAAACTGACCAAATTTAATCAAAATCGAATAACTATAACATATAGCTGTCATAACAACGATCGGTCGACATTTATGTATGTTATAAGTATAAGCAACTTTTTTGTTTATGAATATATTTTAATCAAAGTTACTAAGTTAATAAGTTTTGTACAGGATCACCAAATTTGTTATTACTCAAAAAATACTATATCTAATAGCTGCCATAGGAACAACCGGATGAAAAATGAGTTTTTGTATGAAAAACTTTCTTGTTTATACGGATATTTCATACAAACTAAGCAATTGTGAGTTTTGTATATAGTTTGCATTCATTTGATTAGAATCGGACCACGTTATAATATAGCTGCCAGAGAAACAATATTTTTATGGGAGGATCGGTATCAAATTATCTATTTCAAAATCATCTTTAAATTGTAAAAGCGACTTCAACCGATTTTCCATCGGTTGTTGTTCATGATGTTGTTGTCTCACTCTAATAAGTATTATTATCTTTTGGAAAACTTTTTGTGCGACGAGTGCGAAAGTTAGTTAAATGCAAGAGCTGGGAAAGCAATCGATGGGACTATCGATAGTATCGATTAGTCAAATAACATACATATATTTATCTAGATACACAAGGTTTCTTTCGGTATAATCGATAGTATTGTTTCGATATAATCGCACTTACCCGAGCACATCCATGGGCTCCAGCAGGCTCTCGTTGGCAAATGTGCGACGACTGATGGTGTCCGAGTTGTTGGTAATGGCGCGCAGGGACATCATCCAGAAGGTAGAGGGCAGGACGGCGTTCAGGCGCAGCCACAGACTGTTGTACAGATCCTTGATATAGCGCGGCACATCCTTCTCAAAGACATCCGGCAGATGCTGGACCAGCTGGTGCGCATACTGTGCCAAAGATTCGAGCGGCAGCTGGAGCAGACGCTTGAATACACGAATGGCCACATGCGGTTTCGTCCTGATGCTTGCAAGGGCGCGGCTGAGCAGCTCCGGCTTGAGCTCATACCGGCAATCCGGCTCGCTGCTGCTGTTGATCATATAATGCTCCTCCAGCCAGTCATCGACCATGCTGAGATGCGGATAGTTGGAAATGATGAGCCGCAGCAGCGGATGGAAGAGCGACAGGTAGTCGCTGTGATATTGATGGGCCTTCTGCAGCAGATACTTGAGCGGCAGGCCGCCGATAAAGTTGTTGGAGTACTCCTTCTGCTTGCGCCCGCCCAGCGCGGTGAGGTTCATCAGACGCGTGTCTTCGTAGAGCAAGAGGTAGTAGGTCATCAGGAGCTGAGCGGTCAGCGGGCAGCTAACCTCCACCTGGGCAAACTCATCGTTATCGGTTAACGCCGGCTGCAGCTCCTTGGCGAAGAAGGTGAGCGGCGAGGTGCGAAAGACGTGCAATATCTCGACCTCTGTGAATGGCCGATGCATGTGATCGATGCTAATCTTGCCGGTGGGATTCGGTATGATCAGCGTGTTCACAAACACCTCGACCAGGGCGGGCATCACCGGATGTACGGGCCGCACCGAGCTGCAGATCTGTTTGAAGATCCACGACTTGATGGGCACCTTGTGTTTGAGGAAGGTGCGCGATTTGAGCAGCTGATGGATGCAGTGCACCGGCAGATAGCCCGGTATGACGCCATTCAAGCTCGGCGTTACCGGCACACGCACCGCATGCAGCGCCACCACCTGCTCCGTGAACAGATCCTGTGTGAATAGCTGCTTAATACGATTTGTGCTGTTCGGCCGGATGGGTATCTTCATTGCCAGCGTGGAGCAGACCATCTCGCTGATGGCCGTTATCTGATTGCTGTGGAAATGTATGGCCAGCAGCAGCAGCATCTCACCCAGCGAGCTGTTCGAGCCCGATCTCTTGCAAAAGAAGGCATCCTCGCGTATCAGCCACTGTAGCCACTCCACGGCCTTGTTCTCCAGCGGTATGGTCGACACCAGCGATGGGCAGGCGATCAGCATGCACAGCGCCAGCGTCACAAATCTCACACCTGACGGCGTCGCCTGCGGGCAGCTCGTGACCAGCTGGGACAACGCATTGATCTCATCATCGTTGAACTTGAGGCCGCCGATGCCGCGCAGGGCGCAGTAAAGTCGCAGCAGCACCGCGCCCTGCAGATTGAAATCCTTCAGCTCCGTGGCCTTGCTCGTGATCTTCACCACCTTCTTCAGCAGCTCCACCCGCACCATGGTCAATGCCTCGCCCTTGCGCTTCTGGCTCGTGCGGATATACAGGGCAAACCAGGAGCGCAGATTCTGATCGTTGCCCAGCAGCAAACCCGTAAGAAAAGCAATCTGTAAGGCGGAACAGGAGTTAGGATAAGCTGTGTAGACGAGCGTACAGGGAGGGATTCCCAAAGTCAAGTTCACTTGAAGAACTCTTACCAGATCATCGGAATGCTTGAGGGCCAGTTTGAGCATGAACGAGGGCACCTTCATCATATCGACGCACATGGAACGATTGGCCAGCGCCTGGGTGGGATTCATTTCGCTGAGTGACATGAGCAGCATCAGCCGATGCTTGCCATCGACGCCATCCTCGTCACAGTTGGCAATCACGTGGGATACAACGTCCCGGTAGCAGTCCGGAAAGTTGGCAACCAAGGCACAAACGATGCGATATCCATTGGGCACATGGACCAGGGCGTCGGTCAGCTCGAGTATGTTGAGCAAGGAAGGCAGCTCGGCGAGCGCAATGCACAGTATGTCGACGACCTCCTCCAGATAGATGCCATCGTCAAGCATCTCCGAGTGGCCCGTTGTCGTCGTTGACGTTGATGTTGCCGCCACCGTTGCCGGCTTTTGGTCGGAGCTGCTAGAGCTGGAGCCGCCATTGGTGGCGGACACCTGTTGCTGCAGATTGAAGATCTCGGAGAGCACAACGCGCACCTTGCGCGCCACATCCGCCCGCTCAAAGCCCAACGCAATGCCAGACTGGAGTCCATATTCCGGCTGCTGCTGTGCCTCAGTATGGGTAACGGATGAGTTCTTCTGTCGCGTCTGCAGCTCCTTCTTCAAATCGTTCTCGAGCTCATGGTAATTGACCTGCAGATAGGACACAATGCTGTTCACCACCTCGATGCCAATGAGCACGGCCAGGATCTGTTTGCGCGACTCCATGGAGGATTCGGTGTTGTCCAGCGGCGAGAGCAGGCTCATTCTCACCAGCGAGGGCAACACCGGCCGTATCTCATTGCCCGGATAGCTCGCCAGCGATGTTATATCCAGATTCTGCATGGCTGCAAATACTCTCTCCGTCACATCGTACATTTTGACCGGCATCTTGAAAGCAGATGAAAGTGCAGGCAGGGAGGCTTTTGATATGCTATAATATTACGGCGACGGCACGCAGCCAGAGCCGGTGGGGTAACCTGTTGCCAAATAATTGCAAATTTGTTGATTCTGGGCTAATCCGCCGAATGTGCATCGAATCCCATATAAAATATATTAAGCGTGGGCTATCGTTAATCGATTGTCCAATTGTGCCATAGAATCTGGTATTATTTAGCACTAAGCACACAATTTGTACAATCCAACAGCGCAAACGCACAGCTTCAACTAGTTTGGTGCAGGCAAAAATAAAACAAAATGAGTTATTTCTAATAATACGTGTTTGCGTGTAATTATTCAATGCATTTGTTTACATGCTAGTGACGTTAAAAACGTCGTCTGTGCTGCCAACTCGTCATTTGAACATTGAGTTGCATTCCGCGTGCGTCATCGACTTATCGATGTGTCGATGTTTTTCTATTTTTTGTACTGATACATACATTTTCCATTCGGACTCAGCAGTCACTTTTTTTTTTACTCGCAAGTGAAGTTCGACCGCAAAGAATAAATGTGAATAAAAATAAAAATAACGTAAAGAATCTATGTGAATTGTGTGTTTTATGAATCAATTAAGGAAAATTGAACAGCAAGTTTGCCGAGTAGGTAAGTGAAAGTTGCCAAAGTGCAGTGAAAACAGCCGCAACTGAAAATGAAAATTACAACTCGGAAAATAGACCAACGCCCTAGTGCTAGTGCCGTGTGGAGCCAAAAAAAAAAGTATCTCAATATCGAAATGTGGGCCAGTTGAAAGTCAGTTTGAGTGTAACTTGAGGCGCTATTAAATAACTAATTATCGAGCCAGATATATAATCTATGAATATATATATACATATATGTAGTATGTACAATATACATACATAATAAAAACATCATCGATTAAAATTGCCTGCCCCCGTCTATCGCAGCCGCAGTCGCTGTCGCTGCTGGCGTTGATGACATCATTCGGTGTTTTCAGTTCGTTGAGTATGTGAGAATCTCACAGTGAGATGTGAGAGCGTCAAGTCGAGTATAGAGTATTCGGTATCGAATAGGACGAGTGTGTAAACGAATATTTGAATTAACTTTGAACGAAATGTGAATCAAATAGAAACAAAAACAAAAAGCCGTCTAAACGTTTGAAATAAACCACAAAGAAACCAGCGGCATAAACTTGAGTAACGTTTGCGTCAGAGCTGAAGAAAAAAGTGCGATAAAAGTCAATACTTAATCGAGATATACACACATGCATATGTTTTTAATCGTACACACATACAAACGCACAAGCTCTATCTCTTGCGTTCTCTCTCTATCTATCTTTTCCTTTTTTTTTTTTTACTCATTTACACGCACATTGAAGTGAAATGCACTTTGAAATACAGTTACGTGCACACACACACATACTTAGATAGAGAGAGAGAGAGAGAGGTAACAATTGCCACACGCCCCATGTAAAAATAGGAAATCCTTCCAAGAGGTCACGAGTTGAAATGAAGTTGTGTTTATCGATAAATGGGAATGAGTAAAAGAGAACGAAACTGTGCTGCACTTGTTTATATTAAATTAGATTTGTACTTTTCAGTTCAATTCGCTCCAGTATTTAGTTCAGTAGTTCCAATTTCTACTGAAGTAATCTTACTCTACGAGTCCATTATCGTACAGTTGATTTTGGATCCCACAATCGTTTAGGCATTCATAGTGTACGTAATATCTTTTTTTAAGAGGTTTTGTTATTACTTTGAATCAATAACTTAATTTTGTCAAATCTTTCAAAATTCTTCCTATATCTCCAGCGAGTCCTTTTGTGCTCGAAGGACAAACGATAATGGGAATTATATGAATTAAATAAACGATATTCAGGGACTTAGTTAATTCGTACAGTACGATTAGTTCTATCGAACTAAGTCTGAACGATTCGATTCAACTCTAATGTTTGATATGAATTTGCGGTGTGTGTGTGTGTTCAGTTAAGGTTGTCCCACCTTGTTTATTAGTGCCGCCGCCTGCCTACAAAAAAGAATGACAAATTTATGGCCATAACTCAAATTGTACAGTTGTAAGGTAATAATCGCGTACTCGTGATGTACATACATACGTGTATATGTATGTCTATATGTGTGCGTGTATGTACTTAAGCGATTGTTAGTTAAAACAAAACCAAAAAAGTTACATTTGAGCTGTTCCAAAAACTGGTTTTCCATACGCAACGCAACGCATAAAACTTTTGGAGTTTTCACTGCGGTGGTGGCTCGCATTGAGAGCTCGCGACTGTGGCTGCCCTGGTTAATTAAACAACAATTGCACAATTTGAAGCCCCAAGCAGCCGCGCCCCTCCTTGCGCTAATCAAATCAATGTGATGAACTCACTTTTAACAAGATCTCAACACACATACATATATATGTACTATTTAATACATACATATATATGTGTGTATGACATGCAATCATAATTGCAAAGTTGCCAGAGCTGAGCTGAAAACCTACCCCATTTACTACGCCTGCTGCCCATGCTCCTTCCTCCCTCACCAAGCGTCGACTCGGTTTTTGGTCTCATTAGCTCTCGGATACACAGATACGCTCTCCATTTTGTACTCTCGCTCTCTTTACGTGCGTATGCCGCCTGTTTGTTTGCGTTTGTTTGTTTGTGTTGCGTTGGTGTTTCTCTCGTTGTTGTTGTTTTCGCTCTGTTTTCGTTGTGTGGCTTTGCTGCGCTGCTCGTTCTCCCGCTCATCTCTGTCGCAGTGTCGGCAAGTTTTAAGCTTCGTTTTCGTTATAATCAGAATAAAATATTACGTAATAGATAATAGAGCTGCGTGTATGCGAATGTAAATGTGTGTGTGTGTGTTTATACATGCTCGTATGTAAATAAAGATGTGTGCTAAATTCTATTGTTTTTTTTTGTTTTGTTTAATTTATTGTTTGTGCTAAATTAGCTCATGCCCATTGACAAGACAAATTAAATCAGCAAGGCAACAACGAGTGCAATTTTAAGTCTGATTTAGTGTTTAAAAATTAAATGAAACATATTGCCTCAACTAAATATTTATTAAGAACCATGTTTATGTATCTATTTGTGGTAAGGGAATGACCTGTACAGCATGGAATAAAGGTCAAAATACACTTGCATACATACAAACGTATGTACATACATATATGTATGCATGTTTATACTAGCTCCCATTAGTATACAGATAATATACTCACAGACACACACATACATACATATATCTGTTTTATATGTATGACATATTTCGGTCATTTCAATAGTTTTGTGAATTGAATTTCCTGCAATTTCACCACCGTGCGATTTAAATCTGTGCCCTCCCCCGTATCCTCTTTAGCTTTCCACTACCTGTCAACTTGAAATTGGAATGAGAATAGAATTGTGAATGGAAATGGGGAATGGGAATGACAGTGCGGATGAGGCGTGATGTAATCGCGTTAACTATTAAGCTAAAATAATAAACAGCCACACATATACACACACACATAAGCACACGCACATACAGTGAATGCCAATTGTGATCGGACTTGCTTGGACGCCAGTTGACCCAGGCGACCCCGCGGGCCACTGAATGTGACGCCATTGTGTCTTATGAATCATAAAAGCAGAGCAAGTGCAAGAGATGGCGAAGGCGGGGCTGGGTGGGCCAGGGGTACAGTAGTACAGTAGTCAGTGACCACCACCCACCCATCCATATATAATATATAGAACAGAACGGAAAATGAAGAATATGAGTAACCAACAAATTTGTTGAGTTGCCTTTATTTTTTTTAGATTTATTTCCGGTTCAGAATCCCTAGTATAGAATATGATTTGTTGTTTTGTCTTCTTTTTAAAAATATAATATATCATTTCAGAATTGGTAATAAAGTAAACTCAACAATTAGGGATAACAAATATTGATTGAAATATTAACCTTTCTTGGGGTTTTCTTTTGGGTTCAGCATTGGGAATATAAATTATAGAATATATCATAAAAATATAACCAAAAAGTAATTGTGTTTTCTATATTGTCTTGGGGCTTATTTTTCGTGCCGAAATCACGGATAAAATATGTAAACATAATGGAATTTGAAAGAGTAAGCAAGAGTTTGATAATTTGCAGGCTTAAGTTCGGTGCAGAATAAGGGAAAATAATAAAGAATGGAATATGAGATGCTCGTAGCTACCAGAAATTTTGGTTATTTACTTTCAGTTATTGTTTAAGGTTTAATTTCAGTTTGGAATTTGTTGATATATGAGAAATGGGATACTAACCAAATATGTTATTTTCTATTCTATTTTGCAGTTATTGTTTGAGGTTTATTTTCGGTTCGGAATTTAGGGATACAAAATTGAATTCTTTGCGGTAACAATTGTGGACAATTTGCAAGAGCAGCTAAAATGACGACGGACATTTCAATTGTTCGATGGGACCCCCGTCAGGGTCCTGGCAACGAATATATCGATGAATACGAATACGATGGCGGCAACTCCAGTTCCCGTCTCTTCGAGAGATCCCGCATTAAGGCATTGGCCGAGGAGCGCGAGAGCGTACAGAAGAAGACATTCACCAAATGGGTGAACTCTCATCTGTGCCGCGTCAACTGTCGCATCGCCGATCTCTATGTGGATATGCGGGATGGCAAGCATTTAATAAAGCTACTGGAGGTTCTATCCGGCGAACGCCTGCCCAAGCCCACCAAGGGTAAAATGCGAATACACTGCCTGGAGAATGTGGACAAGGCTCTGCAATTCTTGCGCGAACAGCGCGTCCATCTTGAGAACATTGGCTCCCACGACATTGTCGATGGCAATGCCTCTCTCAATTTGGGCCTCATCTGGACGATTATCTTGCGCTTCCAGGTAATTTTCCCAAACCAAAAATCCACACTGGGATACAAATTGCGCTCGAAAATAGTCAATCAATAACTTATTTAATATTTAATGTGTAAAATTGTTTAGCAGTT
Source organism: Hirtodrosophila confusa (assembly GCA_035043065.1). Lineage (NCBI taxonomy): Eukaryota > Metazoa > Arthropoda > Insecta > Diptera > Drosophilidae > Hirtodrosophila > Hirtodrosophila confusa. The sequence goes on along the minus strand of JAWNNI010000085.1, from coordinate 3,553,143 downwards.
AAGGGATATTTTAATAGATAGATTTAAGATCTGCTTAACTTTAACAGGAAGATGAAAAACTAACCCCAGACTGCAATTTGTATCCCAGTGTAGGATGAGTTAGCCTTGATCTTGAACTTCACCTTGATTGCATTTGCATTTGCCAGACATTTGTCTAATTAATCAATTCTTTGTTGTGTGCCTTGTGTGCGTGCGTATGTTGATCCTTTGCTTTTGCATAGATACAAGATATTACCATCGAGGAGGTGGACAATAAAGAGACGAAGTCGGCCAAGGATGCGCTGCTGCTGTGGTGCCAGATGAAGACCGCTGGCTATCAAAATGTGAATGTTAGAAACTTTACAACATCGTGGCGCGATGGTCTCGCCTTCAATGCGATCATACACAAACACCGTCCAGACTTAGTGCAATTTGAGAAGCTATCGAAGACGAATGCCATACACAATCTTAACAATGCATTCGATGTGGCCGAGGATAAGCTGGGCCTGGCCAAGCTGCTCGATGCGGAGGATGTGTTTGTCGAGCATCCCGATGAGAAGTCGATTATCACCTATGTGGTCACCTACTATCATTACTTCAGCAAGCTGAAGCAGGAGACCGTTCAGGGCAAGCGTATCGGCAAGGTGGTTGGCATTGCCATGGAGAACGATAAAATGATTCACGACTATGAGCACTTCACCAGCGATCTCCTTAAGTGGATCGAGACAACGATACAGTCGCTGGGCGAGCGCGAGTTTGAGAACTCGTTGGTCGGTGTGCAGGGTCAACTGGCGCAGTTCTCCAATTATCGCACCATCGAGAAGCCACCCAAGTTTGTTGAGAAGGGCAATCTAGAGGTCCTGCTCTTTACACTTCAGTCCAAGATGCGCGCCAACAACCAGAAGCCCTACACGCCCAAGGAGGGTAAAATGATATCCGACATTAACAAGGCCTGGGAGCGCCTCGAAAAGGCCGAGCATGAACGTGAGCTGGCGCTGCGCGAGGAGCTCATACGCCAGGAGAAATTGGAGCAGCTGGCGGCTCGATTCGATCGCAAGGCATCCATGCGCGAGACTTGGCTGTCGGAGAACCAGCGTCTGGTTAGCCAGGATAACTTTGGATTCGATTTGGCTGCTGTGGAGGCGGCGGCCAAGAAGCACGAGGCCATCGAGACGGACATATTTGCTTATGAGGAGCGCGTGCAGGCTGTTGTGGCTGTATGCGATGAGCTGGAATCGGAGCGTTATCATGATGTGAAGCGCATTCTCCTGCGCAAGGATAACGTAATGCGCCTGTGGACGTATCTGTTGGAGCTGTTGCGCGCTCGTCGCATGCGCCTGGAGATCTCGCTGCAGCTGCAGCAGAACTTCCAGGAGATGCTCTACATACTGGACAATATGGAGGAGATCAAGCAGTTGCTAATGACCGATGATTACGGCAAGCATCTGATGGGCGTCGAGGATCTGCTGCAGAAGCACTCGCTGGTCGAGGCGGACATCAATATACTGGGTGAACGCGTCAAGGTCGTCGTACAGAACTCACAGAAGTTCCTCAGCGATGATCCAGAGTCGTATAAGCCCTGCGATCCCGAGATCATTGTCAGCCGCGTCCAGCAGCTGGAGGATGCTTACGCGGAGCTCGTCCGCCTGGCTGTTGAGCGACGCAGCCGCCTCGAGGAAAGCCGCAAGCTCTGGCAGTTCTATTGGGATACCGCCGACGAGCAGAATTGGATTAAGGAGAAGGAGCAAATTGTCTCCACCGATGAGATTGGACACGATCTCACCACGGTTAATCTGCTGCTCAGCAAGCACAAGGCACTCGAATCGGAGATCACATCGCATGATCCGCAGCTACAGAATGTGGCTAAGGTGGGCGCCGAGCTAATCACCGAGGGACACTTTGGTGCCGATCGCATCAAGGATCGCCTCAAGGAGATTCTCTCCAAGTGGGATCATCTGCTCGATCTGACCAAATACCGGCGGCAACGTCTGGAGAACGCTGTCGAGTACTTCCAGCTGTTTGCTGATGCCGACGACGTAGACAACTGGATGCTAGACACGTTGCGCATTGTATCCAGCGAGGATGTTGGCCGCGACGAGGCTAATGTTCAGTCGCTGCTTAAGAAGCACAAGGATGTTGCCGATGAGCTGAAGAACTACGCTGAGGTCATCGATGCGCTCCACAAGCAGGCCGAGACCCTGAAGCTCAACGAGCCAGAGAAGGCGAATGTGGACAAGCGCCTGGAGGCGATCGATTCCCGCTACAAGGAGCTCACCGAGCTGGCCAAGCTCCGCAAGCAGCGTCTACTGGACGCTCTCAGCCTTTATAAGCTGATGTCCGAGGCGGATGGCGTCGAGCAATGGATCAAGGAGAAGACCAAAATGCTGGACACCATGGTTCCTGGCAAGGACATCGAGGATGTTGAGATTATGAAGCATCGCTTCGAGGGCTTCGACAAGGAAATGAATGCGAATGCCTCTCGTGTGGCCGTTGTTAATCAATTGGCCCGCCAGCTGCTCCACGTCGAGCATCCCAACTCGGATGAGATTCTGGAACGCCAGAACCATCTCAATCAGGAGTGGTCGACGTTGCGCGAAAAGGCCGAGGCCAAAATGGACGACCTCAAGTCGGCCCATGGCGTCCAGACCTTCTACATTGAGTGCCGCGAGACGATCTCGTGGATTGAGGACAAGAAGCGCATCCTTACGGAAACCGACAGTCTACAGATGGATCTGACTGGCGTGATGACGCTCCAGCGCCGTCTTAGCGGTATGGACCGCGATCTAGCTGCCATTCAGGCGAAACTCTCGAGTCTGGGCCGTGAAGCGGACAGTATTGAGGTGGAGCATCCGGAGGAGGCGCAGCTAATCCGTGAGCGCATCGCACAAATCGAACTCATCTGGGAGCAACTGACACAGATGCTTAAGGAGCGTGACTCCAAACTGGAGGAGGCCGGCGATTTGCATCGCTTCCTGCGCGATCTTGATCACTTCCAGACCTGGCTTACCAAGACCCAAACGGATGTCGCCTCCGAAGATACACCTACATCACTGCCCGAGGCTGAGAAGCTGCTTAACCAGCATCAGTCCATACGTGAGGAGATCGACAACTATACCGAGGACTATAAGAATATGATGGAATACGGCGAGGGACTTACCTCTGAGGGTAGCAATACCGATGATCCTCAGTACATGTTCTTGCGCGAGCGCCTTAATGCCTTGAAAGAAGGCTGGGAGGAGCTCCACCAGATGTGGGAGAATCGTCAGGTGTTGCTGTCGCAGAGTCTCGATCAGCAGCTCTTCAATAGGGATGCACGCCAGACCGAGGTGCTACTCAGCCAGCAGGAGCACTTCCTTAGCAAGGATGACACACCCGTCAATCTTGAGCAGGCCGAAAATCAGCTGAAACGTCACGAAGCCTTCCTAACCACCATGGAGGCCAACGATGACAAGATTAATACACTGCTGCAGGTCGCCGACACTCTTGTGGAGAAGGAGCACTTCGATGCGGACAAGATTGGCAAGCGGGCTGAGAACATAACCGGACGTCGTGATGATAATCGTCAGCGTGCGCTGGATCAGCACGAGAAGTTGAAGAACCAGGTGAAACTGCACGAATTCCTGCAAGATCTCGAGGAACTGGCTGAGTGGGTGCAGGAGAAATATGTGACATCCCAGGATGAGACATACAGAAGCGCCAAGACCATACACTCCAAGTGGACAAGGCATCAGGCCTTTGAGGCTGAGATCGCTGCCAACAAGGAGCGATTGTTCGAGGCCGAAAAATCCGCCCAGGAGCTCTCGAAGGAGAAGCCCGAGTTCAAGGATGTCATCGAGCCAAAGCTCAAGGAGCTGGCCAAACAGTTTGACGACCTTGAGGTGCACACCAAGGAGAAGGGTGCCCTTCTCTTCGACGCCAATCGGGAGGTCCTTGTCCAACAGACCTGCGATGATATCGACTCGTACATAACCGATCTGGAGAAGCAGATTGTCAGCGGAGACACCGCTAACGATCTCACCTCGGTGAACATACTCATGCAGAAGCAACAGGTCATCCAGACCCAGATGGCAGTAAAGGCGCGCCAGGTGGAGGAGATTGACAAGCAGACCGAATACCTGCAGAAGACAGTGCCAGAGGAGAAGATTGAACCGATTGTGGTCAAGAAGACGGCAGTGCTTGAGCGCTTTGAGAAGATCAAGGCGCCGCTGTTGGAGCGCCAGAAGCAGCTCGAAAAGAAGAAGGAGGCCTTCCAGTTCTGTCGCGATGTCGAGGATGAGAAACTCTGGATTGATGAGAAGCTGCCGGTGGCCAATTCCCCAGACTACGGCAACTCCCTCTTCAATGTCCATGTGCTTAAGAAGAAGAACCAGTCGCTGGCAACCGAAATTGATAACCATGAGCCACGCATCAATGCCATCTGCAACAATGGACGCAAGCTGATCGATGAGGGTCACGAGGATGCCAAGAAGTTCGAGGCTTTGATTAGCGATCTAACCCAGAAGTGGCAGGAGCTCAAGGATGCCATCGAGAATCGCAAGAGGCATCTGCTCGAGTCCGAGAAGGTACAGCAGTATTTCTTCGATGCCCAAGAGGCTGAGTCGTGGATGAGCGAACAGGAGCTCTACATGATGGTCGAGGATCGCGGCAAGGATGAGATTAGCGCCCAGAATCTAATGAAGAAGCACGAGAACCTGGAGCAGTCCGTCGAGGATTATGCCAACACCATACGCCAGCTTGGCGAGGTGGCGCGCCAGTTCAGCAGCGATGATGTCTCCAGCGGTGATGCCGTTGCCGTCAAACAGTCGCAGCTGGACAAGCTCTATGCCGGACTCAAGGATCTGGCCGGCGAGCGTCGCGCCCGCCTCAACGAAGCCCTGCAGCTGTTCATGCTTAGCCGCGAGGTGGACGACCTCGAGCAATGGATCACAGATCGCGAGGTGGTCGCCGGCTCCCAGGAACTGGGCCAGGATTATGATCATGTGACGCTGCTATCGGAGCGCTTCAATGAGTTCGCTCGCGACACAGAAGCCGTTGGCGGCGAGCGGGTGGCCAAGGTGAACGGTATTGCCGATAATCTGATACAGGCGGGACACTCGGATTCGGCGACCATAGCCGAGTGGAAGGATAACTTGAATGAATCGTGGCAGGATCTGCTGGAGCTGATTGAGACACGCACCCAAATGTTGGCCGCCTCGCGGGAGTTGCACAAATTCTTCCATGACTGCAAGGACGTCCTGGGACGCATACTCGAGAAGCAGCACGGTGTCTCCGATGAGCTGGGCCGTGATGCTGGCTCCGTATCGACCCTACAGCGCAAGCATTATAACTTCCTGCAGGACCTCACCACATTGTACTCACAGGTGCAGCAAATCCAAGAGGAGTCCGCCAAGCTGCAGGATGCTTATGCCGGTGACAAGGCCAAGGAGATCACCAATCGCGAACAGGAGGTTCTGCATGCCTGGGACAATCTGCAAGCGATGTGCGATGCACGCAAACAGAAACTCGCCGACACTGGAGATTTGTTCCGTTTCTTCAACATGGTGCGCATACTCACGATCTGGATGGAGGATCTTGTGCGCCAGATGAACACCTCGGAGAAGCCACGCGATGTTTCCGGCGTCGAGCTGCTGATGAACAACCATCAGAGCCTCAAGGCCGAGATCGATACACGGGAGGATAACTTCAGCGCCTGCATATCGCTGGGCAAGGAGTTGCTCACCCGCAATCACTATGCCTCCGCTGACATTAAGGATCGTCTGATGCAGCTGAGCAACAGCCGGAACGCCCTTCTGCGACGCTGGGAGGAGCGATGGGAGAACCTTCAGCTGAGTACGTATAATGAAAGGTTTTCGTAGTAAAATCAACTAAATCGTATATCTTGTTTTTTGTTTATTGCAGTCCTGGAGGTTTATCAGTTTGCCAGAGATGCTGCCGTTGCCGAGGCTTGGCTAATTGCCCAGGAGCCGTATCTGCTGTCTTCAGAGCTGGGACACACTATTGACGAAGTGGAGAACCTGATTAAGAAGCACGAGGCATTCGAGAAGTCGGCCGCAGCTCAGGAGGAGCGCTTCAGTGCACTTGAGCGTTTGACAACAGTAAGTTTACTCTACCTGATGATGATGATCAGCTTATCTTATCTTCTCATCCTTACTCCTGTGTAGTTTGAGCTTAAGGAAATGAAGAGGCGCCAGGAGATGGCGGAAGAGGCTGAGAGACAACGCATTAAAGAGGAACAGGAGGCTAAGGCTGCATCCGAAGCGGCGGAACAGGCCAAGCGTGAGGCTGAGCGACGTGATGATGTTGATGTGGGCATTAGCCATGATGAAGCAGGTAGGATTAAACGGGAATGGAATACCTAATCATACTATTACTATTACTATAACTATAACTATTACCTCACCTCACCTCAACTCAACTTTTTCGTTAGCATCCCTAAAAGCACGTAAACTTAATCTGAAAAGCGGTTAACACCACCGCACCATCTTTAATCCTGTATCCACTCGTGTATAATGTGTATAACCAATTAAATCTGAACATTCCATCTCATTCACTCATGCTTACTAAAAATATCGACGGATTAACCCAATCAACTAACCCAGCCGCTGCAGACACAGCCGTCGACGTTGAGCGCGTTGTCGAGACCCAAACAGGTATAACTTTTGCTCAATAACCATCCTAACATAGCCATACTTTCGAGTATGCGATCATTCTTTCTCTCTCTCTTGCTGTGTCTATATATGTCTGGTAGTCCTTATCAAATGTTCTGTGTATTAATCGAAAGCTTTATCTGTAGAACGTGGCGCCACACCTGCTGCTGGAGATGGTCAGGAGGGTTATGTGACACGAAAGCACGAGTGGGAGTCAGCCACCAAAAAGGCGTCAAACAGATCTTGGGATAAGGTAAGGCAATCAATCGATTATTTTTATGTTTTAATAACCAATTAGCTATAGCTCTATTGATTATGTATGTTCGATTATATCAATTAATTTCATTTCATTTAGGTTTACATGGCTGCACGAAGCGGACGCGTTTCGTTCTTCAAAGATCAGAAGGGTTACAAGAGTAATCCCGAATTGACCTTCCGCGGCGAGCCCAGCTACGATCTGCAGGGTGCTGCCATCGAAATTGCCAGTGATTACACCAAGAAGAAGCATGTGCTGCGGGTGAAGTAAGTGTTGCTTAATATGAAATCTTCAAATTGTAATATTAAATAATTATTAATTGACTCTTTCTTTTTGTCACGCTCTAGGCTCGCCAGTGGCGCTGAGTTCTTGCTGCAAGCCCACGATGATAGTGAAATGTCCATGTGGGTTTCCTCCCTGAAAACCCAAAGCGAATCGGCAGCTGTGGCGGCGAGCAGATCCCAGACTTTGCCGGCAACATCACAAAAGGACGAACCAAAGCGCAGATCGTTTTTTACTTTAAAGAAAAAGTAAATTGAAACATAAGAGCAGCTAATTAAAAACAAAAAGAAAAACAAACAAAAAAATATAAAAGAAAAAACAAAAAATTACATATATTTTTTTCATATATTTAATGCAAACTTATTTCATAAAGCAAAAAACAAAACTTGCAAGAGAAACAAGCAAACGCAAATAATTATTATGCTTATCAAATTTGCACGATAAATACTGCTATTATTGATTAAACGTATGTATCTTATTTATTTAAACAAATACAAAGTAATATAAATATAAAAACAACAAAAAACAAAACAATTGAGAAAAAACTCGTGTATGCATTTCAATGTATTCGATAAATAAACGAATTATTCCTCTAAAGTACAGACAATGCCAATTGATTTATGGGGTGGGAGCACAACGGGGCATTTTCTACCCTGATAACCTACAATTAAGGGGTTGCTGCTGATGTGGTTCGATGAGGTCATAATGGGTACACATGATTTTATGAAAGTGTTAGTGAGAGTTTTTTTTTATTTTTTATCATTATCTCTTTTAAACTTATTTTAGTTTAGTTTAGATTTGGTACCAAATAACACAGGAAATGGTATATAATTTATGTATATTTACTCAGCAATACATATTAATATGTATAGGCAAAATGCTGGTGCGATTTCCCCAAGGACAAGCTGGCTGTCAAATGTCAAATGTCACGCTGCATAATCCCCAGGCAGTAGCTGCAGCTCAGGCCAGCATAGTTATTATTAGCAAAGGGCAGTGCAAATTTGACCTGGTTTGCAGAAATGCTTAACGGCATTCGCAATTTGAAAATGTAAACAGACAGTCAGCGTTACCAGATGTTTCTTTCGATAAGCGGCAGAAATTGCACAAATGTCGGTGGGCGTGTAGAATGGCAGTCCCGCTTGGTAGTAAATATTTCATTTAAATTAGGGAATGTAGCTTAAAAACCTATATAAATAATTAAGTATGTAAAGCATTAATGTGTTCAAGTGCATAAAAACAGCGTAAGTGTCGTACTTTTTGATTTACACACATTAGAACACTGCGCGCAACGGCAGTTTAAAAATGTAAACAGATAGCCAGCGGTGCCAGATGTTTAGGCTCGATAAATCGAAAAATTGCACAGATATCGATGGGCGGTTGCATGCAAGCAGGTTGGCAGGTTGGCCTTGTGTGCAAGCAGAAGAACAACGGCGACTATTAATTGATTAAATATTCCAGTTAAACAAAGAATTGCAACTAAAATAGCTATTGAATCGATTAATAAGAATGTGAAAGACAAGTGTTAAAGCAAGTGCCAGATTAATTCATTGAATAACACATATAAGAACACTTTGCACAATGGCAACGAAAGGGAAAATGAAAATGAAAACTACGATTCAATTCTAAGCCAAAGTCACTAGTTGTGCGTGTGTGGGTGTGTGGGTGTGTGTGTGTGTCTGTGTGTGTGTGTGACGACATTGAGCCTGAGGCAGCAATAAATGCCCCTCACCATCCCGCCACCACCCACAACTGGCAGCTAGTAACCAAAACTCTTCTTCTTCCATTTAGCCCACAACAAAAAACAACTGAAAAAGCAGAGAGGAAAAAGTAAAAAAACAAACTGAGAACAAACAAAAGCAAAAAGAGTAACAAAGAGTAAAATGTGCCATGTTATTGCTTCTGGCTACGATAGCGCTGACGGCAGTTAAACATTTCAATTAGGCAATACGCAATCAAGGGCACATTCCTCACAACCAGCCATTCTTCAATCACTGCATCTTAGTATGTTCTATCGGTTGGGCAACGCTGGCCCAGCTGCGACTGCGACTGCAACCGTGAATGCGAGTGCAGCTGCAGCCACAGCTGGCGCTGGCGCTGGCAGCAGCGGAACGGAGGCACCAGCCGGCCATGTCTCCAGCGGTGGCTCCTCCTCCAGCGCTGTGACGCCCATCAGTGATCTCTATCTGCGTCCATTGCCCTATCTGGATGGCAAGTGGCTGCGCGCCGATCTCATTGCCTGCCTGCGCAACCCTTCAGAAGGCGCAGTTCTCTGGAATCATCTCATACAGGACTGTGAGCTGGTGTCCTCACCGACAGCGGCGCTGGTGAATGCACGCGGCGATCTCTCTTACCTGGGCGACGATGGCAAGCATTATTGTGGCGCCCAGGCGCTGCAATGCCCCTGCTGTCAGCCGGAGTACTGTAGTCCGCTGTCCGCCTGCAATTGCGATTACTGCCGTCCGCTCGACTCGGACATGGCCATACGCAAGCTAACCTCGGCCGCGGCACAGCAGGCGGCTGCGGGCCAGCAGCATGCCACAGAGCTGATCTTAAGCAGCTGGCTGTGGGGCCAGCCGCCCACACAGCTGGCCAAGCAGGATTGCCAGAAGACACTCATTGGCGAGCTGCATGAGCTGGCGCTGCGTGCCGCTGGCAATTGCCTCTCCGCGCAGCAGTTGCGCCAGCAACTCTTCGTCTACGAGCGTTATTTTGTGGCGCTGAAGCGCAGCCAGAAGCATGCGCTGCCCGCTGCACAGGAAGCGCCACAGGCAACCACACAGCAGCCAGAGGAAACGAGTGCGCCGCCGGAGCAGGCCAAGGACAATCCCAAGGATCAGCAACAGCGTCGTCAAATGGAGCTGGAATATGCAGCGCTGGGATTGGCACGCGTTGGCACACGCGCCGCGCTTAACTTCAGCTTTGCTTTTTTGCGGCGTGCCTGGCGATCTGGCGAGGACACGGAAATGTGCAGCGAACTGTTGAGCGAGGCACTCGAATCGTTGCAGGAGCTGCCGGAGGCGACGCTCTTTAATGCCGCCACAGATGTCTCGCCGCTTTGGTTGGAGGTCATGGAGCGCTCAATAAAGTTTCTGCGTCTTGTCGCTCTCGGCGATCCCATGGGTGGACGCTGTCTGGCCCCGATCACGGATCGCCATACGGCTCTCTGCCTGCTCCTCGAGCTGGGCGTTCAGAAGGGCACGCTGGCTGCAACGCTCGAGTGTGTGGTGCTGCTGCTACTGCTCTGGGAGAAGGACAACGATCATGGCATTGGCAATGGCGACAATCGGGACATGCCACGCAAAACAGGCGCTCCACTGCTGCGCATCCTGCAGCGCTATCAGCGCCTGGGCGCCGAGTCAACCGGCAGCAGCTGCTCCACGCCAGCCGGCGTCGAGCCCATGATCATGGCCAGCGCCACGGAAACATTTCTGCGCTTTCTCATGCTGCCCAAGAGCAGCGCCGCCATCGTGGATCTGCGTCGCGCGGCCGTTGTCATCATCTCGCATCTGGACCGTCTCGTCCAGCCGCATATGCCGCACCGATTGTCCAACTGCCTGCTGCGACCCCTGACCGCAAGGCCGACCACTTTACTCGAGCAGCAGCGCGTCTATGCCCTGGGCTGGCCGGCTTTATCCCAGGAGCAGCAGGGCTTCAACGTGGAGCCAGCGCTTAGCTGGGCCGCTCCAACGACTGAGCAGACGGCGCCGCCATCCCCAGCTCTTCTCAGCTGCAAATTTCAACTGAAGCAACTGGCCTGCAGCGAGGATGTGGTGCTGCTGCTCAGCCAGGAGGGCAAACTCTACAACTGGCACATTGCCAAGCCAGAGACGGAGCCGCAGCTGCTCGACTTTTCCGCAATTGCCGACGAGACATTCGTCTCCATTGCCTCCCACTGTGAGGGTCACCATTTCCTGGCCGTGGACAGCAACTGTGAGTCGATCTTCGTTTTAAATAAGAATTCATTCAGTTTCATTTCTTATTATTTAAAGATAATATAAAGGTCGAGCTTCCAAAACTGGAAAACAATCGGTGGCATTGATGATTTCTTGTTTTCAACTCAAGGCAATCAGATCAGATCAGTTCCAAATTCGACTTTTCAATCAATTGTACGATTGTCTGAAGGTCCTGCTCTAAAAAGTATGCTATACACTTTTCTATGGAATTTATTCGAAAGCGGAACTCGTCAATAAGTATCGTTAGTTTTAACCAGGGATCGCAAATAAGAGTTATGGGGATGAACAAAATTATGGCGACCAAAATGTATCCCATGTGAACGCAAAAAAAGCCCCTTTTTTTTAATGGGCTACCCAAAAATAGGATACATTTTCCGATTCTTAATTTGTTTTAAATAAATTACATTTGATACTTTTTTTGATCAACAAGAAAAAACAAAGAAAAAGAAATAGCAAAATAACTCTTATTTCAAACTGTTATTATACAAATTTATAGCAAAAATAATATAATTTTTATTTAAAACTTGAAAATAAAAATTGATTAACTAAGGTCATACTCATAGGTCATAGGTCATAATAAGGTCATAGTCTCAACACTTTCCATTGGTATGTCATAAAAACACTTAAAGGATCAATATTAAGGATCCCACAAACTTGCATCTTACACAGCTTGGTTTAAGAGTAATGGGAAAACAATTTTAGTTTTCAACTTTTAAAATAAAAATTGAAAAATGATATTTTTATAAATTTTTATAAAAACAAGTAAGAATGCTATAGTCGAGTATACCCGACTACGTAACTCCCTGTACCCAGGTCTAAAACATTTAATCACATCTACGTCCACTTGCACATACATACACACATACACAAAGACGCACACACACACTGTGCGGCAAAAGCGACAGCGCAAGCGAGGCAATTTAATTGGTGGCTGTGCTTCTTCTTCCCTCCTCTCGCTGCATCACTGAATCTTCTTTCGTGAATAACTTCCGTGTTTATTATCCGATCGACTTGAAATTTGGACAGTGTATTAAGAGAGACTAAAGTAATGTACGTGCCAAATCTTAAAGCTATATCTTGAAAATTGTTACTGTAAAACGGTTTTAATCGATTTGCGGGGGAACGGGGGAGATATCTGAAATATGAAACAAACTTGATCTGCGTATGGTATACAGGAACCTACATTTCAAATTTGGTGTTTCTAGCTCTTGTAGTTGCTGAGATCGACGCGTTCATACAGACAGACAGACAGACGGACATGGCCAAATCGAAATCTCTTTTGATACTGATCAAGAATATATACACTTTATAGGGTCGGAGATGTCTCCTTCTGTCTGTTACATACATTTGCACAGATGTAATACCCCCTTTTACCCATTTTATGGGTACAGGGAGTAAAAAGTTTGGAATGAGATTTATTTTGCAATTTTTATGTAAAAATTTAAATTTTATTATTATTTCATAATTTTTATTTTTTTGGGATAAAAAATAAAAGTATTTTCCAAACATTTAAATGAAAATGAAAAAAATCATAATAATTTATCTGGTTTGAACTGATACTATCAAAATTGTATAATCAATCCTACATCTAGACCCAGAAAATAGAATTGGCAAAATCATGTCTAGAGAGTAAAAGAAAAAGATTTAGGATAATTCACTTAAGCTGAAATGGTATTGTATCAAGATTAAGAGACCTACACTAAGAAGCTACACAGTAATCCTGATACAGTAAGAAACTACACAGTAATTCTGATGATAAAGCAAATCCTTCTCCTGCTCTCTTCCTTCCACAGGCAACGCCTACTCGTGGGGCCTGGGCGATGGTCGGCGGCTGGGACACGGCGACTGTCATACACGCGAGGTGCCCACCAAGATTGAGGCATTGATACGACGCGTGAAGTCTGTCCACTGTGGCTGCTCCTACAGCGCGGCAATCACCTGCCGGGGCAGCCTGTATACGTGGGGACGTGGCACTTATGGCCGCTTGGGGCATGGCAACTCGGATGATCAAAACCTGCCAACGATGGTGATGGCTCTCAAGGATCATCAGGTTGTCGATGTGGCGCTGGGCAGCGGTGACGCCCATATGCTCTGCCTGACATCCGAGGGACAGGTGTATGCCTGGGGCGATGGCGACTATGGCAAGCTGGGGAATGCCAGCTGCAACAGTAATCTGAAGCCGCTGCTCATTGACTGTCTGCCGCGCGTGCAGCGTGTCTTTGCCGGTTCCCAATTCTCGCTGGCCCTTACCAGCGAGGGACAACTGTACAGCTGGGGCAAGGCCTCGTGTCTGGGCCATCAGATGATCGAGCGTAACGTTCAGGGCTGCAGTGTGCCCAGAGTTATAACCAGTCTGCAGGTGAGTCTCCCTTCTGTTCACACTATATCTCATATATTAATTTATATTCTGTTCCCATTTGTTTGCAGCATAAGCGCATTGTGGACGTGGCCGTCGGCGTGGCCCATTGTCTAGCATTGAGCAGCAGTGGCGAAATCTTCGGCTGGGGCCGCAACGATAACCAGCAAATCTGTCCCGCCTCCGTGTGCAGTGAGCCGCTGTTGCGTCAGCCCATACTGGTGGCTCTACCGACGCTGCCCGCCAGCGGCATGGCCTGCACAGCCGGCCAGAGCCTAATCTGGACACAGAGCACGCGTCAAGGTGTGCCACTGCGTGCGCCATTTGTCATTGATCTGGGCGAGCCCACGTTTCGGCTGCTGGACCAGCTGCTGGGCATGTGCTGCGCCAGCGCCGCACAGGACATTCGCCACACGCCCAACCAGGAGTCCGAGTGCATTGCGGTCGCCTGTCTGAATCTCGTGCGCCTGCAGCTGCTCGCGCTTATTGCCAACGGCGTGGAGCCACGTAATGTGGGCCTGGCCAGCGGCGGCAGGCTCCTCAACAGCCTCAAGACGCGCATCCTCAGCCTGGCCGGGGGCAGTCAAGTGCTACGCACTATCCAAATTGCTGCACAGCAGGCACTTCAGGTAATTATATATTTATAAATATTATACTATCTGGTATTGCCCGGGCTAGTTCGATTGTATTCAACCTTGACCCACATTTTTTTCCTGTGATGTATTTGCTAACTTAAAGCTACCCCACAGCACAATATCCTTTACAAGGGTATGCAATAATATTGGTCAAGAAATATAACACAAAAGCCGTAAATTACTGTTGAGTTTTATTTTGAGCGAAAAAATAAAAATCATTATTCATTGTTTTTGAGTTTAATTTATTTTTGATCAAAAATAATGATTATGGTCTGAGTTGTTTTAAATTACTCAAAACTAATGATTATCGTTGAAGAAAACGTAAGGAATTGAAATATAATCATTACCATGTAACTTTTATAATATAACATAGTGATTACGGTCCCTGAAAACTAGTCTTTATGCATTTTTAAACTGAGCCACACATTTCAATATAGAAATCTGGATATACTTTGGAAAGTATATAGTCCTATACCTAACATTTTACTGATATCAACTGAAAATCGTTTTTGTAGCATGAATTTGTCCTGTTTAAGGATATCAGATATGTTATTCATATCAATAGTTGATAGTTCTGCTTCTAACAAGTTTTCCTGATACCAAATATGCCAGAATCGGTTCACAAACAAGGAAGGTGTTCATGTTTTCCTAACTCCCTGAATGAGATAGCCTTTCAGAAAGTTTTTGAATACTATATGATATAGTACTCACTTTTTGACCAAATCTGATCAGCTTTTATTATGTTTAATAATAAGACTTTGGTTAGGTGACTTTAACTGCAATATCTTGAAAAATAACAAAGCTTATCATATAACTCAATTTTCTACCAATCATTCCTATGGTAAACCGATTTTAATCAAATTTGGTCAGCCTTTTATATACTATACTATCATCTTATTAAATACTTGTGTGCTTGCTTTGCAGGATGGCTGGAGTGTCCTGTTGCCGACGGCAGCGGAACGAGCGCAGACGCTAACGGGACTGCTGCCCTCGGAGCCGGGGCAGGCGTGCTCGTCGGGACATCGCTTCATGACAGACCTGCTGGTGAGCTCACTGATGGCCGAGGGAGGGCTGGAGTCGGCGCTGCAGCATGCGATACGGCTGGAGAGCAGCAACTGCTCAACGGACTGCAACGATGGGGCGCATCTGCCGCTGCTGCAGCTGATCACGCGGCTGCTTGGCAACAATGCCTCGCTTACGCAGAGCCGACTCTCGCTGACGCTGCTGGCCAAGCAGCAGCAGCTGCAGCAGCAGCATGCCGAGGAGGATCAACAACATTCGCCGAGCACCAGTCCCAGTCTTTGCTTGCTGCATCGCTTTCAGCGTCTGCTGTTGGCGCACATACACCAGGCGAGCGCCGAGGAGGATACGACCGGAGCGGAGGCGCTGCTAGCCCAATATCTGCACACTCTGATACCCGCCTGCGTGGGTACACTGCAGCAGGCGCTGGAGCTGGCACTGCAGTTTCGGGAGCAAAGCGAGGGTCCTGCACACGGCGCACATCCGCTGGCCGCGGCCTTGAGTCGCGTCCTGCAGACGGACATCTCGGATGCGCTGTTGCACGAGCTGCTGGTGGGTCTGGTGCTGCTCAAGCGCGATCGGCCCCAGTGTTTGGCCAGTCTGCGCTGGGCGCGCCTCTGCCTGCCGCTGCTGCGCATTCTGGACCGGCTCAATCGGTCCCTGGGCGAGGGCGAACTGCGCGATGGCGACGACATGGGCTGGCCGGGCATCATCTGCCGCGGCGGCCCCAAAGGCACTGCACCGCCGCCAACCGCCGATCCCGAGACGCACTACGTGCGCCGTGCCGATCTCGATAACCTGCTGCTCGATGGCAGCCGCTGCATCATTCTCTCCGGCTACGTCTGCGATATCACAGGCTACGTGTAAGTGTGCCAGCCCAAAGAGAATCCAACTGACACAGCTGCTAATATTGTTCCATTGTTCCACAGCTGTGAATCGGAGAACCTGCGTGCCTTGCTCGAGCTGGGCATGGGAAAGGATCTAAGCGGTGAACTGAGCGCCCAGCCGCATCGCAGTGCCATGGAGCAGCTATTGCAGCACCACAAAGTGGGCAAATACCTGGCTACCCAGGGAGCCAATGACGAGAAGGTAAGTCCAAGACCTCTAAATCTGAACCTGACTGTCTTAATTTAGTAGTCAGCTAAGTTTTTGGCAAAACTAATAGATATAATAGATAAGCTTATAATTTTAAAAAATTAGACCTCATCTTGAGAAAATCATGGATAAAATAATTTTCCGAAATTAAATTTCATAAAGGTCGCACAAGTTTTATCCTAGGAAACAACAAAGATATAAACCCTTGCAGAAATGTTTTTTATACAAAAACTCAACTTTCGTCCGATCGTTCGTATGGCAGCTTTATAATAATGTGTTCCAATTTTGATTAAATTATAGGAAACTGTGTAAAGTATAATACAATTTTCAGTTGCTGAGTTTGGATGTAATATTTGTATACACAAAAAAGTTTTTCGTACAAAAACGCATTTTTCATCCGATGGTTCCTATGGGAGCTATAAGATATAGTACTTCAATTTCTAACAAATTTAGTCTGGCTGTACAAAACATAACGAAACTTTGTTTTGGAAACTTTAATTAAGATATCTTTATAAACAAAAAAGTGTTCAGTACTAAAACTTCATTTTCGTCCGATCGTTCCTATGACAGCTATATGTTATATTGGTCTGATTTTGATCAAATTTGGTAAGTTTGTATAAACTACATACAAACTCTGATTTCGTGAGTTTGGTCAGGATACCTTCAGAAACATACAAGTTTTTATAGAAAAACAAAATTTTCGCCCGATCCTTCCTAGTAGAGGTAGAGGTAGTTAGGAAATTGGGTTGTACTGCCATCAATTGTGGAGAATCGCAGAGAGGCGCACAGCATTAGATCTCATTAGCATATTTCTTCTTTCTTGTTACAATCAAAGCCAGTGTTTAATCAAGGATCTGTTTTATTTGCAGGGTGGAGCGCAGGGAACGACGCGCTTAACGCATTTCAGCTCGGAGTGCGCGCTGGCGCAGCTGCTGGGCTTGGTGGCCAACCTGATGTGCAGCGGTCCCAGCCTGCAGCCGGCGGAGCTGCAGTGTCGCCAGCTGGACAAGTCAACGTTGCTGAGCGGCGGGCTGCTGCTGCTGCAGCCAAACAATCCGTTTGACGAGGAGAAGGGCGAGGCGCGCAGCAGTCATAGCACAGCGGGCAATACGCCAACCGAGGCACCGCTGCCAGTGCTGCTAACAGTGCGTAGAGGCGGAGGTGGCGGAGCCGTGGAGCAGCTGCAGAATCGCATTGATAGCTTCATTGGATCGCTGGCGGAGGCGCGCCTGAGCGAGCCACTGGTGGGAGCCTGGCTGGCGGCCACGGAGCGCTACTGCAAGGCGCACAATCTAATGTGGCATCAGGAGTTTGCCACCGAGCATCCCGTGCAGGAGCTGGAGCGTCTGCTCAGCGCCGTACTTTTGCGCCATCAATGCCTGGGCGGGTTGGTGCTTAATGCTTTGGAGGCGGAACAGCAGTCAACGCTGCCCAAGCAGCTGGGCGAGATCATACGGCAAGTGCATCAGGCTAAATGGTCTGTGGTCCGCACCAGGCAGCAGCTCAATCGCAGCTACAAGGAGGTCTGTGCGCCCATTCTGGAGCGTTTGCGTTTCCTGCTGTACGAAGTGCGTCCCGCAATAAGTCCACAGCAACGTGGCCTGCGCCGACTGCCCATACTGCAAAGGTTACCCCGCTTCCGGCTGCTCGTGCGTCGTCTGCTTCAGGACCAGCGCGCGGCCAAGCAGCAGCCGGTCGCCAAGCCAGAGGATCTTCTCAATGCCAGCATACAGCAGCAGCAGCAGCAACAACAGCAACAGCAGCAGCAGCAACAACAGACGACCATCTTTGAGCAGCAGGAGGAGCAGGAGAAGAAGCCCAAGGAGCAGAAGCAGCTGGACGAGGAGGAGTCTCTGATTCGTCGCCTCAATGAGCGCCAACTGAACGGTGATGTCGAATTGGACGCAACGCTGATGCAGGACATTGTGGACTTTGCGTTGCAGGACAGCTGCGATGTGGAGACGGTGCGACGTGCCATGTATTGCCAGATGCAGCGCTTCCAGATGCGCCTTGCCGGCCTGCAGCTGGTGCAGCAGCTGCTCGAGCTGCAGGGTCTGCTGGATGCTACACAGTACAGCCTGCTGAACGGCTATCTGGGCTTGCATTTAAAGGCAGCGGCCAGCGGCGTTTCGCCGCAGCATGTGCTCGGCCAGCTGAACATGGTGAGCGCGTACCAGAAGGCGCGTCTCCTGCTGGCCCAGGCGGGCGTCCTGGATTGGGCGGTGCGCGAGCTGCGTCGCTTGGTTAACCAGGAGCAGCAGGGTGCTCCGCGCGGCAAGGACAGCTGCAATCTGAGCACCTATGTGCTGCTCAAGCGTTTGCCGCGTGCCCGTTTTCTCATCAGCGTGTTTGGCCTGCTCGCCAAGGAGCTGGGCGCCAATGAGCTCGGTCTGCTGATCAACTCCGGCCTGCTGGGCACTGTACTTGGCCTGCTGGCACAGACGGGAGGCGACGGCAACTCCAAAAGGACGAACTGTGAGCTGAGCGTGCTCTACGAGGACAGCGTACTGAAGCAGAAGTGCAGCAAGGCGCAGCTTAGCGGACCCGATCTGGCCAAACTCATGAAGATTGGTACGCGCATTGTGCGTGGCACTGACTGGAAATGGGGCGACCAGGATGGCAATCCGCCTGGCGAGGGACGCATCATCAGCGAGGTCGGCGAGGATGGGTGAGTAGCTAAACAATAGAATTGGGAAGCATCGGTTATGGTTATGAGTTCGACTTCTAAAGCGTTCCAATCACTTAAATCTTGCATGAAAAAAATGGCTTGCCTCGTTTGACAACACTCATATCCAATCTCATTGCCAATTTTTCATAGTTTTCTACACTCCATTAACAATTCGATAATAGTTAAAATTTCTAGAACTCAGAATATACGCAAAATGCAACTGTTTATCACACATAGCAGAAATAATTCCACCATATAAATACTATAAGAAAAGGCGTCTCATCCACTAAACTCAACTGCAAAACACAAAAACCTCACTGATTACCATCCTTAAATTCCTACTAGTTTTTTCAATTTCTGAGCTGGAAAAATCGGAAAGCCAAAGGGACTAATTGTTAGACTTAGTTTACTTAACTGAATCATTCAATCAGTAGGAACAATTTCGCAGAGGCTTCCTTCCTTTGAATGATTTGTAATAATTGGGCCTGTTCCGAATTCCGCACATTTTTTTTACGTTTTACGAATTACTGTTGCGAATTCCATTCGGAATGCTTACGAAACCGAGCTTCAATTGGCAATTATTCATCGGTAATTCACGAAGAAGAACTATAACTAATTTTGTGCATTAAAAGTGAAATTAAACATTGATAAACAAAACATAGGATAAATTGAGAACAATTTCGATTTCGTTTTCGTTTTTATGGTAAACGCTAAAGACAGTTTATTAAATTAATAATATATATCTTAATTGACTTTAATGATATGAAAAATGAGCTAATTCGTTTCTAAATATGATGAAGTAGATTAGAAAATTGTGTTTATGAATATTTTATCTTATTTTCCTAAGTAAACTGGCAATTACTTTTAATTCCGACGAAAAAAAGCAATTCTTTTGAAAACGTACAAGTTAGAACAACTATTCCGTTTCCCGAAAATTCGAGGGGAATCAGAATTAGGAACAGGTTTGAATATATTTCTACTCATAAACATTAGGGTTCCCGGATAATATAATCGTATTTAATGATGTTTCTCATCCTTATGCTTCTCTTTGACAGCTGGGTTCGCGTCGAGTGGTATACGGGCGCCACCAACTCGTACCGAATGGGCAAGGAGGGACAGTACGATTTGCAGTTGGCGGACAGCGCTCTGAATGTCGCCTCGCCCACGGAACCAGAGCGGGAGGAGCTGACCAGCACCTCTGAGCCGCCGCCCAGCAGTGAATCTCATCCCTCAAAGCTGCTGCGACACTGTGCCGCCAAGCTGCTCCAAATCCTGGCCGTTGGCTGTGGCCTCCACGGTGCCCAGCTGGACAGGCATGCGCTACGTGGCGTCACCAGCATGTTCCGTGCTATGCTGGACCCAAAGCCCGCACTGGCCAATGTTGTCCACTGTCTGGGCTGGTTGAATCTCGGCTTCATACGCGCCATTGCAGGTAAGCCCGTAAACCAAACATTTAAGTACGCATATTAATCGGGACAGAAACTAATTACATACTAAAAATTTCATAAAGAATTGTTTTAAAAACAACAATTCAACTGAACATTGATAAACACCATAAATAATAAATTTAAAAATATTTGTGCCTATTGTCGAAACAATAGCGTACTTTTTGTATCATTTTGTTACCAGACTGATCTGGATCTTCAGATCTTAACTGAGTAGATTTCTTTATTTAATTTTAATTGTAAAGCCTAGTTTTGTTGTGCGTTCAATTAATTTTTAAACTATCACGATCTTTACGGCAGGACTTCCTTTCTATATTCTCAATTCACTCGTCGCATGATTTTGCGAACTGAATTCACTTTTCTATGATCTAGTATTGAATTTACTTGCGATTGAGATATGATTCAACTAAAGTTAAGTGATTTCACCTTCGCTAAAGTGAAAACCAGAACAGGTCTGCATGACTTACATATTTCTGTGAAATTGATTCAATTATTATTTATTTACGATTTGATCGTAAATACGTAATTAATTTATTAAAACAAATTTTCTTTTGGCTTTCAGGTGACTGTCCACGTCTATGTCTCGAACTAAGTGCTCCCAATTGGCTGTCACACTATTTTGCGCTGTTGGAGCACCCTGCGGGCAGTGAGCGGGGTGTTTATCGCCAGCTGCACTGTCTGCGCCTGCTGCAGTGCATCCTGTCGTCCTGGGGCGCCGAGGAGGAGCCACGCATGGCGGCGCTGGTGCGTCAACTCTTTGCCACAGTGGGCCGCATAGCGCTCCACTGCCCCGGAGATGCCACACTGCAGACGCAGGAGGGGGGTAAGGCACGTGTGCTGCTGACCGCATCGCACTCGGGCAGCGTGGCCGAGGAAATGGTGGGTCTGCTGCGTCGTCTGCACACGCTGCCCCACTGGAATGCGGTGATCAACTCGTTTCTGGCCCAAAAGCTCTGCGTGGCCGCTGAACTGTTGCAGGGCGAGTCGCAGCTGCCGCTCTTGCCACAATCCCCGCTGGACACGGAGCACAGTTTTGTGCTAGGCGTGCTCAGCGCCATGGGTGGCTACGATCTCAGGCCGCGTGTTGGACTCCATTGCTTTCACGAGGGCAGCCCCATGATCATTGCCAGTTTTACGAACAAAGGACGCTGCCTGTTGGCCCACAGCTGCCCCACAGCTGCCGGTGCCAACAGCACCAACAGCAGTGCCACAGCTGGCACGGTCAATGGACTGGTGAAGGTGCCGCTGAGCACGCTGCTGCCCCACCTGGATCACAGCGTATTCAGCCTGAGCAGACTGCCAATGAACGAGATGCTGCTTAACGCTTGGACCGTGCTCCTCTATGGCGCTGCCAATGCCAACTGCGCCTGGGAACTGCTCAACTCCAGCGAGGGACGCCAGGATGTGCGACTACTGCGCAGCCAACAGCTCCAGCTGGCGGTTTTGCACACCAACGGTGTCCTTTACAGGCACCAGGCGGCACTCCGCAAGATACTTAAACAGCGCGCGCCCGCCGGCGGCTACAATAGCATTGAGGGCACCGAAGAGGCGGAAGCGGATGCGGACGCCGACGCCGATGCCGATGCCGACGCCGACGCGGAGCCGGAGCTTGAAGTGGAAGCGGATCCAGAGCTGGAGATAGAGGGGGAGTCAGAGCCGAAACTACAAACGGAACAATTAGAGCTGCAATCACACAACAACAACATCACTAACAGGTATGTTACTTGCCCTGCTTACTCCAGGACTTTCAAAAGCAGCTCCATTGTATTGTTCTTTTTAGTTATAGGGAATATACATATGTATATATTTGAGACGGTAGCATTATGAGTTTGTAGCTAAACGTACGGAAAACAAAAATGTTGCATATCAAGGTATTGCACTCTTTATCCACCCGTTGGGGGTGGATTTTTCAAAAACGTTAGCATACGAGTCGAGTTATGAAGAGCTTTAAAATTAATTTCGAAGCTGAGTTTTCGTCCATACAATTTTAGACTTCCTATTTTTCATAGAGGGATTTTCCGGAATCTGCAAAACATGTTTTTATAATTTAATTTCTATAGATCTCTAAAAATGAATTTGCAGCTATAATTATTTGGCAACATTTTTAATTAGCTTAATTATTTGCTAAAATTATTAATGTACTCTTCAAAATCATCCCAATTTACTAAAGGTTGAACTAAAGGCTCAGCAATTGCAGCAGTTTTATCATACTTTAGTTTGCCTTATGGGTATATATCTTAAGTACGCCCAGACAAAACTTTCTATGTCATTTCAAATCTCATTAGCCCCTTTCAATTCCGAATAATCCGAATACAAACGGCAAAGGGAACCGATCGGATTGATTTCACTTACTCAGTTCTTTATTGTTAAGTTGGCAGCGCTTGCTTCCTTGCCAGCGTTGCCAGCTGTTGCTAATTGCACTAATGACGTCACAACATTCACATGCTATTAATCCTGTGCATTGTTTCCTTGCAGCCATTACAACCTGAACAACGACAGCAGCAGCAGCAGCAGCGCAAGCAGCCAGGGAGCCGCAGTGGAGTCGCCGGAGCAGCTGCTCATCCAGTGTCTGCTGCAGCGGGCGACACAACCGTCGCCGGTGAAGGCCTGTTACAGCTATACGGATCTGGCGACGGCGGCGCTGAACTGCGTCCAGTCGCTGGCCAACCAGGCGCATCAGCAGCTCAATGCGGAGGATCAGCAGCAGCTGCCGGCAATTGTGGCCAGCCCGGCGCAGCCGACCATGGTGCATGGCACGCCCATTTACAATGTGCTCAAGCAGCAGCTGCCGGAGAAGCTGGAGATGCCAGCGATGCCAGCAGCGCTGCCCGTGGCTGCCACCGATGCTCAGCTAATTGGACAGATTATGGAGATGGGCTTCTTGCGGTGCACCGTGGAGCTGGCACTGAAGCAGCTCTCACTGCAGGCGGAGGCGATGCCGACGCCCGAGCAGATTGTCCAGTGGATACTGGAGCATCCGGATGTGTGCGCCAATACCATCGAAGAGGAGGCAGCGCCGCCGCACGGCACCGGCTGCAGTTCCAGTTCGAGCAGCTCCAGCAGCAGCAGCAGCACCTCCTCCGACACAGTGGAGGATCAGGATCAGAGCCAGGATCCGGAGCAGGGTCAGGCAGCGGTGCAGCTGTTGAAATATGAGACGCGCAAGGATTTCCAAACGGCGGATCACTATGCACTCTATGTGCGCGGCCTGGTTCGGCCCGGGATGCTGGTGCGCTGCTGTCGCGACTTCGAGGAGATCAAGCAGGGCGACATGGGCAACGTGCTGATCGTGGACACCGAGGGACTGCACGATCTCAACGTGCAGGTCGACTGGCGCAATTTTGGCAGCACCTATTGGGTTTGCTTTGTGCACATTGAGCTGGTGGATGCGACAATGGCGCCAGGCACAGTGCTGCAGCCACGCCCAGCGACCGCCTTGGCGGTGGGCGCACGCGTTCGTCTTAGAGGATTGGGAGCATCGGGAGCGGGTGCAGCTGCAGCTGCAGCCAAATGTGGACAGTTGCTGCGACTGGGCGGTGCAAGGACTCAGCTGGATTGTGGACATGTGACGGCGATCAGAGGCAAGCAGCTAACGGTGGAGTTTGCGGAGCAGCCCAACTGGCAGGGTCACATCAATGAGGTGGAGCCGGTGGTTGCCCAGCAGGCGTTGCCTGTACAAGCTGTAGCTGGTGGCGCTCCGCCACCCCCACCGCCAGCCAATGTGGAGCTGATTGAGGATTGGTCACGCTGCATACGATCGCTGAGCGTGAGCTCGAATGAGGCCGCCGCCAAGTATCTGCTCGATGGCAGCCCTCTGGCCTGGCAGAGCTGCTCCACCGGCGTGCCTTGCCGCCATTGGATACGCCTGGAGCTGCATGATCGCGTCCTGGTGCACAGCCTGACACTGCGCGTCAGTCCCGAGGATCATTCGCATATGCCCTCGCTGGTGGAGGTGCGTGTGGGCGAGTGCGTGGACAGTTTGAAGGAGTACACCTGGATACCCGTCGGCACTGGCGCCAGTCGCGTCCAGCTGATGCAGCAAGTGCCCAACTACTATCCCTGGATCGAGATTGTGATCAAGCAGTGCCAGAACAATGGAATTCAGTGCAAGGTGCACGGCGTGAGCATCATTGGGCGTCGCCAGCAGCCGGATATACAGCACATGCTGGCCAATGCACAGTTTCTGGCCACGGAGTATGGCGTCGCAACGGGCGGAGGAGCAATGGCTGGAGCAGCCGGGCCAGCAGGAGCAGCGGGCGAGGCGGAGGGCGCCGCTGCCATTGAATCTGCAACGGGCGGAGCTGAGCAGGAGCTGCCCTGCACTGTGATGGTTTGGGGCCTAAACGACAAGGAGCAGCTGGGTGGTCTCAAGGGCTCCAAGGTGAAGGTGCCCAGCTTCTCGCAGACGATCAGCCGGCTGCGTCCCATACACATAGCCGGAGGCTCCAAGTCGCTGTTCGTGGTCAGCCAGGATGGCAAGGTCTATGCCTGCGGCGAGGGCACCAATGGCCGGCTCGGGCTGGGCGTCACCCACAACGTGCCCCTGCCCCATCAGCTGCCAGTGTTGCATCAGTATGTGGTAAAGAAGGTCGCCGTCCATTCTGGCGGCAAGCATGCTCTGGCCCTGACCCTGGATGGCAAGGTCTTCAGTTGGGGCGAGGGCGAGGATGGCAAGCTGGGACACGGCAATAGGACAACGCTGGACAAGCCGCGTCTGATTGAAACGCTGCGCGCCAAGAAGATACGAGACATTGCCTGCGGCTCCTCCCACTCGGCGGCCATTAGCAGCCAGGGCGAGCTCTACACCTGGGGATTGGGTGAATACGGACGGCTGGGACACGGCGACAATGCCACACAGCTGAAGCCGAAGCTGGTGTTGGCTCTGACTGGACACCGGGTAATTCAGGTGGCCTGCGGCAGTCGGGATGCCCAAACGTTGGCGCTCACCGAGGATGGGGCCGTCTACAGCTGGGGCGATGGTGATTTTGGCAAGCTGGGACGCGGCGGCAGCGAGGGCTCCTCGACGCCCCACGAGATTGGCCGCCTCTCCGGCATTGGCGTGCTGCAAATCGAGTGTGGAGCACAATTTAGCTTGGCGCTGACGCGCGCCGGCGAGGTCTGGACCTGGGGCAAGGGCGACTACTACCGGCTGGGCCATGGTGGGGATCAGCACGTGCGCAAGCCGCAGCCGATAGCCGGGCTGCGGGGCAAGCGGGTCATCCATGTCGCCGTTGGAGCACTGCACTGTCTGGCCGTCACGGATGCGGGCCAGGTCTACGCCTGGGGCGACAACGATCATGGCCAGCAGGGCAGCGGGAATACGTTTGTGAACATGAAGCCAGCCCTGGTCATTGGGCTGGATGCGGTGTTTGTGAATCGCGTTGCCTGCGGCAGCTCCCACTCGATGGCCTGGGGTCTGCCCAATGCGACGCTCGACGAGGAGAAGCGCGGACCCGTGCCCTTTGGCAGCACACGGGATCCCCTCGGCGGCAGCAGCCTGGGCATCTACGAGGCGGAGACGCCCCACAGCGGCGCACAAGATGCCAATGGCCCCAAGGCGGATGCCAAGGCGGGCACATCAGCAGCCGGCGGCGGCAGCCTGGCCAGTCTCAGCGAGAGTTTGGCATTGGAGACGCCCGCCGCGCGTCAGGCGGCCCTGGGTCATGTGCTGCGTGCCATGGGCATACTCCAGGCCAGGCAGCTGATTGTGGCCGCTTTGACCAGCCACAGCAAGGTCAACTACAAGGAGACACGCCAAATGGGCGCCCACATGGAGCTGGAGGAGCAGCTGAACAACGCATCCGGCGGCGGTGCAGGCGGCAGCGCTGGCGGCGGTGGCAACGGCGGCATTGCAACAACAACTGCGGCCATTTCCCAAGGCGGCGGCGAGGCGCCAGCGGATGCAAGCGATGCAGCGGGCTTGCTGCTGCAGCAGGATCAGCAGCTGACGACGCCGGAGGAGACAGCTGCCCAGCTGCTGATCTCAAGCCAGGGACAGCCAGCGCCCGCAGGACCCTTGAGCGCCTTCCAGAGCCTGACCGGCTCGTTGTCCATGTCGGGAATGTCGGCAGGCTCGCATTCGCGGATGTCCGCCAGCGCCATGTCCGTAATGGCTGCCACCATGACGCAGCAGGAGGAGATGCTGGCGCAGTTCAGTCACAACCATGGCCTGGATGATTTTGGCCAGCTGCTGCAGGAGCCGGAGGCCAAGTCCCTGGTCGAGCTGCTCAAGCTGGCCGTCTGCGGCAGGTGTGGACCGCCCAGCACCGCCCAGACGATTGCCGAGACGCTCATATCGCTGGGGCACAGTCCGGGCATTGGGGCAATGCTGCTGGAGACCTGCATTACGGAACTGGAGGATCTGTGCACGTCCAGGCACTGCCTGGGTAAGCTGCCCAAGCCCATCATGCAGGAGAGCAGTCATCCCTATGTGGACAACATGAACATCTCTGGCACGGTGCGCATACCCGGCGCCGAGATGCTGCGCCTCGAATTCGATAGCCAGTGCAGCACGGAGAAGCGCAACGATCCGTTGGTTATCATGGACGCCGCAGGCCGCATGCTGGCCATGCGCTCCGGCCGTGAGTTTGCCCACTGGGCGCCCGAGATCCGTGTGCCTGGGGACGAACTGCGCTGGAAGTTCTGCTCGGATAGCTCCGTCAATGGCTGGGGCTGGCGTTTCTTGGTGCACGCCATTATGCCAGCGGCGACGCTCGGCGAGAGCGGCTCCGATCGGGCGGTGCTGTCACAGCCATCGATGGCGCTGGTTATGGCCCTGCTGGATGCACGCCTCGCGCCCCGCGAGCCCCAGGTGCTGCTCCGTTTGGCCGCAGCGTTGGCTGCGTGCGCCCAGCTGGGCGCCCTCAGCACCGCCCAGCGCATTTGGGCGCTGCGGAAGCTGCATGCGGTGCTGCTGCTGGAGCAGGCGCCCAGGCCAGAGGATCCCGCATTGGCTGCCATACTGCAGCCGCTCATACCGGAGCTGCTGCGTCAATATGAGTACGAGGAGCCGCAGGTGCGTGGCGGCATACACCTGATGCATTCGGATTACTTCAAGACTCTCGCCGCGCTCGCCTGCGACATGCAGCTGGACGCAGCGCTGCCCACGGGCAGCGGCAGCAGCTGCAGCTCCGCCGCTGGGGATGTCCACAAGTGGGCCTGGTTCAAGCGCTACTGCATTGCGGTGCGCGTCGCCCAATCCCTGATCAAGCGCACCGAGCTGCCGCGTCAGTTTTGCCTGGAGGTGCGCAAGAAGTTTGCCGAGATGCTGCCGGCAGCGGCGACACCTGCAACAGGAGCCGGAGCCGGCTGTCAGTCCCCCGGCGCCTCGCTGCTCAACTCGACCACATCGCTCAGCTCCAGCACGGCCAGCAATGCGTCCAATGTGGAACAACAGCAACAACAACAGCAGCAGCTGCTGCTGGAGAAGCTGGAGCTGCCGCTGGAGCAGCCGCATCCGCATCAGCCGCTGCAGCTGCTGCTCCACGAGAATCATCAGCTATTCCAGGCACCGCACGATGCCCAGCTGCTGCAGTGGCTCAATCGCCGGCCCGACGACTGGGCACTGAGCTGGGGCGGCGCCAGCACCATCTATGGCTGGGGCCACAATCATCGCGGCCAGCTGGGCGGCCTGGATGGCAGCCGGATCAAAACGCCAACGCCCTGCGAGGCGCTCAGCCTGCTCCGACCCGTCCAGCTGGCGGGCGGCGAACAATCCCTGTTTGCTGTCACACCCGATGGCAAACTGTTTGCCACTGGCTACGGCTCCGGCGGACGTCTGGGCGTCGGCGGCAGCGACTCCTGGGCCATACCCACGCTCCTCGGCTCGCTCCAGCACGTGTTCGTCAAGAAGGTGGCGGTCAACTCCGGTGGCAAGCATTGCTTGGCCCTGACAGCCGATGGCGAGGTCTATGCCTGGGGCGAGGGCGAGGACGGCAAGCTGGGGCATGGCAATCGGATGAGCTACGATCGGCCCAAGTTGCTGGAGCATCTCGATGGGATGAACGTGGCGGACATTGCGTGTGGCAGCGCCCACTCGGCGGCGATCACCGCCAATGGACATGTGCTCACCTGGGGCAAGGGACGCTATGGCCGGCTGGGACACGGCGACTCGGAGGATCAGCTGCGGCCGAAGCTGGTGGAGGCGCTGCTTGGCTATCGGGCCATAGACATTGCCTGCGGCTCTGGGGACGCACAGACGCTATGCATTACTGATGACGACAACGTTTGGAGCTGGGGCGATGGCGACTATGGCAAGCTGGGACGCGGCGGCAGCGATGGCTGCAAGCTGCCCTACAAGATCGAGAGTCTCGCCGGCCTGGGTGTCGTCAAGGTGGAGTGCGGCTCACAGTTTTCGGTGGCGCTGACCAAGTCCGGTGCCGTTTATACCTGGGGCAAGGGGGACTTTCATCGTTTGGGCCATGGCTCCGTGGATCATGTGCGGCGGCCGAAGAAGGTGGCCGCGCTGCAGGGCAAGAAGATAATATCGATTGCCACTGGCTCGCTGCACTGCGTCGCCTGCAGCGATGCCGGCGAGGTCTACACCTGGGGCGACAACGATGAGGGCCAGCTGGGCGATGGCACCGTTACGGCCATACAGCGTCCACGGCTGGTGGCCGCCCTCCAGGGCAAGCACATTGTGAAGGTCACCTGCGGCTCGGCGCACACCTTGGCGCTATCCACATCCCAGCTGAGCGAACGTTTGCGGCCGCTGCCTAATCCGCCATTGGAGTACGATCTGGTGCGTGATCTGGCGCCAGAGGCGCTACACGCTCGCCTCATCCTGCTGCATCATTTCTCGGAGCTGCTCTGCCCCTGCCTGGCCATGCTGCCCATTGCCGGCGACCTGAGCCTGGGCGCGCTCAAGGATGTGCTCGTCTACAACATCAAGGAGGCCGCCTTCCGCAAGGTCATCCAGACGACTATGGTGCGGGACAAGCAGCATGGCCCTGTCATTGAACTCAATCGCATCCAGGTGAAGCGCTCCCGCAGCCGCTGCAATGGACTCGCTGGCATCGACGGCATGAAGAGCGTCTTTGGCCAAATGGTACAGAAGCTGCCTCTGCTCACCCAGGAGGCGCTCGCCCTGCCCCATCGCGTCTGGAAGGTCAAGTTCGTTGGCGAGAGCGTCGACGATTGCGGCGGCGGCTACAGTGAGTCCATTGCTGAGATGTGCGACGAGCTCCAGAATGGCAGCGTGCCCCTCCTGATCAGCACGCCTAATGGGCGCGGCGAGGCGGGCGCCAATCGCGACTGCTTCCTTTTGGACCCGACCCTCACCTCCGTCCTGCAGATGAACATGTTCCGCTTCCTCGGCGTGCTCATGGGCATTGCCGTGCGCACCGGCTCCCCCCTGAGTCTCAAGTAAGTACGAAACATGGTTGAACCTGGTGGTTCAATTGAGCAAACCAGTTCCCTCACTGAACGAAAGAATCGCTCATTTAATCTTCAATTCCTTTGCTCGTTTGAGTTATTTTTGTGTTATACCCTTGAAGAGGGTGTTAGAATTTTGTCAGCAATTGTTTATTGTATGAAAAACTTCCCATTCAATATGAAATATCATCCAAACTCAGCAATTGCGCGTTTAACTTACGATGGCTGGAGCAGAAAAACTGAGTGTTTTTCGACTCCACACTTAGGCCCTCCTTGAAATACCACATAACATTTTTAAAACTGTGTGATCTTCTTTGAACCAATTATTGAAGTTTACAAACTTGAGGATAATTTGTATCCCAACCTCGGAAAAACATATACGATAGATTATCAGAATTATATTGTCCTAAGTAATGGATCCGCATCCTACTGAGTGCGGGACAGTGACAGAGCAAGTGTGTGACACGATTTGTATTATACTTTACATAGTTTTCTTTAACTTCATCAAATATGGATAAAGAAACCATCGGTCGAAATCTGAGTTTTTGTATAAATATATGTATATATATCTTTGACACGCCGAAAATATAAGTTCTTTGTTTTTTTTAAGGATGTTTCTATATTTCGCCAACAAAAATTCAACTCAAACGAACACGAATTGAACGAACTTGAACAAATGTTCGTTCGGATTATGAACTTATTCGATCGAACTTCACATGAAGGATTCTATGCAATCCAACTTGTTCCCAAGAATAGTCACAACTAATGATCTTGTTTCCCTCTCTCTTTGCAGCCTGGCTGAGCCTGTGTGGCGTCAGCTGACCGGAGAGCCCTTGCGTCCCACAGATCTCACCGAAGTGGATCGCGACTATGTGGCCGGGCTGCTCTGCATACGGAACATGGACGATGATACAAAGCTGTTCAGTACGCTGGAGCTGCCGTTCTCGACGTCGTCGGCACGTGGTCATGAGGTGCCGCTGTCGACCAGATATACGCACATCTCGCCCAGAAATCGGGCCGAGTACGTTCGGCTGGCGCTTGGCTTTCGGCTGCACGAGTTCGATGAGCAGGTGAAGGCGGTGCGCGACGGCATGTCCAAGGTAATACCAGTGCCGCTGCTCTCGCTATTCTCCGCCGCCGAGCTGCAGGCAATGGTCTGCGGCTCCCCGGACATACCCCTGGGACTGCTCAAGTCGGTGGCCACATACAAGGGCTTCGATCCGAGCTCGGCGCTCGTCGGCTGGTTCTGGGAGGTCATGGAGGAGTTTACCAATCAGGTGAGTTCAAGTTGAGCAGCATCAATTAACATTCGGATGGAATGTAATCTCTAGGATGTTCACCAGGAATTGGACTTACATTCCTTTTGATCAGTAGAATTAGCTTTCAGAAATGTATCAGAAGTGTCGCAATATTGCACGTAAATATGAGATAGTGTGAACAGGCCTTTAGATTTAAAGAGGCGCAATATTTGTAAATCGTATATTCTATGATATTTGAAATCGAAACTCTACTAATTGCATTATCTTTTTTATTTATCCTTGTACAGGAGCGTTCGCTGTTCTTGCGATTCGTCTGGGGCCGCACCCGCTTGCCCCGCACCATTGCCGACTTTCGAGGACGTGACTTTGTGCTGCAGGCCCTTGAGAAGAGTCCGCCCGATCATTTCCTGCCCGAGAGCTACACATGCTTCTTCCTGCTCAAAATGCCGCGCTACTCCTGCAAGGTAATCAATCAATATTCCCTCGCTAGAGCTGGAAAATGATCATCGATAATATTGATGGTTTCTCTTGAGCCACTATCGATACTATCGAATGCAAGTTACCTAAAATCTTGCATTTCCAATGAATGAATTGCTTTGTTTTTAAAAATAGGCAACTAATTTTCAATATTTTGTGATCTTTCCTTATGTCGATTGCAAATAGGATTGGCTCTACCGATAGTATCGATTGTATATGATTGCTACTATCGATAGTATCGATTGTTTACGAGCGTAGCCGTTGTGTAAATTAATCTAATCGTTGTTTTCCACTGCATTCCAGGCTGTACTGCTGGAGAAGCTCAAGTATGCGATTCATTTCTGCAAGAGCATCGATACGGATGAATATGCGCGCGTGGCCATGGGCGAACCCACCGAGGCGACTGGCAGCGAGGATAACAGCGATCTGGAGTCGGTTGCCAGCCACGATGGCTAAAAAAAAAAAATCGATAGACCGAGCACGTGTATCGATAACATATGATACTCGATTAGATGAAGCTGCTGCTGCTTAGCAAGACACACATAAAACGCACTTTAAAAAGCATTAAATTAGCCAATTAATCGATTAGTCGATTAACAATCGCAATTCGCACATTGCCAGATTGCAGCAGTTCAAACATACACACACACACGACACAAGAAAAGGAGCGACAACGATATATAGAGAGCGAGATGGAGAGCGAGAGAGAGGTCAATGAGAGAGAGAATGAGAGATAGAATGACGTTGATGAGCAGACACCAAAAAGCAAACATGCAAACGTTAAATGTTATTTCCATATACCTATGCATAAATGTTAGTTAAAAGTCCACACTCATAATTATACATTATAAAAATATTATACCATAAATACATATACTTATCGATACATATAAACATATGCTTACATACATAGCTTACCGTTGGCAGGACATCGGATCGACCGGCGATCCTTTGGATCCTGTCTTATGCAGTTGATAAGAGAGATATTGATATTATTTAATTATGGATAATGATATTACTATAATAAACGACGATGGATGATGAACGATGATGAACGATAATATGCTAAAGATGATCAATTCTAGTTGTGTGTTTCAAGCAAAAAACAAAACAAAATACTAAAAAAATGTGCAAAAATGCAAACATCTGAATTCTGAAATAAAATGCAAATGTTCAAAAACAATTATTTATCAAATGCTTAGTCACCAAATACGCTTGATTCGCCATCATCAGTTTGACCCCCACAGATCTTTGGGGGGTTGCGGGGGAAAATCCAAAGTTCATACTTTGTAGGATTTATAATGTCTCCTTCTCAATTTACAAAACTTTCAAACTTTTTTTTTTAAATTTATATACACACATATGATTTTAATTAAAATGGCAAGTCAATATAGAGTACAAAACATGATCAGAGACCTTCCGTATAAAATCGATTAAGTTTTGACAAACCTATTGGAGTTTCTAATCTAGAAGGTAGAGCTAATGTGGTATTTAAAACTTTACAAGCCAATAGTATTTATGCATGCAAAAAACTTATTAATTTTTTTGAACATTTAATTTTTTAAATGTCTAATCGTTAGTTTTGCACACACTGTCAATGTGGTGAATATTCAACAATTTTCGCTGCCAGACACGTGCAAACAGCTGCCAGATGCTGCTAACCTGAACAGGTTGGTGTAGGTACCTGACAATTTTGGCTGCTTTTATTTTTCAGAATTCACCTTCTACCCGACTGCCTATATACCAGGCGAACAGAAATCATAGCAGCGCCTCTTGAATTGCCGTGTTTCAATTGCAATCAGTTTTCAAATGCCTCCTAAAAGTATGCTGCAAGTTTTAACAGTCGACAAGGTATGCTGCAACTTTTAGCAATTCTGCTCAATTCAGCCTACCGGCATTTCTGCTCGCCTGGTATTTTGCAGTCGCTTAGAAGTGGGAATAATGTTCATTGTAAGATCAGCAAATGCTGCCAAACAAGCATTTTGCCAAGCTTACTAAATTATATACCCTTGCAGAGGGTATTACAATTTGCTCAGATAACTATATCGTTATGCTACAATTAAATTCTTGTTTATATAGATATCTTTACCCCAATTCCAAGATGCATTATGTCTTGTTAAATGGTATTAAATATGAACAAAAACTTAATTCTATACCGATACCAGCTAATAGGAATATAAAATCATATATGGAGTGAGCATAATACATCTTGTATTAATATTAGTATGTATACTATGATATAGTGATTTGATCTATCAAAAACCAAGAGACGTCCATTGCTATATAAACTTATCTCGTCATCCTGATCTACAAAGATGATTTGATGTATATTTTCGTTAAATATGCCTGCTTCAAAAGTTTACAACTGTTGAGACTTAGTTAATTTCGAATACTTGAGAATTTAGTTAGTTAAGCCCGAAACCCAAGAACTGACCCTGGGAACTAATCATTTCTTCACTCATCATAGTCCTCAAAGAACATTTCCGAGGCAAAGTCATCGTCAAAACAGCGAAAGCGTGACTGTGCCTGTGACTGAGGCTGTGATTGCGGTGACTGCGACTGTGGCTGCGGCTCTGACTGGGGCTGCTCCAATTGTGGAACCGCCTCCGGATCGCCACTGGTGTTAGTGGGCACACAGGAGCGTGGTGCAGTACGTCGCTGGCGATTTAGGAGCTGGCTGTCGGCTCCATAATCGGAGCCATCGTCTTCCATTTGATCGTTGCCGTCCATGGTGTCTGAGGATGCCCCGGCGGCAGCAGCAGCTGCGGCGGCGTTGCAGCAGCTGCAATTCTCTTCAAGGCTGATACCTTCAGCAGTGGTGCTGGAGGCGGCGGCGGGTGTGTCACCTATGACGGCGCCAATGACATTGCGGAGAGCACGGGAGGCGGCCTCTTGCATTTGTGCAATGAGCTCACGGGCGGGATGAGCCTCATCCACTTGGGCAGGACTGTTGCTCACTTTCTGTTGATGTGACTGCATATGCTGCTTGGTCGGTTCCGAGTGCCTGTGTGGATCTTCACAGGGGCACTTGCGGCGCGGCGATGACGCACCACCACCAGCTGAAGGCGGGGGTGGCGGCTCATCATGTCCATTGCAGCCGTCATCTCTGCCACCACGTCGCTGATGATGCCCCTCGGAACGCTCCCGGCATACGGTACAATCCGAATCGGGCCCATCAATGCCCCCCTCCGAGCGTGAATCAGAGCGACGCTTCTCGTCGCAGCTGCATTGCGGTTGCTTCAGAATATCCTGCTCCTTCTCACCAGCTGGGGGCTGTCCCTTACCTCGGCGCACCCGATAGAACAGGTAGAACAGCGCCAATGTTGCGTATGTGGCCTTGGCGACCTGTAGAAGTGGAAGTAGGATATGCAGTTGTAGGTGGTGGTTAGTATGGCTAGAGTGATCTCTGGCTCTGCATCTGGCTGCACCACTTACATTCGCGCGACCGTTCATTGTGGTGCTATTGAAGTACTTCTTGAAGCCGTCGGCCATCGCAGACAAGGCAATAAGCTTCGGGGTTTATTTCGTCCAATCTATGTAATTTTGGGGGAGTTCGGGTCTGGGTCTAGCCTGGGTTTGGATTGGGGTTTGATTTATTTGTGAGCTATACCTTTGACTGCTGAACAAAGTCCCCAACAGCTGCCTACTGAGTTTAATCTCAATATGGAAATGAAAGTCAAAGCAAAAATCGTTTTGAAATCGTAATTAGTTTAAGCGCCCATTTGGTATGGCCCAAAGAACTGGCATTTAATTATATTTTGGTCAGAAAATATGTACTATTTTCTTAGCTTGGCTAATTTATTTGCACTTTACCCGCTACCGATATTGATTAAGCAGATCAGATAAAGATTACCTTGCCATATGGGAGGGGGAGTGAAGCATGAGATTGTCCAGCTACAATAATACACCCGGTCTAAGACAAGCCTGTAGAAGAGCAGTAGGAGACAATAATACACTTAATCAACAGAGAGTCTCTACTAGAAATATTAACCTTAACAAATATAAGCATTTCACGCTTATTGGTCTTTTAATTATACACTATATGAGAATTCATCCTTATAGACTAAGCATTTCTCGCAGAAGAAACTGCGGGAATCACAACAAATGTTATAAGTGTGAGACTGTCCAAGTAGTCAAACTACTCCAAGTAACTTGAACCTTGAAGATAAAAGCATAACATACATATTGAACTTTGAATGGGACACTAGTATATACTGAGAAGTCATCCGTAAGAACACGGTATGTCTCCCGGCTACTACTTATGTATGAGAACGACGAGGTGCAGCCAAGGCTAAGAGAAGCCAGGTTACTCAAAAAAAAAACTTAACCTTAAAGCAAACCATATTTATTGATCTTTTAATTGGAGACTTTATGAGATTTCATCCTTATAGACTAGGAATTTCCCGCAGAAGGTCGCAATACACAGAAAAGACTATACGAATTGATGGTCGAAACTTGAATGATTATTTTATGAACGTGAACAAAAATAGGAACACAAGAGATTTGGTTAACGTTTAACTTCTACGGTTGGGCGGTCAGGCCAGGCATAGCTTTGAGTTGTTGTTGTGGTTTGGTTTATGTGGCACGGATAATATAATTGAACTTAAGAGATGTTCGACATCCGGCTGAACTACAGCATGAGCTTCTGCTGGCAGCCCTTGCAATATTTGAAGGCCTCGCGGCGCTTAGCGTTGCGGCGGCGCATCTTCACCAGCACATAGATGAGTCCCACTGAGGCCCAGGTGGCCTTGGCAACCTGTATTGGTGAAAAGGGGAACCCCCGAGTTAGCAATTGAGCTATGAGGAATATGTGCTAGGCGCTTACATTGGCGCGTCCGCGCAAGGTGTTGCTATCGAACATCTTATTGAACTTGAAGTGGTCCGACATCTCGAGCGTTGGCAAATAACTGAAGCAAGTATTATCTATTCGTCTAAGAAATTCAAATTGAAATTTTGTCAATTTACTCGCTTTTTGCAGCTAGATTTTTCAAATATACAAATATGTGCACAGGCGTCGGTGTCTGTGCCTTTTTAGGAATGAGGGAAACGTACAAGTACTGAGATCTCATAAACTTTAGCATCATCCCAAACGATAGGTGATTAGTCCTATATAGGGCATTATATGTTAGTTGGTCGATGATTTAGTTGTATCAAAGAACATAAAGTCTTCTTCTATTTATTTTGTGGTTGTATGCAATAATCTTTTTACAAACATCACCAAACTCATCAAAACCTTGACCACATTTAACCATTACATCGTACTTGTATATCTCTCATTTATCTGCCGAAAAAAGTGTTGTTCTATGGTTATCCTATATCCTGTATAATTACTTTTAAAGTTGACGGGGTCAAGCTTGATTGTTTTGTGTCTAAGGTCGTAGGACTAAATGGAACACCTAACTCAGGATCGGTAGAAGTATTGTAGGATTTAATCTATAAGCAATAAATTCTTATTTTCAACTTTTTGTGACTGTCAGTTGAACACGTGACACAGACATCATCATTTGACAATAAAATGCTTAGAAAAATAAAACGTTTGGTATGATTAATAGTTGTGTGCTCAAAATACATGAATTAACCTATTTCTGGGTTACACAAAATTGCTATTCATTATGAAAAGCTCTTATTACAACCAGTCACCAATCGTGAGAATACTGTGCTGGATTTATAATACTATATACGAACATATAGTTACCCATTAAGAGATAAACTATAGTGGATTGTTCGCATTGAATACTTTTTTATCTCTCCACGTGTATCTGTTTTGTTGCAAGGCGTGATGAAATTCAAATATGTGCATACAAATGCATACTGTATACTACTTGGCCATACTCTGGAATTCTCATAACCCAATTCTGTCTTAAGCTCAACTTATTATTTATAGGGTTACATCTCCTAAATTGTATATCATTAAGTAGGCAGGCAGCAGTTGCAGGTCATTCATCAAATTTGAGAGAGATAAGCAAAGCTAGATTGCTCCCGACTGATATATACTCTGTTTCTAGAAGGTAGAAGTGGGCTTGGCCTGAAGTAATCTTTCAAGGAGATCATCAGCAAATGCCTAAATCAGACTTGGTGACTCTAGTTACGAAAATGTCGAAGATATTGCTAATTTTGCTCATTTGCGAAGGCGCTTGTGGGCGTGGCAAACAATTTTGTGATGCACTCTTTCAAGGAGGTTA
Organism: Hirtodrosophila confusa; assembly: GCA_035043065.1. Taxonomy (NCBI): domain Eukaryota; kingdom Metazoa; phylum Arthropoda; class Insecta; order Diptera; family Drosophilidae; genus Hirtodrosophila; species Hirtodrosophila confusa. The sequence goes on along the minus strand of JAWNNI010000085.1, from coordinate 3,515,517 downwards.
ACAATGTTGATCGTTTCAAATTTTCTGATCCTAGCTCAACAATTCTGGGAGATAGATGTAGTTTCTTACTTGAAATGGGTTTTCTTAGTAAGGAAGGCACTCGTTCCAATATTTTTCAATGCACCCTCGCATGTAAATGCAAATAGAGCTGTGTTGCAGCAAACGCCATCTGAAAACTGGAGATCTTGTTGACCTTTGCGTGTTGCAATAAAATAAAATGTTTGTTTTGGTGGGAAGCCATCAGCGGCTGGTGATTACGTGTACATTTGAACTGTATATACTATATATGCAAATCTAAATAAACTGGTAGATTCAGAATAGCACTGGGTGTTGACTATGTGGCGTTTGTGGGTGGTCCTATCCCAATGTGAACTCCATTAAATTGGAGAGTCGTGGCTGTTCCCAAAGATTTCAACAATTGTACAATCCCATTTATTGTAATATAGCTGTAATTTGCCTGATAAATATATGATATTATGGTATAATGAGTTAAGGGGGCACATCTCATTTATGGCGTATAAAAGTGCAAGAAATTTGCATATTGTCGTTAGATTTGTTTAATCAACGCCATGAGATACGAGCTATTGATCAGTAGCCTCCTGCTAGGATTGCCGCTCTGCTGGGCCGGGGTCAGTTTGCAGGACTTAAGATCTCCCATACAAGCCGACCTTGATACGGTTTCCCTTTACAGGCCACCGAGGAGCAGATGTGGTCTGCCGGCAAGATGATACGGGATGTCTGCTTGTCCAAGTTCACGAAGGTCTCTGTGGATATGGCCGATGCTATACACAATGGCAACCTGCCCGATGACAAGGACGCCAAGTGCTATATCAACTGCATTATGGAGATGATGCAGACGGTGAGTGAGAAATACGCGTAGAGCTGGCAAACTATCGATAGATCCGATTGTTTACCAGCTGTGTTGTAGGAAGCTTCACTTCTCTAATCCCTACATCTTCCAAAACAGATCAAGAAGGGGAAGTTCCAGCTGGAGTCATCGCTGAAGCAGGTGGAGCTGCTCATGCCGGACAACTACAAGGTACCGTATCGCCAAGGTCTCGCCGATTGCAAGGATTCCGCCGTGGGGATCAAGAACAACTGCGACGCGGCCCACGCCCTTCTTTCCTGCCTCAGATCAAAGATAGAGATCTTTGTGTTTCCGTAGAAACTTCCCGATCCATGCATACTATATGTAATTGCTCCACGCTCCCCCCACGGACCAATAGGTCACGTGCCAGTTGAGCAATCCAAATAAAGATTCATCTAGTTAACTGTGGCACATTTTGATTGGTTCTCCGTAAACGGGCACTGTCATGGCTCAAAGCCAGATCGAGACCCAAATTCCCATCTGGATTGTGTCGAACATAGGCACTACATGGAAATGGCATGCTTGCCGATTGCATGTACCGGATGTATTTTCAAGCCCCAGTCCAGTTTGGGTGCTATAAAATGGGCGAGGAGTTAGCATTAGCCAATGAGTCGGACACGATAACCCAACAGCGATCCAGAACAATACCAAATACACAAGGGCAATGCTGAAACAACACACCTGGTTGACTACCCTGCTGGTGCTGGCGTGTGCTAGCTCCTGGCTGAGCCTGGCCCAAGGTAACGAGGACGAAGAAGATAGCTCCATGACCTTAAAAGAGGTGGTCGATCTGATTGAGCCATTCGGCCAGAGCTGCGAACCCAAGCCGGAGCAGGGTAAGTGTTCAGCTCTTGATCATCCACTGCCCTTCACGGACTCCCCAAAATGCCCATCTCTGTGTAGTGCATATTGAGGAGATGGTGCTGAACAAGGAGGATGCCTCGCACGAGAGCAAGTGCTTCCGCCGGTGCATGCTGCTCCAGTTCGAGCTGATGCCCAAGGACAACAAGCAGTTCAATGAAACCAAGACGTTTGATATGATAAATATGATGTTCTCCGACAAGGAGCAGGAATCACGGACCATTATCAGTAAATGTAATCAGCCCCCGGCCGGCGTTACCGATGAGTAAGTAATCCCCTAGGCTGTTAACCCGCTTTCGACCTTCTTCATATCAAAAGTCACGTTAATTGACTCTCGTTACTCCCTGCAACCATTAAACGGGTAAAAAGGGGTGCTAAGTCTGCGCCAATGTATGTAACGGGCTGAAGGAGACATCTCGGACTCTATAAAGTATATATATATTCTTGATCAGTATCAATAGCCAAGTCGATTTGGCCCCGTCCGCCTGTCTGTCTGTCTATCCGTCCGGATGAACGCATCGGTCTTAGCACCTATATGAGCTAAATACAACAACATTTGGAATTTAGGTTCCTGTATACCGTAGACAGATCAAGCTTGTTTCAGATTTTAAATGTACCCGCTTCCCCCACTACCCCGCAAATCGATAAAAAACGATTTCTAAAAACAATTTTAAAGACATAGCCTTGGGATTTGACATGTATTACTCGTACATGTATACTTGGATTAATCTTAATCTACTAATTTCAAGTCGATCGGATAAAAAACACTGTAATTATTCACGAAACAAGATTCATTAGTGCAAAGTGGCAACGCCACGCCGTTAACCTGGCAGCACGTTAACGACAAGTTGGCAGGGCGACTCAAATGCACTCCCACCGCAAATCCATGAATGCTAATTCTAATTCTCTCTCTTTCTCTCTTTCCACACAGGTGCGAGATCGCGCACGCCATCTCCATGTGCATGCTACGTGAGATGCGCGCCGCCGAGTACAAGATACCCGACATCAAGGAGTAGAAGCCCACTCTCCAAGCTACTTATTCCGATTCGGTCTAAGTTTTTTTTTTTTTTGTTGTTGTATATATATACATATGTTTAATTCTTAAGAGGCACACGGCCTTCAAATTCGATTAGTTCCCATTGCATAGCACGTGAAACAGATTCATGGTTCCTGGACATGCACCAGGCAAATAAAGTGAGAAACAGAAGAAGACACAATCTCTGTGGGTGGTAGGGGCGAGGGGTCCTGGCCTGATCTTTGAAGCTCAGTATCGTTACTAACCACGCTAATCATCTTGATTTTTAATATTTTGAAAACTGGTTTATTTTATAAACAAAGTAGGTAATCTACCTATAATTATAAAAATGATATATTGGTTTGTGTATGCGTCAAAATCTCGAATCGTTCAGCAGCGATTGAGCTCAAGTTTTCAGACAAGGATTGTTTTTATATACCGACAGCTTCTACGGCCTGCTGTGAGAGATGAGAACAAAGGAGGCTGATATAAAATATTCAGTACACATATTCCAACTTGTTAGGTTTTCCTGTCAAATATATTTGTACAATGTTGCCTACTATATATACATATAATATAACAGACTATATATAAAACACTTTAACATGACTGACTGACTCATTTGTGACCAACGGGCCCATGACTATGGAAAATCTAGCCCCACGGGTGGAAAACTATTGTATGAAGCTTGAATAAACTAATCCCTCCCGTCAACACTGACGGGAAATGGGCTTAAGGTCAAATGTATGAGAAAGGGTTTTTGTTAGATCGGTTTCTAAGATCTTCATACCCTATACAAAAAATCGTAAGGCACGGGAGGGAAACTTTTAGAATGTATGTCTTGTATATTTCTTATTTTCTCATCCATGTCACAATATGGCACCTACAGCTAGTATAGGTATAAATAATATATTTAAGCCTAATCAATATAACGAGACTTATCGACACTATCGGTAAATTTAACAATCATTATCAAAACTATCGAGTGTTTACTATATGTATACAATATGTAAGTATAAATAATCATACTACCATTCTAAAATGGATGTTTACTATCGATAGTTGAGACTATCGCTATCGAAAGTATCGAGTGTCGTTCACCAGTTAAGCTTGACCTTGTTGCGCTCCAGATGCTTGCCAATACACTGATTCAGTTGGTGGGCCGCCTCGCAGGGTTTGTTCGTGGTGGTGGCGCGATTACAGCTCTGCGCCAGGCTGCAGCTCAGGGCAATGGCCAATTTGTTATCCTCGGTCACCAGGCTGGTCATCTGCTCCACCGCGCGCAGGTTCAGCCTGTTAGTAGCGCTGTCCATCTGCAGGAGAAGGAGTAGCAGTCGGAGGAGATATGTTACTTGACTGCAAACTATTGGCATCTACTATATTTACGCACAATCTTGATGCCCTTGAGAACGCACTCGACCAGGCACTTCTCCTTCTCGGTGGGTCGTGGCTCCCCGATCAGCGAGCGCTGCGTCGCCGGCATCTGCAGCTGCTTCAGACAGTTCTGCTTCGTAGTGTCGATCATCTGTTGAACCTGCGGCAAGTTGCGATCCATCAGTGTCCAAACGGGTTCGCTGCTCCGCCCCCCAAGCAGCCGGCCCAAATCGAATCCGGCCGGGGCTGGGGTCTGAGCCTGTGCCAGGATGCACTCCACCCAAAAGCAGCTGGCCAGCACAAGCGTACAGAACAATGTAACTTGCATCATCTTGTGGATTTTCGATTTGTATTCTACATCTGACTGCGATCTCTTTTATATAGAACAAGTCCAAACTGCAACCTTCTTACTTTCCAGTTCCATCTTTAATCTTAAGTCTATTCTTGTGCGTGGCCATTCCGCTGACGCCATCAAGCCAGCTCGCCCACGTCCGAGATTCGTCATTGACATTGCCATTTACATACTACATTGTCATTGACATTGTATAACAATAAATCGCAAATCACGCAAATCAACAACAATTACTGCATTTGTTTTATACTATTTACAATTAAATATGTATGTATACATACATGCATATGTATGTATGTATGTATGTATGCACTTATTGCAACCCAGCGGGCAATAACTTCGCAAATGATAACGCTTACGAGTGTTTCACGAAACTTTTGCGAACAGAACGATCGCACACAGATCTAAACAAGTAAGATCCTGTACCAAGGACTGATATTCACAAGCACATCTGCGTACACAGCAATTATTTGTATCCTCTCCTTACCTTTTCTTAGATCCTTCTCTCCTCAGTGAAATCTGTAACCAACTCAACTGTGAGTTGGGGCATAGCTTGCCGAACCGGCTGCTAAAACTGCCCCTACAGGTTGGAGATTCCATTCTTACTCTTTTGCTGTAGATTTGATGCTTTTAAATAACCTTAAAAGCTTTTTTCTTGTTTACTTACTCTTTACTATCTAGTTATAGGCTCTAATAACGCCATCGTTTCCATAAATCTGTGTTTTTAATTATATTTTTTGAGTGGGGCAGCACTGTTTGCCTTTACAAAAAAATTGAGCATACACACATATGAATCAAGCAGTTCAGCGGCATTGCAAGCAAGCAGTGCACTTTCAGTGACGACCGTATATCTTCTTCTGTACCCCAAACAAACATGTTCTATCTTGCTTTTATTTTAACATATTTTTATGGATTTTATACGTTTGAATCTATGTTATTATTACAATATTATTTTTATTATTTGCAATCACTGCTTTAGGGTCTATAGGAAAGCAAAAGAGGAAGAAAACTTTTGAGCATTTTGTGAAAATTTAGCGGATGTTCTTTTGACGTTCGCTTTTTTATCCGCTGGGAAAATACATAAGTATGTAAGTATGTAAGTATGTTTTTATGTAAACTGTTCTCATGCTCATACGCACATGCATGTTGGAACACTTAACATGCATGTGCATGTGAGAACACTTCCGTTGCAATACCATTGACTTCGGATGGTTTTTAGTACAACTCCATTAAACAGTCAGGCTTAGCTACACAGTGCACCCTGATTTCTGGGTAAGACCAATGAATATACTAAAGTAAAAGTGTAATCTTCTTTCATATTGAATATCATACTAATGATCTCGGTTAGATTTGCAAAAACGATGACGATGATCAGATAAGAACGGTATATACTATACGTAGGTATTATTTTTAGGTATAACTCTTTTGATTAACTTCAGCCAATGTTTTATTTGTAATATTTACAAAACGTGGCAGGGTATCTGCTAGTCGTGTATGTACTGTACACACCCCCGAGTACAAAAATACACACATACATACATTTGTCAAGAACCCAATTGATCAGTGTGAAGGGTTGCATTGATTTGACGACCCACTCATCTAATCAAAAATTCATCTCATCTAATCCGTTCTCATCACATACTCCTATTATCTCAATTGTCGCTGTCCCCGCTGTCACTCACTCATCCAAGCCCATCAGAAATTTTGATTGGTTCTCCATTGTATATTTCTGATTACAGCTTTGCATTTTGAATTTGATTTGAGTTAATGCCAGCCGCTAATTAAGGCTGTAATTACAGAGAATAACAAGGCAGAGGCGTTATGGGTTGGCTATGGCGGGTGCAAAAGAGGACGGGGAAAGCGATTTTAGCGATTTCACACGTCGCCCAGCCGAGGGCATCTCCGCCGGATCTCGTCCAGATCGAGTGTCATGTGCTGCTCATGTAGTGCAACTGAATCCCATGCCAATATGTAATTGCTATTAATTGCTACCCAACACGCCCGCCACCGGACACCTGGAGATGCTGTTGGAGACGTCGCCCAATCTGTCAAGTCAATCAGACACGTCTTTGGAATCCCCAGCCAGCTATAAAACGCTGCCGGCACCAACAGTCCGTATCCAAGTTGAAATCGATTGTCAAGTATTCAACATGTCGCGTTTCGTTTTCTTGGGAATGATAGTCCTTTTGGCTGCTGTTGCCGTCCTGGCTAAGCCGCATGAGGATCTCAGCAAGGAGCGTGCAAAGGAGGTTGCCGAGGAGTGCAAGGCGGAGGCGGGTGCCACAGATGGTTAGTATTTGCTAGAGCCCTGTACGAGTGCAAACTTTTCATTCGCAAGTTCGAGTTACTTGCCTGAGATCAAGTTAAACAATTCAAGCGTTCAAGCTTCAAGATTCGATGAAGGAGAGCAAGCCAATTGCGAGAGCCAGAAAGCTCAAGCGAAAGTTCCAAGACAATTGACTTGTATGGCTTGATTTTGCAAGTCACATGAATTGCAAGCTCACCGAATTGATTTGCGTGCTTGCAAGCGAATTCTTAAAGCCAATTGGACTTTCCAACTCACGTGTGTCGAATTCACTGGTCCACAAGTTTAGAGTTTGTGCACGAATTGATGGTTTTTATCCTTGCAGAGGACGTGGAGCACATGATGAAAAATCAGCCGGCCGAGTCGCATGAAGGAAAGTGTCTGCGCGCCTGCGTGTTGAAGAAGTATGAGATCGTAAGTCGTAATGCCGCTTGAGCTGTAAGTGTGCCATTGATAAAGCGACTCTCCGCTATTTGTAGATGGATGACGCTGGCAAGCTGAGCAAGGAACACGCCCTGGAAATGGTTAAAGTGATGGCCAAGCTGGATGCCGAAAAGGAAGCCACTGGCGAAGAGATCGTTGACAAGTGTGTGGCCATAGAAGCGCCTGAGGATCAGTGAGTATTTGCAGTCATCTTATCCTTTAAACTGCTCCATGTGCTTACTATCTATCCTTCTATCCCTTAGCTGCGATGCGGCCGCTGCCTACGTGAGCTGCATTGTGGAAAATGTTCACGAACATGGCCTGACCCTCGATGAGATCTAAACCTGAATCAACGCGAACAACGACCCCAATCTGGCTTCCTCGTTTGGCAAACAAGCGCCACTTGCTATATGATATCACAATAAAACATTTTTTTTTACTATATACTATTAGTTCGTAAGCATATCAAAATAAATTGCGCTAACTGCAAACGGCTATTGGAATATGGGCGGGGGTTTCCTCAGAAGGTCATACTTAACCAGCTTTCGGATGTGTTTTGAATACAAAAACTCAACATTCGATCCATGGTGATTTTTTGGACGCATATAGCACAATATGGAAACTGAAATCTTTACAGTTAGGCAGATAATTCGGTTTTAATTTGTATCAAATTTTTGTGGAGACAAAAGCCATGAATTTCAAATATTGTAAACGTTTGTCCACAAAAAACTTTAAGGAAAGGCTTCCACCAATGCATATTTTCATAATCAAACGATGCTACCCCCAGTAAAAATGCATTTACATATTATAGTAGCTTACAAAGTCTATATTTAAATATCTGTGTATATATATGTATATCGATTACATATATATAAATATATATATGTATACGCTTGTGCCTCGGAAGGAGGGGAGAATTTGTGTATACAAAATCCCTTCGCTCGCCTTCACTAATTACAATTAATTACAATTCCTTTTCTGTTTATAGCTTTGATTCGGTTTCTTTTGTTGTAACCATTTTCATCTATTTATGATTTGCTTGATTTCAATTTTATTTGGAATTTGTTCTGCGCTGATTCTGAAATTGAAACAGACTAAAATCTATGCGTACGAATACTTACAAACTAAGTGTTTTGGGCATATCATCAGAATCGTTGCCCCTGCTCGCCACATATGGCGAGCAGCGCTCTAACTAGATCTAATAGTAATCAGTAATCAGCTAATTAGTTAATCAGCTAGCTTATAGGCATCGCCAGCTTCATACATAGAAGACGGCCACAGAGACAAGCACGCAGACAGACATACGCTAAAAGAAAACTAATTATATGATAATCAGGCCTGTTTTCTTTCATTTTATATATACTACTTTAGTCGAAATATATCAAAATGTTGCTTTTAAGTTTCAATTATTGCGTTAGGTAATGATTGAGTGATTGCTTGATTAAAATTGCTTAAGTTATGATTGAATTTAGTTGCCGTTGAGAGCCTTGTCATAAATTTATAGATCAACGGCAATAATTTAAGTATGTATTGCAACAGGCCTGCATTAATATAGAAAAAAAAACAAAATGATGCACAATACTATGGCTTAAATACATCTTAGAAAGTATGTTTATAATTGGTTATTCAATTCCTGCCACAGGTTGAAGGAGACTTCGGTGTATGCACTTGTCCTAAAGGATGGGAGAGGTTTTATGGAGTAGAGGAGTGTCGCTGTGGCCCTACGTTTTGTAATTGTATATAATTGATTAATTTGTTTTGCTTGAGGCATACAGGCAGACAGGCAGGCAGTTATCAATGTTACAGCTCCGACGAGTCTCCTCAATGGATATCCAAGCCGAGAGTTTCATCCTCCAACCGAATGAAGCATGTGGAGCATATGAAGCGTGTGGAGATGTATCGTCTTGTTTTGCTTTGCACTGCATCCAAATTCTTAAAGGAAGTAGTCCGCTTGCGGCTTTTTCGAGGGTATGCCGCGACTCTCCTGTGGTGCAGCTTCAAAGATGACAAAATCCCGATGCAGGTACTCATTCAGTTCCAAAATGGCCGCCACATTGCCGCAGCTGCTCGAGATCAAAGAGATTTGTAAGTGGAATAATACGTATATATGCTGTATAGTGTTGCCAATTAACCTATTTTCACATAAGATTTATTGATTGCTTTCAAATCTAGCTGTGTCATTAAGCAGCGGCTTTTAAGGAAATTGTTTTGATTTTTACTCCCTGTATCCATAAAATGGAAAAAGGGAGTATTTAATCTGCGCAAATGTATGTAACTGACAGAAGAAGGCATCTTCGATTCTATAATATATATATATCGTCTTGATCAGCTAGCTCACCGACTGTTTCGTTTGTTTCTAAGAAAACTAAAACAATATCGGAATATAAATAAAACCAACTGGTAAAACCCCAGCTCGGCCACGTATCGAATTATTTAATGTGTAGTGCTTGGAAAATGAGTTTGAACCCGATCGGACCAAAATTTGACTTCCTCCCATAAAACCTTGAGACCACAATTTTCCGTCCATGGAGTGGATTCTCAAAAATCGGTGAAGTATGTGTCAAATGATTTTTCGTATAGATCTTGGAAACTAAGTTTGAAGTCGATTGCTTGGCGAGCAAAAAAGTAGCATACAACAGTTTTCCGCAATTTTCCACGCTTGTGGGTGCAATTTTCCAAAATTCCGTCTTAGTATGCACTTTTGACATTTTGAAATACTATTTTTGATTCCCGTAAAAGTGAAATTTCATGATTACAATTTCTCCAAAATTGTAACTTTTGAAAAAGTTTCAATTCTCGAAAAAAAAAAGAGAAAAAAATTATTTTGTTATATCAATAAAATTGAAGCTTGATTAGGTGAGTTTGGTCAGTATATCTTCATAAGCAAAAAAGTGTTCTAACATAACTATATAATTATCGATTGGTAACTGGCAACACTGAAGATGTGCGGTTTGTGCTTACCGATAGCAATAGTTGGGGGCTGACCAGACGGTCAGCACGGTCTCGTTGAAATGCCATTTGAAGCCCTCCATGACCAGTTGATGGGCGCGACAGATCATGTCGATGTCGTTGGTGCGATTGAACTGGGAGACGACATCGGAGCCGAAGAGGTAGCCAGCGCCGCGGGGCGATACGCCCCAGCCGGTTTGGTCCTCGGGATCGCTCCACAGTAGATCGCACATGGGGCCATCGTGTGGCACCTCCTGCTTGCGATCTATGCTACGTATCTGGTCCAAATACTGTATGGAGGGCGACAGGCCGCCGTGCACACAGAATATCTTGCCATCGATGATGGCCGACAGGCTGAGGTAGTCAAAGATTTCGGTGCAATAGCGCCAGACGGCCGTTGAGCCGTACTTGCGCAGGCACTCATCATAGAACCCGTACACCTGTGTGATCTGTCGAGATTCGTGGTTGCCGCGTATTAGCGTTATCCGGTCGGGATATCTCACTTTGAGCGCCAGCAGCAGCAGGAATGTCTCCACGCTGTAATAGCCCCTATCCACGAAGTCGCCCATAAACAGATAATTCTTTTCCGGCACATCGCCGCCTACCTTAAACAGCTCCTTCAAATCGTAGAATTGGCCGTGTATATCCCCGCAGACGGTTACCGGCGAATCGACGCGCTGCACGTTGCCCTCCTCAACGAGTATCTCGCGTGCCTTGGCGCACAATGCTTTTACCTCGTTCTCTTTGATGATCAGGCAGCGTTTAAGCTGCTCGATCTGGCGATCCAAGTCGCTGTAGTCTGACATGGCTGGGAAGCGGGAAGCGGGGAGCTGGGACCGGTCAGCGGAACGTCTTGCGTTTACTCGCTACGCAAAAGGTTTGTCAACTTTAGCGACAATGCGCGCGTTAACCAAGCTGCCAATAACTAAAGAAAACAACGCGCACAAATTAAATAGATATACTTGGAAATTGCATCAGTTAGCGGCATAAAAAAAACATTTTACAAGTTGTTTGTGTTATTTGCATCATTTGAATGTGTCTGTGTGTGCATGCATGTGTGTGTTTGAGTAGTAGTCCATTTTGCCGCGCGCGCGGTATGCCCAACAATTGTGCGGCCTTCGTTGCAGCGTACATCTATGACTTGAGTGTTCAAACTAATATATATACTAAACTTACTCCAAATAAATGTGGCAATTTCAAGGAACTTTGCTCGTAAATGCTCGCACGCACGCTCACGACAAAAAAAAATTAATCATGATACGCTTGACGTTTTTACGATAGATTGTGGAGGTCGTACGATTGCAAATCATGGTAGACTTGTCAAGCAATCGATGTAGAATCGATACATTGATATTTATGTTTTACCGTTGATTTTCATATCAACCTCGGCAGGCCACAATGTAGGTATCTTGAAGCTTAAATGTGACAATTTTTGTAGTAATCCCATTGTCGAATGACGTACTTCAAAGTCTTATGAAAAAGCAAAAAAGTATCGCTTACATTTGTTCAGGATTGCATAGCCTCGATTGTAACATAAAAAGTTCGAGTAATAATAGACTTAATCGATCTTTATAATTGAGAAGATCAAGTCAGCTGAGTATCGATCTCTGGTGGTGGATTGTGTATGTCAAATCGGTTGCTACGATTGGTAGACGTTTATTTTCAGGATCAAAATGAGAAATGTTTTATTCCTAACAGCTATTAATAATAAAAATTCGTTAATAATCTGCATAATCTAAAGTTCTTCATTGTTCGTAATCAACTCAGAAGAACAGAACATCACAAAAATCAATTTTTTATAATGGCAACCGTTCTAAATACACATGAAGACTCTCGAGACAAGATATTTCAATTTAATTCCAACAATCAATAGAACATTAATATTGCACAGTTATTTCCGAGAAAGCAATCTTCATTTTTTGTGTCTCATAGAAGCCACTTGGGTACCACAAATTTCGGCACCAAGTGGCAGCCTGCTCTGTCTGTCTCTTAGCGATGCCAGACTTGTATATGCGAAACGATATCGATAACGATAATATACACAAAGGCTGAAATTTTAAATGTTTTTAATTTCAATTGCCGTAGTTATTACGCAACTTGCACTCAATTAGTTGACCGACAATGAGCAATATACAGCCGGACGAGAAAACCACAGTGGTGGCACAGCCACAGTTACAGTTGGAGCAGCAGAACAAGGATGTGGACATTTTTAGGCACACCTTTATACGCTATATGGGTGAGCTGTTATGTTTTTGTCTGCTGCTACACGCACTTACCGCTTAACTGGTTCTACAGGCTACAGCAACGAGGTTGGCGAGGCGTTCCGACCGCTGGTGCCCAAGACGATTGTAGCCGCCTCCTATGGCATGGCTATTGGCTACGTGTGCACGGACACATTTGACAAAGCGCTGCGGCAACAAATGGCCGGCTCCTCCAACCGTGAAGTGGGCCTGGTGGCCGCCGATGTATTCACATGGCAGATGTTTGCATCTGTGCTGATACCTGGCATAGTCATCAATCGGTACGATTTACTTCTGCTCCTTTTGCATACATGTTGACAGATTTTTGTTGCTTCCTAAATCATTTTTCACAGGATAACCGCTGGCAGCAAGGCTCTCCTAAGCAAGGCGCCATCCCTTCTGCTAAAGACCTTGCCCACGGTCATTGGGCTAGCTAGCATACCGCTGATTGTGCATCCCATTGATAGTCTTGTGGATCACGTTATGGACGCCACTTTCCGCAAGATGGTGCGGTAATAATAGGATCAGCACGACAGCTTGATCAATTGTTTAACATGGTGCTAGTGTTGTTGTGGCCCTGCCTCTATGCTCATCCTGATCGGCAAGCATTCCAAGCGTATTTCAATGTAATTCGAAATTTTGTTAAGAGCTCACGCCTGTTCCGAAACGATTCGATTGATTTCTGTTCCGAAATCAGCAAAATTTCAGTAACCTGACTCCAATTTAATTGGCTGCATCACAAATTTAAAACATTTGTTAAATGTTATAAGCTAAACCATTACGTATTATTGCGAAGGTCGCTATAATCTAACATCTCAAAATTAGTGTGTATTATTTAATATAAATTATCTTGTATTATTTGGCAATTTCATTTCGTTTTTTATTTAAATCTCAACTCAAAAAAGCAATGATAAAAACTAAAATTAGTGAAGATATAATCGTTTCCGATAAAGGATCTTACCATATAATGCACATATTATTTATGTGGGATAACTTCAAGTGTTCATTGATATACTTATCTTGCAAAAAGTGTTGCTAATAAACAATTTTTGCTGTGCTAACGCAATAAGATATTATAAAATTACAAAAAATATATATTTAAGCACAAATGCTTTAAAAATTTTTTTTAACAACATTTAAAATTAAAATGTAAATTTCGAATTCGAATCTAGCCTTGATGAAAGGATAGCTGTCTCCGCAATGCTGAGGATATATATCCTGCTGGTCAATTTTGAAATAGATATACTTTTTAGAGTCTGGAACATCCCTCTCAATGCGTTACACATTTCGTGACAAAATTAAAACACTCCGCAAGGGTTTCGGATCTGAATTGTAATCAATTTTATATTTTTATATTACTACATTTTGATAAGTATTCGAATACAAAAACAGACATTACTATAATGTATTATGTGAAAAATATGAATAAAAGCTTTAGATGCGTTGCATTTCGAATTGGGTTCGTATTTACATTGAATTTATTGCACCGGATACAGCTTTGATTACAACATGGATTACAAAAATAATTGATATAAATATCCTTTATACAAACGCTAAGTAGTTGAAGGCAAAGGGCTTGGGGAATGCGGCATTCGAATGTAGTATATATTATATTATTTATTAGCGACTATCATCCTCGTCATCGCTGTCAATCAAGTACGGACTGTCGAGGGCGCCCAGGCCGGCGGCAACGCCGCCTTCGTTGGCGGTCGAGAGCTTAGTGCGCAGCATGTGGCCCGCTTGATAGTTGTGCAGAATGTGATCCGCATCGCCAATTACGACGCCAAAGATGCCCAGCTCCGAGACCATGTCCACTATTTGGGGCGGCATATTGCCACTGGGACGCACCATGTAGCCCTGCGTCAGCGGTGGATGTATCAAATCCATAAGAATCCAAGCGGAACGCTCCACACGCGACATGCGCTGCAAGAAGGTAAATGTCACACAGCGAATTCATGCAATTCCATGTTGGAAAACTCACCTTGAGTGCATCGGGAATGTCGACGCCATATACATTGTTGCCGCCGCCTTCGCGCTGCGGCTTCAGCACAAACCTTTCAGGTGTGCGCAAGGCCATCTCATAGTTGGCATTGCCCGCATCGTTGTCATCCAGTGAATAGAGCCCGGTGAAGATTTTGCCCACCGCCTTTATCTCCTCTGGATCGTTGATGAAACGCTCCAGCACTGCCGGCTGGGCCAGGGCTTGCTGTACCTTCTTTGTGCCAGCCAAATGGTACTGGATCGAAGGGCACTTGATCGCCAACGATGTCTCCATCAAATAGCGAGCATCCCACTCTCCCTGCGTGGGATAATGATCTGGCTCGTAGCCGGCACGGAAATAGATAACCGCTACCTCAGTGGTCGTCCCCCTACAAGACATTGCGACAGAGAGGTGTGGAAATTGAATTGAATTCAAGTGTGGAATATGAATTGGTTTGAGAGTGGTTCAATTGGTTTTATAAGCGTTTCAATCGAATCAAGAGAGTATGGTCTAAACGACTCAATAAACTGAACAAGTTAATTAATTCGTTCGTTCTGATTGATTGGGCGTTGATTGTCGTTCAATAATTATATATTGTAAACAATTGTTTTGTACTTTGGAGTACAATTTATAGTTTGATAGATAATATTGTATAATAAAGATTGGATTTGCAGACAAAATATGTTCCAAAATGAATTAAAAGAACTGAACAAACGAACGAACGCTATTCCCAGGTTTGGTAATACTCGCAGGAGTATAAGATGCAGCTAAATAACCGGATGACTTAAATGGAAATCATATATGTATATAGTATATACGCACAGCAACAGCTCCTTGCGCTGGCCCAGCTTGCCCTCGCGATGAACATCGGTGAGAGTGCGTCGCAGAACTTTGATGTGCGGATAGGTCTCCCTGATGTAGAACTCATGGAAACGCTGATCGCAAATGTTGTAGGAGACATCCTCAATGATAAATAGGATCACCGCCTGAGGCTTGGCGTAAATGTCCCAGGCCTTGACCATACCATCACACAAGCCAGCCAACGCTTCGTTCTTGGGCATCTAAAATGTGATTAAAAGAAGGGTTTTAGAAAAGGCTAGTAAGGATATAATTGAAAATACTACGAGTATATTGTAAAGCTATATTGTACTTACGCGCTTCAGTTTTTCGGCATGGCCCAGTTCTCTAAGCACGAAGCTGTGGGCAGGTTGAAATAGATTGTGGGCGGCAAAGATAAAGATAAAGAGAAGATTAGTAACTCGAACAGTTCAGACGATTCAACAGCAACAAAAAACAACAAAGTGGGGTAGAGTTATGTACATTACAAGTAAGTTAGCAGGCAATTACAAGTTGAGCGGGAATTACGAATTTTCGGGCTAGATCAGTTGAAATATGGGTAAACGGATTGGGTAGCATCACAAAGCTCAAGTCAAAGCCATAACCGCAAGCCAACAAACTGTGAGTGACAAGTGACAAGAGAGTGTGTGTGTGTGTGTGTGTGTGAGTTAAAGAGAGCGGTAGACAGACAGACAGAAAGAGAGTGAGAGAGAGCGTAAGGGAGTTAACAAAGTACATAAAAGAGAGATAGTGCATGCCAATTACAATATGATGAGAGGCCGCTCATCGGCAACCTTCAATGTGGGCAAATGCGGGTAACGTGTATTAACAGGTGGTAGTTACAGGTAAGTACTGAAGTGCGTGCTGCTATGGAGTGTGTGCGGGTGTGTGTGTGTGTGTGTACACTATATTTACTAAAGGAGTGAATTTTAAACAGTGTAAGGTCCATTTTCTCAGGCTTATGTCAAAAGTTTACAACCAATTTAACATGTTAATCACTCAATTTCGTTAAAATGTTTTGCCCGTCCTTCAAAACTCGTGATCGAACTGCCAACTTGTCAATAAGGTGTTGCCAACTTAACGACATGGCCATAAGTTGCCATAAGTTTACAATATTATAACAGAAGGATGGGTTTAACGAAACACAATTAAACTGCATGTTAACTAGCATCAACTTGAACAGGAACATGAGAAAACGGGCCTAAGAAAGTGAGAGTGATGAGAGAGAGTGTGTGAGAGAGAGAGAGAGAGAGAGAGTGTGTGTGTGTATGTGTGTGAGAGAGAGAGAGAGAGAAGATCGCTTAATACTTTTGCAGAGGCACCAAGTGTGTAGCAATGCCACCGAAACTGGAGGCAATCGTGTTGATTTCAACCTGCTTTATTTCACAGCCCTCGTACACGTGAGCCAAATAGTCAGAACGTAATAGGCCGACGCTAAAAGCCTGCAATTATGATCGTTATACATTATATATATATATATTGGTATGTTCAGTATCTGCTTGGTAGCAGCCCTTAGCCTAAACTAATTATATTTCTATTTGGTATTTGGTATTTAATGGTAAACTATTTAACAACAACAAAAACCATAATCACAAATTATTGACAATTTATAAATAATACGAGTGGTACGCTATCCGCAGGCGTCGAAATGTGTGCGAAAGCGATTGATTAACTGCTTCGATTGGTTGATTGTTTGATTGTTTGATTGGTGGGTTGATGGATTGATGTATGGATGGCTGGCTGGGCAAGGTGCATGACACTCGTTCATCTTCCCAGGCTGGCTATAGGTACGTAGCATAGTATATTTCACTACTGATCCTATAGCCGATCATTATGTAGGCACCACAGTGATCTTTCCACAGCGTTATCACACACACATTCAAAGAAAAAGGGATCTAGAGGTCATCCAAGGGCAGTTGGGCTGAAGAACAAACTATGTCGCTATCGCTACTATCGATGGTCTCTTTTGAAAGTACTATCCACATATATTTATGGGTAATAGGAGCTCAAAAAAGTTGCCTTTTAATATACAAGGTTCCATAATCATCCTACGAATGCGGTCGATTGTATCGATAAGGTTTCTCTATGGTACTTTCAATAAAGTTTAAGCTAAGGATAATATTTAAAATATTTCTTTTAAGGCGGGTTTGAACTCTTTCCTAAAAAGCAGCGAACCTAAGCCCGAACAAAGATGTCAAAAAATGTTTGATTCAAGACAAAACTAAGTAAATTAAGTTCTTTTGGATTGTTATAAATAAGAACAAAAGATTTGAACAAAAAAAACATTGGCTGGAGCTGGAAACCCTCTCTTTCTACACCCATGCAGAGCGAGTATAACTTTTGGCTGTCAAAGGAATCATCGGTAGAAAAATGTGTTGTATGAACAACTTTTTTGTTTTCTAAGATGTGGCAACAAAACTCTACAAAAGCCAAGAGCCCTTATGATCTTTGATCAAAATCGAACTATATTAAATGCCATTGGAATAATCGATTGAGAAATGCATTGTTGTATTGACAACAGATCATCTCAAATTATATTACATTTTCTATAGACTGCTTAAGTTTGAGCATGAAAAACATTCCTGCAAGTTTATATATCTTATGTTCTTTCATTTTCAAGAGAACTTCATTTTAAATTGAATAGTAACTACTTCTAACTCTGCGGACTGGTTTCATGTTGCAGTTGTTGGCACTATTACAAACTCGAATTATGAATAATACGTGGAATTTTGAAATGAGTTCCGTTTAGCTCGAAACGTAAGTTATGATTGTGCAAACAGAAGATCGAGTTCCGCGACTCATTCTATTACAAATTACCCGCATTTGTGTTAACGAGTACTCATAATGTATTATATATTTTAGGATTTTGTGGAAATGTGCATATCTTATTCGGTTTCTCGCCAGTTTTGTGGTCGTTTTAAACAGCAGACATATGGCGATAAGATTGCATGACAAAGCTAATTTTTCAATTCATATTCGCTGTAATAAAGAACTGTAACTGAGCTATACGAGACAGAGGTGTACATAGTATATAGTTGAATGTAACAATTGAGATTATTGAAAAAACGGGGACGGCGGGGGGGCTAGGAAGACAGCTCGTAACATTTCATGCGAGTTAAAGAGGAAGCACAATTCAAGAATCCAAGACTTGGGAACTTAAGAACTGCGCGGATGAATATTGAAGTATAAAGTTGTTTAAGATTGGAAATAGCAGTATAAATATTAGATATGTTAGGGATAGGCGTATGAGAAAAGCATTGCAGGTTAACTTAGCAGGCGAGCAGGTGGGCAGGCGGACGGGCGTTGGGCGGGCGGGCGGCAGGCGTTGGGCGGGGTAGGCGTTTGGTTGTTTTTCAGCGTTTCAAGCATATAAAAACTACAAGAACATTTTAAAGACTTAACAAACATATAGTAAAAGTTAAATTTAGCAAACATACATAGATAAGTATATGTATATGTAAATAAATCAAATATTATTATAAGAATTAGTATTATATTGAGCTGGCCATTTGGATAAAAATAAACATAAACAAATATTGCTGGCATAATAGGTGTGATACACACACACACACACACACATACGCACACACACATATATAGGGGGGGGGAAGAAAATAAACTGGTAGAAAGTCACCCAAAGTGTAGTTCTGATTTGTCACCATGACTCGGGGTATTTCCTTATCGAGCACATTCTTTGGCGCCGATTCTGTTCAGTTATTCATAATTTCATCACTTCATGAATTCATCATTTCACGACTCATTTTACTTTCCAGGTTATTCACATTTTGCTTATCTGTCCTTAACAGATTTTGGCAACTAAGTTATCATCAACAAATTTAATATTTACAATAGATTAGATACTTACACCCTAGCAGAGGGTATTACAATTCTGTCACGAAATGTGTAAAGAGACTTTTCGAATTCCGCAATCGGATCAGTATAATATATAGCAGTCATAGCAACGATCGGACGAAAATTTACTAAATATTAACGTGAAAGAACGTTTAATTTCCTTGAAATTTGATTAGGTCTGTAGTCCCTTGGACAGATATTTTTGGGTTTCTAGATTAAGGTTATGTCCAGTATATATTCCTCTAACTTTTGATAAATTCTCAAGCCAATGTGCTTATATGTACATATTCCTTGTCCCTAAAACTTAGCTCATTTCTACAGCCGATCTTTCGGTTAGTTTTGTTCTCTTTAGGGCCCTAGTCATATGTATCTTCAATTATTCAGACATATCAAGAAATTCATCTACAGTTTATGAGTTTTTTTGTATTAGACATGTAAAGCAATGATAAAAAATAATAAAAAACCCCCCGATTATTTATTGGTTTTGTGTGCAGTACCTACGGTAGGATCTATAAGTTTCTTGCCTTTGTAACTTCGCTGATCTTTTGGTAATTTTATATTCTGTTCGTCAAGCGATCTGGAAATATCTTAAGAATAAGAATATTCCTTGATATTGTAGGTTAGCTCTTATAGGTGAGATATAGGTGTATTTCTTGGCTCCGTAACTTTGCTAATCTCAATAACTGATCTTTAGGTTACTTTGTCATGTGTGTGTGTATTCGTATGTGTGTGCATGACATTTGGTGAGCTTTGTTCATGTACAGGAATGCGAGCGTATGTATGAGCGAGAGGAGAGATATATAGGGAGTGAGTTAGAGAGCGGGCGTGGGCATGAGAGAGAGAGAGAGATAGAGTTAGAGAGACAGCACCTTTGAATGGTTTTACTTGCTGGTCCCAAATGGCCAAAACCCGATGCTATCGTATTGATCTCGACTTGTTTCCAGCAGCAATAGGCCGATGAAGTGCTAAAGCTGCGTTGTATCCACTTTTCATTGCTGGCCTTTTTGGCCGCCATCCCCTTCGCCGTCGCCGTTGCTTTCGCCTTTGTGTCCCCATCCTCCTCCGCATCGTCGTCGTCGCCGCCTCCGCCCGCGGCAGCAGGCTCATCCACGCGATGCAACATGGTCATCAGCTCCGGGCAAGCGGACTCCAGCATCAGATCGCTGCGCAGCATGCCCAATGAAATGCGCTTTGGTTTCAAATGTGGGATTCGGATTCGGTTTTTGTTTTTGTTTTTGTTTTTGTTTTTGTTTTTGATTTTGATTCGGATTACGATCACGATTTCGAAAGCGTTTACGATAAATACGAGCAACACAAATTGTGATTTGATTTTGTTTCAGTTTTAGATTTAGTTTTTCAATTTAGATTTCAATTTAGTTTTGAATTTCGTTTATCGGTTGATCAATTCAATTGCGTTATTTGGTTAGATTTCATTTGATTTGGTTAGGTTTTCGGATTGGTTGTTGAAACGAGGAAAGCAGAAAATGTCAAATCAATGTGTGAGTAATTTGGTTTTCGTTTTTCTTTTTTTAACATTAAGCGAGGAGTAGCAACAAGAACAATTAAGCGAATATTAGGAGCAGAGCGCGGAAATAACTTCAAAAAACAATAAATACCACACAGAGAAAAAAGATCATTATCAATTTGATATTGAGCTCGCTCAGCGGAACTAATTGTGACCCAAATTCGGCTGCTTTTTGTCTATTCTGACTACGAACTGTGAAGTTTCACTTCAAATTTCTGTATCTGAAAAAAAACTTGGTCTGCGTATGGAATACAGAAACTTACATTCCAAATTTGGTGTCTCTACACTCAGAAAAAAGCCCTAGATTTCAAAAAATCGCCATACTTTTGAAAACAAGCGCAGCGCGCCTTATTATTCAGAAAGTAGGTTTTCTAAATAATATAGTTTCGTTTTTCTTAAGCTAAGGTCATCATTTATAAATTTGAGAGCAGAGTTTTCTGAATACTAGAAAACAATTTCTAAATATTAGAGCTTGAATTTCTAAAATTATGAAATATATTTCTTAAAAATAGAAAAATTTTCTGAAAATTAGAAATAAAAATTATGTTTTTGGGATGGCCGATTTAAGGCCTGCATTTCTACTTTTAAGAAATAAGTTTCTTAATTTTAAAAACTTTTTCTATAAAATAGAAAATATTTCTGATTTTTAGGGCGATTTTCATTTTAGGGAAATTATTCTAAATTATAGAGCGATTTTTCCCTGAGTGTAGCTCTTATAGTTTCCGACATCCTATTAATACTGATGAATAACATAATATATAGATATCTCGGAGATGTCTTCTTCTGTCTCTTACAAACATTTGTACAGATTTCAAAACCCCCTTTACCCATTTTATATTCAGTCTACTACTACTAAAGTTAGCCTACTACTACTACTACTACTTTAAAGTTAGCCGAGTTGTTTCGTATATATT
Organism: Hirtodrosophila confusa; assembly: GCA_035043065.1. Classification (NCBI taxonomy): domain Eukaryota; kingdom Metazoa; phylum Arthropoda; class Insecta; order Diptera; family Drosophilidae; genus Hirtodrosophila; species Hirtodrosophila confusa. The sequence continues at coordinate 3,494,021 of JAWNNI010000085.1, read as the reverse complement.
TGTAAGCTAATCAAATTGTTCGCTCATCAAAGACAAATCAAACATCGCTTAGACGCTTAGCGGAAATCAGTCAGCGATTAGTTTTGCTGAATGAGCCCATTGTCTTATCGATTTTTATAAATCAAATCAAAACTTGCCATATCACATGGCCATGAATATTATCAATGTAAAGTTTTTTCATATCAATGTAATTTTCATTTATAGTTGATGCTTTGTTGAGCACGGCTGACTTGGCGGCCCATTCACGATACATAAAATTCTAAAAACAAGCTCTAGTATTATTGTAAAATCACACTCATGCATCAATGTGAGCATCAAAATGTGAAAAACAAGCCTGTGTGCATTGTCTGTGTGACGCAATGATTGCAATTATGATCATCGTGAATGGGCTACTAAAAGACTCCACTTGAAGTTGCGTCGTAAACTTTCTTATGTTAAAATTGTGTTGGTGGCGACAAGTTGAAGTGCAGCAGGTAAAATTAACGGAGAAAATTTATGAAGGGATCTTAAGTATTCCGAATTTTCCCTGTTAACACTATAAACAAAAACTTAACTTCATGAGAAAACTTCATTGTTTAAATCCAATGTTTTGATAAAGGAATATGTGATTTTGATTGTTAATTATGGTGGATCTATTTCTCTGTGTATAACTGTTGCATGCAAATAAAGGATACTGGATTCGCATCAGCATCGCTAAAGCTGTGCCCGATACCAGGATGCGTACTATAAATCAATGTGGGGCAGCTTGAGATTAGCTGGAAGTCGCTGAGTGGATTTATGAAAGGCGATAAGATAACGCCCAAATGTCGATTATGATCATGATCGTAAACGACAACAAGCCAAATGGGGAAAGGGGTAGACGGAAAGAAGAAGAGTGAAAGCAAGAGAAACGACTACCAATCACCTGCACTATCAGCCTGGGGCCCTTCAGCTGGGATTGACATGGATACCGGATGTGGATGCAAATGAATTGGGATTGCAGATGACAATGAACAATGACTGCGGATGGTTGGTTGGTTGGATGGATAGTGGTGTTGGTGCTGGTGGAGGGTGTGGTTGTGGTTGTGGTTGTAGTTGTGGTGGGTGGTAGAGTGGTGGGTTGCAACAGACACACAGTCGTCTCTCACCTGGGTAAAGCCATGAGCCAACACCTTGCGATAGATTTTAAATAGATTGGCTGTAAACTCGTCCACTTTGATGGTTTCCGCAAGAGTGGTGGTTATGAACTCCTCATCATGGGCCACATTGTGCATCAGGCGATTTATGATCGGCTGCAGGGCGATTGCCTTCTCGAACTCCTTGCGCGGAAACGACGAAGGCACCAGGACAAATGGAGCGAACTGTGTAGCAGAATAGACAGAGAGAGAGAGAGAGTTGAGGGTACAACAGGAACATAGAAGGACGACGACGCTTACTCACGTTTAGGGAGTCTGAACTGAAGCTTGTCTTGGAACGCATAGCGGCGCCATGCATTATGGCATAGTCCTTTGCCTTGGCCGTCACTTCGAGCAGCTCCTCCTTCTCCAACGGCAGCTTGATGCAGCCACGCAAAACGGGCGTATTCTCATCGATGGACATGCTTCTGAATACCTTCGAAAACGCTATAACTTAATTATTGGTCTAGCTTGTGTTTTTATTTTTGCTGTTGCTATGGCTATGGAATGCTCGTCGTGCACTGCTGACTAGCTCACAATGCGAGTTGCTGTTGTTACTGCTGCTGTTGCTACTGCTCATTTATCGATTATACGCAGCTGTGAAATCGGTTTTGTTATCGTTGCGCCTACCTTTTGTACGTGTCGCTGCGTCGGTGTGTGTGTATGGTGCACTGTACGTGGAATTTGAATGGGCGCCGGTCCTAATTTAATTCTGTGGATTTATGTAAATCTCAAAATTTTCAGTTGCACGGCACAGTAGATTTACGATATTTTTTACATGTGCTGTTAATTCGACAGTCACTTCTGTTAAGCGGGTTTTAATCAACGTCATCGTCCATGCCATCGATAATCATTAATTTCCGATATTTACATTTGAAGTGGGCGTGTTCTATTTTTGGCTACGTTGTCACTTGGTTTTATATCTATGCTATGTTTTGGGGAATGCTTATCTTGCTTTGCTGACTTGCTTATTTCTTCATTACATTTGCTCCTCATCGCTTATCGTCAGCTGTTGCTGCTAAGATCACGTGCGATCGATTTTAATATCGATCTGGCCAAATGTTTAGTGCTGCCCACTTAGCGTTTTTCCGGATATCTAACTTTTTTAATGTTTTAAGTAAGATACCCTTTGCAAGGGTTCCAATTTCATTTTTTAGTTTCTTGTAAATTTTTGGGCAATTTGTACTGCATTTTGTGATATATGGTTGTAGTGTGTAGCGTACCTGTTTTGCATAGACAGACGGACATGGTAAGATCGACTTGGCTGTTGATCCTGTTAAAAAATATACTTATATATATACAGGGTAGAAAGCGCGTCCTTCAATGCATAACTCATTTGTTAACAAAATTATAACACCCTTTGCAAGGGTATAATTTCAGTTAACGTCAAAGTATTCAAATTTATCGATATACGACAAAATATCTTAGTATATTACCGCAAGTGTATCGAATTTGAATAAAATGTTTGTAATGGATTTTATGTCAGTGAATCCAGGGAAACGGCCGTTGGATTTTCAGAGATTTTATTTGTTGAGCATTGCTTCGACTTTCTCGTAGATAGGTTCTCTTGTAATATTTTTTCAATTTTGTTAAACGAGTTGATTAACTTAAAAAACCGAAAAGAACCAAGCTATTAGCAATTTTAATTATTGAGTTGTAAAGCGCGATTACAAATTGATTAAAATTGAATCAGCAATGCCGCGTGGTAAGTTCATGAACCACAAGGGACGATGCCGCGAATTCACGCCGGTGGAGGAGCTGCAGCGGGAGCTGGAGGAGAACCTTAATCTAACACCCAAGGTGTACAAGTACAGTCCAAAGGACAGCGTTTTTGAGGAGCAGAGTATTACTGATAAGACCAATTCAGTTATCAAGGGCAAGAAGATGGGCGGGGCCGTCGCTGGCCTAATCGAGATATCCAATCCGAATCGTACAGCCAAGAAATCGCCGAAATATGCACTATTCACCGATGAATCGATGGACATGCCAATGGGGGAACGTCCGAAGGACAAGATGCGTATGAATCTCAATCAGAAATCGCCGAGCGAGGCCAACGCAGATCTGGCACGTCTGGCCATCGTTCGTAAGAAGAGAGAAGCAGCTGCCGAGCTGCGTTTGGCTGCCAAGAAGGAATTGAATCCGTCGCCAGTGGGTACACCCTTATCATCCAAGTCGGACATATCCTTGAAGAAGAAGAACCAGAAATTCAAGTCAGCTCAACTGGGTCTTAGCAATTTTCTGAAGAATAGCGTTGGCAGCGCTAATAATAACGCCAACGGCAATGCCAACGCCAACGGAATGCTAATATAAACACGAAATCTGTTGTGGGGCTCAACGAATCGAAATGCAATCAAGAGTTTATTATTGTTGTTTTTAAAACATAGCAGGCTGGCAAACATTTGTTGTAATTTGAACATCTAGCAAAGCTCAGCCTGTAGTCATTTCGATTTCATTTCCACAAGTTCATTTCGATTTGTAAATTTTGAGTTACTCCCACGATTAAAACAAATAAAAACTTAAGCACAAAATTCTCTTGTATTTTTACACACACGCAATCGATAAAAGCCGCATTGCTATATGTACACTTCATCGTAAATAATTGCGTGCAAATAGTGAGTAATATTTCAAAATCAAATTGTGTTTTCTTCGCGCTTCGATATACAGATAGAATTATTTGATCGATTCTGTGGCCATTAACCAACACTGTAGTTAAAGCACAGCACTGTCCACCACTCAATCGGTCATTTCAATTGCAGCAACGCACTACTAAAGAGCAAGACGACAAAAAAAGAAGAAACGAATTGGAAGAAGTGTCAAATATCTGCTCAACCTAATGGAAGACAAGACCCTAAAGCGTATGCGCTCCGAGGACGACGAAAGTAACAATAACGTCACACAAACCAAAGTTTGGGTGAATGAAAAGATGCACGATCTGCAGGATCCGGAGAAGATGAAAGCGGTGCATGGTGCGTAGTAGTATAAAATATGATTGTAAATGTTGTTGAAACGATTCGTACATTTTTTTCGAAAATGTAGAAAAAACAATCAAAATGCTATTTGCAGCTGCCGCTAATATTGATGCCAACAAGGACAGCCAAGAGCCAAATGCAAACGATCCAACATCAAATACAGTCCCAGCCGTACCAACCTATATGGCTCCAACCAATGCGGCTCCAATCAATACGGCACCAATAATTGCGGCTCCAACTGTTCCACCCGAGACGGCCCCAGCCGTCCCCATCGAGATGGACCAAAGCAATCTCTATGAGCAATACCAATTGATAGGCGATGGCAATATCATATTGCGTGACATGAATCCCGACACGTACAATCCGGAGCTCGAGCGCCGCATATCCAACTGCTGCCAGCGTAGAACGCTGATCCGCGGCACTTGCGTCAATTGCACCTTTGAATTGTGCGAGGAATGCGGCTATTCATGCGTCGAGTGCAATCAGTTCATTTGCCGCACCTGTGTCACCCTGTTGTAAGTATTCTGCACAAATTTGTAACAATTTATTTTATTTTTTGACAGTTGCTGTCATTTGGGAGCGATGACGCAGCAGATTAAATGCATACGTCATGTCATAACTTGACCATTTTTTATAGCCTTGCAGAGGGTATTATAATTTTGTCACAAACTATATGTATTCTTGATCAGCAGCAATAGCCGAGTCGATATAGCGATCTCCGTCTGTTTCTATGCGAACTAGTCTGTCAGTTGTAAAGCTATCGTGATGAAACTTGGCACAGATCCTTATTTTTGCTGCAGGCAGTACATATGCCAGAGTCGGCCGGATCACACTACTATAACATATAGCTGCCGTAGGAATGATCGGTCGAAGAGTATGTTTTTGTATGAAAATCTTTGTATATGAAGATATCCTCACCAAACTCATTCAGACCGAGTCTCTAGAGAGTTCATACCATATTTTTAAATTTGGTAAAAATCGGACCACTATACCACATACCTGCCATAGGAGCGGGTGAAAAATGAGTTTGTATGAAAAACTTTCTTGTTTATGAAGATATTTTAAGCATACTAACTAAATCTAAGTTTTATTATGTTTTGTACAGGCTGACCAAATTTGGTACAATTCGAACTACTATATCTTATAGCTGTTATAGGAACATTCGGATGAAAAATGTGTTTTTGTATGAAAAATCTATTCGTTTATAACTTAATCTCAGCAATTGCAAAATTTAATATACTCTATATAGTTGTCTTTAATTCTATTAAAAACGGACCACAATATTCGATAGCTGCCTAGGGAAAATCAGTCGAAATTTGGGTTTTTGTATACAAAACATTGCTGCAAGTGTATATAGTATCTTCGGAACGTGTTCTTGCTTACGCATAAATATTGATCTTTCTTCTTTCTACAGTGGCAGTCGTCCGGAGGAGGCTGAGCGTCCGCTCTGTGAGGTTTGCCAGATGATTGTTCCCTAAGAGCCAAAGGCTCGCAAACGCAATGGACCAAATATCCAGCTATATACACACACACACACGCACACACACATACAAATGCAACCTGATACAAGTTTATTGAATATGAACAACGGATAAACAGACCAGAAGTACAAAATAGCATTCATGATAATCAGTTTTAGTCGCTCCATAGGCTAAGCGAGCTGTACATATTTCCAGACACAACATCCATCAAGAATATTTGTTCGCAAAAAAAAAACATATTTTATTTATGAAAACAGATGCTCTCCGCATCGTTTATGGTACTGTGTTCCTGCTTTCAAGCTTAAATTCTGGGCACAGCTTGCGGAAGCTTCACACCACACACAAACATATCAAAAACACATCATTATCCAATCATTCGATGTAAATTAATCATTTATTAATTAAAAACGAGCTTTATAAATGAAAATAATAATAATATTAATATGTACTTTTTTATACTTTGCCGCGGAACTTGTGATATTTGTCGTGCTCCTTCACCAGGCTCTCATACAACTGGGCTCCAGCCTCGCAGCTGGCCCGCAATATAAAGTTGCCGGCGCGATGATCGCAGAGGCCAATCAGCTCGTGGCAGATGCGATTCAGGTGCACCTTAACCTGCAATCAAACAGAAAATGTAATCAATCAGTTGAAGTCAATCCAAATAATGCCCGCAACAGCGTCTGTTATAACTAATGTGATATCTACTCTACAGATGAGCCTGTAACATAACAGACCATTTTGTGCATAACAGCTCAGAACTGTTCGAATGAGCATTTACATCTGTTTCATGTTCATTTACATAGATAAAACATTGAATTGTATGCATTGTTAACGCTTCAATTGCATAGCATAAGAGAATTATGAAAAATATTGATATAAATGTAATTTGAATTATTGATAAGCAATGTTTTTCCTACTTATTTTCATTAATATAATAGCTAAGCTAAATTGTCACTGTTTTAGTTGAAAGCTAAGCTAACATAGCTAAGTTCTGTATATAATCTATAGTTTAGTCACAAATGTACATAACTTATGTGCTCAATAAAACAAATTAAATAAACAAAAAAAACTTTATGAATACACTAGCTAGCGTTGCCCGCTGATATATATAGTTTAAAATGCATTATGTTGAATTTGACTACTTTCGTCAATCTTAAGAAATACATATAAATAGCGCACCATGATTTACCCGCCCGCGGAGGTAGTTTTTCCAAAATCTTTGAGTACCAAGCCTGTTATGTTTTTGTGGAGAGCCTTGAAAATTAGTTTGAACTAAATCGGTTGAAAAAAAGTTATCCACCAATTTCCCAACCGTGGAGGTATATTTCCAAAATCGGACGGAAAAGGATCGAATTATTTAATGTGTAGAGCTTTGAATATGAGTTTGAACCCGATCGGACTAAAATTTGACCTTCTTCCACCATTTTCCGCCCATGGGAGTGGATTTTCCAAAATCGGTGAAATATGTGTCAAATGATTTTTTGTATAGATTTTGGAAACTAAGTTTGAAGTCGATTGGTTGTTAAACAAAAAAGTTTCATACAACAGTTTTCCCCCATTATCCTCGCTTGTGGGTGGAATTTTCCAAAATCCCGTCTTAGTGTGCACTTTCGACATAGATGGAAACTACTGTGGAAATTTCAGCATTCTAGCTCTTATAGTTTGGGCTGTGCGATGATTTAATACAAAACAGCGAATGTAGTTTTTCTTTCTTTCTAAAGTTCTACATTAAAGTACATATTTCATAAATAAATAAGTTACCATATGAGATCTTATCAATAGTATTTATAATTAAAACTGAAACAAGTTCTTTGCTTTTGGTTTTACTTGGAAATAAAGGATATAACTCTTGTTTTTGATGCCTGTTCAGGATTGTATAGCTTACCTTTTCGTAGAGCGTGGTAGGACGATCAGTGGAAACCATTTGTTTGATGGCAAAGACGATCAGGAAGGGTGCCACACGCTTCGTGGCTATCGCTTGTGAACCGGATGTAATACCGGTAAAGAGCATAACCAATTTAAGGCCCACCTCGGCCAGACCTTCCAGCTCGTCATCGCTGAGACTCTGGGCCTGGCCACGCTCGCTGCGATAGCAGACAATCGCCTGGATGAGGTCCTGGCACAGTAGCGTCAGCTGTGCAGCCCGATCCGACATAAGTGACTCATGCTGGCGCACCAGCAGCAAACAATTCTCCGATATTGTTGCATGCAGCTTCAAAAAGTCCTTCCAACTGCCACCATCGATCATATGACGCTTAATGTTCAACTCCAGCATGCTGCCGAGTATCGAGCCGACCGTATCGACTGTCAGCGGCACCGTCCTATTGCACACCAGAGCCCGATGTGCCTCCAGCAGACGTATCGCATGGTTTCCATAGGCTGCATCGCTTACCGAAGGCATTCGCAGTCCCACGCTGCCGTTGATCAGCTCGAAGTGCTCATTAAGCATCTGCCAAAGATTTGAGAACGCATAACAGTCTTTTACAATATAGTTCAATTATAGAAATCAGGTTCAGTCGTTCACTTCAAACTAAGAGCGTTTGTTTCGTTCGTTTCGAGTCCCCAAAAGGAAATAAAAACTCTTTAGTTCTATCTAAATTTGATCACATTTTCTAACTTGAGCAAAAAGAACAACAACAATTGCAAATATGCTTTATCATCTTCTAGGTTTGTATCTATAATTCAAGCTAATGAAAGTATTTCCTACTCTGAAACGCTTTCTTCATTTGATATTAAACTTAAAATTGTTCAGGACAAGAAAAATCGTATACGCTTGCAGACAAGTTTTCCATATAACAACTCAATATTCGAGCGATTGTTTTTATGAGATATATTACTCTGATTTTGATCAAATTTGACCAATTTATATGAAGCATATTGAAACTTTGATTTGGTAAGTTTGTAGGTCTACAACAGCTGAACTTGGAACTGATTATTTCTATGTCAGCTATAGGATTTAATGATTTGATCCGGCCAGTTGTTATACTATTATATACTATATTCTGCCTGTATACAACAACTTTAAGAACGCAACGAATAAAAATCGGACTCAAGCGAACAAACAGCGGAACTCGTTAAAAGACATTCAGGAACTAAGTTCTCTGGCTCGGTTCAGTAATTCTAAGGTCCCTTACCGCTCCCTCAATGCTGCTCAGCGAGCACTTGGCGAACGAGGTGATCAGGATCAGGACATTCTGCAGGCAGGTATGCTCAGCAGCCGACTCCGGGCGTTTGATGGCGTTTAATTGTGTTGCCAGATGGTGCAGCATCAGCAAGAAGTCCTCGTTGGTCTTGTAGCCTATTATTAGCTTAATGGCCGGCTCAATGGTCCGAATGTCCAGCGTTGATTCGGACGCAATGTGCGCGTTCAGCTGTTGCCAATAGTTGTTGAGCACAAGCTCAATCTCGTCCGCGTCCAAATGCAGCAGTTTGCGGTGGGTTAGCGCCTCATTCAGCAAGCGAATCGCGTGGCTATTGCGATAATTCATCTGCCGAAACAAGAAATAATGCATAAGAATGAGTGTCTCAAAAGTCTGTTATAAATTGGTATTTCTACGCTATTCCTCTGTTGCTTACTGAGTGTCCAATATATATTTTGCATATGCGTCGAAAGTTCTCATCTATGGGCACAGTCTCAAGCGCTGCTTCATCTGTGGATTCCCCTTTCTTTGGCGGACTGATGCAGTTTCTCAAGTAAACCGCATATCCGCTGAGTGTGGTCTGCACAAAGTCCTTGTAGTAAGTTGGCGGCTTACTAAGCGACCGAAACTTATGAGCTACAAGCTTTCCATAAATATGTATCAGCTGCCTCAGATTGCCACGTGCCTGTCTGGGCTGATCCGAGAGCGTCTCAATGGCGAGCATAAGCAGTCGCCACTGTTCCAACTGCAGCGTTGGCTTCACATCCAGCAGTTCCTTGAAGTGATTGTAGAGTCCACTCAGAAACTGTTCAGTGCCGGGTCCCGTGCGGCGTATGCAGCGCTTGAAGAGCGTCTCATAGAATTGCCAGGCGGGCGAGCCATCGCTAGCATCAAGGGGCACCAATTTCAGCATCACTTTTGGATCCGGAAAGTACTGGCAAATGGGCAGCGGCTGTCCAAAGTGTAGCATGTCTGAGAAAGGTTCACGTTATGTATGGAGGGATACAATTTAACAGGCAGAATCAAAGCCACTCACCAACAAGCAGCTCGAGCACCTGGCCGGCCAGCTGCGTCAGCTGGGCACGGCGCACATCCTGGTAGAGCGTAAAGATGAGCAACCAGAGTTTCGACTTGATGCTGTTGACCAACTGGGCGAGCGGCATCCGCTGCAGTTTCTCAATTAGCTGCTCCGTCATCTCTTCAGGCACCCCTGGCTCATCTTTGCAGTCGCCTTGCTGGCGTAGAAGGGCAATCATGCTTGTTTCATCCTTCAAGGACGGCAGTTGGTCCAACTGCGTACGCAGCGCTGTGTGCACATTGACATAGTTGGCATAGTTATCTAGAAGCTCTATGGTTAACAGCTCCACGCATTCTGAGTCCTCGAAGAAGTTAACGGGCTTAGCTTCCCGCCGTAGGCGCGTCAATTTCTGTGTGCGTGTCAAATGGCCAATCAGCTGCGGCGGCACCAGCTCTACCAAGGCATCTGGGCAGGGCTCCTTGCGCTGATTGGGCGACAGTAGCCACCCGCTCTCGCCCAGCTGCAGCTCCAGGCGCTGCAGGCGAAAACGGCAGCTGCTCTTGCCAAAGTTGTGCACACGCTGCCGTATTAATTCCCACTCAGCGCTGGGTAAAAACTTGTGCAGATTTTGTGTCTCCAGCACTGGCGGCTCCAGTCCATCCGGCCAGTAGTAGGCGAGCTGCAGCTCAAAGCTGCTGGCACGCTCCATGCACTCCAGATATGCGTTCATAGTGCGTCGATTGTGCTCCAAAGCCAGCAGATGGCGTCCAAACTGTTGCAGCACCTGGGCGGTATGTCTGCGCTGCTGTTCGAGCTTCAGCTGTTGCTGCTGCGCCTGCTCCGCCAGCCGTGTGCCCACCAAATACTGCCCAAGCAGCGCCGCCTGCAGCTCAATGGCAAAGTTCAAGTTGGCGGGCCGCACCGCCTGCGATTTAGGCTCCAGCAGCTCGCTAAATGTGTGCAGCAGCATTTTCCAAATGACTATGGAAGGATTGGACATTAGATGGCTCACCAGGCGCGTAAAGGCGGCGCCAGCCGTGTGGCTGGGCCAGGTCTGCGATAGAGGATCCTCGTGCAGTGTGGCGTCGTATAAGCCGCTGCTCTTTTTACACTTGATGATCAGCTGCACATAGTTGTTGAACGGCTTGTCTGCTACCGTTGGCTCTGTTACCGCAGCTAGGCGACGGCGCTTGGAGTCACTGGCGGGCAGCTCCAGATCGAACTTGGAGAGCCATTCGCGCAGTGACTTAAACAGCTCCATGACGAAGCGTTCGGCACGACTGAGACGCCTAAACATGTCCAGCAGCTGTACCAGATATTCCGAGTAGAGAATTAGCTCGTCGTCAGTGCGCTTGGCCGCGCACATCATCCAGACGGTAATCTGATATACATTTGGCTCCAGCAGCATTGGATTTAGACGCAGCGCTGCACAAAGCAGCAACAGCACCTCGCTTAGATGGTTCTGCCTGAACACGTTTACAAACTGGCGCAACTGATCGCCAATAAAGGTCACCGCGTTTGCTTTCTTATCCGGAAACTTCAGTGAGATGTTGTGCTTGCGCAACGACTCCAGTGCATGTGTTGCCAGTGCGAGCGTTGATTCCACAGCTGTAGGGCTCTCAGTCTCATCTCGCTCGGACAGCAGCACGTGGAAGACATATCGCAGCAGTTTATGCTGTTTATCTGGTACAATGTGCAGATTGAACAACGCACACTCGTATGTGAGCAGCTGTACGTGAAGCGGCTGCTTGGATATGCGCTTAATGACATCCTCCATATTCAGATCCTCGGTGAGCTGCTTTTCCAGTGCCGCCAGCTGCACAAAGCAGCACAAGTCACGTTCGCGCAGATGCAGCAGTAATTCACAGAGCGGCTGCAGTGCGGCGGATGTGTATGCCTTCATCAGGCGCTTACGGTCGTGGGCGCGCTGCACATAGTCGAGCAGCTGCTGCAGCATGGGCAGCACAAAGTCCGCAGGACGAGGTACCGATTCGCCATCCGGCGTGCCTAGAAGCTGACGCTGATAGCTGCTAAAGAGTGTGCCGTAGCTGGACATGAGCAATTTGTAGTCGGCACGCAAGACATCCTGCACCAGCTCAAAGCTAAGCAAGGTCTGCAGCACCTTTGAAGGACTGTTGACAGGACAGCCCGCTGCGGGCATATCTGAAGCTTTTGTTGGGGCCTCGACCGGCTTATCCGCATCGCTCTTAATGCGCTTTAGCAGCGTTTTAATTAGGCTGGTTTTGGTAGCCACGCTAACCAGTCCAGGCTGGGCACGCAGGCTGAACAATTCCACCAGCTGTGCCACGGGCAGCGGCTCATCATCATCCTCGGCGAACCTATCGGTCAGCCATTCGCAGATGGCTTCGTATTTATTGACGCCCGTAACGTCCGAGGACTGCCAGACTTTAATAGTAAAGTCGACGCGAGCAATATACGTCTTGTATTTCTGCTGCAGCCAAGACTTTAACTCTGAAATGTTTTGTTTATGACATGTGTATTGTTTATATTTGACGGGCACTTACCTTCGCCTGTTTCCATGTTTCAATCAAGTAAAAACAAATAACTTAAAAAAAGGAAAAATTTCTACTTCTTTTTGTTTCAGCCACTGAAACGTGACAATTTATTAGAATTCTGCTTAACGTTGTAGATTGAATGAAATAAATTTAAAGCGGTTTCGTGGCGCACGTGTTGTAGACAGCTGCTGTTATCGATAAACACAGTAAGTGTTGTATACAGTGTTGCGAACAGCCGGCGAGTGTCAAGAATATTAATATTGAAAGATACCGTAACTATAACGGTTTTTATTATCTGTTCATACGTCATGAATTTAAAATTATTGGTTGTGGTTCTTAATATATACAAATCTAAATATAATTGCAAGCTATCAATCAATCCAACGGATGCCGTTTATCACTTGTGCAATATAAGCAGCAATTTTCGTATTGTTGACTTGGAGCACTGAGCTAAATGAGTTAGCCTTGACGTCACAAGCTCCTAAGAAATTTGATAACTGCAAAGGGTGTAATCTTCTTTCTCTTTTATGCCTGGACAATACCATCTGATTAGACGGTTTCTGTGGGTTGAGTGTTGTTTTTTTTTTAACGAGTTACATCAAAGCTGTTTTGGTTTTTATATTAATTTTTTGTATAAAGTAAAAAGCATATTAAGCTTAGATCACAATGTTGTTGAATTGCACACGTCTGAAACACGTGTGCACAACTTTACGGCTCTCCCAAATACCTCGCCCGGGCACGAAAATTTCAATCAGTTTATTTAGCACACATAATCACAATCTGATACGGCAACCGCTGCTGCTACTGAGACGACCCCACCATCATCTTTGCAACATTCGGCCGCCAGCCAAGGCACCACCTCAGCTGCACAGCCTCCTCAGCACCACCAGTTCGAAGTGGGCGGCTCGTTTGCTCAGCATACGACGCTGCCTGGCCACCGTGAGCAAGAACAGGGCATTTACCCGCCATGCTCCTAAATTAAACGCCCCTCATACTGCCTTAAAAATGGCAAAGTCCGAGTATAAACGTCTACTTTCCTTGGTCAAGACTGAAAAATGGGTGCTTTTAGGTATGAGATACCCATATCAATTCCATACAAATGTTCCTTATCATATTGTCAAATTTCAGTGGGCCTTGCTTGCTTGGTTGTCTCCTCGGCGATTACAATGAGCATACCGTTCTTTCTGGGCAAGGTTGTCGATGTGGTATTCAATAAAAACGGTCTGGACTCGGTGGCAATGATGAAATTGCGTGAATACTCCATGATGCTATTCGGGATATTTGTCCTAGGCGGATTAGCCAACTTTGCCCGCGTCTATCTGTTTGGAGCAGCATGTAAGATCCAATTATAATATCAATTCATCCATATGTTTAACATTCTTTTACATTATATAGCACTGCGCATTGTACGTAAGCTGCGCTCAGATCTATATCGCTCGATGCTGATGCAGGAGGTTGGCTGGTTCGACTCCAAGGGCACCGGCGAGCTGATAAATCGTCTGAGCAACGACACATACTTTGTGGGTGTCTCGCTCAGTCAGAATGTCTCCGATGGGCTGCGTTCGCTGGCCATGATCATGGTTGGCTCCGGCATGATGGTGAGTTGCATTTAGCGTTCTCATTATGCCACAGTTATATGCTCCATGATTACATTAAGAACTCGCGCAGATTTACACATCGCCCAAGTTGGCATTGCTCAGTGCCTTGGTGGTGCCCGCCCTGGCTGGCATGGCCATTGTATATGGACGCTATGTGCGCCGCATAACTAGAGCGGAACTGGACAAGTATGCGGAGATCATGAAGTATGCCGAGGAGCGTTTTGGCAATGTCAGAACAGTGAAGCTCTTCTGTCGCGAGCAGAAGGAGTGCGAAGACTTCGATTCCAAGTTAAACGAGGCATTGGAAATTGGCTACAAGGAAACCCGCGCCAGATCCATATTCTTTGGCCTGGTGAGTTATATTCGATTTATATTGTTTCCTCTGCCTGTTTGACTATTCTGGTTAATTAAAAAACCTTTCCTTTCTTGCCACACACTTATGTGTGCATAAATATTCAAATAAACCATCAATTTTAAGTTAACTACACCAAATGCCAATATTTGTGCCTTTAATGTTTAATCAGATTAGAGTTGAGATTCGATTTCGCTATCGCACTATAATTAATAGATATGTTTCTAAGCCTATTTAACATTGTTACCTTCTTCTTGGTACTACAAATCACAAGCCATTTGAAAACAATGATTTTAATACCTTTGCAGAGGGAGGGTATTCTATTTTATTTTATTATTATTATATTATTATCTGATTTTCAAGATATCCTGATCAGATTCACTTCATTCGAAGTAACGGTACAGCTTATATAAGCTGACCAAATTTGAACAGAATCGGACCACTATAGCTGCCATAGGAACAATCGGTCAAATATTGAGTTATTCTGTTTTGTACAGGCTGACTAAATTGGGTTATAATCGAACCAATATAAGTATCTTATAACTGTCGTAGAAAAACTCGGATAAGAAATAACTTTTGTACGAGAAACTCTTTGCCTATACAGATGTCTGAACCAAACTCAGTAATTACGAGTTTTATTTTACTATATATAGTTTGCTTCATTTTGATCTTTAAGTATAGGAAGAATCGGTCGAAAATTGAGTTTTTGTATAAATAAAACATTCCTGCAAGGTTATATATCTCCGGCAAGCCGGAGAAAGCCGTTCTTTCTTGGTCGCATTTGGTTTACTGATCGCTTTATTCATCTCTTACACAGACGGGATTCTCGGGCAACCTTATTATTATTTCGGTGCTGTATTACGGAGGAACTCTGGTGCTGAGCGATGAGCTAACAATTGGCGCTATGACGGCCTTTATGCTGTACGCCGGCTACGTGGCCGTCTCGATGAACGGCCTGTCTAATTTCTATAGCCAGCTGAACAAAGGCATTGGGGCATCGGAGAGGATATGGGATATATTGGATCGAGAATACTTAATACCCATTAACCAGGGTATTGTGCCGACGAATAAGCCTGTCGGCGAGATCGCTTTCCAAAATATTGACTTCTATTATCCGTCGCGTGAGAGCAAAGTCCTGACGGATTTCTCACTGACGCTATATCCAAACCAGACAACGGCCGTGGTGGGTCGCTCTGGTTCTGGCAAGTCGACAATAGCACTGCTCCTGATGCGTCTATATGATCCACAGCAAGGCGGTGTCTTCCTGGACGGTGTCGATTTGCGTACGCTTAACCCACAGTGGCTCCGCCACAACATCGGTGCAGTCAGCCAGGATCCAGTGCTCTTTTCAGGCTCGATTCGTTCCAATATTCTATATGGCGTCAATCCTGACCAAGAATCCAGCGAAGAATTGTTGCAGCAGGTGGTTCTTGACTCGAACGTTTCGGAATTTACCAAAACTCTGCCAGACGGCCTAGAAACGATTGTTGGCCAACGCGGAATTTTACTTAGCGGCGGCCAGAAGCAGCGTGTGGCCATTGCAAGGGCCCTCATAAAGGTGAGTAATATAATACATGTATAGTATAATTACTAGCTGGTAATACCCG
Organism: Hirtodrosophila confusa; assembly: GCA_035043065.1. Classification (NCBI taxonomy): domain Eukaryota; kingdom Metazoa; phylum Arthropoda; class Insecta; order Diptera; family Drosophilidae; genus Hirtodrosophila; species Hirtodrosophila confusa. The sequence continues at coordinate 3,478,186 of JAWNNI010000085.1, read as the reverse complement.
GCGTTGTCCGGCTCATAAATTCTTCTTACAACTATTTCTTGAACTGTGGAATTCACCTTTCATTCAGTATTCAGTACAATCAGTACAATTCAGTGCAAGAGCTAACATACTTAGTTTTCCACCAGTTTCTTATATTTTTACTACAGCTTTGATGAGTTTAAAGCCAAAAATCTTAAATATATGACTATGATTTTCCAAAATCGGTATCACAGATGATAAACATAATGTATATCATAAAATTTATAGCCTAAACACATCTTAATACTGTTATTAGAGTTGTAAACTGTAAAAGTTATGTTTTTGATCAACGGAACGATCGTTTCGTTCGCTCATTTATTTGGTTCATTCGTTCCGAGTGTTTTGTTCGTTTGAGTCCCCTTTTCGTTAGTTTCGAATCAAATTTTTGCTCGTTTTATTTGAATTATATCATATTTCTTGATTCATTTAAGAACAAAGAAAACTTTTAATTAAAATCTTAGCTCGAAGGTGCCGCAAGGCATCATAAAACAGCTTTTCCAACTAGTTTTATAAATACTTACTACATGTTCGGGATCCATGAAGTAATTCGGGAATGGAGTCGAAATTTGTAAAAGCTATCACTGTCTCTGTGTAGTTCCGCTTCCAACTCAAGAACGAACAATAATCGCATAAAAACGAACCAAAAGAACGAAAATTTTACTCAAACGGTCAAAAAAGAACAAGGGAAATATATGTAAGATAATTGGGATCAATTGAACTTAAGCTGAAAAGCTCAATATTCAACTAAAATGAACTTAGCTTAAAGGTTTTGTGGATCACTCGAACTTGATCTGATAAATCCAATAAAACTCTATACATAAATATAGATATTGTGCTTAACTAATATCAAAATGCTTACAGAATCCAACCATACTCGTGCTGGACGAAGCGACAAGTGCCTTGGATTCGGTATCGGAAAAGCTGGTGCAGACAGCGCTGGACAAGCTGATCAAGGGACGCACGGTGCTGACCATTGCCCATCGGTTGAGCACGATACACACTGCGGCGAAGATAGCCGTGCTTGATAATGGACAGATTGTGGAAGAGGGCACCTACGATGAGCTGATGCGCAATCCAGATGGTGCCTTCAGGGAGCTGGTATCGATGCAGGCATTTGGTGGCGGTCTCTAGTTTCAATCCTTAGAATAGTTAACGTGGCGTGTGTTCATATATATATATATATATATATATCTATTCAAAACTCTTTAGCACAGAGTGATTGACAACATTGTGGAAGGCAAACATATTTAAGACTTTCCAATATTAACAGCAATATTGGCTAGATAAACGATCGATAGATAGTCAGATAGCTTTTATAGCTGTCAATTTGGGTTGTCTCTCTTGGGCTCTGAGGCAGACACTATCGATCAATAATATTAAGGTACTCTGGCGTCAGTGAATCATAAATTTCAGCATACTTTCACTTTCATTGTGTAAGCAAAATGTGTAAAATTAAATTGTAGCAGAAATGTCAAAAGTTTAAAATATACGTATTTTTTAGATAATTGGCATTTTTATTATTTTGTACAGGGAGAATTCTACATAGTTACAAGCTGTTGAAACCATAAAATACACCAAGGATACTATAGAATTTGAAAGGTATAAAACTCTGTAAAACAAACAAGTAATTGAAATAAAGACTGCTGTAAAGTGTTCTATATATTCAAGCTACAAAATGAAGACTTAAATAATAGGGACCGTTTATAATGATTACTTTGTTTTCATATTCGAAAGAATTATTCAATTAGAGTAACTTTGAGAGAGCGAGAAGTATATACAAATATATTCAATATATTGAAGTTTGAAGAGATTATAGAGGTTCGTCTTGTATAGAAATTTTTACCTAACTTCTGAGCATAAAATAAAACTCAAGGAATAATCATTATTTTATGAGTTTTATTTTTATTGCTCAATAATAATGATTATTGCTTGAGAAGTAATAATAAAAATAGAAACAAAATTAAAAATAATCATTATTTTGTAATTTAAGACAAGTAAGAATGCTATAGTCGAGTATACCTGACTACTAAACTCCCTGTACCCAGGTAAAAAATTTCCGATCGCATCTACGTACACTTACACATACACACACACATACACAAAGACGCACACACGAGCGACAGCTCGAGTGCAGCGCAAGCGAGGTATTTTAAATGGTGGCTGTGCTTCTTCTTCCCTTGCGCTGAAGCACTGAATCTTCTTTCGTTAATAACTTCCGTGTTTATTATCCGAACGACTTGAAATTTGGACAGTAGATTAGAGTAACTAAAGTAGCAAATGTCAAATCTAAAAGCTATATCTTGAAAATTGTTACTGTAAAACGGTTTCTATCGATTTGCGGGAGAACAGGGGGAGATATCTGAAATATGAACAAACTTGATCTCCGTATAGATACAGGAACCTACATTCCAAATTTTGTGTCTCCAGCTCTTGTAGTTGCTGAGATCGACGCGTTCATACAGACGGACAGACAGACGGACATGGCCAAATCGAAATCTCTTTGATACTGATCAAGAATATATATACTTTATAGGGTCGAGATGTCTCCTTCGCCTGTTACATACATTTGCACAGATTTAGTACCCCCTTTTTACCCATTTTATGGGTACAGGGAGCAATTAAGAAAAATGTTTGATCTCCTGAACAAAGAAAAGCTCTGTTTTTATTCTTTGAGCATGTATATAATATGTATATGTATATATAAGAGCTCGCTCAACATTATTAAATTAGAAAATCAAAGTTTACGATCGAAATATTTAATATATTGTATAAACAGTTTGCAAATGAAATTCTAAGGACATTTGAAAGAAATTCACTTCTCTTAAAGTGAGAATCGAAGCAGGCCTGATAAGCACTGCTGGAAACTATCGATACTATCGATAGTGTCATCGATTGTTTGACATTTCCAGCCCCCACCAGTGAGAAGTTTTTAAGTTAATCTTCTCACTGTCCCTACATGGATGTTTGCAGCGAATGTAATCTGAGCGCCCGAAAAGTGAGGGAAACCATTAACTATCGATGACTGATAGAGGCACGTGGACTATCGATAAGTTCGGCATTTTGAAAACAATTAATTGTTATATTGTTTATACACTTTTAGTATCTTTATTGGTTTACGTTTTACGCTTAGCTTAATTCTAGTTTACAGGCACAGAAAATAAATGCAATAATTTCTTTCCCTCATACACAGTGCAGACTGTACTGACAAATGCATGTGTGTGGATGTGTTTACTTCATGGTGGGCATGGCCACAGCCGCCTGGGTGTGGTTGACATCAGTCTCGCGCCAGAGCTGGGTGACGGTCTTGGTCTGTGTGTAGAACTTGATGCCCTGCTTGCCATAGAAGTGATGATCGCCACGGAAGGAGCCGCGGGTGCCGGTGAATGAGAACATGGGCAGGGGCACGGGAATGGGCACATTGACGCCCACCTGGCCAGCGTCGATCTCATTGACAAACTTGCGGGCAGCGGCGCCGTTGGTGGTGAAGACAGCGGTGCCATTGCCGTAGGGATTGGCATTCACAATCGAGATAGCATCGTCCAAGGTATCGGCATTCAGGATAATCAGGACCGGGCCAAAGATCTCCTCGGTGTAGCACTTCATGTGGGGCTTGACATCGCTCAGGATGGTGGGGCCAACAAAGTAGCCATCCTCATAGCCGGGCACATTAATCTTGCGGCCATCGAGGATGAGCTTGGCGCCCTCCTTCACACCGGACTCGATCAGCTCGTTGATGCGCTGGCGGGATGCGGCACTGATAACTGGGCCCACATCGGTGCCGGGCACATGGCCGGCATTCACCTTCAGCTTCTGTGCGCGATCCACCAGATCGGGTATCCACTTCTGGGCATCGCCCACAAACACAGCCGTCGACAGGGCCATGCAGCGTTGTCCAGCAGCACCAAAGGCCGCTCCAGCCAGCTGATTCAGTGTATTCTCCTTGTTGGCATCGCCCAGGACAATGCCGTGATTCTTGGCGCCCATGTTGCTCTGGACACGCTTGCCATTCTTGCCGGCACGCTCGTAGATGTACTTGCCAGCCGTATCGGAGCCGACAAAGGAGACGGCCTTAATCTCGGGCGCATCGCAGATGAAGTTGACGGCATCGTGCTGGCCGTGGATGACATTGACAACGCCGGGTGGGCAGCCGGCCTCGTTGAGCAGCTCCATGAGCAGCATGGTGGCGCCAGGCACACGCTCCGATGGCTTCAGCAGCATTGTGTTGCCGGTGGTAATGGCCACGGGGAACATCCAGAGCGGTATCATTGCTGGGAAATTGAATGGGGCAACGCCGGCTGTAACGCCGAGGGGCATCACCAGCGAGTAGGTGTCCATGTCACGTGCCACATTGGCCACCGTCTCGCCCATCTGCAGCGATGGTATGCTGCAGCAGTGCTCCACCACCTGCAGGCCACGCAGCACGTCGCCCTCGGCATCGGCCAGGGTCTTGCCCTGCTCCTTGGTTATGTTCTCGGCCAGCTTGCCCATGTTATCCTTGATGAGCGCCTGCAGCTTGAACATGATCTGCTGGCGGGAGAGCACAGACTGATTGCTCCACGACTTGAACGCCTTCTTGTTCGACTCCAAAGCGGCCTGCATCTCCGCCTGCGTGGCCTTTGGCACGCGGGTCACCACCTTGTTGGTGGCCGGATCGTGCACATCGATCCATTCGCTGGTCTTCGACTCGACGAACTTGCCGTCGATGAAGAGCTTGGTCGTCGGCGCAGCGGATGAATAGCTACGCATGGCCATCAGGCGTGCCTGCAAGGGAACAGCATAAGAATACAGTGAGTGCTCGCTAACAAGTACAGCTAACTATCCTATACTCTATTCCCCATTCCCTATTGCGATTTCATCTAATGTTATATAATATAATGATTATTTCTTAATTACTTTTGACTTTGAATACAAGAACAATAATTTCACCATGATGATCCTTTAAATACACATACTATGTACAAGAACAATAATTACACAATTAGGATCCTTTTATCTTTGCATGACTTAAAAGTTTCGGATTTTTAAGGATTTTCTTCAACAATTATGATTAATTTTGAGCAATTTTATAAAAATCGGACTATAATCATTATATTTGTTAACAAATAATACTCACTACTTAATTTATTTATTAAATATGATTTAATCATTTCTTTTATAATATTTTCGTTGATGATTTTTTGAATTATTTTAAAGCGTTTTTATTTTATATTATTTCTTATTACCTAATTTAAACTAAATTAATAATCTTTCAAATTTTCAAATCCATAAATTTACATAGTTTTACTATGTTTAAAGAAAGAGTTGAAAGCTTTCTCTAATATGATCTCATTTTATTGATACTATTTTCAATATATTGATGATATCGATAAATTCATACTAAAACGATGTACTAAAAAGTACTATAATTACTAATTTAAAACCTTAAAGTTATAGTTTTCTCCAGCAATTTCTTGATCAGGATCGAGAGCCGAGTATCTTGGGCCATGTTAGTTTGTCTGCCTGTTAGTTACTTGGGAATTATGATATAATAATGCACTATAATACATAGCTGCCATAGAAACGAACTCAACGTCAATTGAGTTGCATGAAATTTGTTAATGCTTTTCAAGACATCCTGACCAAACTCGCCAAATCTAACTTTATCAAAATCGGACTACTATATCCTGTAGGTGCCATAGGAACTATTGGTTGAAGAACGAGGTGTTGTTTCACAACAAAGTATCACAACTAAACTGAGTAACTGCAAGTTTCATTATATATTTCTTAGTTTTCTTAAAGCTGATCAAAACTGTATCATAGAGATGACAGCTCACGCTTTTGTTATATTATAATATTCTTTATAGTAACATCTCTTATAATTGTAGGATTTGGAAAATGGTTAGTCCCTTTGATGCTAATATAGCATTCCCTGGAATAAATATATCTGCCATGGGAACAATTTGTTAAAGGTTTTTTATTTTGATGGACATTTTCAAACAACGAGCTAATTAATCTGTCTTGGTTATTTTCCGAAAGCATCTACCTTAGCCAGGCTTGACTGTACATTTATCTTACATGTCAAGTAGTTTACTACGCCGCCTTTCGATTCTATGGCAACAGGTGAGAATTGCCTGGCAACATGATAATACATGCCTATGTATGTACATATGTATGTACCGATGTAAGCACATACGTGTGTATGTATGTAGATAGGCACAGCTGTGTGCCACGCCCACGCTTATCAGTGGCAGCAGCCGCCTGTCAGATACGGGCTTGTATGGCTTGGCGCCTAATTAAAATACAACTACTTCACATGCAGATAAAATACTTATCAAATGTATGTACATACATACATATGTATGTATGTATGTATGTGTGTGTGTGCCCCCTAAATCATTCTGTTGTGATCGTCGTATTATCTGATTCGCAGCAAACCAAAATTACGTAACATGTGTTTCTCCATCAATTGCCAATTATTTGTTTTTTTTTCGGTAATTGCGGTAAATTGCAATTGGGCTAGTAACGCCCCCACACACACATACACACACACATGCAATTACAACTGCATTTAATCAATGTATGTACATATGTAATTTGCATGCTGCAGCTGAGCACACACACACATAAATATGTATGCTCTGCTATTTGAATGTTATCGTATGTTATCGATAACTGTGCCTGCCGCATGCTGCCTTAGCTCACCTGAGCACCAATTATACGAAGACTGGCCATCTCGCAAAGGATTTCAAGTGTAAGGTCAGGGTATATGGATAACGGACGCTCGAGCTGGAAACGCTGCTGCTGCTGCTGCGGCTGGTCAAACCGGTGGTTTCACTAGAACTGAAAGCAAAACCTGAGGCTGTGCCAACTTGGGGGCCCCACGCGTGTATATGGTGTGATTGTTGATGTGTACATATGTACAAATTTATGTACATATGTATGTATATATCTTTGCATGTGTGTTTGTATGTATGTATGTGGACCGGCGAATGTGCGGTCCCACGACGTTAATAGATACATACATATATGCGTACATACATATGTATGTATAAGCATGTACATGTAGCAGCGCAGCCAAGAACTTGAAGCAGCAGCTGTTGCTGTTGTTGTTTTTGCGCTAATTCGTTGGGGGCTCGCTTGTGTGTATGTGTATGTTTGTTTTTGCGACGTTTGCTTCTCGCTGCTACGAAAGCATGTACGTATAAACATACATATGTACATATGCATGGTCGAATTATGTAAGGTGGCGTCCAGCGGGACAACGCTCCAATTGACAACTTACCAGTTATCGGTTGTAAAAACGATTGTTGACAAAAATAAGTATCTGAAAGTATTTTATGGTTACAATGGAGCCCAATACTTCAAATAATACAAAATAATAGTGCAGTATTAATTTAATACAGTTTTGAGTTTTATTTTTTTAACTCAAAAGGTAAGTTATTTGTAAGCAAAATATAAAACTCAAAAAATAAAGGTTAATTGTCTTCGAAATATAAAACTCAAAAAACAACTTATTTCTGAGCGAAAAAATATATTTATACAATAAATTTTATTTTTAGGGAAAAAATACATCTAAAAAATAAGTTTTATTTCTTGAGCAATAAAAAAAATTTGAAATGTAATGCTTTAAAGGTAATTTTTATAAATATTACTTATAGCCGTTATTTTCCCTGGTTAAAATACGTTACAAATATCGGTCATTTAAATTTTCATTTTATTTAACTATCGATTGCGTCGGCGAAAACTATCGAGTGGAGGCACTATCGGTATTCTTGTTGCTTCGCTGAAATCAGGCTTGTGTAACACCACTTTCTTATCTTACATCATGCCCAGATGTACGTACATACATATGTATATAATCTATATAAATTCATAGATTTACACACACACTTGCAATTATTTATCTTTCTAAATATACATACATACATACATACACGTGTACGATTGCTGGCACGTGTAAACTTAAAATTAAAATATGTTCATATGTACATACATTGCTATGAATGATGAATATATGTATGTATGAATAAATAAATAGGCATGTGCTACATACATGAGTATATGTACTCTCAAAATAATAAACATTTTAGGTATAAGACATAAATTAATATCTGTACATAAGCATCTTTATAAGAATGTAGATATTTAATATCTCGTAAATATTGTATTTATTTATACACCAAAAACCCAGTTAAAAATATCCCAGCATACTTTTGGGCGCCACGTATATTTATAAATATTTACTTTGATGCCAACTTTAACGGGAACCAAAATTGATGGCATCTTTTGGGGAGCAATTTATTTAATCCGCAGGCCAAAACAAGTAAGAATGCTATAGTCGAGTAAACCCGACTACAAAACTCCCTGTACCCAGGTAAACAATTTCCGATCGCATCTACGTACACTTACACATACAAACACACATACACAAAAGACGCACACACACGAGCGACAGCTCAAGCGCAGCGCAAGCGAGGCATTTTCAATGGTGGCTGTGCTTCTTCTTCCCCTTGCGCTGAAGCACTGAATCGTCTTTCGTTAATAACTTCCGTGTTTATTAACCGAACGATTTGAAGTTTGGACAGTAGACTAGTGACTAAAGTATTGCAAATTTCAAATCTAAAAGCTATATCTTGAAAATTGTTACTGTAAAACGGTTTTATCGAATTGCGGGGGAACGGGGGAGATATCTCAAATCTAAAATAGACTTGACCTGCTCCCGTTATACACGAACCTACATTCCAAATTTGGTGTCTCTAGCTCTTATAGTTGCTGAGATCCTTGCGTTCATACATACGGACGGACAGACGGACAGACGGACAGACAGACGGACATGGCCAAATCGAAATCTCTTCTGATACTGCTCAAGAATATATATACTTTATAGGGCCGGAGATGTCTCCTTCTGCCTGTTACATACATTTGCACAGATTTAGTACACCCTTTTTACCCATTTTATGGGTACAGGGAGTAAAAAATATTCAAGTATAAATTTAATATTCCCCGTAAAAAATATTCAAGTATAAATTTAATATTCACCGTAAAACCTTTTGGCAAGAACGCGTGAAGCACCACCCCACTGTAATCCAGCAAAATAGTGTTGTGACCTTCTTTGAATAAACATCGTATATACTTAGTATTCTTGATCAACATAAATAGCCATGTGAGCCATCTTAACGATTGAAACGTTGCCAGCTTATTGTCTAGGCGTTACCATACTTTCACACCTAGTAATGACAGCCTAAGGTACTTGAACATAATAAAAGAAAAGAATATACACTTTGTAATATCAATATAATTTAAATGCCAAGTCAATTTAGAGTGCAAGCCGTGATCAAAAAGACATTCCGTATGAAAATCGGTTGACTTTTGACAAAGTTATAGAAGTTGGCAAGCTATTAGGTGGAGATATTGTGGTCTTGAAAACTGTACAAGTCGAAATTTTTGGAATTTTCACCATAAAACTTAGCCAGTAAATTTACTTTCTCAGTACAAGTTTTGAAATAGTCTTATACCCTTGCAGAGGATATCATAATTTTGTACACAAGTTAAATAAATATGAAAAAAAGAAATATAATAATAATCTCCGAAATGAGTAACGCATTGAAGAAGACGTTTCCGACCTCACAAATTATATATATTTTTCACCCGAGTCGATATAGCGATGTCCGACTGTTTTTAAGCAAACTAGTCTCTCAGTTTTAAAGCTATCATGATGAAACGTGGGACAGATCCTTATTTTTGCTGCAGGCAGTACATTCATACATATGTCGGACTACTATAACATATAGTAGTTGCCATAGAATGATTGGTCTCTTTTGTTTATGAAGATATCCTCATCAAACTAACCCAAACCGAGTCTTTGAAAAGATTATACAATCTGACCAAATTTAATCAAAATCGGGTAACTATACATACATATAGCTGTCATAGGAACAATCGGGGGAAAAATGAATTTCTGTATGAAAAACTTTTCTCTATGCATATATAAACTCCCAACTCATGAATTGTGTAATATGGTTTCCCATAATTTTTATCAAAATTGAACCACATATTATAAAGCTTCTATAGAAACAATAGGACGAAAATTTAGTTTTTGTATAAAAATATTGCTACAAGATATGCGTTCCTTCTGGTTTCTACTAAATTTTAAATCCGCAAGCGATTGAAAATGAACTTTCGAAAATATTGCTATTTCATAACTTGTAAAGCTTCTGAGCCTTATAGCAAATAGTCTTTCCAGATTCATTTCAAATTTCATTTCCTCTACGTTATGTAAGGACATTATCTCAATATCAATCTCCCATATTTTTACTCCCTGTACCCATAAAATGGGGTACTAAATCTGTGCAAATGTATAACAGGCAGAAGGAGACATCTCCGACCCTATAAAGTATATATATTCTTGATCAATATCAAAGAGATTTCGATTTGGCCATGTCCGTCTGTCTGGCCGTCTGTCCGTCCGTATGTATGAACGCAAGGATCTCAGCAGCTATAAGAGACACCAAATTTGGAATGTAGGTTCGTGTATAGCGGGAGCAGGTCAAGTTTATTTTAGATTTGAGATATCTCCCCGTTCCCCCGCTATTAGATAAAACCGTTTTACAGTAACAATTTTCAAGATATAGATTTGGGATTTGGCATGTACAATACTTTAGTCACTCTTAATGTACTGTCCAAATTCGATCAGATAACAAACACGGAAGTTATTCACAAATGAAGATTCAGTACTGCAGCGCGAGGGGAAGAAGCAGCACAGTTACCACTTAAAATGCCTCGCAACGCTGCGCTCGAGCTGTCGCTCGTGTGTGTGTGTGTGTGTATGTGTAAGTGTACGTAGATGTGATCGGAAATTGTTGACCTAGGTCCAGGGAATCTTGTAGTCGGCTATAGCACTCTTACTTGTTGTTACAGTCATGTCCGATCTGGAAGCTTCCGGCGCATTAGCAATCCTGAAATACTATCCCCAAAAAAATATATATCGAATGGGCGTTGATATTTGATCGCAACTGTTATTTTTATTTCCATTGTCATATCATTTATTTGTAATAATTAATTAATTTTATTAAGTACATAAACGCTAAGTACATAATTTAGTTTGTTCAATAATTTTGTTTGTTTCTCTTTCGCTTTTCAAGTAAAATTGATAAAACTTGTAATTTGTGAAATGCTTTGGTTATTGCTGTAAAATGTCCGACTACTTTATAGGATTTGCCCTCCATATATGTGTGTATATATGCATATGTATATAAGTATGTATTTAAAATATGTATTATGCGTTAAAGTGTTTTAATTTAGTTCATGTGTTTAAGCTACAGCAATGAATTTCGCTTTTCCAGTGAGTTTTCAATTGTTACAATAATTAAAAATTATTATGTTTATAAGTAATAAGTACATGGATGCATATTGATATATAGATATATATATATATATATATAAAGATATATATATATACATATAAAAAAAAGCACTTACACCTATGCGACTATAATTAATATGGAATGCTTAATGCATTTAAATATGAATTAGATTTAAGCCACGCTGCGGTTCAAGGCCTCATTAAATGTACATTTTCAGATAAACATTGAATAATATGATATAATATATATAATATATGGTTTAATATAATATAGTTAAGTATTTGATATACGAAGAGCACTACGAGAAGGCAATTTCTTGTACAGTTTTTCTCATTTCTTGTTATTTTTTATTTTTTAATTTTTTGCAAGTCTTTTTTGTCATGCATCATTTGTTGTTTTAAGCATATATGTTGTGTTCGTTGTTGTAGTCGTGCAACTTAGTTCTAATATAATTCTAAATACTAAAATTACGTTTGAAAAAAAAAGAAAAAAATTGTCGACTTATAATTTATGTTTATCGTTTTTGTTTTTGTTACTAATTTTGATTAATTGTTGACATTTCCATATATAATTGAAAATTGCATGTTCTTTTCCCGATTCCGATTCCGCAATGCTCAAAAGTATGCTATAGAAAATATTGCGGAAACGGAAATCGGAACATGTTTCGTGCTATGTTTCATTTTCGGTTGTACCGCTACTCAAATTACACACAAAAATCTCTTAATTCTGCTAGCAAAAAAAAAAACATGAAATAATAATAGAATAACAAACATGAGTTTACTGTTATTTGAAAAACTATTTAAGCTTTGGTATATGTAAGGCGAGAATTCTTACGTACTCTCGCATACAGTTCAAAATTCGAATATTCAGAAAGCTGTTCCAGATATCCTTTAAGCCTTTCTGTAAGTTGTCAAAAGTATGCCATATAAGAGATGGGGAATGGATAAAGATATGTGGAACAGACTCTGATATTGAATTTCCTTGACAATTGTTGGGGGTTACTTAATTCTCTGGTGTGATAGTTGGACGAGTTACCCGTGCACTTTGTTTAATTTATACCCTTGCAGAGGCTACTGCAATTCAAGTCGATATAGTCCTATTCGTCTGCTTATATGAACTAGTCTCCGTTAAGCTATGTGTATGAAATTTGGTACAGATCATGGTTATAACCATCTGAAGAGCCGGCCGGATCGGATTACTATATCATCTAGCTGCCATAGGAAAGATTGTTCGAAAACAGAAACTATTCGACAGGACTTTGGTAATGATCGGTTAACTATATCTAAAGGAGTAATATTCATTAAATATGTCTGCAAGGCTATTTCAACTTTGGACTTAGCCCAAAGATGATGACTGTACTTTTTAGTGTTTTTTTAGTTTTTGTTTTGTTCTAAACTACGACTACGACTACTGAGCTGGCTACTGAGTTAGGCCGGTTTGTACCGGTTAATTCCGTAAACTGGCATCTGGTTGTGGTATTTGACTAGCGGATGTCCTTGCTAGGGATGTAACAAACATATCGATGCTTGGCTATATGTACTCGTAAGTCGATAAATATGTGGTATGATATTATATCATGCATGAAATGATAATGTATAGTCTTGTAATTTTGAAAGAAAATTGATGAGTGACTCATTGTCGATATATTGTAATCGATGTTACCTTTTCTCTTACAAATATCGATATATATATATATCGATGCATCGATGTATTTCTTACATCCCTAGTCCTAGCTCTCTCTTTTACTCTCTCTCACACACTTATGTTCAATCTCTCATTCTCTCTACTTGTCCACACCCAGGAGCTTGGCCGCCTCGTCGGCAGAGGAGAGCAGCTTGTTGAGTATGCCCTGATCGCTGATGCCCAGCAGATTGCCAATTAGATCACCGCTGGCCACCGCCGCTGCCGAGGATGGTGTTGCCTCGCCGAGGTTCTCCTTGTGCTCCCCCAGGCGGCTGACCCGCCACTCGTTCGCCTTGTCCAGCAGCAGACGGAGGCTCTGCTTGCTGCTGTTGTTGTTATTGTTATTGTTGTTGTTGTTATTGTGGCAAGTGTTGTTGTTGTTGTTGTTGTTGGCCTGTGGCATGGGCGTTGGCGTGCTGGGGGGCGTGGCCATCTGCTCATCGTCGGAGCAGTCAGACTGCCCATGCTCGCCATTGTGACTGCGTCCGCTGTGCTTCTTCATGTGGCGCAGCATGCTGTGCTTTAGGGTGAACTTGCGCAGGCAGATCTCGCACTGAAAGGGCCGCTCCCCGGAGTGGGTGCGCATGTGGCGGCGCAGATCCTCGGTGGACCAGAAGCGGCGCACACAGAACGCGCAGATGACCTTGCGATTGCTGTAATCGGGATATTTGCCGGCACGGGAGGCGCCACCGCCTGTTGACTCATCATCGGAGACAGCGCCAGCTGCTGACGACAACTGTTGCTGCTGCTCGTGCAATGCATCCGTTTCGATGGCGCCTTTGGCCAGCAGCAGGGCAAACTCATGGGCATGCGTCTGCTTGATGTGCTCGAGGCACTGCAGCCGCTCCGCGAAGCTGAACTCGCACAGATGACACTTGTAGGGCAAATCGCTGCCATTTGCCTCGCTGGAGCTGTTGGGTGAGCTGGCCGAGGTGGTGACGGTGGCGGAGGCGGCGGCGGCAGCAGCAGCTGCAGCGGCCATTTGCTGATGAAGCTGTGCGGTTGCCAGCCGCTCGATGAGCTGCTGCTGGTGCTCACGCTCCTGCTCGAGCAGGCGACGCTCACGCTCCTTTACCATCTCGCGCTCCCTTTCGCGCTCCCTTTCCCGCTCCTCTCGTTCGCGCTCCCTCTCCCGCTCCTTCTCTGCCTCGGCAGCCTTGCGGCGTCGCTGTTCCTCTAGCTCAATCTCTTCGACAGACTTGGGCACTGGTATGGGCTCGTTGACATCCTCGGTGGGCACATAGACGGACATGGCGGACTCCACGTTGCCATGCTTTCGCAGCAAATGGCGATCGCAGTTGCTCTTCGTGGTGAAGAGCAGCGGGCAATGGGAGCACTTGAATGGCTTCTGGCCCGTGTGTGTCAGGATGTGACGTCTCAGGGAGCTGCTCCAGGGGAACATGCGCTGGCAGTAAGGGCAGCTGACGCGATTTGGTGCCAGGCTGTAGGCGGATTTCTTTTTTGGCTCATTGCAGCTGCTGCTGGTCACATCCTCGGTGCCGGAGTTGTTGCTCTCGCTGGCTGAGCCGGAGGCGACGAGTCCCTCCTCGTCGCTCTGCTCCATGTGATTAGCGACATCGCTGGGACGAAAGTAGCTGTTAAAAGACACCTGATTGCTGGTGGCATTGTCTACGAGCTTAGCCACCGGCACCAGATCCTGAGATTCGTCCTTAAATGGCGAGCTGGCCACCTCTTTAAGCGATTTGGCCACTGATTCGGCTTGGGCTATCAAGGTTTTCATTGTATGTGGCGGTGCGGGCGTTTTTGTTACAAGTCCCTGCTCGGGCGCCAGCCTTGGCTCGGGGGCCAGTCCCTGCTCGGGCGCCACTTCGCACTCGCGCTCATTTGGCTTGCCCGCCTTGATGGCCTGCTCCAGTATAGTCTCGGCCACTTTTTTGGCCACCTCAATGGGCGGAGTGGGCGTCGATGTTCTGGGCAACTGGTGCAGCGGCTTGGGCAGATCCTTCTCTTGTACGTGCACCTGTTCGAGCTGCTGCTCCAGCTCCAACTCTGCCTGCTGCTCTTCTTCCTCATCCAGCTCGTCCTCCTCATCGACATCATCAAACTCATCCTCATCGTCCTCGTCTATAATCAGCTTTGGTTCATCATCATCCATGGCAATGGCATGACCATTGCTGTTGGTGCTGGTGGTGTTGTTGTGGCCACTGTGGTTCTTGCCGCTGTTGTAGCCCCCAAAGTGGAGCAGCGGATTGGCCACCACGCTGCTGGAGCCATGTGCCAGAGCCTGCTGCAACAAATCCGAATCCTTGCGCGCCTTCAGCTGCTGTGCCAGTATCGCATACTTCACCTGCTCCGAGATGGGAGCATGATGCACATGATGATTGCTCATGGCTGCTGCCGCTGCGGCAGCCGCTGCTGCCGTTGCTGCTGCAGCAGCTACCGCCGCACTGGAGGAGGCAGCACGTCCGCGCATCACATGGTGACCACTGCGCTGCCTCTGCGCATAGAACTGCGGATGCTGTTGCTTCACATGACGCTCCATGTTGGAGCGGAGCGTGAAGCGTGCCGAGCAATGCTCGCAGGCAAACGGTCGCTCGGTGCGATAGCGACGCTGCTTCTGCTTGGGCATAAGGACGCCATTCTTAATGACCATCTTGACGGGCCCAGCCGCGGGCACGGGCACGCCCACACCAGGCATCTGCAGCGGCATTGGCAAGCTCATCGGTGGCGCTGCTGCTGCTGTTGCTGCCGCAGTGGCTGCTGTTGCCGCATGTGGCGGCTTCTCGGCGGCTGTCGGTGGCGCCATAAAGCCAAAGAACGGAAATCCTGGCGTCTGCTGGAACATGAGATTGCGGAACAGCTGCTGCATGTACTGTGTGGCCGCCTCCCCAGCGCCAAAGAGCTGCTGCTGCTGCTGTTGTTGCTGTTGTTGCTGATGTTGCAGCAGCAATTCGTGCTCACGCTCGCGCTGTAGGTCCCGCTCGAGCAGCTCCTGGGCAGCTGCTGTTGCTGGCTTCTTGCTCAGATCCAGCACATCCATGCTCAGATCCATCGCTGGCGTGGCCGGCGCTGCCAGAGGCTTATCCACCAGCTGATCCAGGCTCTTGACTTGAATTTTCAGCGGCTGTTGCTGCTGTGCCTTGACTGTTGGCTCTGCGAGCAACATGTGCTTCAGTTGCGATGAGGCAGCCTCCACGGGTGGCGGTGTCAGGGAGCGATAGCTAAGATCGGCCATCTCCTGGTCAGGCAAACGGGATGACTTGCTCTCCTCGCAGCTTGCATCCTCCGCCGGATGATAGACAATGGCACGCTTTACCTCCTCCCGGCTGGTCTTGCCATGGCGATTGCGCAGATGCCGCTCACAGTTGGCCTTCGTGGTGAAGGCGTAGTTGCAGACGGCGCACTCGTAGGGACGGTCTCCATTGTGGGTGCGCATGTGCCGCACCAGAGCTGCCTTGTCGCAGACCGCATAGGGGCACATGTTGCAGCGGAATGGACCGGCGGGGCCAACGGCAGCGAGATGGACACGATTGTGTCCTTTGAGGGCGCGCAGATTGGGAAAGACGGCGCTGCACAATTTGCAGGGGAACTCACCGCGCAGCTTCATGCGCCTAAACTCGCTGGTAAAGGCATCCTGGGCCTCCTCCTCGCCGTCGCGCCCATCCAGGCTGTACTGGCTGGAGCATGGCGTGTTCACCGATTGCTCAAAGTTGCGCAGAAAGCTGGATGTGCAGCTGGAGCTGGTCATGTTCAGTATGCTCTGTATATCGGCCAGATCCTGGCGATTGTCCAGCCGATCCGCTGGCTCGTGCTTGATCGGTGAGGGTAGCTGATGGTTGGCGGCTGCTGAGGATTTGCCCTTCAGATACAGCTGATGAAAGAAGTCATCGCGCTCGCTCTCCGCTTGCTCTTGCTCCCGCGGCTGCTCCTGCTTCATCTGCAGCTGCTCCTCCTCATCCTCGTCATCCTCATCTTCAACCTCCCGCTTGTGCAGCGGTGATGAGCTGGCGCCCAGCGGCGGCAACTGCAGCCCATTGCCGGACGCACGGCAGCTGTGCACCTGCAGCTGGCGATGGCTGGCAAAGATCACCTCGCATTCGCGGCACTTGGCTGGTATGTCCGCGTGCAGTGCATCCATGTGGGCGCACAGCGCTGGCAGGGATTCAAAGTCTTCCT
Organism: Hirtodrosophila confusa; assembly: GCA_035043065.1. Classification (NCBI taxonomy): domain Eukaryota; kingdom Metazoa; phylum Arthropoda; class Insecta; order Diptera; family Drosophilidae; genus Hirtodrosophila; species Hirtodrosophila confusa. Next base: position 3,461,006 of record JAWNNI010000085.1, on the reverse strand, counting down.
CATTGCAGGCGGGGCAATTGAGCAGCGGACCCGGGGATTGGGAGCGGGAGTGCGAGTGCGTGGGCGAGGTGCCGCCAGAGGCGAGCAATGTGGCAACATCAGGTGTGCTGGTTATAACCTGTGCAACATCCAAGCTGTCCACATCATCATCATCATCATCCTCCTCCAGGTCCTCCTCCAGCTCTTCGGCCTGTTCTGGCTGCTCCTCGTCGTGCTCATCGTTGATGATGTTGTTGTTGTTAATGGTCGTCTTGAGGCGCCGCCGCTTGCCAGTCGCTGCTGCTGCTGGCACCTCCTCCTCCTCATCCTCCTCCTCAATGTTGTTGTTGTTCGTTTTGTGGCTGTTGTTGTTGTTGTTGTTGTTGTTTGACTGGTTGCTGCTGCTGTGACTCTGCGCACTGGACACATCCGTGGAGCAGCTGGCATCGCTCTCATAGCTTGCCGCCTGTGTTGCCGCTCCGCCGGCTCCAGCGGCAGCCGCACCTGCCGCATGCTGCTGGCGTCGCTGCTGTTGCTGCTGCTGCTGCTGCACCGCACCCGACCCCGACTGCGCCGTCTGGTGCTGCTTGTGGGTGCGCATATGGCGGTGCATGTTGCCGTTTGTGGTGAAGGTCAGGTGGCAGTAGCGACAGTTGAAGGGACGCTCTCCGGTGTGGACCAGCACGTGCCTGTCCAGCGAGGAGGCCGACGACAGCACCTACGGAGAGGGGCGAAACGAAAGACGGGGGAAGGCAGGTGTTAGCACAGACTGGCTATAAGCTGATTAGTCTACCATTCAATACCCTGCTAATTGTATTCACATCAAGTCTCAATAGCAAAGAAAGTTATCAAAGATCATTAACTTTTAGCTATGTTTATAAGTCCCTCGCATACCCTGTAATTGGTATTTCTTGTGAGGTCCTTTTATCATAAGAAGCACAATATCAATATCTCCCCAGCTCCAATCTTACTTTCGGTCTATACTGTGTGCTACCGCACCCGACAGTTAGTTACAGGGTATCTCCTTGTCCAGCACTCTTATGGAGAGCATTCTTAATTGTTTCAAGCTATCAAATATACGTATTGATAGGGTATAATCAAACATAACCTCATTATACGGTGCACTAATCGATCAATGAGATTGTACTGCATAACTATCGATAGTATCGATAAAAAAAACCAGAAATGTGTGGCAAAAACTAATGCAAATATTTAAAATTATCGCCACTATCGATGATTAGACTCTAAAATGAATCGATTTGGTAAAATTTCGATAGTTTTGCAGCTCATTCAACAACCCAAAAATATATTACAAATTATCGATAACACGACGGCTAATTTAGGCACTAAAATTAATCGATTTGGTCGAGTTTTGGTTGTTTTGCAACACTAGAGTGCACGTGTACTGAGGGAGGGGCTCTCCTCGACTTACCTTGGAGCAGATACGGCAGGTGAAGTTCTCGGTGTCGCCATTGGCGTAGTTGTGGCAACGGATGTGATTGGTGAACTCATGGGGCGTGGCCGAGACGACCTCGCAGATGGGGCAGAGATACTTCATGTGGTCTTCGCCGGCTCCAATGCCGGACTCGGCGCTGGAGAGGCATAGGCCCTGGGGCGAGGAGCCGCCCGAGCTGCTGCTCGATGCGTGCTGCGCAGCTGCTGCTGCCGCTGCTGCTGCTGTTGCTGTTGCTGCTGTTGTTGACTGAGCTGCGTTGGCAGCGCTGCTGCTCAGCAAGTAGCCGCTGTGAGCGCTGCCATCCACAAAGCCAGACTCGGAGAGTTCACCGTTGGCGCTGGCGCTGCTTCGATTCAGTCGAAACTTTTTACGCAGCGAGCTGGCGTCGCCGCTCGCGCTGTAGTCGACTACGATGCTGGCGCTGGCGGCAGCGCTGCGTCGCTGCTTGTGACGCGTCCGCTGCGCCGACAGCATGGACTGCTCCAGCTGCTGCTGCTGTTGCTGCTGCTGCTGCTGCTGCAGTTCCTCATCATCTTCGTCGGAGAGCAAATGCTGCTGCTGCTGCTGGCGCAGCTTACGCTTGCGTGACGTCGCTGTCGTTGCCGTCGCCGTCACCTCGTGTGGCGTTGACGTCGGCTGCGGCGCGCCACTGCTGCTGCTCAGCTTCTTTGGTGTCCGGCCCAGGTCCAGGTGCTCCAGCGAGGACTCTGAGGTGCTTGAATCTCGACGCTGGCGATCCATTTCTCTGCCAACGCCATGTGCAACTGTTGCTGTTGTTGTTGTTGCTGCTGCTGCTGCTGCTGTTGTTGCTGCCGCAGCTGCTGCTACTGTTGCTGTTGTGTGTTGCTGCTGTGCTGCCAGCATCTTTGTTGTTGTTGTTGGCTTATTGAGATCGTAAACGACTGCTGTGTATCAGTTGTTGGCTGCAAAAGTGCAAAAAAGCGAAACAAATTTACATAAGTTTTTATCTACATTCGATATTCTACATTCGACATTCGACATTCGACATTCGACATTCTACATGCCGGATTTGTGCTTCCTATGGAAAGGGGGAAAATGTTGAAAAATGTAACATAGAAGGATAAATATGATATTATACATTTGACATTCGACATTCTACATGCCACATTCTACATGGTAAATCAATGAAAAACTAGAGATGTGCTCTTTTGGAAAGCGGATGAGGATTTAATATATAACTTCATTATCTACATTTGACATTCTACATTCTACATGGAAAGCTAGAGTTCTGTACCTAAAGACAGTAACATTTGACATTTTAAATCAAAAATCAGATATGTGCTCGTTTGTTAGGCAAAGGATAATTTAATGTATTCAATATCAAAATTTGACATTCGATATTCGACATTCTACATTCCATATTCTACATGGAAGGCCAGAGTCGTGTTCCAAAGGAAACTGACTACTTTAACATTTGATATTTAAGATTAAAAACCAGATATGTGTTTAAAGCAAAGGATCATTTTATATGCTTGTGCTACTTTAGAAAGTGAGAGAATTGTATATGACTTGATTGGATTATTCCAAAATTCATATTACTTATGTGATAAGAGAGAAAAATATCATTTTTTATATGTTTTATTTATCTGCAATCGAATTTCTATATTCTAAATGTTAACTCAGACTTTAACTCCTGTAGAAAGTTAAGGAATTTTACCTGAGTACGATTTGACATTCGATGTTTTGCATACAAAGCTAGAAAAGTCTTCCGAAACAAAGGAGAAGAAGCGCAGAATTCATTATCATTTGACATTGGACACTCGACATTCTACATTCTAGATTCTACATTCTAGATTCTAGACTCTACATTCGACAAGGGTAAGACACCTCCGGAAGCTATAAGAGTAAAGTTCAAGTATTTCTTATGCAATGTCATTTGGATACAACTAAAAATTAAACGTCTGGGTTGCGAACCGGCAGCTTTGTATGTCAGGAGCTAAGCTAGTACCCTGATATTTATTTATTTTCAATAAATTTTGATAATCTTGTTCAGGAATCAATCTCAATAAGACAATATGCCTCAGAGTGGAATTCGAGCCCGGCAACTCATCGGGTTTATTTAAAACGAATGCATTCAAAGTAATTCGAGCTCTTTGAACTCGATGAGTTGACAAAGCTCACAAAAATTGAAACCAATAGCGTTGCCAGATTGTTATAGCGCAACAATTTATTGCAGATTTGCTTCTTTTCTTTCTGTGGCTGAACCTAAGAACTTAAGCTTTTGATCTTGTGCATAGCTAAACAATTTAAAATATATATTTATTTTTCTTAGCACAGAGAACTGGAGAATATACAATTGCAACGACTGTAAGATACATACACCCACAAAAATAAATGCCATAGAACGCAGAAAATCGCCCTAAAATACAAATCATCCTCAAGCCAGAAATAATTTCTGTTTAATAGAAATATTTTCTAAATTTGAGAAACATATTTCTTATATTCAGAAAATAATAAGGTTAGTACGGCGACTTTCTACATTTAAGGGCATTTATTTTTATGAGTGTACCACTAATCTTAACTATTTAGCAATTAGATTTGGTAAATCTACGATTCTGGGTACTAGATATAAGAATTTAACAGGAAAACTGCTAATTTCGTTTTATTTCCGTTTCATTTCATTTGAAATCGAAATTGTTAGCTGTTCTGAATTCCGTAAAGTGAGGAAATTTCTATCTTGCTTAAATGCTGTTGAATGAAAACGAAAACGAACGTATTTTTAAAGCATCAAAGCTGAAAAGTAAGATCTATAGCGTTTCGTAATGAAAAGTATTCGGAAATGGAAACAGGTCCCCCCCCCCCCGGATATCTTCAAATTCCGATAGGAAAATCTTGAGCTCTGGTTTCATTAAATATGAAATATATATGTTTTGGTTTCTTAAACGCTGATCGTTTCATATGCCGTTAGGATCGTATCTCCGTTTCTGGCGAAAAATGCTTTGAGGACCCAAACAGCTGATCTAGCGCAGAAACCGTTAAATGAGACGCTGGCAAAACATGCGCAGTTATTTCTGCTGTGTTCAATCTTTAACTGGAATATGCAAGTGGATGCATTGGGTATGAAATTCCAATAAGAGTGGAGAGCGGAGAGCGAGAGCGGCAGCGGGAGAGAACGGGTACGAGTGCGAGTGCGAGTGCGACACCTGCTAAGTGCTACCTGCGCGCGCTCTCCCTCTCCCTCTCTTTCTCAATCGATTTGTTATCGGGTTGCGTGTGCGTGTCTGTGTGTGTGTGTGTGTGTTTGTTTTTCTTGCACTTATCGATTTGTTATCGTTTTCTGTTTGTAGTTGTTGCATTTCCAATTGCTGTTCTCATTAACATTTAACGTTATCAATTGGCATTTGTTGTTGTTGTTGTTGGCGCCTAGGATTTCCAATTGGCGGACATTTTAAAAATAAATCTTTTCAGTGATAACATATATATACAATGCTATACATAAATATATGTACATATATATATATTTTTATGTATATATACATTCCTATTCGATTGTTTGTCCATTTGGCCTCGACTGGCCTTACATTTTGGTTGGCTGATTTCAACTTCGCCCATGACTCATCCGCATGGAAAATCATTGAGATAAAGACACGCCTCCCAACCCCCTGCCCCCACTCACAGCGACGGCCCTGACCAACGCCACACCGCCCACCACCCCCCTGCTAGCCCACTGCTGCCCCGTTCAATCGATGCTATTGGCTACACGCAGCGAAAAACTGTTCAATTTCAAGACGGTTAACAGAAAATTCGGAAATTTTCTCTACTTTCAGCTCAATTAAGTAATTTCAGTTTTTATTTGCTAGATTTTAGGCATAATTTTAAAAGAATAATAATTTTTTTTATTATTATAGGCTAGTTTTTGTTATATTTCATTTGAAATCATGTCACCAAAGTCTGATCAAGCAAATATATGCTATAATCTGTCAATTGAAGAGCTCTCCTGATGAAACCAGAAACCAGCCGAATCGGGTTACTATATAGCTATTATATAGCTTCCATTAGGAATAATCTGCCGAAAATGAGCTGATGTATGAACAACCTTTTTGTTTTTACAAACAACTGAGTTTTATTTGAAATTACATTGTTTGGTTAAGTTTGATGAAATTCATAAAACTAGATTAAGTAGCTGTTATAGAAACTGTCGGTCTTAAAGGTAGTTTTAGCTAGTACCATTTACACTGAAAGTAAATCCATTTTTCATCGTTAATTTCATCGTGGTGAAACATGGTAACTTGGGGATGAACTTAAGAAAAACATGAATTCCTGTTAGCACAATAAGTGAATTTTTGTTTTATTGATATGCTGCGGAACATAATATTAGATATAGACTTTTTTGCACAGTGTATAAATTGCACAAATATTGACAAAAAAAAACGTCTCGCAATTTGTGATTAGTTCTATCTAAACAATAATTTGGACTCTAACAAAATAACGAGCTATCTGCTTCAGATCTGATATTAGGTTAATAACGAGCTAATTCTTGAGATTTGATATTTGATTAATTGACGTGTTCATTTGCGGCCACATAGCGCTCACCCTTTATTTGAGAGGGGGTTCAGAGTTCAAAAGGGATAACAAATTTGAGAATTTGTCAGGCTTTTGATCCATGGCTCTTTCAGGGTCAATTCAATTAGGAACCCCTGAATCTGGCCGGAATAGGCAAAACTGCACGCAGTGCTGGCAAACTTGTTTGAGCTAACAAAAAACATACTCCGAGGCAAGGGACAAGTTGAAGGATAATCCATAAGGGTCTGCAGTAAAATATATATCAAATATATATATCCATGACACTTGAACAACACTCTTAACAGGCACAGGAAAAAAAGTATAAATATTTGTTGTGTTTTTGTTGTTGTTTGTTTTTACCTTTGTTTTGTTTTGTTTATTTGAACAATTTGGCGGCGGCATTCGAATTTTTGGTAGCCTGCTTTAATTTGTTTTTGTGTGTGGTTTTTTGGTTAATTTTTGTTTGTTTTTGAGTAAGTTTTCACTTGGTCACTTCAGTCACTTGGGCACGCATAGATACAAACTTGGTATATGTTTGCTTCTGATTTTGTATTTAGTATTTTGCACTCAATTATTATTATTTAGTAATTATGTTGTAGCACGTTTCTTTGGTTTAATAATAAAAAAAAATTGTAATAAATATTGAAGCATGTGTTGAAATAATTCAATACACAAATTTCGCACCGTCAACAGTTTATTTATTTGTTTTTTGTATTTTTTCTTAATTATTTTGTATGTTTTAATGTTTGTCGTTCTTGATTTTTTAGAGTGTATCGCAGCGCGTCGCAGATGCTTTCACGTTGACGCGCACACGAGTTCTGAGCGCAGCCGCGGCGCAAGCGTTCGGCAGAGGCTCGAACGGGAACTTTATCTAATTGGCGCTCTGCTCTGCTCTGCTCGGCGCTCTGCTGAGAAGAATGCAGACAAGCTTCGAATTCGTATTGAAGAAAAAATAAAAAAAAATAACAAATTCAAGACGTCTTTTCGGTTCGACTTCTGAATTGTATTTGAACGCATCTATGAAGTTGTATTTATAAAAGCCGCAGTCGCAGTCAGAGCCAGAGGCAGTGGCAGAGACACTGGCAGCGACGCAGCAGCAGCTGACGCGCGACATCTGAGCGAACGAGCTGGCAGTGAGAGAGAACGCAATGGCTGCCTCTCCGCAGCATGTGCGTTTGTGTGTGTGTGAGAGCTGCCGCTGCGGCTGTGGCTGTGGCTGTGGCTGCTGGTGTTGGTGTTGGTGGTTGTCCGTCGCTTGCGCTGGTATTGGTTAGATAAAAACTGCAGACGTTGACGCTGGCGTTGGCAGCGACGTTAACGCTGCTCGTTAAATCTTTGGCGCAAAGGAAACAGCCGCCGCAGCAGCAGCAACAGCAGCAGCAGCAGCTTTGCTGCTTCTTTGTTGGATTTTTCTTTCGTTTCATTTTATTTTTGGACGCAAATAGGATTACTGCTGCATGTGTATGTGTGTGTGTTTGCACGCATGTCGCTGGCGTGCGTTGTGGGTGCGTATGTGTTAGAGCGAGAGCGCGCTATGTATAACACATATGTATGCATACACACTCACATGCACATACATGTATGTATATACATAAGTACTTATGCATGTATTGCCCAGCCACCAGGAGTTCAAGCCTCCTCTCAGCTCAACTGAGAAGTGTTCTGCTTTATTCATGTGCTTACATGGCTGTATATTTACATATGTATGTGTATGTATGTATGTATGTACATATGTATGTATGTGTGTACTTATGTATGCATACATACATACATACATACATGCTTATTTACATACCCCGCAAATGTTTTCAAGTGTTTTTATCTCCCATCGCCAGGAAGACAAAGTTACGATACATTTTCAGAAAGTTGGAAGTCATTTTAGAAAAAGAAAATTATATTGAGTATATTGGGAATTGTAAGGGATTTTTATTCAGCGGGCACTAAACATCCTTTGATATGGTTTCACCTGGAAACGATAGGAAGATAATAAGGCGGTAGAAAGACAGTAAGGAAATAATATTAAAGGAATATTTCCTATTGGAAATGTCGCAAAAGTGTGCCACTTCTCCCCGAAGGAAGATAATAAGACGATAAACAATAATATTTACTAAGAAAGAAAGTTTTTTCTAAGTTTTTCCAAAAAAGTTAGCTTTATATAATACATAAAAACTATACTAAGTCTGATAATTTAGAATTAGAGCTAATATTTCGGGCCTGTTTTTATAAACTTCTCACGTTTTTAAAACGTTATGTTAAACTAGATTAAGTTGTCACAAAAGGTAGCGAAAAGATTGTTTAAATATAAAATACAAATTACAAAAAAAATATAATAAAAAAAATAATGTTAAGCCAAATTAAAATCAAAAGTTTTATGTTTTAGTTTATCGCATATTGAGCAAAAGTTTATGGTTTTTACATTTCGTAAACGAATTTAAGACTGTTTTAAAAACTATAAGCAATTAAACAAGACAACTTTTTTAATTAATAACTAAAAAATTATTCCCATTACTTATCTATTTTAATGGGAGACACATTATATATTATATTATATTATATTATATTATATTATATATTATTTTACATGAAATTAAAGTTCTTTACTCTCAATCTATTTGCTCTTGAAGTTTCATAAAAAAGAATGTTGATTAATTATAGATAAGCAATATGTTTATAAAACAACAGTTTTAATGTGTAATATACTATGTAATATGCTATATACTATGCTAAGTTTTCAATTCGCCAACTGCAAATGATTTTCTTTAAAAATTGCACTTTTTTCCGAGATTAATATAAGTTTTGATTGAAATCGAAATTCGAAATAGGTTTGAATATAAAATCATTTTTATTTGCGAGTATTTATGTTAATGTGTATGTGTGTGCTTGTGTGTGTGTGTGTGTGTGTGTGTGTGTGTGTGTGTGTGTTTTTGAGTCTGCTTTTGTTGTTATTTTGTCTGTTGAATGCATTTTGGAGTCGGTAAATCTCGTTGCCATTGGCTACTGGGGGTTGTTATGTGTATGTGTAATGTATATGTATATATGTACATACATATGTATATATGTGGGTGTGTATGTAAGGGAGATACAAACACATACATACATACATTCCTGATACGCCCAGTTAGATACATAAATAATAAATAAGATAAATAATACTTTGATTAATAAGCTTGTCACATCATTCATCAGCCTAATTCGATAGTTTTGATAGTCAGCAGTTTTTAATTTCTGCCTGAGGGTAATTCCATGCATTCAAAATTAAAGTAATTTTTAATTCGTGCAATCTAAGTGCATTTTAAAACTAAAGTTTTAAATGTTTCATAAAACATAAATATGCATGAAATTCTAATAATTAGATGGTTTATTGTTATAGAGACTATCAATACTCATTGATAGTATACTTCTATAGACTACAGACTTAACAAAATTTAAAATAAATTTTTTTACACGTTTTTCCGTTTCCTTTCGCCCTACAAATAAGCAAGAGAAAACAGACTGGAAACAGAGTATACCGCAGTCGGAAACTTGCGGCAGGAACGTTCGTTTTTCTTTTTAATTTGATATGCATGGTCAACAAGACTTTTTTGGTTTTTGAAAAACACGAGTATTTTTTGAGACTGTCAAAATAATCGATAGTATTGCTATCGATAGTTTGATATAACCAACATATATGCACACATGTTTGTACACATATGTATGTTTGTATGTTTGTGTGTGTATGTATGTGTATGCATGCTACGATCGATCATAAAATGTGCACTTTAACCCCCGCTGCTGTTGCTCACAATGCGCTTCCTCTTCAACCTTCACCTCAAACTTGAAAACTCATCAAAAACGGAAGTAAAAGACGCTCAGACGCTGCCCGCCTTTTGGCTGACTTTGTCGCTCTTTCTGTTGTTGTTGTTGTTGTTGCTGCCTTGGCTGGTCGTCACAGTTGACCGCCTTAAAAAGGTGTGCAAGACACACACACACACATACATACATACGTACAGAGAGGGGAGATCTGTGCCAGCTGCCGAAAAATGCAAATGAATGTGAGGCTGCTGCCCCATTACATACACACATTTATTCTCATGCATGCAAACACACATACATATGTACATACATACGTACATTGATCAGCGATAACACGCGCTAACAGCATCGCTTTGTGCCATCAATCGATTGCACGATGACCGATAAACTGCAGCAGCAACAACAACAACAGCGCAAATTATTACCAATGAGCACAAAAGGCGGCAAAAAGAAAAAACAAAAACAATTGCAATAACAAAAGGCAGCAGCCAGCAGAAAAGTCGAGCATATGAATGTACATACATACATACATACATGTATGTATGTAAGTAAATGCAAGTGTAAGAAATAAAATACATATAAATGGGGAAAAAACGATATTGTGCAAAAAAATGCAGCAAGAGTTCAATACACTCACACGCACACATTTACACGCACCCACACGCACGGGACACGCGCGCTTCAACGCACACATACATACATACATATGCACATCCATACGTGCAACAACAACAGCACATACATAAAGCTATAGGTGTTTGTATAAATTTAATAATATTTACGTTTTATTTATAATGAACTTGAAATAAGCATTTGCACCGTGGTTAAACACTGCAAGCGCCCACAGTTCAGCGGCAGCGCGCTGGGGCCAAACGTTTTTCACCTACGCATGCAACACTGTGCACTGCCCGCGTGGGCGGCACTGGCGCTAAACAGCAGCAACAACAACTAGAGTTGCATCAACGCGCTCTGAGAAAGTTCGTTTGAACGAACCACTCAACTGAACGAAGGAACAATTGGAGGAACAGGTGTTAGTGATCTTACACACAAAAACCCAGTTTTCGACCGATTATTATTATAGTACAGTATAAGCTCACAAATTAGAATTATCTAAAATTCGAATCTTCCAGAAATTAGAATTGAAGGTTGTAAAACATTAAAAGCGAATAAATGTGAATCCTTATTGTTTGTTTTGTTTTGTTGCATATATGTAGCTTAAAAATACAAGTTACATGTATTGTTTAGTTTCGTTTACTTATTTTTATTAAATAACATAATGTAAAAATATAAATCATTTGTATATTTTTAAATAAGTTTTTACCATTTTTGGTTTATATTCAAATAAAATAACTGTCCAGAAATTTGAATTGTTCAGAAATTAGAAATACCTTAAAAACAAAGTGGTTCCAATTTGTGAGCGTCTACTGTACAATGATATGTAGTGAATTGCTTTTGATCAAACTCAAATTCCTCTAAATACCATAAAGTTTCCCATTCAACTTTATATTTGAACGATCAACTAGTATATGCTAAGGTGATCATTTGATTGATCACAAACTTATCAACAACAGGTGTCAAACTACCTGAAAAAACATCAAAAAACATAAGAAACATTAAAATAAAGTTTAATAAGAAGCTTAATTTCTGAATCGATCGCTTATATGGCATCTACATGCATGTATAATGATAGCAATAGTTTTTAATAAAACAGTGAATATTGTTGATAGCCAAAAACAATAATCTATCGATACTATCGATAGCGGCATCGATCTTTTGACGTGACCACTGTTAGTTCATTTAGTTAGTTCATTTTATTCGCTCGTGTTGATCGACGTTGTTGTTGCGTATTCTCGTTCGTTCAGTTCTTTTGAGCCAGACTGAACGTACGCTCTACAACTGAACGACACTGTACAGCTCTAACAGCAACAACAATAACAATAGTAACGGTAGCAGCGCGTGTGGCAATGCGTGTTAAATAAACATTAATGGCAGCAGCAACAGAAACAGCACATTGCATTTTATTTTGTGTTTTTTCCTTCCTTTTTATTTGTATTTTTTTTTTTGCGAACAGCTGAGAAACAGTTTACGTTTTCGCTTTTCAATTGGCTCGGCATTCAATGAGACCGAAAGTGATAATGAGCAGGTAACAATAACAATAACAGTGAACAGTCAACAGTTAACAAACAACAAACAACCAACGAGCAACAACATACATACATAATTAACTCTGCAGCAGCAGCAACAGCAACAATAACAACAATAACAACAATACTAGTAACAAGAGCGCGCGACATTAACATTTAATTGCAAGCATTTAGTCAGCATTTAACTTTGCATAAAACAAATGGCAGCCAGCAGCAACAACAACAATGAGCGCTCGCTCTAGCTCTCCCTTGCTCTCTCTCTCTTTCTGTCGCACGCTCATTTCAACTTTGACAGCAAGAGCCTTAACAGTTTCTGTGTGGGGGCCGGTTGCTGCTTAATAACAGTCACATTAGCATTAACATAAATATTAACATATCTATCTCACTCGCACTTGGGCGCTCGCATGTGCGTGTATTGAATGATGCACTTGAAGCAATGCATAAAATTCACTTTCGATTTGAATATTTAACATATTTAACAAACGAGCATTCGTTTTGCTTTTTTAATAATAACAAATACAAATAATTGTTATAATTTGCGTGCCTTTTGGGTGTTGTTGCCATTGTTGCTGTGCTAATAGATTTAATAAGCTCGCTTCGTTGACATGTCAAGGTGAGTAGACGCCGTCACACACTCAAACACATACATAAATAGTCGAACACTCGAATAGTCGAATAGTCGAATACTCGAATACTCGAATACTCGAATACCCGAACACTCGCACACTCAGACACTCGAAATTCACATACTCACAAGTCACAGCATAACATTTGTTCGTCATTGTTGCTGATAAACAACAATTATTGTGTGTAGTATCGTAAAACAATTGAAAAATGCGCGCGCGCGCCTCTTTTTTGTTTCTTTTTTTATTATTATATATTTTTGCTATTTGTGTTATTGTTTTGCTTAAACTTTGCACCACCCGCAACAGCAAACGTAATGTTTAACACCTCCAAACAAATGCGGCTAATAGTAGCATGATTCATTTTACAGTGTTTTTGGTGAAATACTACCTTGTAGGAACCTCTGGTAATACCCGGCCAGACGACAGACTGGACGGGGTGAGGGGGTATTGTAAAACCAAATAACTAGCAAATATGTTAATTGGTAAACGTCAACAACGGAACTCAACAAGTGGAGCAACAGTCGGGCCCCCAGATTATAGCATAAGGTATTACATTAGAAACCATATTGGTTTCACAAGCTCTTTAAAATAGCGTGTTTCGATGGATCTTTGATGGGCAAAGCTCTTTTCGAATATTGAGGACAAGTCTCTAAGCGAAGATAGTGTACGTCCTTAACTTAAGTACCATTGGTAAGAATCCGGCTAAGAACAATCTAATAGTATCCTATACATCGATCTCGATCTCAGCGATCTCAGCGATCTCGACACTTCATAAATTGAGGGTATACACCAACATGTGTACCAAGTTTGGTTGCTATAGCTTCAAGGGTGTGGAAAAAAATTGCATTCATACGGACAGACGGGCATTTCGCAAACCCAATATACTCTTTTACCCTTCGGGAACAGAGTATAAAAAGACCTTCAGAACTTATAGATATGATTTGTTGATATTTATCGGTCATATTGCGTAATTTGTGTAAACAGCAAGCTTATACGACTATCCGAAGAATGAAATGGAGCTGGATTGAGCATAATCTGAAAAGATATTGCTATGATAACTAGGACCAGGAAACAGTTGTGCAAAGCAAAAGATCCGGAAGGTTAGTTGATCAAGCAGCCTTTAAACAAGCGTGTAGAGTTGAAAATAACTTAAGTATATAAACTGTATATCCATAACTGAGTTACTTTGCTACTATGTCATATACCCCCTTGATGATGAAAGACCTAGAAGTAGAGCGATAGTTTCGATAGTACTCGAAAGTTTATATTCAAGCAATCGCCATAGGAACGTTATGAAATAAGAGAAATATTAAACAACAAACACTTTTCACTCGATCATTTTAAACGTTTATCTCGAACTATGAAGCATTCTATTGTCCTGATGCTATCATTAATAACAACAGGAATAAGTTTTTTATTAAAATAAAATGTCTTTTTTTTTTGTATATATTCCAGATACGACATCTCTCTCATACAATCGATCGATTCAGGACAGTTTCGAATAAACAATAAGGTTGCGTCATACTGTGATACAGTCACAGCTACAGATGTCGATTGGTAAGTAGGAACCCTTAAACTAAGAGATATATGAGGACAGGCATGACTAAGTGAGAGTGTTTATCAGTTAAGCAACTAATAAATGTATGTCATGTCATATAATCATTCATATTCTATATCTTATGCAAAGACATGCTTCTATATGGATCTCTTTCTTCAACGTTCTTATCATAAAATGAGTTACAACCGAGTTGAACCATTCACTACTCCGTCAATGTCAATACGGTAGCTAAGACCATTAGAAACCAATTGACTTTGCAGGATAAAAGACACCAGACCGTCCCAACGTCCGAACGTCAGACTGTCCGACTGTCCGACCATTTGAGGTTAAGTATTGGTATTGGTATTGGGTCTGGGCCCCGAGTCTGGCCGTCATTTAGGCATTGTCCTGCGGCGATTAGGACACGAGTCGCGGCGGTACGCAGGTACTCGTACTCGTATTAAATGGTTTTGGTCTGTCTCAACCTGATCATTTTATGGCATTGTCTGCTGATGCAATTTTTGAGGTTATGCCTGCGACTGACTCCCTGCTAAAAAAAGAACTGATAATACTTAGATGATTGCTATTTCCAGTTAAACCCCATGATACGTACATTTTTCACTGGTATGCCGATAAGCGACGACTATATAAACCATAACTTAAGCTCTAACATCGTATCTGTAGCTATGCATTATTTCGGGGGGGTTTTCCCAGTCGGAAATAAGTACGTGCGTGGAACCAAGTAATTTCGTCAACTGATCAATACATCATATTCCAGTGCCAGTTGTCGCCTTGGCGATCTGATATTATGCATCATCATCATGGTTATTGAGTTTTGGTTACTGTATCTGTAGCTGTATCTGGGCATGAATCAGACGGCAAGTACACACACAGACACTTGTGTGTATTGGTGTTGGGGTCCTTTGCCCCCCGCCAAATCCCTCCCAGCGCCCATCATCAATAGTAACGTTCATTGAATATCGAGCGCCCCACCGCGCCCAGCTCATAAACGATAAGCAGCTGGCTATATACCACTGTGCGAGTGTGCGTGTGTGTCTGTGTGTGTCTGTGTGTGTCTGTGTGTGTGTGTGTGTCTGTGTGTGTGTGTGTGGGGCAGATAGGACCATGGAGTGGCTTTTTGTGGCTTTGGCTTTGGCTTCGCTAGAAATCATCGTCGTGCTCATTTTACAACCCGGTTCTGTTAACTCGATTGTGCTTTTGCATTATCTCGGATCTTTTTCGAATTTTGTGAAATACTTGTATATATCGAGCCGCTTTTCCCCACCCCCTCTCCTTCTCTCTCTCTCTCTAGATATGGGCCATGGATCGACCAAAGGCATCCAATAACTCTGCAAGTTACTCAGACATCTAACGCAAACAAAGGTGTAGGGTGCGTGGAGGTGTTATCAAAGTAATCACTATGGTCAATATCTATATATATGGTTGGCTAAGGTTAAATAGGCCGCAGAGTCTATAAAATGAGCCAGAACCCTAGGTGGCATAGATTCCACACTGTCCAACTGTTCGAAGAATGGAATCGTCTTATATGAAGGGTTGCTTTTCATGCTTTTAGTATCGATGATGATATTGTTAAGAATAAAGAATAACTTACTGTACAAATTACTGATTAATAGCTATTGATTATCATCGAAAAACACGTTTGTGTTTAAATTAAGAGCTTAAAGATCATTTATGCATATAATATCCTACAAGCGATTGTATTTCTATATCACGGAGAAATTAGTTTATCGGGCTTACCCGTTTGTCGTTTAGCTTTTGAGATAGTGGGGATCGCTTAACATTTGCCTTTCCCACAGCTTCAAATGAAGATACCGCTATAAACAAGTGTATCATCATATCTGACTATCAGTCATAAAACTGTATGCGTCGTCTCTATGCCAATTGCAAGATTTATCACTGGCAATACGATGAGCCCGGGCGATCGCATGGCATCCGAATCGGAGACGTTGTCAGAGTCGGAGACACAGACGGAGACGGAGACTGGAGCTGTCTGGGAATGCTGGTGCTTCAGTGCCAGCCCACCCCCTCAGTCACCAAGCTCACCTGAAAGCTTGCGAGGCTGTGCCAAAAATAAAAAAACAAAAAAAATGAACAAAATATAGGAACAAAAAAAACGTTGCTCATTAGGTTTTGGGTTGTCAGCGACTCAGTTTCAGTGTCAGTTTGCCAGTCTCCATCTTCACGCCATCTTCGCTGTCATTGTCAGTATGGTTGTTCTCATTGTTATACCCTGTATTTAGTTGATGTGCAACAGCTAATGTCAGCAAATTTGGTATACAGGTTCTCGTATACCTCAATTATCTAAGTTTGAATATATCAATTTAATATCTAAGCTAAGTCCAACGCAAATAACAAAAAAGCTTAAGGTTTGGGTGTATTATGGCTCGTAAATTTCTATGACTAAATTGTTAGCTGCTTACAGGCTATCTTGCAGTCGAGCAGTCTCTACTAGATCAGGCTCATTTGTTGCTTTTGTTGTTGTGGGTTGTCGGTTTGTTGTTGATATTTACTCAAGTGTAATTGCAAATTGTAAATGCGACAACACAGATGCTCGTAATGATTGTGCCTCGCTGATGGCTGTTCAAGCTCTCAGAGCGTGAGACTTGATGATGATCAACAACAACAACAACAACGACGATCTGGCAGCTTCATATACCCAAAAAAACAAAACAAAAACGAGCGCTACGTGAGCCGTTTCTGGTACTATTTGATGTGTGCTTTAATGTGATGGTATTCAATAGTCCCGGGTACGATCTGGTTAGCAAAGTTCAGAGTTTTCACTTACATATCGAAGGAAGGAGTGGCAGCAAAATAATCGATTCTGTCGCCATCGTTAGTGTCGATAGTAATAGATAAAACTATCGATACACTTGTTTGAATTTGATTGGAAAACAGTTCAATTATGGAGTGTCAACAGTTCAATCGATGGAAAATGATTTGGCCATAGCCTTTCGATAGTACCAACAGCAACGATAGTGGATCAATCGATACTATCGACAGCAACGATAGTTGATCAATCGATACTATCGACATCAACGATATTGGATCAATCGATACTATCGACAGCAATTAAGTGGATCAATCGATACAATCGATAGTGAAATCGCCTGTTTTCAAACTAGCACGATCTGCAACAATTGTAGCCTTTTGCAAAGAAAGCCTTTCATCTGTATCTTAAGCCCTTAGTATCTGTGTATCTGTATCTTTAGCTGTCCGAACCTGTTGCTGAGCTCAGCTTTGAGTTTTCACTTGATTGGCGCTTACCGGGCGGGGATCTTTGGCTCGATCTGCAACTCTTTGAACAACAACTCGAAGGCAACATGTAGCCCCGTATCTGTATCTTTAGCTGTCTGTATCTCTGGCGCTGTGCTGCTTGTATCTTTTTATCTGAGAAAATAAACGGGCAAAGTTTTTCGTCGTTATTGTTTGAACGTTGATTGTCAACTGATCGGTATTTACCGCCAGCCGAACATAGTCTGTTCCTGCGTTCAACCGTACATCACTCACTCACTCGCTCAATCGGTCAATCACTCAATCAGTCAATCGTTCCGTCGCTCAGTTAGTCAGACAGTCAATCTATATATTTGACTGGGCTCTGGATACGTGAAGTTTTCAATTTCAGCCGCACTGAGCTACACTTAAGCAAATAATCGTGTGTTTAGCTTCACATGTTGTGCGTCTGTATCTGCATCTGTATCTGTATCTGTATCCGTATCTTTTGGATATTGTTTTCTTTGGACGCGTTGAATTTCTCTTTGTTTTTTTGTTTTCATTTCTGTGCGGCAGTATTCCCTTTCTTATTATCGATTATTGCATCTTTTGCCACACTAACAACAACAGCAACAACAAATTTGTTGTACAAAAATATTGTTTTTTCCTTGGTTTTTTCTTTTAATTTTACTTCATATTTATACCCTTGCTAAGAGTATTTTTATTTTGTCACTAAATGTGTAACAGTACCGTAAGATATGTAGTCTTGGTCAGAATACCGAAACGAGTCCATGAAGCCTTGACCTATCCGTATCTAGCCTATGGGAACTGGACTCTCAGTTAAGATATGGCCATAAAACTTGGTACAGATCTTTCTTTTCGTAAAAAACAGTGCATGTATCAGAAACGGCCACATCGGTTAACTATTTATAGTAGCAAAGACCTTTTTTGATTTTACAAATACACGTATCTTAACCAAACTCATCATAGATGAAACGATTTTTGAAATTTATTAGTTTTTTGTTAGATTAGCTTCACTTGATTCAACACATGATTAGGGTTGAGATCAGAGGTTCTTTTGTGTACTATATTGGAGAGGGCATTGAATCTTCGGTCTGCATGCTGAAAATAATTGGTTTTTCTTCTTGTTTCACATTTGTTTTCCCAACGCCAACACAGAGTTAAAGACCTGCACTGACTGACGAACTGTCGAACTGACGAACTGACGAACTGACAGACTGACGGACTGATAAGAATATTTGCTAATAAGCATGGCAAACAATATTGGTCTCAGTTGGTCCGTGCGGTGTCTGTGCTCAGTGTTTACCCACTCATCTGCTCATCATACACAACATCGCACACACAATCACAATCACACTCACACACACACATAAGAGAAACATGCGCAACATCATTATGATATCATTGATAAGCTGACACCCGCTAAGAAAGATTAAAGTTCATATGCCTATCGATTACTTCCTAATTCAATCAACTTACCTATCTATCCTAAGCCCATCTGTATTCAATTGTATTTACGTCTATAGTTTCAAGGAAAAAACATGATATCAGTCAAACAAATTTTCCCCAAGTTCAAAGCGTCATAATTTTCAGAGAACTTGGAAGTTTGTCAATGTTAGATAGATAAAACAATAGTAAAAATTAGGTTTATCTATTGGAAACCCCCTACATAACTTGTTTCTTACGAAATGTCATGCATATTTTGTAGTTTAGATTAATAATTTTCAAAAACTCCAAGTACAATGCTTCATAGTTCTTAAAACTAAAAAAAACATTATAGATCTGTTCAAGTCAATTGAACCAACTGTTAGGATCGTCTACATACCCATCGATTCGTAGAAAAAGTTTACTCAATCTAAATTGAATGCATTTAAGACTAATCACTTCATTAGTTACTTGGACAATCTCAAAGTTCAAAGCTTTATATCTTTCAGAATGCTTGGAATTATCAAATGAAAGAGCATGTTCCGGAAGATTAAGAATATGTTGTGTAAAATGTAAAAATTTCAGAAGAAATCTAAGCAAAAATAGTTTAGATCTGGCCAATTGACATATCTGTTGGGATTACGCAAACTGACGTTGGTTCATTCTCAGTTGAAGTATCAGTTTGAGTTCCATCAAAGGAGCCGCTTCAAATGGCGGCTGATAATGGATGTAGATGGATGTGGGGTAAGTACCCAAAGTATTTGCTTGCCATACACGGTATCTTTTCACAACTTTGGTGGGTGTTGGCCACAGATCGTGTGTCACCGTGCGCACAACTCATTAGCAGATAAAGATAACTCCCCATACTAGTTGCAATGTTATGGGACCCCAAAGAGCTCTCTCTCTACGTTTCAGCGTTCGGTTTCTGATTTCGTTTTATCGTAACATTAAGTTTGGCGTTTTTCGATTGAGAAATGACAATGGCAACAACAGGCTTTTGTTATATTTTATATTTTTATACATATGTGCCTGGCTATATCAATCAAACTGACCAATGATGGACTCTACTCACACATATGCATTCTCCGCTATATTTAGAAAGAGGGAGGCGGATGGGACCCATCGAGATAGAGTCACACACAGTCCGCAGCGTATGTAGGTGCCACAGATTTTGAAAGCGCAAAAGTCTAATGGCAGGCGACACAGTAACATATAAATAAAACAAGTAAGAATGCTCCAATTCAGACTGCTCTACTGAGAAATACCCTGTAAAACGATCGAAACTTGCGCCACTCGATAGAAGCGACGGTAATAGCTTCAAATATCGATACTATTGTTTACTATTTTGGAAATTATGTTTGAATCGGTATTATTGAATATGCAATGAGGTCATAGTATTAATTTGTTGTCTTATTCCTGCCGGTACTAATATACATAGCTAGGGAAATAACTCCCGATAGGTTTGCTTTTTTAACTATCTTGTAGGCTGATCACATATTCAGGATATATAGCTAAGGATACATACACTCTAAAAAATAGAACTTTAAATTATAAACTTCCCAACAACTTTTCTATTCTTTTTGGTGTAACTTTTCTCTCTTTTCTCTCATTTTTAGCATTTGGTTAAGAATGAATCCAAAACAGGTATACTCCAAAATACGCCAGTCTAATTTTGAAACTTCCCAGCATGTTGTTAATTCTTTCTGGTAGAAAACGTTTGAATTACTCTCTTTATGTCGCCATCTTTGTTATCTCTCTCACTGTTTATACACCTAGACGGTTTCATTTTAATACTTTTCTGGATTGTCATATATACACGCCATGCTGGTTTAAAATTAAGACTATTTATTTTAGAGTGTATTATTTTATCTTTAATATCATCAAAGAACTGCTGACAATTCGCATTTATTAATTTGCGGGGATTATAGGGTATGCAATATCATATATATTATTGTCTTTAAGTACTTGTATTCCCCGAGATCATACAGAAGTATGAACAGGTTAGTTGGTACACCGACTCGACTGTTGCCTTTGTAGGCCATAATACCCCATTATGCTCAACTTACGGCTACAGGGCATATAAAAAAAATTCGTAAAAATAGAACCGTCGGATCGGAATGCGTAGAAAATAATTATCAAGTGGCGAGACCGGGCAGCGACAAATGCCAGCCGATAATTGACATCGATATCGACATCGACATGGAACCTGCTGCTGGGCAGCTGCCTGATAAGCGACATCCAAAATCCGCCGTGCTGTTGTCCGGTTTTCGGCAACAGGTGTATTCAGTTAACCTATAATGGGTATACCCTAAAGTTAAATATTATAAATTAACTCAATGCAGGCCAAATTGAGTCCGGAAAGCGTATTATATGATGGAGTATACGGGTGTATTCTGTCTGTCTATCTGCTTTCCTACTTCTATATGGTCTAGACTGCCAGTTTAAGATCTAACACATACAAAGCTTTCGGAATTGGATTGGAAGTTGGATCTCTCCCACGCATGTCCCAAACAAATGTTTCTATACTGATTTCCGCCCTCTCAGGAGTGTTTTCAAATTATCATCCTTGTCCCGTCCAACAATTTAACCACATATGTAAAGGAATTCTTTTCCTACACTTGTATGACCATCTTTGAAATGTCAAAATTCTAGTTACGATAGTAAAAATATTAAAATTTAAATTTTGTCGGCACCTAAGATGAACTTCGGGGCTAAGCCATTCCCAATAACATAAGTCCACACATAAGAGATTTTTCAAAATACAAGTTACACATTTACTATTTGAATTTCGATCTAGTTATCTTTTGCAAGTACATAGAGCTTGAACGAAGCAACAAAATTGTTATTCACTTTTTATCAACACTACAAATTGGACCTCATTTGAATTTGTAAATAAATTTTTTTTTTAAATTTTTAGTTTCAACAAATTGAGCGTAGCAATAATAATAATAATATAATGGATGTTTTAGAAGTCAACTATGTGGTATACAAAATTATTTATACTCTTCGACAATGTGTCCGTAAGCCGAGGACTATTACTGAAATTATCGAACTCTCCGATATATGCGTTGAGAAGCATGTGAACATTATGGCCAAGGTGCAGTATGCATTGGATTTTGCTGTGGGACGTGGAATTGCCGAGGAGTACAATGGGCAGTATATTCTATCGGAGCATGAAATGACCTTGAAAATTCTGAACAATGCGACTGGGAACATTGAATCGGAGCCTAACTCATCCCACTCGGGATTTTTTGCAGGAAATGAAATTTTTACGGTCTCACCGGTCGACAGTTTGGACCTGATTTTAGGCTCGGATGAGAGCGACATTTCGTTAAGCTCTGGGTCGAGTGCAGAGTCGGTGGATTCATTAGAGACGTTCCTACAAATTATGTCTGAAACAGGACTCTCAATGGATATGGACACCGACTCTGACACCGATTCAGACACTGATTCCGACTCCGACTCCGACACGGATGATGAAGCTTCATAGGAAAACCGCACTTTATTGGGAAGTACAAAATTTTAAGTGATTGTAAAAACGTGCTCTAGTGAAATATTTGCATAACCCTAAGCATTTCTGACTATGGACGTTGAGTATATGTATGTATATACATATATGCTTGATCGGCATCCACAACTGGGAGGTCCATTCAGGACTATGAATCTGGGATCAGCGTATCGGAGGTTGGCTCGACCTATTCGAACTTATTGGCTGGAAGCGAGCTTTTGATGACCTCAGAGATCGAATATTTCGACGAGCAAATGCTTGTGCGCAGGACATGAGGCGCTTCAAGGACTTTAACCATGGAATGAATCTCAGTATTGCCGTACATCAGGGCCATGGATAAAGATTCTGCCTGAATCACAAATCGCAATTGATTTCAAAGTACAATAAATTGAGCGACAATAAAATCGTGCTTTAGTAAAATATTTGCATACCTTTACGTGTTCACATATATATGTATATATTCTTGATCAGCAATAGCCGAGACGATATAGCGATGTCCGTCTCCGTCTGTTTCCATGCAACCTAGTTCCTCAGTTTTCGAGCTATCGTGATGAAACTTGGCACAGTTGCTTAATTTTGATGCATTCAGTACATATGTCGGAGTCGGCCAGATCGGACCACTATCTCACACAGCTGCCATAGGAACAATCGGTTGACATTTGCGTTTTTGTATGAAAAACAACAAAACTCGCAAAATCGCATGGCTCTTCAATTTGATATTTAAAAATAAAATTCAAAATTGACAAGTTTCTCCCCTTGCACGTTTTCAAAGATTACAATTTCGGAAAACTTTATATCTGGAAATTTCACTTTCAAATGATTGCCGACATCCAAATGTTGTACAAAATACTATTTCAAAGCTTGCTCTGAAGAAGTTCATTTTCTGGCTAAATTTTATGATAAAAGGTCAAAAGTTTCGACTTGTAAAGTGTTCAAGACCATAATAGCTCCGCCTAATAGCTTGCCAACTCCCATAACTTTGTTGAAACTTAACCGATTTCCATACGGAATGTCTTTTTGATCATGTTTTGTACTCTCAATTCACTTGGCATTTCAAATTTATGCATTTTTCAAAAAGTATTTTTTTTTTAAATTCTTTTTGAAATTTGACATTGGTACCCCCTTTTTGTGTTAAAGGCATTTCTGCAAGAGTATATATAAATGAGTATATATATTCGGACTGCTGTCGTTTTCTTTGTTATATGTATGTATGTATGGTTTTTAGCTGGAGATGATGACTCGATATGAATTATCAGTCGACGGGCGCCTCGTAGCTCGTAACTTCAACAGAAAAGCCATCGACTTTGACCTCTCGATAGCGTCAAACGAAATCTTCCCCTACCTTGTACAAGTCTGTATATACTATGTATAGTCGGGCGATATTTCCCCGTAAGTGCGACTTGACTTGTGACTTGTTGTTCAAAGTTTTGCTCATCGCTTACGTTGTTGTTATTGTTGTACTTCTTCAAACAAATTGTCAACTTCTATCGGCGAAGCCGACGAAAAGACGACGCTTACGGTTTATGGCACCCAAGGCAAAATAAAACAAAAAATATAAAAAAAGAAAATACTATAGGGAAGCAACAACAAGAACCAGAAAATTGAAATATAGAGCAAAACGCATTACAAATTATCGGTGCAAGTTACAAACTCGGGTCGGTTGCTCGAAATACCTCCGGTAAGTTATTGGCAAATACCGATTGAACCACACCGATCCGAAACCGAATCGTTGTAGTAAGTATATGAGTGGCCCCTGGCGTAAAGTCCCCTTGAAACAGTAACACGGACAGACGTGCCTAGAGATAGATACACACACCTAACCACACACACACACGCACACACGCACACACTCACACAGATACGTTGTTCTATCTGAGCGTTAAGCTACACGCCTTTAGACACGATTTTCGCCATGATTTTTATATGCACTTTGTTCAATACATTTCGATTCTGAGGCCTCTTTCTCAACCCCGTCCCTCAACACCCTACGTCTCCCCTCTCTCTCTCGCTCTCAAGCTCTTCCATGCCTGATAAGATATTTTGAATGATGATGTGCTGTTGTCATACGTCTACAGTTGCCCTTCACCGCCCCTTCCCGCTACCACATATACCATCCCATACCCATACCCACATACGTGAGCATTGTACCCATAAGCATGGGGGGATTTGTCGCGGCGTTAGATAATATCTCCCCGTTTTGCTGTCGCGTCGCGTAACTTGGTTAGCGACATAGCCTCCGTTTCCAAAAAAAAGAAAAAGAAAACAAACCAAATAAAAATAAAACAAAATCAAGTTATTGAAACTGTGAGCTGTCATCAATAGCCGAGAAATATATGTGGAGGTAATTTGACGTCAATGAGGAAAGTTCGGAGGCAATTCTTGAGGTACCGTTGTAATATCTTTTGAGGAAAACTCTCTTGTTTTTCCGCTTAAGTTACGCAATATGAATAAATCTCCTGTTATTTACGTAGGGGATTATTTTGAATTAAGACTAAATATGATCAACTTAAGACTTACTATACGGTAATAGTAAGTATGGAAACTCTGCGTACTTGAAGTTGCCAATTGACCTCTAAAATCGGATAATAATAATTATTATTTTGGAGTTATATTATTAATAAATTGAAATTGAAAACTTGTTATCATTACCGAATCCGGATTGGTTAACAAAGATATTTGAGGTGTTCGAGCTCCTCTGAAAATGAATCTCTAACGCTAAATCGGATGTGAATCCGTATGAAGACTGGACAAGGTGGGGTGTGGGAACCATCTATTTGTTGAATTTGCTCAAAATATCTTTATAAACAACGAAGCTTAGCATACAACTCATTTTTCATCCGATTCTTCCTATGGCAGCTGTATGATATAGTGGTCCCCCTCGAGGTTGGATTATTTAAGTAACATTTTTAGAAGTATTCAGCATGCTGGAAAATATGTATTCAAAAACTATTATTATTGGGCTTTAGCGAGATTTTAACTTAAACTTTCCGTATATGAGTTACCCTTAAGCCCGAAACTGAGCAACTAAGTAATCAGAATCCGCAAACATTGCGGTCGGAAGTTCCCGACTTTCTTTGGTTTATTTGCAGGATGGAAGTCGAAGGGGCGATAATATATTTAAGCTAAGCTTTCAAGGCGGTCCTCAGTATTCTTCTGTATCAAAATTCGTGACTCTAGCTATAAGAATGTTGAATTTATAGACTTTATACCAACATGTACATCAACATCAAATTTGAATGCTCCAGCTCTGATAATGTCATTTACAAGCCCAGTATGCTTTATTTTCCCAATTTGGGGTAAGAAAAATAAACTTTAAGCCAATTGTGATGTTGTTTAAGCTTCGAAAGGAATTCGGAAACTTTGGGAGTGTGCGGATGAGCAATATTGTTGGAAAGCGGGGGGTGATCATAATGGAATTTTGTATCCCGCGCCCATCATCTTTATTCTGGACTGTCACCGTTTCTGGGGCGTTCTAATGTTTACGAGTACTTCCAACAAAATCTATAGACTGCGCCCCCATTTATCAAATGTAGAAAATCTGGCGTCGCCTTTGATAAAATAAATAAGAAAATGGCCAGCAATGTTGGCCGTGTTTATTTTCACTGTGTGTGTATATAAATATATATGTATGTGTATATGCATGTATGTATTTGTATGTGTGAATTTAGTATGTGTGAGTTGTGCCATGTTGAACAATCGCTGCCATTGAGTCGTTGTCGATCGACTGTCTTCTGCCTTGTGTCTTCTCTCTTCTGGCGCCTGCCTTCTGCTTTCTGTGTTCCCGGTAAGCCCAAGTGGCTCAGGTGGTTCGCTGATTCGGTGATTCGGTGGTGCGGGGCCTTACTGGTAAGTTGCTAGGCGCCGTTTGGCAGCCACATGAATAATTCGGGAGGAGAGCAACCAAAATACGCCGAAATATTCAATTGGCAAAGTTTTATCTCCTTGCTGTCGACTTTTGCCCCAAGTGATAAATGCGAAAAGTATTCCAAGCTTAATATGACTAAGAATAATTTCGATTGTAGCTTAGGTTTAGGACTACTGCCAAAAGTTCTATCGACCCTTTGAAGAACCATATGGAACGTTTTCTTTTCAGAATCTTATGGATTTCATCTGCCCATAGGATGTGAAATATTAGTAATAGTGTGTGATGAAAAATGATAGTATAAACATTAGCTATTATTTAGTAAGCAAAGAAACATAAATATACAAATGTACAAGCGAGTATTTTGGAGCATCTGATAGCCAATATTATTTGGGGATTTCATTTGACTTCTAATCGATATTTATTATTATCAACATTCCAACTCTATATATAATATTCATAAGAATCCAACTATTGAAACACCTGCGGTATTTTAAATGCGAAACATGATTGATTAAACTTTTTTAAAACTATTTTTAATTTGCGCTTCATATTTTAAAGTGATTAACATCTCTCTCTTTCTCTCGTTGAATCGATTTCATCTATTGGTATCTGTAACATATGAATTCAAAAATTCACTTTAACTATTGTCAACTCAGTTGTTTCAGTCTATTATTGAAATTAGCCAGAAATATGACTAAAGATATCCAGATACTTCAGCATATGCCGTGCACCTAATTTCTATATACATACTGTAGGTATAAAAAGTTGTCTCGATTGACTCGATTTGCACAGATTCAGCGAATTTCACTGGGTTCTTATGAGACAAAAGACTGACAGCTCAAGCCATCCAGCGATTTTTCTGTAATATGATATACACATGCGATATGAAATCCGTAATATATCTTCTGCGCAACGCAAGGCGGCAAAAAATTGCACTCGCAAGATAAAATTCAGGCCAAAAACGAACGGAAAAGCAAAAAATAAGTGAAGAGAATAAAAAGAATCACTTATTATAATAAAATGAAAATGATATATGAATATTTAAATGCGCGACATCTCTGTGTTCTGGGTCTGTGTTCAATGACATCAGAATCACTATATTGCAACATGCACAAAAGCATAAGAATACTCCATATATACGTGAAATCGGAGCATATTGATCAACTACACTCAGAGCAAAAATCGTTGTGAACTTGACGTATTGTTGAAAACAGTTGGGTAATTCCCATTTTTCAAAAGAAAAGTATTTTTTAAAGAATATGTTTACTGATTTTAGATTCTTAAGCTATGTAAAAAATAAATAGGTATTATTAATATGTATATTAAATTTATAATAAATTTTATATACTTATAAATACCAGGTCTGGGAATTTAACTTTTTAGTATAGAGCTACCGAGCATGACAAATACACTCAGCAAAAATGACATATACCATATGAAATTGTCCTAACAACCATGTGGTAAAGTGACCGATTTCTCTCAGTGTACGCACGGTCAAGTATAGGTGAGCATGCTTATAGGGCAGCTACAGTTGCATACATATAATTGCATGTGCCGGCCATTGTCGGTGCTCGTGAGCGCATGATTAATATGCGATTACTCCCAGAAGAACCGCATGATCAGAGTCTAGCTGGGAGACAGATGCCCAAACGGAGGGAGAGAGAGAGAAAGAAAGTGTTTAGCAATACCTCGTTCCACATATGAAGCACGTGCTGATGCACCGTCTTAGAGTTACAGAACCCAGTGGGAGACACAGATACAGATACGTATATGTTTGCAAAAACTAGACAGACAAAGAGTGACTAACTCTCTGGCAGACTGATTATTTGTACGAGTGTATGATACTCTGTACCGTTAAAAAAGGAGTATCATAAAGTACGTATTAACGTATGTGTTAAGTGTACAATCCTATCCTTATGGCTCTATAAGCGCAACAATTTCGAACAGTATGAGTATGAGAAAAGATCTTGTATACCGTTTATCAGACCCAAATCGACTAAGTCACACTCTAACTACATTTGAAATGATAAAGAACCCTCAAGCTTAAAACTCTGTTAAGCATTGTTGGCAGCTATCGAAATTAACATAATTCTGTTAGTTAACAGTGCTGGTATGAATAGCATAACAGTTTTGTAGCAATGTGTACGAGCACTTGTGGAGTACGTTTGTATGTTACGATGTTTCACACCAGGTTACAGGATATTTCCAAGCCGGGCACACTCGACTAGATCACTCTTACTTGTTTATTGCTTACCTACGATTAAGGTGAATGACATTTGTTGATCTGACTACGAATGCATGCAAAAAGCTCATGATTAAGGCATAATTTTTCATAAAAGGCTGCCCTACTGTCTATAAGATTGTATCCTAACATGCTCTCAAGTATCTAATTGGTCAGTTTTGATGAGCTTCCTCCAGTTACATTGCCAGCGGACCAGGTTGTGTAAATTGTGATACTGCGTATTATATTTTTGTTGCGATACCTTATGTATTTTGATTTCGCTGATGTTTCGCGTTTCTTATATAGATCAATGGTCGCTGCCTGTTGGTCGGCCATACAATCCGTATATACGATTTGATTTTCATTTATTTTTGCCAACTCTTATGCTTACATTTAACTGCGCTGGCATTTTTCTTCGTTTTCTGTAATGCACTTCTCTCCTTTGTTTTTAATTTTTCATCATTTTAATGCAATATACTCGAAATTCTCAGAAATGAACGTCTCAAGCTGTTTACAAACTCTGCTGTTGTTGTCATCAAAATTGCAATCACAATTATTATCGCAATGTCCACCCAATGCTAACAAGATGACCGCAAATTTTTGGTTTCTGGACGATTTAGTGCAACCAAAAAAGTAGAAATACTACTCGTAATCATATTGTTATTGTTTGTTACTCTCTCATGTTCTGGGACATTCCATGCAAATCGTTGGTCAACCGCAGAAGACTCAAACACTGTGATAATATATATATGTTTTTTTTTAGATTCTACTCAACTTTATTGATACCCTACCAAGTGTACCAAACTGGAATCAAATTCGCTGTGAACTGGTTTAAACAGTTAACAATTGTTTGATGGTTAAACTTTATAAATATAAAGCGAGTAGCATCAAATTTCATCTTTCCTTTCAAGCGAAAGTGTGAAATACCTTATCATCTTTCTAATTGTAATAAAATTTGTTATTTTCAAACTCAATAGCCCAAGTATCGAAAATTGTGATGGGTTCTTAAAACAATATCATAATTCACGGATGATCTTCCATAAATATAATTATCGATGTTGTCAGCGATAGTTTGACACCTCTGCATACATGCATGCTGTAGTACTTATATAGTATGTACACACGTTTTAAGCAGACTGTTCTCAACGAACTGCTTACTCAGTTGAGTTATTTCCATGAAATTTGGTATATCGAGTTGATAACTACATATGTTGTTCTTATAAAGATTGGCGTTCTTCTACTAATTTGTAGGGGCTTACAATTGTTGTCTGAAATGGCGGAGACTTTTTTATCACTTAGGGAGCGCCATGTGTTCCGGGCACTATCAACAGACTCTGGATAGGTCTTGACCGCAAGTTTCACTGCCTAAGTGTTTCATTAGGGTTGTGGATGGTTTGTTGTGGTTTATTTTCAATTGGAGTTAAGCTCAGGGCACTTGACTGAGTGCGATTGATTGGGTAATATTGTCTTATTACAAGAAGTTCTCACAGCCTCTGTACTATGGTTAGGCGCCTCAGACAGATGTCGCACACTTGACAGCTACCACACAAGAGAGAAGTGGGGGTTGAGGAAAGCACACATACTATCAGCCCATAGAGATATAGTTACAGATAGAGTTTCAGATACAGATACAACCCATGTTCGACCTTCGGTGCATCGGCAGTCGCATTCTCAGGCCCGATTTAAATTGCAATGTTTACATAAACTCGGACAAGGTGCTTCCTTATAGCGGCCATAATCTCCACACTCAATTGAACCGATTGCAGCCAACAAATATACAATAGCAAATACTTTGACTTTGGGTACTACCAACACCGCCTTCAATTGCACGACGCGTTCCCCTCCCTATTGCATTTCGCATGCTCTACAATCTTAAGGCAAAAGGGTATACCAGAAATCATAGGGTGTTCTCGTGCATGGCTTATTAAAAGTGGTCAAAACAAAAATTTTAATCTATAGAAGCACAAGTTAAATAAATATGCAAAAATATAAAAAAAAAAAAAAATAGAAATATCAAATAAGTAAAGAAAGTAATTCGCATATAAATCTTTTCTTTCAAAAATAGCATGTTTCTTTTTTGGTATTGCTCGATTTAATGGCATTAACTTGTATTTTCATAATTTTGATTATAGTCGATAAATGGTCGATTCTTACCATTTGTTTACAGAGTATCTATTAGAGCTGGAATGCAGTCGATGACAGTTTCGATGAAGTTTTTTCACTCTCAATACTAATGCCTATAATTGATTTGAAGACTTTTATCTTAACTCCTCAATAAACGAATCAATTATCGATTTTCGATATATTTTATATATTTTGTAGAGTATTTTCATACCCGGTCAGCTGATATTGTTGCTACTCTACAGCATATCAGCTCTATGAACGATACATTTTGCTGCTATCGATAGTCTACAATTGTCGAGTGGAGACATTATCGATCACCAAATTTAGAGATGAATAGTTTGATTATCGATATATCTTATAGTAGTATTGTTTACAGGGTATGTTTTTTTATAGTTGCTTAGGTGCACTAAATCTTTGTTCAAATATTTTACAGCTAAGGTTGGCGTCGCAATTTAATGAGCTGAAAATGGCAGTTATCGGCATTCCTCGTCTCCCGTCCCCAGCCCATGTTACCGTCTTCATCCGTCGAAGCTGACACCAATCAGTCGGATGAACTTAGAAGTTTCAGCTCAAATTATTCAACGCTCTCTAGATGTTTGTACCTTAAACTGGTACACGATGTTACCTATGTATTTCTATAGATAGATCACTTGTGTCTGGGCACCCTCCGGGGTCGGAGGGTTGGCTGGGGGAGGTGACTGCCTAGCTGCTTACTGCGGGTCTTGCTTAACAGATGTTGCGCTTATCGGAACTGTCGAAGCTGATACGACAGCATTTTTCAATGTATGTGCTTGTTGTTACTTTTATTGGTTACACTTCACCCGACGACAACAATAAAACCAATCTGCAACTTATAGGTAATCATTATGATTCATCGGTTCTTCTTAGGGCCCCGCATTCGTAGAACTTGCTCTCAGATTAGGTAACACTATCGGAGATATTCAAGCTAATTTCATATAAATATTATATACCAATAAGTGTTTAAAGATTAAACTCTATATTTAGACTTTATGTTCTTGAGGGAGTCTAGTCTAGTTATATGCGAGCTAGTCGAGCTTTATTGATGAAACTTTTGATGCAAGCAGTATATATATTACGACCAACCAGATCGTTTCACTATATCATATACCAATTATCAGTCTAAATCAGCTTAGTTTAGAATAGTATGTCTATAAGGTTATTCAAATTCGATATACCTACAACCTTTATGTTTGGCTAACCTAAACTTATTCTAATCACAAAATCGCTTCAATCTAACCTCACTTTGCTCAATTGGTTTTTTTAGCACCTGCATCTTAATGCACATTAATTCGCTTCTCCAAGTACACACTACATAGTATACATACATATATCGTAGGTACATATGTATGTATATTAGTCTCTGCCCATCCATATTGATTTTTGCTGCCACATCAGAAAAATGCTGTAAGCTGTAAATGCTTTTCGCATTGGATTCGGAAGTTGCTAACGAAAATTCCCTCTGCAGAGGATACACTCACACGCCCCTACACACAAAAACACACACATAAGCACGCACACACACACAGCACACTCCGCAGTAAAGAATTATCAGAATAACATCAGAAATTCAGAAGAACTTGCGGTGAGGCTTCCCTCCCCTTAGGTCTGGGCTGCTCTGCTCTGCTCTGTTCTGTTCTGTACATGGCCATGATGTGTATATACTATATACTACAGCTATATAGAGTGGATATACGTATACATGCACAGAGAATCGGCCAAGGCAACTGTATAGCAACAACAACAATAAACGTTGAAAACAACTCAATGTGAAAAAAAGGAACGAAGACACTGATAAAAATAAAATGTAGCGGAATTATAAAAATAAATATATGTATATATTGAAAATAAATTCAATATAAAACAGGGAGTAAAAACTTTGTTTTAAATAAAAACATTTTAATAAGCATTAATAATATAAATTAATAAAAAGTAAAATATAATAATAGATGAATTTAATTTGAAAAAATAATAAATTTAACCAATTTATATTAAAAATAAATCTCATAAATAAATAATAGCATTTTTAACTATGAATATGAAATAAGCTTGACGACAAACTAGCTGGTTTTGCCCGGAATTGCCCGACTTAGTTCGATTTCTTTAACATGGAGTACCTTTTTGTGCTCGCAGGGTAATATTTTCCTAAATCTGTAAGCATGAAAGAACAAAAAAGTTGCATGTCTGAGCTTTTCACTTATTTTCCGAACAAGAGAGGAAGTTTCTTAATTTTGGTATAGAAGATTTTTTTAAGTGTAGAACGACGACGTCAACATCGTTCATGATGTGAACATGGGCCGAAGGGTGCCGCGGAGATGTGCGAGGGTTGGCCCCGAGGGGGTGTAGGGAGGTGTATGCGGTATGGCCTGTGTGCAGGTGAAAGGAAGGTGGGTAAGTAGAGGTCACATAGAGGGTAGTGGCTGAGCTGCTGCGACCTGCTAGGCAGCCAGCCAGCCAGCCAGCCAGCCAGCCAGCCAGCCAGCCAGCCAGGTGCTGCTGGGGGTGGTTTCTTGTGGGGGTAGTTGCTCTCGAGACAGAGAAACGAGAAACGAGAACTGAAAACTGAGAGCCGAGCGTAGTGAAGCGAAGCGGAGAGAAGGTCGCACAGCACAGAAAAAAATTTCATAGATTTTTTCTTAGAACTAGGGAAAATCCAATTAGAAATGCGCACAGAGGGAAATAATTCACCTGTCAGGCCACACAGGGAGCAAGCGAGAGAGTGTGAGAGTCTGAGAACGAGAGAGAAAGAGTGAAAAAGATAGATGAGTGTATGCATAGCAGAAGAAGCGAAAGAGCGAGCAAAGGGGTGGATGGAACTGAAACTGACGAGCTGACAAGGCAACTAAACTGACTGACGGACTGAGCTGAAGGCTCCGCTGCGTGCGGAGGATGAGGCTTGTGGTGGGATGAGGGGGAGAGACGTTTGGGAGGGGTTGGGGGATTTACTGTTGGCAGGTAAATTAATGACAAGCGAGGGTGGCTGCCCAGGCGCTGAGCGAAGGGGGTATGGGGAGGCGTCGCAGTCAACGTCGACGCCATGCTGCCAGACGTTAAATGATGGCGCGTCGCATTTTCGAGACTTTTTGTCAGTATGTGTGTGTGTGTGAGTGTGTGTGTAAAATGTGTGTGTGTGTGTGTGTGTGTGTGCAACGGAAATGAGCAAACAGAAATACACAAAAACCAAAGCCATGAATCTGAAATTCTTGGCTGCTTTTTGCCTCAAACTCAAATGACATGCGGCTGACATTCGGCCTGATGAAGTGGACTCCTCCTAACGGCTCCCCACAGCTGCCCCCCTCACCCTGTTTACCTGGGGCCTTTCAACGGCTGGAGGGCGATGGTGGGGCATCAGCATGGGGTGGCTGGTGTGGGGTTGGGCTGGCTATTCCAAAATGGAAGGACATTGTTACCTTTTTTGGGTTATTGCGCATTGATTTGCTGCATTGCGTGCGCCAGGTGGTTGAAAATACGGTTAGTCATCGGAAAAGGGGGGAATACCATTAATATAGACTCAAGATATAGATAAGTTAAGATAAATGGTGCTGAAACTTATTTGCGAGTGAAAGAGAGAAAGATGTCTGCTGATATTTCCTAACACCCTCTAGTATGATAAGTCATCATAAGAAATGGGAATACCGTTAAGAAATATTTTAAAATGGCTCACATAATCAACATAAGTTTGAATCAGTCTCTTTAGTAGTAGTTACTCATCATAAGTTGAAGAAATACCAACTATAGAAACTTCAATTCAGCTTAAGCTGGAATCATACTCCGTCGATGTAGATAATCATTATATAAAGAAGAATATTAATAAGAATTTAGGATAAGCTAAGCTAAGCTAAATATAATTAGTGTGGAAAATTCATTGGCGATCGAAGAGTTCGAGTTGAAATCAGCTTGGAAGTCTTGAAATACGTCGGATGAAATACCGAGACCCTATGATGTGGTTTGTCATCAAAGAAAGGGAAATACCACCATGTTATTGTTATGAAGAACTGCTATCTGCGGCTTGCTGAAGATAAATAGTTCAATAATCAATTTTCAACCGATGATTTTTATAGCCGTTATATAATATAGTGATCCGATGAAAACTCGGCACCCTACAATACGCTCAGTCATCATTAGAAAGGAATAAACATGGGATGAATCCAAGTAAAAAGCTCATGTTAATTTATTATAATGAAGAGGAAAACCCAAATTATTTTGTAGCACCCTATTAAGTGGTAGATCATTAAAAATCAGCGAATTAAGAATTGCGAGTAGGGGGACATGCAGATTCTGCGAACTTGAGGAGAAATCCTCATTACACATGCTCAAAGAATGCGCTGCCCTAGCTAGAAGAAGAAATAGGCTCTTGGGTAGGTATATCCTTTAAACAGGGGACATAGGAACTCTCAGGAGATAGGGTTGATGAGTGAGCTTAAGGGTCCGAAGGGAGATACAATACATCTTATAGGTCGCAGTACACTTGCCCTTGCACTGGAAATAATAATAAACAATCGAATACCAGAATTTAAACATAAGAGCTTGGAATCTTTTCGAATAAGTTGAAAGATGTCGGACAATTGATTCCAATTGGCTGATGATGGCTATCATCCCTGGCACTTGACACAGATTGATAAAGCTTCAAAAAACGCCATTTTAGAAAACTGATGATGTACGCGTATTATTCGAGCTTGCAACCACACAGTGGTGCCACCACCCACCCAACCACCCAACCACCAAATCACAGAGCGAGTGCGTCGGGTGGTTGCAAATGGAATCAGATTCAGATTTGGCCAACCAAAAGCGAATACAACAGCAATTCGCAAGAAACTGAAAGCAATAAGCATTAATTACACACACATACTGGCACGCACACACACACACACACACACACACACGTTATAAAAACTGAAATGACAGCTGGTGGGTGGGGCGGAGGCAACCCTTGAGGTCTATAGAGCGGGCTTTAGGGGGCTTACGAGCTATGCGACACGCAAAAAGGGCAAAGTCATCGCTGGGGTTCGCTTGGATGCAGACAACACGACAAAAATGAGCGGAGGATGGCAGTGGAGGAGGAGTGGGTATAGTCAGGGGGAGCAACCCCATTGAATGCGCAAAGAGACCAGAGACCACAGACCAGGGACCAGAGACCAGAGACCACGTCAACATACAGTGGGCACTTCTGATTGTTTTTCGTTGCAAAAATCATAATACATAAACTATTTAAGAATTTTTCAAAGCCTTTAATTTCAACTTTATCTGATCTGTCGCACAATTCTTAATTTAATAAATCTTTACTCAATAATTGTCATCATTTGAGCATCGATTACCTTTATTTATCTGTCAATAGTTTCTAAGAACACACTTCTTTGCAATATTCTCTAACTGCACAGTTAAGATGTTTGTACCAGCATGCAAATATTTAAGACTATCGATAGTATGATTGACTATCAGTGACTGATATCAATATCGATTACACTGTCAATGGTTTTTGTTGTTGTTCAGACTAAGACTACTCCTTGATGGTTATCCTTAAAGCGATCAAAACAATCGTTAGTATTATTTTCGATAATTTAATCGCACTTTTTATAGAGTGTTGAAATTATCGATAGTGGCGACTATCAGTACTCCTTGATAGTTATCCTTAAAACGATAAAAAAAAACGTTAGTATCAAGTCCGATAACTTCACCGCACTCTTATAGAGTGGCGAAATTATCGATAGTGGTGACTATCACTACTCCTTGATAGTTATCCTTAAAACGATTTAAAAAAGTTAGTATTACGATCGATAATTTGATCGCACTATTATAGTTTCGGAATTGTCGATAGTGGCGATTATCACTACTCCTTGATAGTTATCCTTAAAACGATCAAAACAACGATCGATAACTTGACCGCACTATTATTGAGTGGCGACATTATCGATAGGTTTGCAGCACTGTACCACTGTGCAACGTCACATACACGTGTCCTCATCCAAGTCCTCGTCTACGTCCACGTCCACGTTCACGTCCACTTCCACGTCTACGTCCGCGTCATTGTCCTCGTCATCGTCATCGTCAACGTTGTCGTCTGTCGTCTGTTGTTTTGGCTCGACGTACATACTCGTATCTGCAAAATACATTTCGAGGCTGAAACGGAAAAATCTATTAAATCAACGTTGCTGCGGCAACCAATTGCGGGCAAACGAACGAAAACCACCGAAAAAGCGCACACATACACGGAGAGAAATCGAGAGAGGGTTGGAGAGGTGACGAGCCACCCCCGTGCTCGCATTGGTGTATCTAAGTAGCGCACAGATACAATTTACAGCTCGCATTTCGTATGCAAAAAGCTGCCAGGAATAACAATAACAACAAAATTGAAACTTTTTTTTGCCGCACGGCAACCGCAGGGACAGTTGAAGGGTTGGGGCCGGAGGGAGGGCGCTTGATGGGGTTTCTGGGTGGCTCGGTTGGCATTTGCTGTATGGGCAACGGCAATCGTCAGATACATTTTGCTCGAATTTATCGCTGCTGTAACTTAGGCCTCAATTTCATTCTCTCTCTATGTGTGTGTGTGTGTTTCGCTGGATAACTTTGAAAGCAGGAAATTGTCGCATTGAGACACCACCCGACACCACATACGATGTGTACCCCTTCAGCTGCTCCTGCACACTGCCACCCTCGAGCGGCACAGGCCACCCACTCAGTTAAGCCGCCTCTTAACATCCCTGATGATCCAAAATGGTAGCCATAAGACACAAAGGATTCCACAGAGTTCTCTGATAGGCTGTTGTCCTAGTTGCTTCTATTTAATAGATACAGGTAAATAAGGCTATCGATAACTGGGAGATACTTTAAAGCTACCTTAAAGGAGAAGATACTCTACATCTAGATCAGCTGGTTAAGCTTCACTCAACTTTTCACTAATTTTCAATCGACTTTTGTATATTTATGAATGTCATCCGATTGGTTAGTTGTAAATAAACTGAAAGTGAATTCATTTTTAAAGTGAGTAGCTAAAGGAGATATTCTTCATTTGGAAATAAGAGAACTGGAGACTATATCGTCTCTGAATTCACTACACATACATAGATGGTAATGGCTATGTAGATTGACTCGTCTATGAATGTTGATCAAAGATGTAAGACCGTAATTAATGATTATTTATAAATTTTAGAGAATTAGTTTTAACATTTATTTTTCTCCTTAAAAATAAAACTTACTTTGTGAATATAATTTTTCGCACAGAAAAAAAAACTATTTCTTGAGTTTTATAATTCGAAGAAAGATAACGATTATTTATTGAGTTTTATATTTTTGAGTTTTATATATATATTTTTTTAATAACTAAAACTCAAGTCCTTAAATTAATACTGCATTATTATTTTGTATTATTTGAAATTCTGCTGGAGACTTTTATTCAGTATCTTATTAGTATTTTTTTTAAAATATGAAAAGTACCAAGAATTATTATATTTAGGGGCTGAGTAATATTGATAAGAAATCATTTCCAATCATTACATTTATTATATCAACACAAATTATTAGAGATTGTGAGCGGAACCGGAGATAAAGCTAAGTTCATGAAGTTAGTTAACAGATAGTTAACTCAGGGTTGGGTTTGGGTGAAGCTTCGGATATTGTTTGAACTACTCGATTGGTTCACGGTTCGGTTGAGACGAGCGAAGAGATGGAATTCCGGGCTCGAACCGGTTCAGTTAGCTTATCTGTTAGTATTCTAAATGTATTGCAGATGCCTGCTTTATACATACTCCTTATTTCCAGTACCTTTTAATACCCTTTAGTTATACATTTTATGGTTGCAGGGTATAAGCAATCTCAGTAAGATCTGGGCGCAGGACCTGCCAACCGCATTGCTATGCAAATTTGGTGCTGGTGTTGCAAGTGTTGGAAGTGCAACCACAAATAAGCTTACATCGAGTAGCTGGACTGGATTTATGTGGCATTGTGGCAAAAGGTGGGGTGAGGCTGGGATGGCGATTGGCCAGCAGACTGGGGGGGGGGGGGACATTTTGGGGTCATGTTTAGTTGACATCCGCAGAATGCAGCTGGCCAAAAGGCGTAAATCATGTCATGCTTGAGGTTTTTCTGCTAGATACGGGTTATATACATGAAGTAAGCAAGCTGGCCAGTGCCAGGTCCTTGAATTGCATGTCAGCTTACGAGGGCAAACAGGCACCCGCCACCCGCCTCCCCCTGCCGCCCGCAGCTGACAAAGGACAGCGACAATCATCATTACTCATATGGCCCAAAAGCGCCATCATAAACGAGGCAGTACGTCATTGTCTCTGCGTGTGTATGCTTGTGTATGCTTGTGTGTGGGTGTGTATGTGTGTGTCTAGCACTCTCCAAGGATTCGTTTAATGAGCGTGCCCATGTCCTTGTTCATGTCTTTGCCCATGTACAGTCAGATAATCAGCGGCTTCAGCGCTCTCCAGTGACTGCTTTTGTCTGGGCGCGCGAAGCTGCTGGAGTAGGGACTCATTAGTTGGCCAAGTCGACCTGTGCTAAAAGCCCTTATATACACCTGCTTATGTATACACAATGATTATTTAAATATATGTATATACAGAAGTACATGCTCCAACCAGGCCCTGAGCTTCCATTAGCGTTGACGCTCAGGCCGAGTAATGTGCGTGAGTTTATGGCGCTTTTGTGTGTGTCTCGGTGTGTGTATCTGTGTGTGCTCTGTGTGTGTATCTGTGTGTTTGTGTCTGTCGCCAACGCTTGGATGCACAATCCAAAAACACTTATTTCAATTACAAAATCTTTGAGTTGAATAACAAATCAAAAAAAGTCTCTTATGCCAACTTGTATCTGGTTTTTATCATCAATGCTTTCTCAAATGTCTAACCAAATATCTAAGGATCACTGTTAAATTTCTTTTAAATACCATTTCTACAGGAAATTCTAATGGATCAACTGGAGACAGGTCAGACTGTGAATATATATATTTTTTTTTAATAATTTGGTGCTATATATTTTGTTTATAAGATTTTTCGGGGAGGGGGTAGGGATGCCAAACATTTTATGATGCAGATCTGTCAAGAAGCTAAACATTAGTCTGTATGCCAAATTTGCTAAGTATAGCTTTAAAATTGTGGAAGATATGGGTTTTCGCCAAATTGCTGGGGGACGGGGTGGGGGTGGTAGGGCGACCTTGACACTTTATAAACTGAGGGTATACACCATGTGTGCCGAGTTTGGTTGTTCTAGCTTGAAGGGTGTCGAATAAAATTGCGTTCATACGGACAGACGGGCATTTCGTAAACCCAATATACTCTTTTACCCTTCGGGAACAGAGTATAACTAGCTGCTTAGAGTTCTAAAGCCTTTTTATAATATACTGGGTCTAGTGAAAAGAGGAAGCAGTCGAGGTCACCTAATCGATCTTTGACGTGGCGTTGCCACAGTTTCATAGAATTCAAATTGCATGAGGATGAAAAAATAAAACTCAAAAACTTAGTTGGTCAGCTCGAGTATGCGGTATATTTAACCGAAAAGTGTTGCAAAAATGTTTTGATTTGAGCACGTGAATAATATCACGTAAAATTTGTTACTTTCAAAAATGCGCTTTATGGTTCAGGTCTTATGTCGAATCATCATCATCCACGGTCTCAGTGCTGTTAGATATTGATTTTCCTGCCAAAGATAAAATTTTTAAAATATCTATTGTTTCCTGGTCCAAGCCGCTGAACTCTGAGCTTATTGACGTCTCGCTTCCTCCCGAATAGCCCGAGTAGGTCGAGTCATCATCAGATGAAAGGAACCCAGATTCAC
This sequence comes from Hirtodrosophila confusa, assembly GCA_035043065.1. Classification (NCBI taxonomy): domain Eukaryota; kingdom Metazoa; phylum Arthropoda; class Insecta; order Diptera; family Drosophilidae; genus Hirtodrosophila; species Hirtodrosophila confusa. The sequence continues at coordinate 3,420,764 of JAWNNI010000085.1, read as the reverse complement.
TCTCCCGAATATCCAGAAGCGACTCATCCGACTCCAGGATGCTGGCTAGAAAATAGTTCTCATTAGACTCCTCGGCAATGCCATGTTCCACCAAAAAGTCCAATGTGTACTGAACTTTAACCACAATGTTATCATGCATCTCAATGGGTATCTCGGAAAGCTCGATGAGTTCCTGAATAGATTTCGGTTCACTGGCTGATTTAAGGGTTTTAATAATTTTGAAAAGGACTACTAGACTTTCCATTGTGTTGTTTGTTTTTAAGGTCGATTTGTTGAAAGCTCAAGAAATGTTACAAAATTTTTTCAAATTTGATGTGTGCCTGTCGATGAATAATGTAAAACTGTAACTAAATTTTGTTGCTAGCCTTGTGTTCATCTATCCTTGTGTAAATTCACAAGTTAACTAGATCAGTTTTACATAAATCTGTAGATTGTAAATCATTTGCCTCTTGTGAATAATGAATTGGTTTGTGACTAATTCATTTGCATGTCATGGCTAGATCGCCTCAGCTGTGTATGCTGATCAAGAATATATATACTTAAGGGAGTCGGAAATGACTAAGCTTATGCAAATATTTTACTAGAGCTCGTTTTTATTACCACTTAACATCTTAATGTTTCAAATTGTGATTCGATTTGTGATTCAGGCAGAATCTTCTGTAGTTTTTTGTAGCATCTTCACCCTTGGCTAAGGAAATCGCAAAACCTTTGCTAACAATATTATGCGCCGTTACCATTTTGTTTTCTTAGCTTACTTTTTCTAATTTTCTTAAATTTTTATACGAAAACGAAATGCAAGAAAAGTCAGTTTGTGAGGTCTAAAATACGGTATATTTATGTAATCAATATGATGACCTCATTATTATGAGCTCATATTTTGTAATTTCAAGAAACTGCGATTTGTGATTCAGATAGTGTCTGCATCTTCATTATCTTTAAAACCTTTTTCCATGGCCTCGATGTCTGGCAATACTGAGATACCTTCCATGGATAAAGTCCTTAAAATGTGTAATGACTCCTCCACAAGCCATTCCTCGTTAAAATCATCCTCATCTGCTTCATCCAATTGCTTGCTCCCAGCAGAATAGATCGAGATGGTCGACTCATCCTCAGATATTACACTGCCCTCATATTCAGTTTCAGTGCCCTGATTATCATCATCCTCATGGGGGGCCTCTTGGGGAGCCTCTGAGGGGACCTCCGAGGGGACCTCCGAGAGGACCTCCGAGGAGACCTCCGAGAGGACCTCCGAGGGGACCTCCGAGAGGACCTCCGAGGGGACCTCCGAGAGGACCTCCGGCGGGGCCTCCGGGGGGCTGCATAGCTTATACTTCCCATCAGACATCTCGGCATAGCGACGTTTCATGGCTACGTCCATTGCTGGCTGAAGTTTGTCCACAAGTTTGGTATACTTCTCAAAGTCAATCTCGCAAATTTCTTTCAGTTCCTCAAGGGATTTGGGTTCATCGACTGATTTAAGTGCCTTGAGCATTTTGTGTAGGACATAAAAGAATGGCAAATCCATTATATTGTTTACGATTGTTTACGATTTACAAAATTCGACAAATTTAATGTGTTTCAGCTTATGAGTAATGTGAAACTTAATTTTGTTGCTTGCTTTGAGCTCATATATCCTTGAATAGATTCAAAAGTTAACTAGATTTTACATAAACCTGTAAATTGTAAGTTTAACAATTCGGAAAGATTCGAATGTGTATGGACGTATAATATTAGCTTTTAGATTGTCGACAGTCAAGCCAGCTTCAATAACTTGTCTGGCAGATTAATAATCGTGCCTTTTTTACTTTGAAGATAATTCCCATAGATGGGCAATTTTAAAACTGTTGGGTCCAACTTATCCCATCCTTAAGTCGTATCTTTTGCTAGTCGATGGTCTCGTTCTCATTGTCAGAACTCCTGATGGGAATGAATAACTGGATATATATGAAACAGGTATGATAATGTTGCGAAGTATGGTATGTATGCACTAGTATATAATCATGTACCTTCCTCAATCTCAATAACTATTGGAGCTAGAGCCAACAAGTTTGGTATGCGAACTCTCCTACACAATACGCAGATCAAATTTATTTCAAATTTCGAATATCTTTCCATCAATTCAAATGCAAAACGATTATATATGGAAATGTCTTGAATATATTATAATGCTCAGAGACCGGGTATACCGTAGTCATGTATACAAAAACCACTTTTTGAGGATTATTCATGGTCTCTGGTTTCGCGTTGCAAGTTCAGGGAAGTTGGTAAGTCGGGAAGTTGCTTCCTTGCCAACGTCGCGTCGTTGTGTGTTTGCCAAAGGTGTGTCATTGACACTGGCTCTAGACTGGGGACGGGAATGGGAACGGGGGAGGGACGTTGATGGGAGGACGTGGGACGGACAGCGGATGATGGGTGTGGCATACAACCCCCCAGTGCCAGCATCTGGCTGGTCAAAGTTTTATTTTATTTTTGACTATTGATTTTCGTTGCCTTCAACGCACGCGATCAAAGCAACGCACGCATGCCTCACTCCCCACACTCCCCACTCCCGACATACCCCCCCTCCACTCCACACACTACCCCCCTCCTTACCTCTTCCTGCACGTGTGGATGTTTGTTGTCGTCGTCGTCATCGTCGTCTTGGACTTGGCTTGGCCCGCTGCGCACTCAAACGTAACGTCCCTCCGCCATTAGGGTTGGGGGGGAGGCACTACGAATTCATCAAGTTGCTTGCTTTTAAGATGTGCTCTTCGAAGAGTTTTGAAAACAACCTACAAAGTCAACTGGTGAGTTCTGATGAAGCCTGCATTCAGACTCAAAGCCTTCTCTTGCAACCAGCATGCAAACCGGTTTGGCTTCGAACCGCTCCGGGCTTGAAGTTTTTGGCTTATCTGTCCAAGTCTAATTTATTTGGTATTTGAGTATTCTGATACTTAAGAGCCGGTTTGTGAACCAGAACGCGGCTTAACACAGCCTACAACAGAGTTTTGGGATGTTATAATCATATATCTTAGTAGTCAATAGTGGAACTTAGTCTTTTACTTGCTAATAAAATTGATTATAAATAAATGATCAAGATATCAAATTTACAAAAATAATAAAAAACAGGAAAGGGGGAAAAACACAACGATCTGTGTTCATTTACAAAACAATAATCAAACCAAAGTGTGCAAGATCATGCTTGAAAATGTTTTAAAATTAAAAAGGCTGGCATGATTTTTGGATTCGTTTCGTTTTCTCAATGTACACAAATCACGCAGATTACGAAGATGACGAGATCGTGTGTGTAAATCCAATGAGGCAGCCAATCACATCGAAGGTTCAATGGGACCCAATAAAACAGTCGCCAGTCGCGAGTTGCCGGCAACAAGATGAAGTTGAAGTGGCAATGCCTGGGCCCATTGCTGTGGGGGCATAAAATCAAAGCTAACCACAGTCACAGGCAGATGCAGAGGCAGGGGCAGAGGCAGAGCAACAAGCAAAGCCATGCCATAGCCACTACAGATACAGATACATTCATCTACACATTCACAGATACAGATACTACAAAGCAAAAGAAACGAAACGAAAAACCATTCAGATAGTGGGGGAATGGGGGGGAGCAGCGCTGACAGAGATTAATGAAGCACTTATGGGTGAACGAGACTCGCACACACACAGACATACACACACACAATGCCAGAGCATTGTATCTGTAGACAGCCAAATTGTATCTGTATCTGGCGGCTGTGTGCTGGGGTGCTGCTCATGAACATCAACATCATCATCATCAGCAGCAGTTGTTTATTCGCTGCTGCTGCTGCTTCTGTTGCTGTTGCTGTTGCTGAGATTTCGACGCCTACATAAGCATTGTATCTGTATGTGTGTATCTGTATTGGTATTTGTATCTGGAATGGCTGAAGATACACGCAGCTGAAAGCAAAGCAAAGATCAAGGCAAGTCACATAGCTATTTATAGCAGCAGCAGCAGCAGCGTCTTTTCTCTCACTCTCTGCCTCCCTCTCGCTCCCTATTGCCCCCTCCACCCCTCTCAATGATTCAGCGTGTGCGATGGCGTTCGTAGGAGGAGCTGACAGACGCCCAGATACATCAAGTATCTTTCAGCTATGCAGATGAGCTGCTAAATCTGCTGTGAGCTCTAGCTGCTCTGGAGTATCTACAGAATCAATCTTTTTACAAAGCAAATCTCTTAGTATTTTTCACACGCTCCAACTACCCCGCTGACACCTCCTACCTCTCCCTCCGATGTCCACTCATGACTGCCCGGCCCTCAAGCTTATGGTCATCTTTTGCATTTGCATTTTCTGTACTCGCACGTATCCGCATCTGTATCCCTGGCTCTATGTATCTGTATCTGAGCTTATATTTGTGTAGCTCTTAATTTGCCATTGTGTCTGGCTGCGAAATTCTGTTGAACTCCAGACAACGATTCAAGCCACTATCTTTTAGTCATCCATCTGATTTACACACTACACAGTGAACAACAAATGATCAGATTGTATTTTTTCCATCAAATTGTAAAATATGCATTTTTGCTTAAGTAAGGTTCAATAGAATAGTATAACAACTATATAAGATACATACATTCAAGATAGACAAATATACAGAGATATAGATATCGATATAGAAAGAAATTTTAGAAGAAGAACAAAGCTTCTTTAATAGTATGGGGGAAGTTATATGTTCAAGGCTCGAGCCACTTATAAGTTCCTTTTTATTCTTAAATCTGAGACTTATATGATTATTGTCCACAAAACTTAAAAATGTTTCATCATGACAAACAGTTTTCGTGATAATTTTGCTCAGTGTAGTTTATGTTAAGCATTTTGCGTTTGCATACCATTTTTTCGGAGTATTTGAACTTTAATCTTTAAACTGAGAAGAAGGTTGTCGCATAATAAGTATTTGCTAATTAGCCTCCACATTTGCGGATGAAAAACATCAATGTTGGAACTGGTCGGATAAACCCTATTGACATAATTTCCCAGAGTGTTGTACTGAGGCAGCCAAGAGCGAGTGCCCAGCAACTTTATGATTTCCTCACTTGGATGCCCCATTTTGCATTTTATTGCGACTCGGGGCAGCTCCCCCTATCCCTGCCCGTATAGGGGCCTATCCGGCTGAGTTGGGAGGAGGCAACATCATGAAAATCAAGGTCTAAGCAGATTCACTGCCTGGCTGATCATTAATGTTGCATACGAGCGAATATATATATATACATATATATGTACTCGTATCTTTAAATGCATATGTATCTGTATTTGTATCTGTATCTGTATCTTTTATCTGGCCGCATGTCAGGGAAGCTTGGAGCTGAGTTGGACTCCAGCTAAACATGCTTGCATGTGAGGGAACGGGAGGAGCAGTCAAGTTAATGCCTGGCGCGATGAAATGACTGCAAGATGATGATCATCATGATGATGATGATGATGGTGGTGGAGATGGTGGTGGTGGTGGTGATGGTGGCGGTGGTGGTGGTGCTGATGGTGATGGTGATGACGACGCAGATGTAGACGCACTGAAAGCAAACGTTACGCTTGGTTAAAGATCATTACCGGCAGCAACAACATCAACAATGAAGACGACAACGACAACAACGACAACGGGGCGTCGTCAGCCAGCATTGCCAGGGGCACTCAAAAGACCCAGACCCAGACCAAGACCCAGACTCGGACCGAGACCCAGAGTCAGAGTCAGAGACAGAGTCAGAGACAGTGTCAGAGCCGGAGATAGAGACAGGCCCAGACGATGACTACCACCAAAGTTTCTTATACCCTGTAATCATAAAAACATACAGAAGAAATCATCTGTGACTGTACAAGCTAGTAGTATTGTAAATTCCAATTCCCATCTCCGTTTCAAGTCTGTTTTCCTTGACTAATTTACGGGCGCGGAGATTGGCTTGGCAAAAAATAATGTAGTCAAATCTTTCAAGGAGGTCATGAATAGTCTTCATATCAAATTTGATGACGTTGGCTACAATTGATGAAATCACTCGTACCTAATTGAGTATGATGTGATTTGAAATACAGCTTTATATATAAAACTATCTAAAGTCTGTCTTGATGAAGGAGACTTAAAGAGCTAAAGTCTGACTGCTTGATATGTTCCTAAGTCCTCTTCTTTCGCTAACACACAATTTCAAAGATATAACTTTCATATATCATCTTGAGGCCTATGCTGCGAGTTATCGATCGTTCGTTCGATGGTATCGATGATGTCAACATCGATTGTTTGTACCAATATCGATAAACTTCAGTCATCGTCCTGTTGTTAGCTAAGCGAAAGCAATAAATGTTTTTAAAGAACGGCCTCAAAATGTAACTAAGAATGTTCATAACTATCGATAGTATCAATAGTGCTGACTATCGTCTATCAAAATGCATTAGTTTTGCAACACTACAGGGTAGACGCTAGTTACGCAATTCAACGTAGTTATTGTTTTAATGGCGGTTTTAATCTGTCGGCTTGCATCCCAAAAGTCAACTTGGACAAGCGGAAGAGGAGAGAGTGAGGCGAGCACCATCAAAACTGCAGCTGAGCAAAGCTGCACAGCTGACTGGCGTTTACCAACACTGGCTGCAGTTTGGGCCAAAAGGGGTAATGAGAAATGTAAAATGGGCTGCTGTTGACTGCCTCTCAACGGCTCAACGATTTTTGACCAAGAGAGCACAGCAACAGCAACATCAACGCAAACGTCGACGGCGAAGTCAGCGCCAGCGTCAACGTCGACCTCTTGGCGGGCGGCTGCGACGCAGTCAGGCAGATCAGCGCGCACGCCAGACCCAGACTTATGTGTAGACCCCGCACAGACCCCGCACTGGCCCCTATACCATGGCATGCCATGCTCATCCTCTGGCACTGCCTCCGCTGCCAAGATGACGGATGTTGTGCGGCAATTCTTTCCTCTCCCTGGCAATCATTATCTGCAGCTTCTACTTCGTCTCTGTTTTCAGTGTCTGTTTCTGCTTCTGCTTCGGCCGCTGCTTCGGACTCTTCTTCATTCTGCTTGCTGTCTGCTCTTTTCGTTTCTACCATTTCTGTTTCAGAGTCTGGCTCCGTTTTCTGTTTTACATCAATGATCACTGAACCGTTTACGTTTTTGAACTGTTTCAAGGTCTGCTCCGGTGTGTTCTTTTTTTGTATTTTAATACCCTACCAGAGGGTAGTTTTCATTTGTCATGGCATGTGTAACCCCTTAAAGCAGGTCCAATTTCATCAACTCCTGTCTCTGCTATTCGAACAATTCGTACTTCAAAGCTATGATGAGCATCGTTACAGGTTTTTCTTTCCGCACAACAAGGTTGCGAACCGGTTTTGAACCGTACCGGCTTCAGCTCGGAAATCCAACCCAACCAGTTATCCAAAAAAAAACTCATCCTAAGCCCGTAATGGATCATCTTTTCTAATTAAGTATCGGTTGAGGGAAAAATTGTTGGGATTACAAATTTATTTTTAAATGTTTTATTTATATTTACAAATAAATATCTTTATATAAGATTATAAAAATAATACTTTTAAAAAATAATAACAATATTCTTATTAATTATAAGAAAAGAGCGCTAGCGTCCAGTCCTTCAGCTTCTATAGAAATAGTTATACACTTATGTCTGACTTTAGAAGCTGTGGGTTTGCAGGAAGCCATCCTACTTCTCAATTGTTAATATTATCAATTAGGTGATTTATTTCAAAATTGGAAAGGAATCTCACGAACCAAGGCGCGAACCATAATCTGGATTGAGGGATATTTAAAGTCGGAATCACGAACCGAACTCAGAACCAACCGAACGCCAACAAAGTGTTCTTGCTTTGCAGCCAAGATTCAGTCGGATTTGATTAATATGTCAATTGAAATATTCTGGTTACGATCATGTATATAAGTACATATATCAGCAAGGGTATGAAATCGTCGACAATCCAGAAAAAGCTGTTCTACCTTGTTGTCTTAACTTCTACTTGACAGACTCTTGATTGTTTTGTTGGAATCTGCTGTCCAGCTTACATTATTTAGCTGAGAACCCTCTTCTTAAATGCACGAGTAAGTATATATAGACATACTGTATACTTATAAGTATAGCATGTACTTCTAGATATAGTCTGGTATTTGGCTTTGAACATTATTAAACTCGTCTCCGGGCGATCGCCTCTCTATGCGCTTCTCAGTTAGCTAACCTGATTCTGCTGGACGCAACTTTCTTTCTTTCATTCATTGGCATTGGAAAGTGCCACTTGCTGAACCGTGCTAAACTGTTAAACGGTCAGCTTTAGCTTTGGCTCCAATTTCAAGCTGTGGCTATGATCCGTGGATCGATTAGCGGTCAGCTGGGCGGCCTCATCGGCCAGAGTGGGTGGTGCGTGGACTACGTTGCGTATGCGCAATGATGGCAATAAACTGGGTCTAAGCAAGCTGCAGCTGCCGTTGCAGCTACCCCGCGCTGCAGTTGCTGTTGTTGCTGTTGTTGCCGTTGTGGCAGGTGTTGCAAGTGTTGCAACGTCTGGTTGCCAAGTTGTGCGGCAAGCGTCCCCTTTTGGACTCGTGCTCATATTTGTTATACTACTCGTCTCCCTCCCTTATTTCCCTCTACCTCCTCTGGCTCGCCGTCTTCGTCTTCCCCAACTCCCGTGCATTTTATGCGGCATGCGATCCAGAAATTAATGAGCAGCTACGTAATTACTTCTTAATGGAAATTGGGCAGAGGTAAATGAAAATGAAAATGAATAGAAAATGCAACGATAAACTACAAATGAAACAGAAACAATCAAGAGACAAAGAATTTATGTTTTCAAAAACTGAAAGTGAACTGCAAGTCAGTCCACTGTGTCAGAAGATCGTCTCACAATCTAAACTATAGACACATACATAGTTAATATATGAACGAAATTTGTATTATGAATAATTTACCACGGATATATCTAGTTTAGGAAGGTTGAGGGAGGGATTACCCCGTAGCACCACATTTTTGAATAGATTTTTTTCTGAAGACAAGTACTCAGATACTCTTGATAGACTTAGAAATCCTTATTAGGAATGTTAAGTATTGTGACAAATATGTATTACGAATATATCTACTACGGATATATCTAGTGTAGAAAGGTTGAGGGTAGGGTTACTCCGTAGAACGACTTTTTACTCCCTGTACCTATAAAATGGGTAGAAAGGGGGTACTACATCTGTGCAAATGTATGTAACAGGCAGAAGGAGAGATCTCCGACCCTATAAAGTATATATATTCTTGATCAGTATCAAGAGATTTCGATATGGCCATGTCCGTCTGTCCGTCCGTCCGTCTGTCCGTCCGTATGTATGAACGCCAGGATCTCAGCAACTATAGGAGCTAGAGACACCAAATTATGAATGTAGGTTTGTGTAAAGCGGAAGCAGGTCAATTTTTTTTAGATTTGGATGGGAAAACGAAATGCAAGATAACTTAGTTTGTCAGCTATATGGTTTATTTAATCGAAAAATGTTTATTATATATGGTTTAGAACGTCATCACTTTAAATTTGTAACATTCAGGCACTATCTAGAATTGTCATGCAGGGAATCGGTGCTCGGATTTTCCGCTATGTACGACAAGAACGCCCTGTATTGAGATTTAGTAATTTGCAGCTCGCTCAACGCCGATCTCAGCGATTCATCGCTCTCATCCGATAAATTCGAGTAGGACGAGTCAGTCCCATATACACTGATCTCAGATTCCGAGTCAAAATCGTCCAAGAAAGAATCAACCTCCGGGGTGGTGCATGCAACGTACTTCCCTCTCGACTTCTTGGCATAGCCACGTTCCACCGCAGTGTCCAATGCTGGCTGGACTTTTTCCAAAAGCCCGGCATACTTATCAAAGGGTATTTGGCACAGTTCTTTAAGTTCCTGAACAGATTTGGGTTCATCGACAGACCTAAGGGCCTTCACCATCTTACAAATAACATAAAACTTTAGCAAATCCATTATATTGTCTACGCTCAATTTGTAAGAAACTTAAGAAATTTAAATAAATTGTACACAATTTTACAAATTCGATGTTTGTCTGAGATAGATTTATGTAGGAATGGAACTAAATTTTGTTGCTTGCTTTGGGTTCACCTATCTTTAAATTCAAAAGTTAACTAGATCAATTTTACATAAATCTGATAGAGGTAAGCCTTATACTATAAGTTTCTTAAGATTGGGCCGACATCCCTGCAAAAGGTTTCTTTTGTCAGTTTGATTCATTATGGTATTTAAATAATAAAATATAAATATTCTTATAACTTTTCCAATTTTATGCAATGTGTAGCCTTTTTGCTCCCTGTACCCATAAAATGGGTAAAAAGGGGTACTACATCTGTGCAAATGTATGTAACAGGCAGAAGGAGACATCTGCGACCCTAAAAAGTATATATATTCTTGATCAGTATCAAAAGAGATTTCGATTTGGCCATGTCCGTCTGTCTGTCCGTCTGTCCGGATGAACGCGTCGATCTCAGCAACTATAAGAGCTAGAGACACCAAATTTGGAATGTAGGTTCCTGTATACCATACGTAGATAAAGTTTGTTTCATATTTCAGATATCTCCCCCTGTTTTGCCGCAAATCGATAAAAACCGTTTTACAGTAACAATTTTCAAGATATAGCCTTAAGATTTAGCATGTACAATACCTTAGTCACTCTTAATCTACTGTCTAAATTCTCGATCGGATAATAAACACGGAAGTTATTCTTGAAAAAAGATTCAGTGCTGGAGCGAGGAAGGGGATGAAGAAGCACAGCCACCATTTAAAATGCCTCGCTTGCGCTGTGGCTCGTGTGTGTGCGCCCTTGTGTATGTGTGTGTATTGGTAAGTTTACGAAGATGCGATCGGAAATTTTTGGCCTGGATACAGGGAGTTTTGTAGCCGGGTATACTCGACTGTAGCATTCTTAATTGCTCTATTCTTGAATCCAAGGAAATATCTGAATTGTGTAGATTAAGGAATAAAATTCTTAAGAGAGTACCAAACAAGATCATAAAGTTATTCCGCATGTAAATCGGTTCAGTTTTAACAAAGTTATGGAGCTGAAAAAGCAGGGAAAACATTTCTGAACATTTTGGGTTAATATTTTCGGCATCAAGCAAATGAAGATTCAATTTTGTAGTAAGTAGTTTCCTGATTGTCAGATTTATGTTGATATTTCAAAGATTGTTAAATATTAGATTCCATTCAAGTAATCATAGAGTTATATGTAGTATATAGCGTATCTCAGGCTTGCTTACAGGGCTCTCCTGATCGGATCATTCGTACTCGTTTTCCTGGATTAACAGACAAGAAAGGTATATTCGATATTATACTATTATCTACTTCATAGGAGCTAGTCAAATGTATACTTTTTTCTAAATATATCTTATATCTTGGATAATATTATGTTGAAAGTAAAAGTTTGGCATTGAGTTATATTTGCTTTAATCTAAGTAGTAGCCAGGAAAAAGGTAATTACTTTGAGCTCTTAAGTTAAGGTTTAATGAAGTCTTAAATTTCTTCTAAATCTTCTTCAATTTGTGTGATATTATGTAAGATGCACTTGGTAGTTATGCCATTAGGTGACTGTGTATATAACTATTATGTACCTGCAGTTCACTATAGTTTCATAATAATGTTATATACATTTATGGAGGGGAGCTTGTGGGATTCTCTTAAAATGATGGGCGGACGCGTCGTCATAATGCGAGCGTTTGAGGCACTTTTTGGAGGCACGTAATCCCAGATAGAGCACAAATGTGCCTGAAATTGGGTAACAACGGATATTGAAAGTGTCTGAGAATGGAGACGACGCGACTCGTAAGAGTGTGAGTAAAGCAAATAAAGTGACCGGTGAGCAATGCAGCTGAAATTTGGACTGTTTATGCCCTGTAAAAATCAAATGTACTATAAAGGGTATCATCAGCTAGAAATAGCTGACCTCATAAGTAAGAAATATATGTATTCTAAAATGGATAAAAAGTGTAACAGCTAGAGATATGTGAACTTATAGGGTATATGAATATAGCCAAGTATCTGTCTGGATCTCATAGTCTTTAAGTGCTAGAGTCAGAAAATTTGGTATATAGGTTCTCATAGGCCATACCCAGTTGGCTGGGGTCTCTGGCTTACATAGGGATTTCTTAACCAGTGGTTTTTAAGATTAAGATTTTAAGATAGGATAACCTTTGGTATACTTGATCGTGCCCAGAATGAACTATCAATAGAGTCAATGAGTTTTCGTTTTCAGCTCAACTTCTAAGGTAGCCTAAAAAGTATTCTATTATTTCATCTACTTCTCCCAGAAGCTATCATAAGTAGTGATGGCAAACAAATGTCATTAATCGAAACTCGCTCAAATAGTGATGTGATTAATTGAGCATATAATCGATTAACGATTCAATTAATCGAAACCCATTTTGCGATACAACTAAACCGTGAGTTGAGACCAAATAATCGATTAATGTGTATCATATGATTAATCTAATCATAAGACACGCTACGGAGTGTCTCCCCGTCGAGCTTGCTCTTCTAAAACATATTTTGTTGTTCAATGTTTGACTGTGGGGTGTTCTAATTACGTGTCTGACTGGCGCCATGAGGCTGCAATCGGAATCGGAGACAAAGACGCAGACGTAGCCGAAGGGGTAACTGCTGGCAGGTGCAAAAGGGGGGTTGTGCCATGGGTATGGGGGCTGGGGGCTGGCAGGCAGTTGGCACTCGGCACTCTCAATTCATTAGCTCAACAATTTTTTAGCGCACGTTTCGTAGTCGTAAGCCAAAACGAGCTGCCGCTCATGTCATGAGATACATTTAATGGCCTGATTACATTCTATGACTTTATGGACTTGAGGTTTCTCTGCACACAGACTGCAATATATACAGCACAGTCAATACTCTATACTCTATAAGCAATCGATTGCTTATCGGCAACTGAATAGAACTGAACAGAACAGAACTGAGCAGAACAGTACGTAACGCGTGCAGCACTGAGACGCTGCCAGCGCAGGGATTACTAGCTTCAAATACCTGTATACACACCTGTATATATATCTATATATATATATATTGTATATGTGCATGATATATAAGTGTACTCTCTGATAAGCAGAGTGCAGCATGCCATTTGCGAGGGGGTACGGGCTAGGAGGCGGATAGTGGGGAGGAAAGCCGCACGAATTGTTGACTTGCATTGCATTCAAAATTGAATTTGAACACGTCTTCCTGTTTTGACCATTTCTTACGTAACGGCATAAAGCTCAAAACCTGACGTGCCAGGCGGCAGCTGAGACTTTGAGATACAAAAAAAATGAAAAAAGAAAACATGCACAGCGAGAAAAAAGGATTTTTAGTAGAGGAAATGTGTATATATTATTTATAACGAAAATGTCTTATAAGCTACATCATTTATTCAATTTATTGGGAACGCAAAACTTTGTAAGATCGGTAAAGGAAAATATTTGAAAGATTGCGTTGGTTTGGAATGGATATCAAAATTTCAATACCGATCCTAACTCTACCATCTCTATACTATATTATTTTGTATGTGATATCGTATCAATGAGTTCGACCAAATGAAGTATATACACGTGTATTCTTGATCTGCGTCAGTAACAGAGTCGATATAACGAAGTCAGTCCGTCCGTTTCTGTTTAAACTTATCCCCTTGTTTTAGGGCTATCCTAACGAAACTTGGCACAGATGCTTCCTTTTGCAGCATATGATATATATATGTCCGAAACAGTCCGAAATGTTCGAATATAATTACTGTAACATATATCTACCTTAGCAAACATCGGCCGAAAACTCAGTTGTTCTGGGAAAACTTTATTATTTGTAAAGTTATCCTATCAAAACTCACCAAACCAAAGTTTCATTATTTTTTGTACTATCTGATCAAATTTGTTGTTCAAATTAAATCACCATGTCTTAGAGCTGCTATAGGAACAATCGGTCGTAAATGGAGTTGTATGAACAACTTTTTTGTTTTTGAAGATATGAAAACCCAACACAATAATTGGAAGTTTCGGTGTGCTCTTTAGATGTTGACTAAATTTCAGAAAACTCAAGTTTGCGATAGGAATAATCGGATGAAAACCTAATTTTTGTAGGAAAAACTTTTTTGTTTCTACAGATATTACAACAAAAATTTAGCGATTGAGAGCTGTATAATGCTTTCTTGCATTCGCTTAAATTTCATCAAAATCGTATGACTATAGCTAACTATATATATAGCTAACATATGAATAATCTGTCAAAAACTGAGTTTTTCCATGAAAAGCATATTAATAAATTTATAATATAAGCTAATGTATGTATATTAATGTAAAATCGAATTGCTTGTTAACTCTTTATCGTAGGTATGTAAATGTTTTTATATGCGTGTTATAATAGACTCCCTAAAGAGGGGGAGTAGGAACGTAGGAGGAGAATTTTAATAAGGAATATGATATTAATTTATTAAAATGAACTACACCGCACTTACTAACTCGCTAAAGGAAACATTAACAAATTTATATTTGATCAAATGCCATGAGTTTTTTTCACAGTGTAGAAGTTCAAATGGACATCACAGCGAGCATGAGCATTAAAATTGAAATCCGTTGCAAAGACGTCAGCGCTTTAGAGGCAGATAACCAATTACCTTGGCTCTCTAAATATTCTACACACATATATGTATATATATATATATATATATATATTATATGTATACTATTTACACACACATCGAGCACATAAAGTGGAACATGCATAGGGAGCAGACGGCAGTCTGCAAGATTAGAGCGTTATGCTAATATACTCGTAACACCTTGATAGAGTTAACGGTAACGCTATCAGCAAACAGTTTTATTGATTACACATACACATATCCAAATACACACACACACACACACACACACACACACATACATTTGTGCTCTATGGTCGAATCTTGCGCAAGATGTGCGTCCAGCTGAAAAAGTACAGTTGCCTCCGATGTGTCACCCTGCGTTGTGTCTCCCTCCCTGTCTCCCCTGTCCCCCAGGCATGTGGCACCTGGAAACTGGAACTAGAACTGAAGCTGAAACATCTGAATGCAATATGAATATGCACTTTCTGTTCGATAAGCTCAGAGCGGGCATTTTGATTTTGTCACTAATTGTGGAAATCGATAAAAAAATTTTATTCTTATAAGATATTTTAATTTTTCAAACATTTTAATATATCTTATGTTTAAGATCTACTTCCAAACAAGCGAAATTATCGATTCGAAACGCTATCGACATTTTTAGAGCCATATTTTGGATTGGGTTTCGGGTTTATTTTTAATTATAAGGCTTCCATATCCGAGTATTTTTATCCGTAACGTTTTCGATCTTAACCTCTCATTTTCGAATCAAACACCCACCGTTTTTCCCCGAACGAAGCTGTATTCAATAGTTTTTAAAGGCGATACTTCTTAAACGTTTTTCCGCTTTCAAAACAGTCAACAATTTCGATACCGATTGATTTGAACAGCATCAGACCTGTATATATGAATTTCCCAAGTTGCCTCGTTTTGTTCTCATCATTATATAGTCGAACACGTATGATAAAAAATCGTATGTTCTTATAATTGTGCCTATCACAAGGTGCCATAAAACACAAAATATCAAATACCAGAAGCCAATGGAACAAGCAACACGCACGCAGCTGCCTGACATCATGAGAAATCACACCTCGGGGCGCACAAAAATACTATAATATGTATGGCCCCCGCACCGTCCGCCCACAAGCTGAGTTGCCCCAATGGTAACAGCGGCAACATTTGCCCCCGCAGCTTCGCTAATCTTGTGACTTGGCGCGGGCAGGGGGGGTTGGGAGTTTCGGTAACTGGAACTGCGACGGCAACTGCCGACAGTCGACAGTCGATTAGATAAGCGCCACACATCAAAGGCACCAAACGATGGAGCAACAGCAACAACAACAGCAGCAACAGCAGCCGTTCAATCATTTGCGGATGATAAGCGACAAAGGAGGCCAAAAGCTGACCGAACCCAATCGAATCACAGAGCTAGAGCTGGAAAGCAATCGATGGCACTATCGATAGTATCGATTCCATGGGCGGTAATATCGAGACGGCGAAGATACGGATGAAGGATGAGGAATGCTTGAAAAAACATACTATCGATATTTCATACGATTCGCATGAGGGATGAAAAATAATAAAACTATCGTTATTTTATATGAATATATTATTATATAGTCAATTATATGTCAAGTGATTGTCAACTATAATAGAAAGATTCTAAATAAAACGACAAAATAAAATAAATATACTTTGGATTGTCAGCCTTATGTATGTATGTAGTATGTTTATTGGCTTATTCCCATTTCCAATTTCAGTGAACTCATTACAAATCAAAACTGATTGAAAGGAAAAATATTTGAAAATAACTTATTAAAGGAAAATCCTTTCCTTGAGACCATGAGATCAAGGAAGATTTGGAATGAAAAGTACTCGAATATAGGAACAGATCTGTTTATTGTATTCATTTGTATTCTATATTCCAAAATACTATCGCATCTATTGAAAGCCTTTAACGCGTATTCTACATATTTCCTTATACAAAATACTATCGATGCTATCGATTGGCGACGTTATCGTTGGTTTCTCATCCCTATCAAAGGGTGACACAGGTGGACGCTGCTTGTGGGAGTGCATTTTGGCAATGGGAAAGCTGAAACTGAACCGGTAACACAATTGGGGCCAGTTAGTAGCTGTGGGGATTGTTGTTGCCGTTGCGTTGCCTGCAAGTATCTGCAGGTACTGCGGCTACACGTACTTGCAGATACAGATACATTTGGCCGAGCGCGCAACACACGCTGAAATATTTTTAACTATTTATGGTTATTACGCGTCGTTAGCGTGTTTTATTTATAAAATGGACAGCAACACTGCGGCGCGACGTCAACAGCGACGGCGACGACGATGATGGCGACGGAGACGGTGACGGTGACTGAGACGGTGACTGAGACGTCGACTTCAGTGACGTCTACATAACCAGCCAGAGCCGTGGAAATTGGAAAATTGGAAAATTGATAATTGAAAATTGGTGGCGGCGACAACAGCTGCAATTAGTCAAATTCCAGGGTCAAGGACGAGACTCGGATTCGAATCGATTTGAAAAGTCAGCAGCAGGGGAGTGGCGGACCAGTGGAGGGGAGTTTCCGGACTTTCAAGCATGCATGATATTCATGTTGGGGCATTTCTGCACCTGTAACGGATTCATTCAAATAAAATCAAGCTCTCAGCTTCAAAATACATATTCCATTACAAAAACTAAATATCTTGATTGAATTGAAACAGGAATGAGATAATAAAGTATTCCTTTACAGTAGTGTGTTTCCCACAACAACTCAATTGTTGACCGATCATTTCTATGGCAGCTATAGTGATGCGATCCGGACGACTCCAATATACATACATATGTATGTTTATACCGCCTGTAGTAAAACCAAGGACTTGGCTTGAGGAAAGTAGAGCATTTCAGGTGGCGGCTGCGCTGCAACTTCCCTCCATTCAGCAGTGCTGAAACTAGCTTCTGGAATAACTTCATTTATTATCCGATCAACTTGAAATTTTTCATATTTGATCAAAAGTGACTCGGATTATATGCGTGCCATAATTTCACAGCCATATCCTTAATACTGTCCTTATAAATCGTTTTTATCGATTTGGGGAGGTGTGTGGGAAATGTCTGCACTGATAAGCACACATGATCTTGGCACAGATCAAGAGTATACCTACTATATAGGGTTTGAGATGCTTTGCACCTTTGAAGTGCCCCCTTAGCCATTTAATGGGTATAAAAACTCCCAAAAATAGTCGAAATATTGGGAGGAAATTCAAAGTACCTATACTGGCACACTTAAGACCCAAGAGATTCTATTTTCACAAAGAAAGAAAGGAGTCAGTCGTGTTTTTCTCCCGAAACACGGAGAGCATGGAGGATCTCAGAGATCTTCGGGAGAACTTTAAGTGCTTTTCACAATGTAATCTATCTTCGGGAGGTTTCTAAGTGTATTCCACCATATAATCAACTTTCCCCCACAGCTTCAACAACAAACTCTTGATTTTTAAGAACTAACTTGCCAAAAATAAAAAAGTGGAGGAGAAGAAAGAAAGGAAAGAAAATCAGCTGAAAACAATGAAAAGAAAATGTCACTGATAGTTAATTAAAAAACAATTTGAACAAATTAGAGTTGGAAATAGAGGAACATGGAAAGAGAGAGAGAGAGAGAGAGTGAAAAGGGGTTGGGGGGGAGTGAGAGAGTTCAAAAGATGACAAGACAGCTACGAAAATAAAACGCAAAACGCATTAGCAGCAACAAACAGCAACAACAACAACAACAACAACAACAACAAACAAACAACAACAACAAAGGGCAAAACGCAAAAAACCGTAAAGCTGGCGACGAAAATTTAACAAATTTTCATAAAAAGAAAAAAAGTTAACAAAAAAAAAGTAGCAGCAGCAGCAACAACAACAACAAGTCGCCACACGCTCATTACAATTCAATTGAAGTAGCGACAGTGACAGCGACAGCGACAGCAACAGCGACAGCGAAGTTGACGGCGACGCCGACGCCGACAAAACACGAAGCGCGGGCGCGTTCAACGACATTGCCGAAGAAGAAAACCAAACAGCAGCACCAGCAACAACAACAGCCAAAAGAGCAGCAACAATAACAACTCAGGTGTAATCAAAGCGCATAACCAGCCGCCACAGCAGCAGAGAGCGCAATGGCAGCAGCGCCAGCAGCAGCAGAGTGAGAGAGCGAAACACACATACACGTGCAAGCGCAGGCCTCACACAGATAATGGGCACATAGATACGGCGTGCGCTCTCACGCGAGCGCGTTTAAATGCAAGAGAGCAACAGCGACGTCGACGTCGCATCTGTTGGCAGGCGCACGCTGATAAATTGCTGCCTGGCAATTGGGCAAAACGCGCAGCAGAGCAGAGCAGAGCAGCGCAGCGACGTCGCACGACGTTGACGCCAGCGCAGCGCGTTGGTTAAGCTGCACAGCTTTTGGCTGCTGCTTCTGCTGCTGCTGCTGCTGTTTCCTTCTCGTTTCATTTCGCTTTTGCTTCCTTTTGCCGTTGAGATTTGTTCTCGTGGCGCGCAGGAGGAGCGACAGCGGCAGCTTGTGCATGTGTTTGTATGTATCTGTGTGTGTGTGTGAACCAACCACAGCAGCCTCTCGGCTGCTGCTATCTCTGTCTCAGCTGCTGCTGCTGCGCAGGACCGACCATTTATTGTACATACATGCATATATACATATATATGCTGCTCAGTGTATGTGTGTGTGTGTGTTACATACATCTCTGCATGCGCCGCGTGACTTGCGTTTTTGTGATTCGTTTGCTCTTTGCTCTGCTCACCTCTGCTCTGCTCTAGCTCTGCTCTGGCTCTGGCTCTGCTCTGTTCAGCTCTGCGCATTGATTTTTCTGGCCACGCAGATACACAGCATAATAATGTACGAGTGCCTGATGTACATACATACATATGTATGTATATAAATACACTATATGTATTTGAGATATATGTATGTATGTATGTATGTATGTATCTACATGCAAACGCACACGCCCGCATTTAGTCAACGAACCACAAAACAGTCGCAGACGCAGCTGCAGATACATTTGTTGCCATTGCCAGCAGCAACAACAACAATCAGTCGGAACGCTGCACTCGCCAAATCCCGACCGCCAAATACTCTGTTTGCTAATCCTTGTGGAGGCTTTTTGCGGGGGTGGGAGTGAGTGTAACAAAAATCTAAACATATATAAAATATATGATCTTTTAGGTCCAAATTTTCATTTCTTATAAGATTTTTTTATTTTTAGAGACTTTATTCAAGAAAAAAAGCAATTTGAAATCGCTTCCTTAATATTTAGGGTAAATATCTAAAGTTCTCAGTTGTCATATTAATTTTCGTAATTTTAGCTTTAAATGTATTTACTCGTAGATTTGTCTCATTTTCGGGGGCGGGAGTGAGTGCGAAACGTATATATTTGATCTCAATTTTCAAGGAGATCATCAGCAGTACTCATATCAAATTTAGTAACTCTATCTATAAAAGTGAGCAAGACACAGGGTTCTTATATTGAACCAAATTTGAAATTCAGAGACCCAAACTAGACTTACCCCCTTCATCTAAGGTCGGTTAAATTTGCCATAGATTTTTGGAAATGAGTTCGAGGCCGATCGGCTGATAAGCCGAAAGGTTTTTCACCAATATTCTATCCTTGTGGGATGAACTTTTCAAAATCACGTCCCAGGGCACACTTTCCAGCTCTTACGGCTTGGGCTTTCGTTGTTTGACCAGCCAGGGACTTCAAGTTCCTTAATATGCATATATACTACATACTTAGTGTTTCTAGCCAGTTTTTGTTTAATTTCGTAGACTAGAGCAGATGTGTAAAAAATATATTATATCCAGTCTTTCAATAACGTCATCAGTAACCCACATAACAAATTTGCTGTTTTTAGCTTTAAAGTTGTGGACTTTATTGATTTGGGGAGACAGGGGTGCTCGTTTCAATACAAAATTTGAACACCTGTTTTGACCTTACTTGCATACCAACTTATACTTAATATACTTTTTGCTCTTTTGGGAACAGAGTATAACAATAGTAGATACATTTTATCGATTTTGTTGTTGTTGCATCCAGCAGCAGGTTATACAAGACTGGTGTTGTTGTTGTTGCCAGATGAAATCATGCGGGCCACGACTGGCCAATGACAACATCAGCAGCAGCAGCAGCAGCAGCAGCACCCGCAGCCGAGGCAAAGATGGTTTTGGTGGGGTGGGGTTGGTTTTGGGGGGTGGTGGGAGAGCCACCCCTATACTACGTTGGCCAGCAGCAGCAACAGCAGCAGCAGCAGCAGCGAGCGACCCACTCAACCCACTCCACCCAGCAACTGTTTTGGTTTGTTATGTACAATTCTCATGGTTTTGGTTACCTGGCAACACTTGTGTATCTGTATCTGCAAGATACACACACACTTGCACACACAGAGCACTGCCAACCAACCCCCAGACAAAGCGATGTTATCCCCATTTATGTGCCTCTTCTTCAGTTGGTCAGGCCGTGTGCCCCAGGTGGGTGGGTGGTTCGACGCAGCGGGACGGAGAGCAGTGTCAAGGAAGGGGGGCTGCCACGTAAGCCATGCACTGAAACAAAAGATTGCTTCAGTTGCAACACTTCAGTGACTGGTCGATCATTTTGATAAACAATAGTTGGCACCATCGATAGTATCGATAGGTTTTGGAAATTATATATACCATAAAAACAAATCTCGTATTCATATTTCAAACTAATTAAAAAGTCACAAGAACTATGGACATTTCCAGCTTAATCTATAACAAATATGCAGCAAGATAAGAAACTATCGATAGTGGTGAGATTAATCGGTGATGACAATCGAGGGTACCACCGATATACTAGCTGTATCGTTCCACAAATGTAGAAGAAATTTAAGTAATGAAATTCTTTTATACTATACTTTTATTACATGGACTTTTTCGCTAAGTGTACAATCAATAGACTGACAATACATAAGTGAGAAAAGGCTAGAAAGTAAAGGATGGAGGTCTCAGTCTCGCGAGGTTGTATCTATGAATTATGCGTTAGCTTTTATTGATTTGAGACATCTAGGAAAGTTGTACGCATATATATGGATATGGTATAGGTATATGTATAGGTATAGGTATAGGTATAGGTATAGGTATAGGTATAGGTATAGGTATAGGTATAGGTATAGGTATAGGTATAGGTATAGGTATAGGTATAGGTATAGGTATAGGTATAGGTATAGGTATAGGTATAGGTATAGGTATAGGTATAGGTATAGGTATAGGTATAGGTATAGGTATAGGTATAGGTATAGGTATAGGTATAGGTATAGGTATAGGTATAGGTATAGGTATAGGTATAGGTATAGGTATAGGTATAGGTATAGGTATAGGTATAGGTATAGGTATAGGTATAGGTATAGGTATAGGTATAGGTATAGGTATAGGTATAGGTATAGGTATAGGTATAGGTATAGGTATAGGTATAGGTATGGGTATAGGTATAGGTATAGGTATAGGTATAGGTATAGGTATAGGTATAGGTATAGGTATAGGTATAGGTATAGGTATAGGTATAGGTATAGGTATAGGTATAGGTATAGGTATAGGTATAGGTATAGGTATAGGTATAGGTATAGGTATAGGTATAGGTATAGGTATAGGTATAGGTATAGGTATAGGTATAGGTATAGGTATAGGTATAGGTATAGGTATAGGTATAGGTATAGGTATAGGTATAGGTATAGGTATAGGTATAGGTATAGGTATAGGTATAGGTATAGGTATAGGTATAGGTATAGGTATAGGTATAGGTATAGGTATAGGTATAGGTATAGGTATAGGTATAGGTATAGGTATAGGTATAGGTATAGGTATAGGTATAGGTATAGGTATAGGTATAGGTATAGGTATAGGTATAGGTATAGGTATAGGTATAGGTATAGGTATAGGTATAGGTATAGGTATAGGTATAGGTATAGGTATGGGTATAGGTATAGGTATAGGTATAGGTATAGGTATAGGTATAGGTATAGGTATAGGTATAGGTATAGGTATAGGTATAGGTATAGGTATAGGTATAGGTATAGGTATAGGTATAGGTATAGGTATAGGTATAGGTATAGGTATAGGTATAGGTATAGGTATAGGTATAGGTATAGGTATAGGATAGGTATAGGTATAGGTATAGGTATAGGTATAGGTATAGGTATAGGTATAGGTATAGGTATAGGTATAGGTATAGGTATAGGTATAGGTATAGGTATAGGTATAGGTATAGGTATAGGTATAGGTATAGGTATAGGTATAGGTATAGGTATAGGTATAGGTAGGTATAGGTATAGGTATAGGTATAGGTATAGGTATAGGTATAGGTATAGGTATAGGTATAGGTATAGGTATAGGTATAGGTATAGGTATAGGTATAGGTATAGGTATAGGTATAGGTATAGGTATAGGTATAGGTATAGGTATAGGTATAGGTATAGGTATAGGTATAGGTATAGGTATAGGTATAGGTATAGGTATAGGTATAGGTATAGGTATAGGTATAGGTATAGGTATAGGTATAGGTATAGGTATAGGTATAGGTATAGGTATAGGTATAGGTATAGGTATAGGTATAGGTATAGATATGGGTATAGGTATAGGTATAGGTTAGGTATAGGTATAGGTATAGGTATAGGTATAGGTATAGGTTTAGCAACATTAATAGAAATAAGACTAAATGAATGAGGAGGGAAGGTAACAATTACACAATATTAACTGAAAATAGCCCAAAACTTGGTCAGCAGCACGTCACACTCTCAGAGAGGCAGTTAAATTGTATCTTATCAATAACGTCATTGGCCAATTGACGAGACAAACTAAAGTCAAATGCTGCGATTAGGAGCGATAGAGGAAGTATTTTTGGCACTGATAATGCTGAGTACACAGCGCCCCATCGAGGTCCGAGGGAACGGGAATGAATCACTCTCTGAGTCAGAGTTGCGACAGGAATTGTGATCCCCAAATGCGATCACTGATGCAATCTATTGACAAAAGCTAAAACATAGACAAGAACTCGTAGAACCACCCGAGACTCAACTCTATCACGCGCCACCTACCTGAGGGGTGGGCTTAAAAATCGTTTACAGCGTCTTTAACACTAAGGCCCCCCGAGACTATAGACGCAAACAGAAAGGCTCAAGTAACGGTGACACAACCACCAAGAAATAAACGTGATCTTCAGACTGCCGAAGATTTTATACCCTTGCAGATATTACATATAGCTTACTGTTCTTAAGCAAAATCTTGCCAAATTGTAGAGGCCAGGTTAAGCCTTTGAGTCTAAAAGTAGTTTGTTGCTATATATATGATATATGTGATATCATGTCCGATCAGTCCGACTTCGACATATGTACTAGATGCTGGAAAAACAAGTATCCTTACCAAATTGTATCTATATAGCCTGAAGGCGTGACCAGTTCACAGAGAACAGGCAGACATACGGATAGACGATCGAATTGATCCCACATACTATTTATAAGCATATTGAAGATTGAAGTTCCAGTAGCAATGAAAGAAATTTCGTTCTCTTTTAAAAATTTACTTCGTCAAAAGATCTCCTAAAAATTGCAAAATAGCAAAGTTAAAAAAAAATTTAGAACTGTCGAGATCGGGAAAGAAAGAGATTCTCGGGTTATCTGTGTTCTAGATAGAGTCTTGTATATTTGGTTCATCTCTATATATATACCGTACATGAGATCAGAAATGTCTTTGTGAATGCGTTACATATTTTGTAAATGAACTTGTTATACTATCTGCTCTATATATAGATACATATATATGTATATATGTGTATTTCTAAGGTGTTGGGTGTAAATATATTTGAAATAGTGTAAGTAATGCCTATCTTTGTCATTTGGTCATACTACGAGTATCTCTTATCTATGGGGCCAATAGATCGATAGATCGTGTTCACTTTATGGTGGCTCCCTCTTACAACACACAGCTGCACAATGCAGATAATCGTTGGAATAGGTACGTATGTATTTACACTGCGCGAAATTGAGTTTGAAATACTTGAAATCTTCAAAAGTTGAACTTAATAAGGGGTGACTAATTTTTAAAGATTTTACCCGGAAATTTCGGAGTAGTTTTTCTTAGAGTATACACTGCAAAAAATGGGCTTAAAATTAAAATACTTTACATAGTATAATAAATTATTTTACTTCTCTCAATAAAGAACTAGGGAAAACTTAAATATTCAATTAATTTGTGTGAAAATATGTGATATGTTTTTCTCAGTGTAGCTTCATAAAAGTGTATAAACAAGTTGCCTGCGTGATAGAAAATAGTCCAGGCGCCATAAAATTGGCAAGGCAGAGAGCAGCAAGACGCATTAATGCATTAGAAATTATTTATATGTACATACTATAACGTTCATATATCTCCGCTATATAATCGGGGCACGTGACATGATTTTGCAGGGCAATCAATTGGGCTCTACGCTACGCTTCTTAAAAACTGTAGCAATGTAGCAATTGGGGCGACAATAAAGATAAACAATCCCAAGGCGATTCGAATCCGGTTATGGCTGAGGCTTGAGGCTTCAGGTTGGAGGTTTGGGGTCTGGGGTTTGGGGTTTGGGGTTGTCATCAAAGACGTTATGGAATACGAGCATTATGGAACGTTCGTCCAATGCAGCTCGAGATAACTTCAATTGGGGAAAACCAATAGCCACAGTCTCAAGAGTCTAAGGTGCGCAGAGAATCAGACAATGTGACCGGGAATCAATAGATCAATATACCTTGTACCCATAAAGTGCTTTCAATGCGGTATAAATATGTTGTGCAACGAGCAGATAAAGATAACAATGATTAATTATAAGATAAGTCATCCTAGAAGCGGAAACAGGGTATCACTAAGTCATCATTCTCGACTATAAATAATATTATTATCTGTGGTTAAAAGTGTTTTGTCAAGATCTACACTCTCCTCCATTGACCTCAGGGAGCGGCGAAATGTCTAACTTCAAGCGTATTTCCAACAACAGCCCCCAAGTCTTATCGCTAATGATGATGGATCGTGAATTTGAGATGATCGATGATTTTGCCAAGCGATAAACAAATCACCCAAGCAACCCACCAACACACCAACTCACCAACCAGACAGCAGCACTGTGCACTCAAAACTCTGGAGCTTTTGGCGGGCTTGGGGGAGTATCTATGGAGGCGCGAGAGGGTTTCGTGTGTGTGCTCTTGAGATTTAAGCCGATGTCCACAGCGAAGCACTGTGGAATGCCAGCCTAAAAAGTATTGACGAAGTTAAAAAATATAACAATTATATATGGGTTTTACTTAAAGAAGTCTTGATGAGATCATTGTATGAAATATACAGAATGCACAACTCAGGGAGAATAAAAATTCAAGAAAATTCAATTACTAGCGTCTTTTTCACCAATCCTATCTATACAATATGTGTGATCACAAAAAGATTTGGGAAAACGTTTATACTTATATACTTGCTTATTATTATGAAAAATTCAACTACAAAAATGTATTATAACACATATAAATATGTATTAGATTTGAAAATAATGAAACTATTTATAAATTACAATTTTTATGCAAAATATTTAGTCTTACAAATTCTAATGAAGTATATGTACTAAATGTGGTTCTAAAGTCATTAACTTAAGTTAAGACCATAGACATATTAGAGAAATTTTGGAAAACATACATAATCGTTATCAGGAGTGATGACTTTTCGCACCGAACAATACAGAAAGCCCCACGGTGCGAGCCCTGATATCGAAGGCCAGGTGAATTTGTTGTCGTTGTCGATGGGTTTTTTGGTTTTGTTCTGTTTATACTATGAGTAGTATAATTATTTTATGTGTGGGTTTTCTTTAAGAGTCGAACGGAATCGACGCAGCTAACCAGAGAGACGTTTGCTCACCCGTTATCTATTTTCTTGATAATGTTACCTACTTAAATACATACACAGTCTACATATGTTTGTAGTATATGGGAGTATGTGTTTCGTTTCGACTTTGGCTTATTGGTTGATGTCCGATACGATTTGAGTTGGTCTGTTATACGAGTATGGTATTGCATTGGAAGCCCCGAATCTCTTGCAAATCAAGATCCGTATGCAGGGTGTAGAATGATATTGGCTCGTAAATTGAATTCCAAAGGGCAGTGAAAGGTCGATACTGAGATAGACGAATCTATAAAATTAATTTCACAAAAGATGATTGAAAAAAGTTGTTATTCTTATGATGTTTTGCTGGATGAAAGATAATACTCCTTTCCATTTGCATTACATATTTTAACCATTCTGGTTGCTTCTGTTTATAATTGAAAGATACACATTTTGTTAGCTAACCATCTTTTCATTCCTTTCCATACTATTTTCACCTTTGTGAATCCTTTTTAACTTTCAAGGGTGTACTAAATCTGTGCAAATGTATGTAACAGGTAGGAGACATCTCCGACCCTATAAACTACTACCTGCAAAAATATTATCGATTACAATTGGCAACCATGCATGAGGATGGGAAAACGAAATGCAAGAGAACTCAGTTTGTTAGCTATAATACGTGGTTTATTTAATCGCAAAATTTTGATTATGTATGGTTTAGAACGTCATCACATTAAATTTGTAACATTCAGGCACTATCTAGAATTGTCATGCAGGGAATCGGTGCTCGGATTTTCCGCTATGTACGACAAGAACGCCCTGTATTGAGATTTAGTAATTTGCAGCTCGCTCAACGCCGATCTCAGCGATTCATCGCTCTCATCCGATAAATTCGAGTAGGACGAGTCAGTCCCATATACACTGATCTCAGATTCCGAGTCAAAATCGTCCAAGAAAGAATCAACCTCCGGGGTGGTGCATGCAACGTACTTCCCTCTCGACTTCTTGGCATAGCCACGTTCCACCGCAGTGTCCAATGCTGGCTGGACTTTTTCCAAAAGCCCGGCATACTTCTCAAATGGTATTTGGCACAGTTCTTTAAGTTCCTGAACAGATTTGGGTTCATCGACAGACCTAAGGGCCTTCACCATCTTACAAATAACATAAAACTTTAGCAAATCCATTATATTGTCTACGCTCAATTTGTAAGAAACTTAAGAAATTTAAATAAATTGTACACAATTTTACAAATTCGATGTTTGTCTGAGATAGATTTATGTAGGAATGGAACTAAATTTTGTTGCTTGCTTTGGGTTCACCTATCTTTAAATTCAAAAGTTAACTAGATCAATTTTACATAAATCTGATAGAGGTAAGCCTTATATTTTGACCTCGGTACAGGAAGTTTTGTAGTCGGGTATACTCGACTATAGCATTATTACTTGTTTTAGCTACCATTCTGCAAAGTCAAAAGCTTTGTTTCTTTTTCTCTCCGGCTTAACATCTTATCAATTTGGTTTACCTTTCTTCTTGTTGTATCTTTTCATCCTCACAAGTTTCTTGCTCTTCCCCCTACACAATTCTCATCCTGGCCTGTGCTCTTTAAACCTTTTCCGATTTTCTTTAATTTTAAGGCTTATCACAACTCTTTTGGTTGCATTTTCATGCGTTTCCTTCTTCTTCTTTTTCTTCAGTCTTCCCCCCTATATTCACGAATATCTTAGTACTCGTCCCTCCCCCTGTATTCCCATCACCAGGTTTACTTAGTCTCGTTTACTTTGCGCTCAATTTTGCGCCCCATGGCAATCGTGTGACCCAGCTCCCTTCCCGACCCCGTTTCAGACCCCCTCCCCTGCCGACCCGTTGCAGTCCTGTGTCCCGTGCCCGTTTTAACGGTCGGTTCGAACCACTGCGAGCCACCCTCGCAACATTGCAACTGATTGAATATTCATGTGGGTTTTTGTATGTACAATAGTCATGGCAACTATCTTTTTATGTATCTCTCTCTCTTTCTCTGTATTTGTATCTGTATCTACGAGTACTCGTGTGTATGCCCCCCACCCCTACCCCACCCGCCATAGGGACAACATCAGGCACAACAAACACGAGCTCAATAAATGCATCTGCGTGTGCTTTTTACCCCGTCCTCAGCTCAGCTCACCTCACCACACCACACACTCCTCTCTCGCCTTCCTCTTGTGTTGATGGTTTTCCACAGCTCTTTTCCGTTTTTTTATCAGAACGAAAATATTGACTCAATGCTGCGCAAAAACCATAGACCCGAACCCAAACCCTAACCCAAACCAAGTCCATTTCCTATAGCAATTGCCAGGCCAGTTCCCAATCCCAGTCCGAGAGGAAGTGGAAAGGGAGACGCAGCCGGCTGGCACGAGGATCCAGAGTTATCTGAGCCATAGTGTGGTTGTGGATGTGGTTGTAGATGTGGATGTGGCTGCTGCTGCTGCTGCTGCTGGTGGTTGTAGCCTGGCTTTGTCTCTGCCTCTGGCCTGATGACGCCGGCTGCATATTCAAATGTAACCGAGACTCGCCATTCATAGTAAGGAGTATGAGTTGTGTCTTGTATCTTGTATTTGAACTGATTAAACTGTTGACACATCGCTCATTGACGACTGTTGACGACGCCGTTGACGTGTCATTGGATGAGCCCAGCACACCTTGTTATACCCTGTACCCATGCAAAAAAATGGGTATAACATAGTTGTATTTAATACAGCGGAGAAGGCTCAACTTCTAAGTCGACGTCTGAAGCACAATCGCCAATCGATAGTATCGATGTTATCGAGATTTTTTTATTATTGATCCTCCGTTAGTATCGATAATTCAATCAAGTGGCGACATTGTCGACATCAAATGTAGTATGTTGCTTATAGAGTATCTATTCACGAACTCTAGGCTTTTGAAGCTACACTCTTAAGATCTATCTCTTTGAGAATCACCTTAGATATAGATACAGGGTATCTTTTAGTCTATAAATTTGCCAATATGGTTGCTTTTCGGGTTTGTTTTTGCTTTTTGGGTGACCAGGTAATCAATACTTATATATATTCGTCAGTTGCCGTACCGCACCTCTGTTTACACTCAGATGAGTTATCATCTTTTTGGTAGGGTACTGAACATCTATAGCACTCGTATTGCTATCGCATTGTAAGACAATAAACTCTACTATATTTTCGGCACCAATTACTATTATCTTCAACAATTGAGTTGAGCTATTACTTTGAAACAAAAATAAATAAAGACTTTCCAATTAAGATCAGTTTTGGATGCAATTAACTATATATAAATGAAATGATGTATTGATCTTTTTTAAAATGCTTGAAACAATTCAATAAGAAACCCGATTAATTAAAAAAATATCGATTAATTTTCTAAAAAAGCGACCATTGTACTAAGACCTTATTTCAGAATTATTTACATCTCCTCTATACAGTATAAACTTGGCCTTAAAGCTACATCTTTATAGAAAAAATTGTGTACGAGTATGCAAACGTGCAAGTATTTTTTTGTTTAAATGATCTTGGCTCAGCCAGCTGAGCGTCCTGAAGGACTACAAAATAATTGCGAGGGAAAGGAACGGCATTTTATAGTTCAATAAACTTGGCAGCAGCAGCGAGCATTGATCCTGGCCTAGCTAAAGGACATGTGACAGACGACAGAAGACAGACTGACTGACCAGCGTGTCCTGTGTCCTGTGTTCCTCCTGCGAGCAGTTGAATGAACGCTGCAACTGAAACAATGAGGGATGAGCTGGCAACAGCAGCAGCCTCTTCCTTATACTTTGTCCTTCGCTCTTCCTCTCCCTCTCCCTATGCCTTTGGTACCTGTTCTGTTTCGGTTTTTGTCTTCGCATCGGTTTTCTTAACGCCCGACACACGTTTTGCATTACACTCGAGCGCACAGAAGGTCGAGAGTCAGGAGTCAGGAGTCAGGAGTCGGCCGTCGCCAGTCGGTGGTCAGTCGTCAGTACACTGAGAGAAATCCATTCAAAGCTGACCAAAATGAGCACAAAATCCGTACAATTTGTGGACAAAAGTAGAACAATCTTATATCATTAAAGTAATTCTGATTTATTTTCTGGTTTACTTTTGTCTCAAACATGACCCAAATTTCAAGGAAATCAAAAGGCTATGGGGCTTTAGAGTTGTTTATGTATAAATATGTTTGGTAGAACAATATGTTTGGTATTGCAACAAAGCTGAAACCCGCTCAACATCTATAAAGAGTACTCGATGTGTGCTGACCTTTTTTTCTGAGTGTAGCAACCCCTAGCGAGAGAGGCAGAGAGCAGTGACAAGTGGCAAGTGGCAAGTAGCCGTTGCAGTTGCAGAAAGGTGCATCTTTGCATCATTATGATGATGATCATCATCCTGATGCGGGGCATCATCATTAGGAGCTGCACCTGTCATTGCAGTAACCGTTTTTCCAACGGCTGTTGACTCCTGCATCGAAGATCAAGCGTCAACGGATCATTGTCTGGCATCAAATTACCCGAACAGGGCGAGGCGAGTTATGTCCTGGCAGCCCCTGACACATTTCACAGAATCGCCAGGACTCAGGAATGGAGAATGGAGAATGGGGAACACGGAATGGGGACTGCGGAGGGTCGGATAAAAGTGTTTAATCAAGTGGAAGGCGGCAGTTAAACTGCGGCTGCGATCGCACAGAGACAAGTCGAAGCATAAGGATGGGACACCATTACCCCCTCCCTCAAGCGAGTACACTCGGCATTGCTCACAT
Source organism: Hirtodrosophila confusa (assembly GCA_035043065.1). Lineage (NCBI taxonomy): Eukaryota > Metazoa > Arthropoda > Insecta > Diptera > Drosophilidae > Hirtodrosophila > Hirtodrosophila confusa. Next base: position 3,389,518 of record JAWNNI010000085.1, on the reverse strand, counting down.
TTCAGCAATATCTGTCGTAATATGAAACTCGCATCGGAAGTCGGAAACGTGGCGTTGTAATGCTTGATTGGACTTTGCACTTGGATGCCTGGTTTGCTGGTTCTCTGGCTGCTTCCTCTTTAGGCTGACAAGGAAGCTTTACAAGGCGCGTATCCCATGTCACACCAGCTGAAGCTGCTCCTTCTGTCCGGGCTTCAATTTTTCAACTTGTCATCAGCAGCTGAACCCTTAGAAACTTTGGCTTACAAGATATAATTCAAATCTAGCCTGTCAGTACTAGCATCCTTTACATTTAAGCCATCTCAGTTGCCACACATTCTCCTCCTTGGTGTTTTACGGGGAATATTGCAGAGCCAATTACTGAAATGAGAGAATAATCAATGAATACTTAAAAACGCGGAGTCTCAATACGCGGTTCCACTATCTTTATCGTCCTAACCTAACCTATAGGGTTTCATTTCAACATCAAGGATTATCTTTCCATAGCCGGTGTATGAAGACTTTGAATGAATTCTACAATTTAAATTACTGATAGTCATTGATGTAATCCACTTCTAGTTGTTCGTTTCCACCTTCCCTTTCATGTCGAAGCTTTTTGTCAATGAAGTTATCATGGAAACTACGATTTCTATTCAATATTATAGACTTGATTTTCTATAGCTTTCATTTTCTTAGACATAAGGATGGTTTATCTCTAGTGTTTCCCACCTATCATTTTCCTGCAGGTGGAAACTTGTTGTCATACAAGTAAATAGAGCAGTTAACTAGTTAACCAGCCAAAGTGCAAGTTTCAGATGAATTCTTTGAGTGATTTGACGACGGCCCTCAATCATTGGCTAATTTCTACAATTATGATAATGAAACCACATTGAATCGCTCATTTCTTTCATTATTTGTGGGTCAGAATCGTGTGCTCGTCACACAACTTTCACGGTCCACCAGTTCGTTGACCATAGCCACTATAGCCCATATAGCCAGCCAATATCAATATCCATGGCCCCATACTCATATCCATAGTTATACCCATACCCATACTCATACTCATACTCATACCTATACCCAAATCCATACATATCTATGCATGTTTAATTTCTCCGCCTGCGTCTCGCATAATGAATTTATTATTAAACAAATCTCAAATCGCGCCACACACCACATGTACATATAATTTTTTAATAATGCATAGTTTGTCAATAAATTTCTTTTATGATGATGGGGCTTATACAAGAAGTAACTTGACTTTGTCGCCAAGTTTGTGGGGCATCTCCAACGTCATCAATTGATGAAAATAAGTTCACAGCTTGAGTTTTTCTGATCCATATACAAGTTAGGTCATCATACATGTGTATTATAATTGTATCGGTTATTTGAGAGTCGAGATACAATACAAGTTAATATCGTTTGACAAAGAGTCAAAGCTTTCCCCATATCGATAATAGACCGAATAGAGCTTTCCCGTATCTAGCATGGACTATCTATATACTTGTTATAGGCTCGCGATAAACTACACCATGAGATTTGAGAAAACGTTCTTCAATCGGACACTAAAGTCAGATATTTATAGAAAAACGGATGGGTCATATGTACGAATAATCTCGATTTAAAGTCGTGATGAAAAACAAAGAGTTCTTGGAAGTTCTTCTAGGTCTCCTAATCGTCATCGATAGCTTTGAGATTTGACTATCGATAACTGGATAGAGCATGCAAGCTTCGGTTTGTTGGCCGTTAGCTTTCCATTCTGGTTTTCTCAATGCTCGCTGCTCGGAGAAGCGTCGGACACGATTTCCAAATCCATTAACATTGCGATGGGTGCACGATGGTCATGGGGTCTGTGCGTCTCTGGGCCTGAGGGTCTGAGGCTCCACCGATCCGCAATTCACGATCGACAATGGCTGCTGGTCTCCGGTCTTCAAACGCCGCGCCAAATACGAAATCACATCAAAAAATACAAAAACAAATACAAGTACAGCTCGTGCAGAGCAACAACAATTCGAATCTTACGGCTCAATAAAAGAAAATGTGCGGCAACGTTTATGGTCGTGCCCCGGCCTCCTCCCTCCCTCCCCCCATCCCCAAAAATGGTGATTCTTCATTAAAGATTCATGATGTGTGTTTTCTTTCAACCGAACCAAACGTACGCCATGACAACCGTTGGCCCAAACGATGGCGAATCCATTAACCACCTCCAACTGCATACGAGTACACCTGACGATGTCTCCGATGGCGATGTCGATGGCGATGTCGACTCCGATGTCGATGTATATGTCGATGTCTATGTCGATGTATATGTCGGTGGCGATTCGTTGGCTGCTGTTGCTGCTGCGCCGCCAATCTTCAATGAGTGATGGCCCGGCAGTGGCAACCAAAGCTAACCAAATTCAAAGACCCAAGCCCAAACATAATAGGTCTCACACAACAAGAACCGACTGAGAGTTACCCCGTACTTAGCTATAGAGAAATAGTGATGTCGAAGCTTTCTCGATAGTATCGAAGAACTATCAGTTAGTGATGTCCATATATTGATGACATTATCCTTACTATCGAAGGAATATTAGTTAGTGATGCCTACTTATCGATGGCACTATCGAATACCATCAATACTCATAGAAGGTTTCCTTCAAAACTCTAAATTTTGGTACTGTCGTAAGTTCTGAACTTCTTTTGAAGAAGCTTTTGAGTTCAACATGCTCTCTTAATAAAGATTTTAGTTTGATGGAAACACACATGTTTTATATTGTTTAGAAATGCATATGTTTCTCCTAAATTGTTATAACTCTATTCCTGCAAGCACCGAAAATACTATTGATGGTATTGTCGATTGCTTGTCTAGAAACTATAAAACCTCATTAATGGTTTCTTTTTTAAACTATTAAGACAGAGTAGGATGAGTAGGATGTGTTAGAAAATTGTCTATCTCTAGCTCGTTTGTAGAGCCTTCTAGTTTTAAATCTACAGTTTAGTTTGTTTTTTTCAGAATTTCGGTTGAGCGGAATGTATACGACTTCAATTGAAATCAACTTTATCTGTATAGGGCCTACAGATCAAGGCCACTAGCTCTAGTTCTTATAGTCTGTGAGATCGAAATGCTCAGACAGTTAAATAGGCATGTCTGCTCTCTAATACCCTCTATGTTTATGTGTTTTGGTTGCAGGGTATATAAAACCAATGACAACGACTTTCTTTTTGACCAAAGTGTCGTCGCTGTCAAGATTCAACAATATTCAACCAAGGAGGCAGGCCTTCTTTGGAATGGGACCGGGTCTGGTACTGGGGTCTGCGACTGGGGTCTGCGACTGGGGGTCTGCGACTGTGGTCTGGGGTGGGACGGAGGCACTGTCGATGTCTGATGGTCGATGCCTGTTCAATGGCTGCGAAGCTCTGCAGAGCTCTGATTGGCTTTGGCTTTGGCTTCAAATTGAAATTGGAATTGGATGTTGATGTTGAAGTTGTCGCTGGCACTCGTATCGCACTGTGGAGGCCTCGGGGCCGTTGTAGGCCGTTGGCCTAAAATACTCGTTATAAGAAAATTTCTATATTAAAATGCTGTGCCATGCCTCAGCCAGCGACAGCCTCGCAAGCAACATTGTTGTTGTTGTTGATGTTGATGTTGTCGTTGTTTTTGGTTTTGTCTTGGAAATCTTGGAGATCTTCCATTGCGCATTGTCTAATTGACCGCACTGAATATATAATGCTGAATGTTGTAGAGTCGAGAGGGTAAAGACTGAGGAGGTATGAGATTTTTAGGCCGTATTTGGGAAGGCTATAAATCTGATACGGCAGGTGCAGATAGTTAAGATTCATTCATTGACTTATTGTTATTTGAAATAGTGACCCTTTGCAGTAGGTTTCAATATATATACTAAAGAGGAGGGTCTCATTCGCAAAGGTTTATCTGACAGAAATGATTATATCCACTCAATTCATCATCGTGATCAATAGTATATGCTTTTAATGAGAATCACAACCGGAGCCTCCAGGACCTCTCAGATTATTTCGCACCTGGGAAGCTGTAGGAGCCAACGGGGGGCCCTAGGTTTAATCCGGAGCCTCTAGGACGTCTCAGCGTTCTCCTAGAGCTTTTAGAGTTTGGTACTGAACTGTATAACAATTTTAAGTAAATGTTTTTATTGATAACTGCGAAAGGAACACAAAAGTACTTCCTATTTGATCTGCCTATCGATAGGTAATAATATAGTATAAGTTATTTGAAAATGAGTTCCTTTTTCGAGTCGAGATGAAATACAAAACGTTCTTATATCAAGATCTTGAGTGAAGCTATCATCATCAGGAGATATTAACAGCATTCTGGACCTAACCACATCTATCTATTCGTTATAGAATCGAGATAAACTTCTCAATTAAGTCGTTCTTAGATCGAGTTCTTCAGTCATCATATATGTAGAAATTAACAGAGTTCTTGGTCAGCTATATTCTTATTTTATTGTCAAATTAACATTTGTCCTATGAAATACGAGTGCTTTTATTTTTGTCGTCTAGGAAACATGCTCATAGATACGGACTATCTCAACTGAGAATAGCAAACGGAAGTAGTTCAACCCAACAAATTGCCTAATGAGCTGAATACCTCCGCTCAGGTAGAGCTCATGTCCAGACCCAATCTGTCTGATCCTGTTGCCGTGGTCTTGTGGTTGACATCTTTATCGAAGGTCAGCTCGGGGCCGGGCATTTCCATTCCAACATTTGACAATTATGCACGGGGCAACAGGAAGCACTTCCCTCTCGCTGTATTGGATTGAATCAGATGGGATGGCCTGTAGTAACTGGGATTGGAAGCACTTAGGACCGACATGAACATAAACATAAACAAGAACTGATAAACAGAACGGAAATTCGATTAGCTTCAGACAATTGCCAATTCTACAATATACGTAATATACGAGTAATATTTTCCGGAATTGTTATTTGGCTTCGAGTTTGTTGTTGTTGTTGTTGCTGTTTCTGTTTTACGTCTGCATATCTTAAGCCTCGAGGAGGAGGATAGATCAGCCGTCCGGGTGGGGAGGGAAACGGCAAGCCCTCTGCGTATCTCCATAGGGCAAAGTGTCGCCTTCGTCGACGACATCGATTTGCCTCATTTGCATAGATCAGCAGCAATCAACACGCGAAGCGTTCGAGCAGCCAGCGCGAAGGGGCAGTCAATGGCCCAGCGGTGCGGGGTGTGGGCTACGGGATACGGGGTACGTACCCTAAGATTTGCATGAGTCGCAAGTCGTGAACATTTTGAAAGAAAACAACCAAGCTGTGCGATTTTTTGAAAATTAATTAGAGCTAAGAACTTACGCGTTTGAGTACATCTAATGAAATATAGTTATCTTTGAGAACAATAAAGATTTACAATCTTGCAGATAAGTTTTTTCATACAAAAACTGTATTTTCTAAATGATATAGTGGTACGATTTTGATAAAATTTGAGTAAACTGTATAAAACATACGATTACTTGCAATTTCCGAATTTGCTTGGGTTATATAGAAAAACAACATTGTTTTACATTAAACTCATTTTTCAACCGATCGCAGCTATAAGATATATTGGTCCGATTTTATTCAAATTTAGACAACTTGTTTGAATGGTAATGAAACTTTGATTTGGTTAGCTTGGTAGAGACATCTTGAAAAATATAAGAGTTTCTCATACAACAACTTCATTTTCCTCCGATCCTTCCTATGGCAGGAAGGATGCTTTAGGATGCTGGTTTCGAAATAAAAAGGACATAGTTTGGCAAAAAGTAGCATCTGTGCCAAGTTTCATTAGGAAGCTTAAAAACTGAGGAACAGATGGATAGACATGGATAGATGAACTCGGCTATTTCATTTTTCACCGGATTGTTCCTATGACAGCTATATGATATAGTAATCCGATTTTGACTTAATTTGGTCAGATTGTATAAACTCTCCACAGACTCGGTTTGGGTAAGTTTGGTGATGATATCTTCATAAACAAAACAGTTTTTCATACAAAAACTTAGTTTTCGACCGATCATTCCTATGGCAGCTATATGTTATAGTGGTCCGATCCGGCCGGTTCCGACATATGTACTGCCTCCAGTAAAAAAGAAGGATTTGTGCCAAGTTTCATCATGATAGCACTAAAACTGAGAGACTAGTGGACCGACAGAAATCACTTATCGACTCGGCTATTGATGCTGATCCAAAAAATATATACTTTGTGGGGTCGGAAACGTCCCCTTCAATGTGTTGCACATTTCGTGACAAAAATTTAAACACCCTCTGTATAATTATTTAAAATAAATAAAGCCTACAAAATGAATAGGACGTACTATGCTACATAAAAAGCATATGATGCTCGCATAAAAGATATAATATAAATAATATTGATGCCATAGGAATAAGCTTAAGAAGTTTCAATTTTCAATTTTGCTGCACGGTTTTGTCGGAAGTATTTTGATTTGTCTGTAAATAACAAGCAGTTTTTTGTAGCGCACAAGGTAATTGTGAGTTCCAAATTCCAAAATGTATGCAGATTTAATATTGTCGAGAGGGCAATCGCACTTTAGTCGTAACGATAACACAAACAGATATTGATACTTGCTCTCTGTTTTACTCTCCACCTTACCTACCTCTCAACCTTGTTGACTATCTGCCTATCTGTCACTCATCAATATTCAACGCATTACAATTGCAATAAGTTACCACATTTGCCTGCCAGTTCCAATTGAATCCAATCCGAAAACCATTCCATTCCAATCCGATCCGATCCGATCCGTTGAAATCACCAGCCCATCACATACGGATTTTTATGCTGATTTTGACCCAATTGAACCCACCAAGTCGCCAACCCCATTAATACGCAGCGTAATGCGTCAGCTTAAGTACTTAATGTTGTTATTTTACATAGTTGTTGCTTTTGTTGATACTGATCGCCAAAGACACGCGACTTGCGATCGCGCCCATCTATCAGTGTCAAAATCTTGACTTGTTTATAGGAAATCTCTTCAAGCGATCTTCAAATTGTTAGCTTTAAACCCATCTTTGTATAGTCAGTCTAAACTGATCTTCGTTTAACCAGTCCCAACGTAAACACTCCCAACTGATCTTCATAGCCAGTCTCAAGTAATCCTTGGATAGCCAACCCCATCAAATCTTCCTTGCCAGTCTCAACTGACCTTCGCTGACCGTCTTACACCCAAATAGGTATTACCTGCCCCAAACTGATCTTCTTATTACCAGTTCGAAACTGATCTTCTTATGGCAAGTCTCAACAGATCTTGGTGATACTAATTCGAAGCCAGTCTCAACTGATCTTCGTCCCAAACTGATCTTTATTCTGCCAGTTTCAAACCGATCTTTGTATTGCAACTTTCAATCTCTACTGATCTTCTAATGGCCAGGCCCAACTTGTCGTCTTATTGCAAATCTCCACCGATCAGTTCCAAACTGATCTTTCTATAGCCAGTCTCAACTTATCTTTATCCTTAATCGATACTGGCTGTCGCCAGTATCAACGATTCTTCGTAGTGCACGTTCTAAGCTGAAGTATTGGCCAGTCTCATCCTATCTTGAGATTGTCAGTCCAAAACCGATCTTCGTATTACCAGTTCTATATGAGCTTTCGTATTTGAGGTTGCTAAACAGGAACCAACAGGCCATAAAAGACGTCGGCCACGCAATCAGCTTGGCATGTGACAAGTTCCGGCCATAATGATGATCAACATCAAGCTCAACATCTTTACGATCATTATTATGAATATGGAGCATCACAATGCATACACACAGACAGATAAAGCACAACAAAGATCAAAATGCCGCCAAAGACAAACAGAAAGAGAGACAAACGAGTACATTAAACGGCGTCAAAGCTGCCACAAGAGATGTTTAATATTTGCGCACAAGATGTGATAACCAGAGCAACAGTTCCTCAGTTGCCCAACTCCCCCCCTCCTGCTCTGTTACTCAGTTCCCAGCAAACAATCAGAGACCAAAGCAGCCGACGCCGTCAGTGATCTTGTGATCTTCGTTTGATATCTATACCATCTGATTTTGGGCCACCCGTTTAGGCCCGGTACGGCTCGGTAGGGTCCGGTACGGTCCTGAGTTGCAGTTCAGTATGTTTTTTATGGTCTAATCATCTTCATAAGTACGCGGATCATTAAAAGTTATGACTGCGGCGGAGACCATCATAGACACCAGCTACCGGTAATCCTTTTTGATCGTCATGTTGCACTTTTATGTTATTGGGAACTTGTTACAGCGGCGACTTTCAGTAACACTTTAGGTTTTTATTGGCCTCTGTGTGACTTTGGTGGTCCAGTGTCCAGTGTCCAGTGTCTCTTAGCCCGTTTGACCCGAATTCCCAGGTCTAACTGTCGTCTGGCTCTTTTAACCACTCTCGTTTTCGATTTCGCCCCCATTTCGCTGGGGCGTCGCTCTCTCTCCCTCTCTCTCCCTTTCTCTCTCTGGCAAATCGCAGCAAATTGGTATGCAAAGTGCGCGGTCCGTCACAGCTACTTGGCTTAATTTGAAGCCGTTTCGTTTAATTGCTGGGCCACATTATGTGACAAAAAGCAGAGCAGCCACACTCAGCGACCCCCTCGGACCCGCCTTTCCCGTCGGACACCACCATCCCAAGCACAGTTGGTTGATAATACGCCGCCAGGCAAATAACTCATGTAATAAAATGCCAAGAAACATGAAAGTCAATGGCAAATGAAACACACCGAAGCATTCAATATACTACCATTACCACTTCTTTTGAATTTCAATTCGAGGCATATTAACTTTGAACTACACTCAATGAAAAAATTATGGATATTGTATGGAAATGAAGTACAAATAGACGAAGCCAACATTTCTTAAGCTGAGTCTATCATTTTCATTTTCAAAACCTTTTTTTAAGGCATAAACATAAATCTATTTATAAATTTAGGACTTTTCGAGAAACGGAAGAGTCTAGAATTAAGAATTAAATCAAAAAGGAAACCATCTGGAATGAGTTTACGAAATATATTACTTGAATCAAAAAAGAAAAGTTGAGAATTGAGTTCAGGACTAAGATTAAAGATTTCTTAAATCTTGAACTTGAATACTACTTATAAAACACTTAAAACTATTGAATCAATCTCAATAGAGGCTACTATAAGCCAGAAATATGTGTTATGACTGCATACAATTCTTCAGTTTTATGGTTGAATAAACTGAAGAATTCAATAAGCCTTCATATGACAATTAAGACATTCAATAAATGCAAAAATGCATTAAATATAAATTTAAGAGTTAGGATTTTCAGCTTATTTGAACACAGAATGCCCCGTGCATGACAAATGTTATAAGACCCCAAATATGTTAGAGTATAGAAAGCCGCAGCCGCTGTCAAAGTCACAGCCACAAACGTTTTGATAAAATAATTAAAATAAAATTAATCTCGCCGTTTCCCACGGTCTCACAGCCCATTTGCTCCAGTTTTTCTTTTGTGAGGCTTGGACCTTGGCGCTTTGAGCTCGGAGTTTCGAGTTTCGAGTTTCGGCGACAATTGGCACAATGATTATAAGGTTAATTTTATGCAAATTAGACAAAGCGCCCAACGAATACCACACTTCAATTCAATTCACTTGAGTTGCGTTGGTTCGAGTGGGTTTGATTAAAGTTGGGTTCATTAAATGGAAACGCGCCTCCATTTTCCAATTAGCATGCATCGTGTCAATTGTCTTATGGTCTACTACTTGGGAGTCTATCGGCCAATTGTACATAGGTAAATAGTAGTTAGGTAGTCAACTGGGTTTGGGTTTTGGGGTTGGGTTTGGGTCTGGGTCTTATCGCTGCTCTGTGCTTGTCACTCGGTTTTGCTCCAATTGCTTAAATATATTTTCTTAGCACTTAGCGTATTAATTTGAATAATTCTACTCGCTTGTGGAATATTAAGTGCAAAACTATCCAACAGTTCCGCAGATAGTTATCAAGAGCAAATCCATTTAAGCTAGGAGTAGAATGATATTGTTGTCACTCGTAAGTCTTAATAATGATGAGTTTCCAATATCATTACAAATCATGTTAAGCTTGATAGGCCAAACAATTCATTCATTGTATATCAACATTAGCAAGTATCGATAGTATCGATAGATCCTTGTTAGTAACGATGTTAAGCTATCGATCGTGACACCATTCTAGAGAAAAACTATCAATGAGTATTGATAATCTTCAGAAAGCATGTTATCGATTTTTACTCCCTGTACCCATAAAATGGGTAAAAAGGGGGTATTACATCTGTGCAAATGTATGTAACAGACAGAAGGAGACATCTCCGCCCCTATAAAGTATATATATTCTTGATCAGTATCAAAAGAGATTTCGATTTGGCCATGTCCGTCTGTCTGTCCGTCTGTCTGTCTGTCCGTCTGTCCGTATGAACGCGTCGATCTCAGCAACTACAAGAGCTGGAGACACTAAATTTGAAATGTAGGTTCCTGTATACCATACGCAGATCAAGTTTGTTTCATATTTCAGATATCTCCCCCCGTTCCCCCGCAAATCGATTAAAACCGTTTTACAGTAACAATTTTCAAGATATAGCTTTAAGATTTGGCACGTACAATACTTTACTTTACTATCTTAATATACTGTCCAAATTTCAAGTCGATCGGATAATAAACACGGAAGTTATTCACGAAAGAAGATTCAGTGATGCAGCGAGAGGAGGGAAGAAGAAGCACCGCCACCAATTAAAATGCCTCGCTTGCGCTGTCGCTTTTGCCGCCAGTGTGTGTGTGCGTCTTTGTGTATGTGTGTATGTATGTGCAAGTGGACGTAGATATGATTGAATGTTTTAGACCTGGGTACAGGGAGTTACGTAGTCGGGTATACTCGACTATAGCATTCTTACTTGTTTTACTTCACTACTTGAGAGTGGATAGAAAAAAAGTTATCAAGCCTATCGGTAGAACCATTGGTTGTTTTCAGCACCACGCTGAACATTATTGAATGCTTTCTATTGACAAATATAGCTGAATTTATTAGAAATTTTCTACTTTCTAGTACTTTTCTTCCCACTCAAATATCCATGTACATGTTATTTCTTACTTGGGAATCGCTAAGTCCGCACCTTCAAGAAGAAAAGACTCACATTTACTGAAACCCTATGGTTGCAGATTCTCAGGCAGACTGAGTCAAAAGGTTACAGCGCTTAAGAAGAAAAAATGAAATAAAAAGGGTGAGCGGCAGGAGCTGGGGAAGAAGAATCCTGCCACTGGGACGCTTATCAATTGAGATCAGGTGTCGCTAACTAACCACACAAAGCAGCACAGAAATCAATAAGAAGAATATAAAGAAGAAAAAACTGTGAACTGTCGAGAATAAACGGAAACAATTAGGCACCTGACTTCCTCAGGATGCCCAATGGACGGGGCCTGAAACTGAGCACGTCTCATCTGAGGTTCAGCTGGGATTGGGTTTGGGATTTCGGATGGGAATGGAGATGGAGTTCAAGCTGGGGGTGTATGACTTTCGGGGGGGATGTTTGGATTCATTGCTGTTGATCAGTGGCGATCCCGATCGGTGTTTGTGTCGGTTTCATGAACATGCTGATGATGACAATGGACAACGGACAACGGACCAACGGACAAACGGACATTGGACATTGGACATTGGTCGGACCATCATACGATCATGCATACACAATGTGTATCATATTTCAACGGCGACGGCAACGCACCTGATGAGAAAACACAATGAGATACTCGCACGAAGAGTGGCCAAGAGAGATACCAAGGCAGAGGTGGTCATAGCCAGCATTGGGCAATCACTTGACCTCTTTCAGGATGTTGTTGTTGTTACAGCAGCAACGGTACTCGCACTCGCATTTCTGCCTGAGGTTCAAGTGCGTCTCTGAGCGCTGTCATAGCTATTATTTAAATACCCTCTACACATTCTACTATCTACAAGTGGGTATAATAATATGATATAATATATTCAGTCCAATTGTAATTTTGTTTCATTGCAAACAAATATATAAAATCAATGAACTTGCAACTCATTTGACTTGCAAAACGCAAGTCAAGATAAATGGTAGAAAAGGAAGAGCAAAGCAATCAAGCTGCATTTAAAATATTCAAGTCTATTGCACTCGCTTACCCGCTTTGAAACTATATTCACTTGTTTTTTAGTAAGCGCATTTGGTTGCTTGCTACAAGCAACAGAATCTTAAAGCATTCAAGTGCAGCCGAAAAGCTTGATTTACTTGGCTTGGTCAGTCTAGTAACTTGCAGCTTCCTTTGCATATTAACACGCGAATTACTTGTTTGTCCTTTCAAGTGCATTTTTGAAAGATTACAGTGCAAATGCAAACACCTCCGACCATTTACTAAATGCATGTCTTGATGTACCTCCGTCGATCTTAAAAGCTTTTATAAGTCACCAAATATGGTATGAATGGTAAGATAAAGCCTTGAAATTTGGCACGTATGAAGGTGTAGATTTTTGAATTAGAATTACACAATGATCGTAGATTGATTGAGAAAAGAACTACTGCCATGCAGAGAGTATCTGCAGGTCGAGTGGTCTCAACTAGAGCACTCTTACTTGTTTTTATTACGAGCATGATTATGTCACCTTTCCAATGCCGAAACTCCGAATCCGAATCCGAATCTGAATCCAAATCCGAATCCGAATCGGAATCGGAATCACTATCCGACGGTGAATGTCAGTTCGCGTGCGTATTATGAGGGCCATTGATGATCCGGCTGGCATATAAATAAGCCCAAAAAAAAATAAACAAAAAACCAAAAAAAAAACTCTGCCCGGCAAAAGAAAGACCGAGGCATCCTCACGTTTTCCACATAAAATACATTTTCGACCGAAATTTGGTTTTTTTGGTAGCTGTTTTGCCTCTTTAAGTGATTCCCACGAGACGATGTCACAGCTACCGAGAGCGTAGGCGGTCGGTACAACATCATCTTCAGTTGGGGCCTGTAGCCTGGGCTTATAATATGTAGCCCGGCCTTTGGGCTTGCCTAACCTAACGCATCGGTTCGGAATCGGATGCACAGATCATCCACATGATCATCCACAGACAATCACAAACAATTCAATTAGTATGCAGCTCAGGCAAATGCCTCAGAGGCCATTAAATTTGTGCGGAGAGACGCAGCAGCGACCTCAAAAATGGCAACGACAATGATCATCAGCACGCTGATGATCACGATCATACTACGTACTCTCTTGCCTCACATCAAGTACCAATTTAATGGCACAGACTCAGACTCAGATCCAGACTCATAGCCAGTGCCGTGGCCTACCCCCAATTAGTATGCCAAGAGCAAAGTCCCCCAAAGGAAATGGCTCGCATCGCGTCTTCAGGAGGATCAAATGATGCTCTCTCGCCCACGCCTTGGTTGGAGATTCATACTGGGCCTGGTTCTGGTTCTTATAGTACTTACTCTGTTACTGGACTCTAACCAAGCTGAGTTTTATGTTTGACACGTTTGACGCTTCGTTTGCTTTAAGTATCTTCAGATCCTCAGATATTCTTCATGTTTATGTTGATGTTGTACCTGTTGCATTTTACGATTCAAGCTCTGCAGTGTGGTAAAGTGGCTCCAAGTCTACAAAATGTAATCAATCTATGGTTACAATCTTAAATATTTGTCTCTTATAGATGCGAAGAAGCATTTTGAAGTGTTATGTGTCAAGACAAGAGACTTGCACTAAGATAGAACCCAGAACTAAGACATGTCAAGTCTCTTATACTCCTATAATACTTTATGGAATGTAAACCCTTTTCAAATTAAGAATGTGTTACCAAATGGAAAGTATTCCTCTACTCATCCTTCCTTTACTTCCTACTTTGTCAGGACATTGAAGCTGAGAATTCTATTTAAAGACAATAAGAAGGAGTATTCAAACACACAATCTGGCAGAATGTATAGCGCTGGCTTAAAGAAGTAAGGAAATATTGCGATATGATTAATATTATTAAACTCACATGGGATAAATAAATTAGCTTTCTTCGAAATCGATTTGAAGCATTATATATTTTAGTTTTGCTATAGAATATAATACATAATTATGTTCTTTATGAACTCTATCGATAGTATCTGTAGCTTAAACTTTCATTATCGAGACCGTCAAGTAGGCTTTAGAAACTTTCCATCTAATGTGAATGGCTCGTCTGAAGGTATTGTCGTGGATCTTATAGGTCGCAGTATCCCCCTAACCCGCACTAGCTTTATAATAAAAGGCTAGGCGTAATTTTGGACTTCGTTGGGCAGATAGCCAGATTTGTTCGATAGACCTACCCGAGCCGATCCGATCGGGCCGTGCCTCATCTGAAGAGCCTATTTAAAATTCTAAGAGCAAATCAGAGACCAGACAATGGGCATTGGGTATTGGGTATTGAGCATTGGGCAATGGCTTGCCGCCAAAGTGCGGAGAAATTATCAAAGTGAAAGACGAGGCGAAGACAGAGGCCAACGTGAAGAAGAAGAACTTGAAGTTGAGGAAGAAACAGCAGAAGAAGAAGAAGAAGCAGAAGAAAGACAAAAGATAAGCACACGGCGTGCCATATGGGCGGAGGCGGGGAGGGATATGGATACTACAACTGGCTACCTCTTAAAATGGACTTTGGTGCGCAAACACAAAATGCGAGCGAGGGAGAGAGAGCGAGAAGGAAAGGGATGGCGATACAACAATGACAATGGGACAGGAAATGCTCTTTGCCGCGATCAATTTCCATAATCAAACGGACGCAGCTGAAGACATTGGCCACTTGTAGGTTAAATGGGTTTGTTGGCCCCACTAATAGTTAGATTTATGGCGTACAGACTTCAAAGGTTTATAGTATTAGTATGCGAGTACCTTACATTAAACACGATTCATAAATGCTTATAATTGTTTAATTGATTTGTCTTTTAGCGGTTTTAGCAATGACTTCGTTTTACTTTTGCACTCTCAGCGCTCTAATAACTTCAACATTGATTCTTTCGAATAGACTTTTAATTGAATTAACGTACAGCTCAAATCAAAAACCAATAATACAACTAATTACCATTGCACCATGGTTAAATAATAAGTTTTTGTTGATAAAAATAGGGAATATGTATTTTTATCGTAAGTAAATTCATGTATACATTAAAAATTAAGAGTTCACTGAGTTGGATCTTCCAAAAAACCTAATCAATTTACAGATTTCTATCAAATTTAAAATACTTCATATTTGAAAAACCTAAAGACTGGATAAGAAGGACCCAACAGTTTTCAAATTGCCCATCTATGAGAATTATCCTAAAAGTAAAAGAAGAAGAAGAGTAATCTATGCAAAGTTACTATCATCCGTCCACACATATTCGAATCTTTGCGAATACTTAAACAATTTACAATTTACAGGTTTATGTAAAATCTAGTTAACTTTTGAATCTATTCAAGGATATATGAGCTCAAAGCAAGCAACAAAATTAAGTTTCACATTACTCATAAGCTGAAACACATTAAATTTGTCGAATTTTGTAAATCGTAAACAATCGTAAACAATATAATGGATTTGCCATTCTTTTATGTCCTACACAAAATGCTTAAGGCACTTAAATCAGTCGATGAACCCAAATCCCTTGAGGAACTGAAAGAAATTTGCGAGATTGACTTTGAGAAGTATACCAAACTTGTGGACAAACTTCAGCCAGCAATGGACGTAGCCATGAAACGTCGCTATGCCGAGATGTCTGATGGGAAGTATAAGCTATGCAGCCCCCCGGAGGCCCCGCCGGAGGTCCTCTCGGAGGTCCCCTCGGAGGTCCTCTCGGAGGTCTCCTCGGGCGTCCTCTCGGAGGTCTCCTCGGAGGTCCTCTCGGAGGTCCCCTCGGAGGTCCCCTCAGAGGCTCCCCAAGAGGCCCCCCATGAGGATGATGATAATCAGGGCACTGAAACTGAATATGAGGGCAGTGTAATATCTGAGGATGAGTCGACCATCTCGATCTATTCTGCTGGGAGCAAGCAATTGGATGAAGCAGATGAGGATGATTTTAACGAGGAATGGCTTGTGGAGGAGTCATTACACATTTTAAGGACTTTATCCATGGAAGGTATCTCAGTATTGCCAGACATCGAGGCCATGGAAAAAGGTTTTAAAGATAATGAAGATGCAGACACTGTCTGAATCACAAATCGCAGTTTCTTGAAATTACATAATATGAGGTGATAATAAGCACGTCTTAAATCAAAATATGTTGCAACACAATTTTTGATGAAATATATTTGCCGTATTTTAGACCTCACTTCTTGCATTTCGCTTACGTATGAAAATTAAAGAGAAGACATCTGTTCTAGTGAGGAAAAGTACGCTAAGAAAACTAAACGGTAACGGCGCATAATATTCTTAACAAAATATTTGTCATTTCCTTAGCACCCCAAATCCTAATCGGAAGATGTTTTAAAAATAGCATAAGTAATGTGGAAACTGGTTTTTAAATTTAATTAAAAATAAATAGAAGATGGAAGGAGGGTTGGGGGCCTTAGAAAAAGATGGTTTTGAATTTATGCCAAATATAAATAGACTTTTGCCCATAGTGCATTGGGAGGATGTGGGCCCAGCACGCCAGCGAACACCTTGACTTGAGCAGAACCAGCGCCAATCAGTCGATTGCTTCGCTGGTTTCTCAAGGCGTCGCCAATAATTCACTTTGGATTTGGTCGTAACTCTGGCAGCTGGAGCTCCACTTGGGTCTTGAGTTTTCAGTTTAGAGTCTCGACTCTTGGGTGGGCGGATGTACTCGTACTTGCATTTGGTTTGACTTAACTTGACTTCGATTGGCATTGCATGTGCAGTCTCAAAGCGAATGCGAAACGCGTTCAAGGAATTCTATGAGAGTCAGCCAGCCAAGAACCCAAATCCAAGAACCGACTGAGCACCGAGAACCTTCGGTACGGCTAATTAGCAGAGCTACTTGAACAAGAATCTATATACATATACTACGAGCATACTCATAACATGACTTCAGCACAGCTTTGGCTCTGAACCTTGACCGCAAACGCTGACCATCAAATTATAAATATAAAATAATTCTTTGCATTAAACAGTTTATGCTAAGAATTTGGGATCTATTTGTTTGATTTTTCTTATTATATTATTACTATAATATTATTGAAGTGTACTTAAAGCTACAATAAGTATAAGTACGAGCACATATGTATGTGACTATTAATTATTAAAGCCGTTATTTCGCAGAAGAACCAAGTTCGATTCGCAGTCAAAATAAGTTGCTTTGTGTCTACTATATTTACCTGCGCCCTTCTGATACTCTTCCCTTTCATAAGTTATTATTCAATCTTAAATTTAGTAACATAGAAACATATATATTTTCATCCTTTACTCTTCTAGTGAGACTTCCATTCCTTAATTATTATTCTATCTTAAATCTAGTACTATAGAAACATATATTTTTCGTCCTTAACTCTTCTATTGAGACTTCCTCTTAATTATTAGTATTCTATCTTAAATCTAGTAACATAGAAACATATAATTTTCATCTTTTACTCTTCTAGTGAGACACCCACTCCTTATTTATTATTCGATCTTAAGTCCAGTACCATAGAAACATATTCTTTCATCCTATACTCTTCTATTGAGACCTCCTCTCAATTATTATTAATCTATCTTAAATCTAGTAACATAGACATATATTTTTCATCCTGTATGCCTCATGTTCTTCTACTGAGACCCTCTCTCAATTATTATTATTCCATCTTAAATCTAGTAATATAAGAACATTTATTTTTGTATCCTTCCTAAATGGGTCGTAGAAACCCTTAAGCTAATCATTGGATATGATATCTTTTTCAGCCCCTCCAGGCCATCTGCTCATCTGACCATCTGCATCCAGTCAAAGGCTTAACAATCCCCCAACAGACTATATACAAATATTGATCTATGATTCGAATCGCAGTCGTTTATTGACACTTTGGGACATTTGTCCCAGAGTTGGGTACTGTGTGGGTGCCTCGATAAGCAAGCCAAATATTGAATAAACTGAATCGGGACTGGTCCCAACTCTCAGCTCTCGGTTCACATTTCGGATGGTATGTGTGTGGACACCTGCTTATGCCTTATCAGCAGCGTGCCAGAAAGTCAATCGAATTTGTTTGACTAAACTCAACTCAACTGGGCTCTAAAATCGAGCTGGAATACGTTTCTCATTCTATACGATTATCTATCCATGCTGCAAGCCATCGACAGGGCATCCCAGGTAAGCGCTCTGTGTATACTCGTACTCGTTTATATCTTTATTTGATTTTGCTCAGATCGTGTGAATAAGGCAAAACCGAATTATTCTTTTTATGGTGCGTTATCTTATCGTTATTACTCGTACTTGTATTTATGGCGGTGTGCAATGCCTTGAGAACTGACGCCTGACAAAACGAAAGTGTTGAAGAATCTTTACTCTTACACCCATTGCCACTCTGCCTCCCTCTCTCCCTCTCTCTCTCTATCTATCTCCTTCTATTTGTCAATCTCCGTCGACATCCCAACACGAACGCATTTCATCCGGACGGATGTGAGCATTACTTTTTATGGATATTTATGTAGGGAACGTGACAGTCGTCAACGCACACGAAAACAACAACAAAATTTAAAACCCAAACGATCAGAACGATCAAAACAACCCGAGACCAGTTAAGAGACTCCAAAGAACTCTCTAGAGTTGTTAGGTTCTTTCTGATTCTCATTGATGGTGTTGTTGGACGCCAGGCGATTTTTAATTTCGAGTGCAGGAAATTCTCACCCACCCACATCTTATCGAGTATCTACAGTTCGAGAGACACAGAGAGAGAGAGAGAGAGTGAGACAGAGCTAGTTAGATCATGTTAACTAACTGTAAAACTCACCTCGTGTGCATGCCCATAAAAAGTAGCTCAGCTCTCTCATCTGATTACAAAAAACGAACCCACAAACCAAAGATCGCCTCAACGTATACTACCAACGTTATATTTTCAAAAAACTTAAACTGGAATACCCTTAACCCAGTCTCGAATCCAAGTGATCGGTCAGAATGGAGCAGACAACTTGCTCTAACTAAAGCTTAAGAGATTAAAACACCTTTGTGATATATGAGTCCCTTTATGATATGAAAAGCTTGGTAAACCAAACTGTTATGATGGAATGAATATGATATAAGATCAAGTCGAGCAACAGTTCCGAATTCGTTTTACTTAACATTATGTTCGACCCTGTACAAACCTGAGCTCTAGAACTAAAGTTACGAAATCCAAATAAAACTGCAATCGCAGCAAGATTGTCGTGTACGAGTACATGGCGTGGAAACTACAGGAAATTGTCATAGTAGGAGCTCTAACCTTGAAGAAGATCGCTTCTGTTGATTGTTAAGATCAATTACGCTAAATATGAGATCGGAGCGAGAATACCGCTGGGACCGAGTGAAATTGGGGCTAATTTCAAACAAAGGGGTCGACGCAGGAGGGCCATCCTGAACATCCTGTAGATCTAGAAATCTTATCGAAAAGTTCGGAATTGGAATCGAATATCTAGCATATTGAACCCACCTCTAGCTTATACTTTCAAACTATCTGACTTGTTTCTGAGAAATGTCATACTTAAACCAAATGTATGAGGTAGATTTATAAAAGATTATCCTAAGTTTTCTACTCCCATAACTTGGTGAAAACTGAAAACCAAATTCAGAAATTTTGGTCATAGGAAAATATGATCGCCATCTTAATTTCTTGATAAGTTTAACAAACCTTAACCGACAATTTCATCTGTCACATGGTGCATTTTTGAAATCTTTTTTATCCCTTGTTCATTTGGTGATAGACATTGCTTGGTTTTAAATGTATTTTAGATATTCAAATTAGTATAATAGACTATTTATATGTAATTCCAGGCCGGTGCATTTTTGATTGATGGCCATAAATTGTACAATATTTTCATCATGGATGCGTCAATCAGCAACAATGCAATTTTTCTCAACAATTTGTTGCTGCTGTTGGAATTTCATTTTTGTTGTAACGCATTTGTAAGAAATACGAAAAATGAAAATGAAAATGAAAATGAAAACTCAAATGAAATCATAATAAAAATCTCGCGTAAATGCAACAAATTTGTGGCGCATGCGCAACCAACAGAAGCGACCAACGAAGCTGCCCCCCACCCTCGCCATCACCCCCAACACCACCCCCATCCCGCTGCTGCAGCAGCAACTGTTGCTGCTGTTGCCGTGTAATTAATAAAAACAACAGGCAGTCCCGCTCCGCCCCCTTTGGCCACATTGTTGCCGCCTTCGCAGCCGCCACCATTGGCGATGAGCTAACAATTTGGTATACCCTGTATCCACAAACTGCTTAAAGCGGGTTTAATGAACTTGTGCAATCTTGCCACGATATTTTATCGATATTTTTCCAGTTATATATGAACTCACTCATCTCAGATGCTAGAGTCACCAAAATTTGGTATACGAAAGCTGGCTGAATTTTTTTTAATATATTATTTTATTAAGATTTACTCCCGCTGCAATTCATTTTAATGATATTTTTACCTTGTAACTTCATATATTTCCAATACATATAACTACTTTGTCAAATACTTAAACAATTTGTAGATTATTTTTCATTGTCATCATTTTTCCTCTAAATTAATTTTAAAAATAAAATTTTTCTCCTTTTTTTTTAAGTTTTTTTCCTTTTTCTTAAACATTTTACGAGAAGAGTAAAATGCTAAGATTCTAATTTATTAACAGTTTTATTGAATTAATATCTCAATATTTTACTTTTAATTTATTAAAAGTTTTAATAAATGAAAATCCCGAAATTGTACTTATAATTGATTGCATAAAACCCTTTCTAAGATACTAGTTAATTTTCTGTTTAAAATCCTTCCCAAAAATGAAACACATTTGGACTTGCAAGGTTCACTGCTTCATAGGAATGATCATCCTTTTTATATCTTACTCATACTATAACTCTGTCAACAATATCCATGTAAATATAGCCGAAGGCCACGCAGCCAGTGCTATCGACACTAAGTTAGCTTAAGTTTTCTAAAGAATCCTAACCCTAATAATTATAATATGTAATTTGTTTTCCTTCTGCATAATTTTTCTTTTAGATTAATTTGAATTTAAATTTTATTCCTTGCTGAAAATGCAATATTTTATATTCTTATTGGTCAAACACAATTTACGGTCTCAATTCAAAATTGTGAAAAGACAGGAAAGGAATCGAACATCGAAAAGAATAATCTTCAATGTTGCATATACAAATAATCGATATATCAACTTAGAATCGATATTTTTGTGCATCACATGGATGCAGGGTATCTCGTGGTCGAGCATGCACGATTTGAGTATTCTTAGCTGATTTTTAACAGCCATTTGGCGCGCATGGCGCCGGCACGCGCTGCGCTGCGATGCAATTTTTGTATCTACAAGATACAAACGCTGGTGAGCGCAGCTTTTGCGTTTTGTTGTTGTTTTGCTTCATTTTTATGATTTACGCTCGTTTCGCTTTATATAATCACAATCACTGCACATGGGCGCACTTAATGCACAAAATGTTCGAAAAAAACAACCGAAAACAGAAAAAAAAACAAATTTCATAATTGAAAATGGTGCAACTATTTGGCTGCTCTTTTGGGCCTAACTCCGTCACTTACCATCCATCCATCCATCCGTCTGATCCGTCTGTCTGTCCGTGTTGCATGTTTGATTTAAGTTAATGCAACGCGGCATCTTGTTGTTGTTGTTGTTGTTGTTGTTGCTATTGTAATTAAACAAAAATGCAGCCTGAGGCACAGCCGCAACTGCAACTTAAGAGGAAGTATACCAAACTGAGCTGCAAACTTTATGTGGGCTGCTTTCAGTTAAAAACTATCTAAATTGGCATGGATATTTGCTGAGATCTCCCTAATGGTTTTCCGGCAATGGTAATTCTTTAATAAACACCTAAAGATACATATTAAAGATAGAAGCTAGTAGTTTGAATCATATACATCTGTTTAGTTTGGAACTCTGGGCAGCTTGTTTAGGCTTAGACCCTGAAATTTTGGCTGACCATCAATACGATGCTTGGCTAAAGATGTTATCTGGCAGGTTCCCAGCATTGGTGCAGGTTCAAGTGCCTGGCAGGGAGTTGGGGAGGCAGGGAGACAGGGAGACAGGGAGACAGGGAGATGTACAGGCATTTGACACATAATTAAGTTTCATTTGTCGTTTTTTTTGTTAGTTTTGCGGAGCTTGTTGCTTGTCGCTTGAGTTATGACTAAACGAGACGAGCTACAAGCTGGACAAGTTGGACAAGAAGAGTGTTAACGGAAACTGTTGACCGACCGCCCAGTTGGTAGTTGGAACAGTTGGATGTGCTGGCCAGTTTCCCAGTTTGGGGTCAGCTCGGCTAGCTTTCATCTACAATATGAGTATCTTTTGCCTTGTGGAGTATCTTTTTATGGCTATAAAAAACATGTGAGCAATTTTCGTCGCTTCATTTCTCAGGTGTGGGGCGCACTTAAACCAGACTCGACGCGACACTCCACAACAAAGGCGGGTCAAAAGGTGCTGAGAAAGAACCAGACCCAGGTCCAATGATGCTGAAATTGTATTGTGGCCCAAAACTTGTTTCATTTACTTTGAGTTTTGGGAGCTGTCTGGGCGCTAGTTGCTTTCTTAATTGGTTTGAATTTATGTTGAAATTGAAGCGACTGCTCCATACAGTTTCCAAATTTTGTTAATCGCTTTCAAAGCATTATGCGACAATGTCTACAGAGTATTCATCCATCAGGCGCTGAAAGGTCCAGTGACTAATTAGGCGACAGCTGAAGCTGACCTGATCTGAGCCCAATTAATCGGATGGAAATCCTTCTAAGCCACCACCCCAAACAAGGCATTTTAACACGCAGCATCTTGTGGCCAGACAAGGAGCTCTTCATCTTCATCATGGTCATCATCTTAATGGGATGCTATGCGCTCTACTTTCGCCCCAGGGGCATAGGGTCTCAAGTCAAAGGGTTGCGCACCCATAAATCAACAAGGGAGTACGAGTACGAGTACGAGTAAGCCGTAACACGTAAACCGTAAACCAGTTTAGCGACTTAACCTTATTTCTACTTCTTATGTACTACTCGGGGGTTGTTCTCATACCCTATTCCCTATTCACGTTCCGGTTCCAATGTCGTGAGCCTTTTTCGTCACGCCAAACTGACCTGACGCTGACCAATGTCCAGGATGGAAATGATGAACTTTCCAGCTAAAAATTAATTGTATTTGCTGCCTTTGATCTCTTGATCTGAATCTTGAACTTGATTCTGATCTTGTAGCAAGCATTTCATTAACCATGTCCTCGGGGGACCCTGGTGTTGAGTTTGATCCTAAATTCATTGGTACATCCCTGTGAACTTTGCAACCTTCTTCAAGAGGGTTGCAAAACATTACAATTAAACATGGCATTTTTGGGTTAGAAAATGTCAGCTTTACCATTTATTTGTATCAAATTAATCTGGACCAATGCGATTGCCGCAAAACTGGCAGCAACAGAATATGGCGGCAATTTACTTACTTGAGTCACTGTCAAGTAAGAATTTATAAGGAGGAAAATTAAATTTCAACCATATTTTTTATTTTATAAGACCTATTGAAATGGTGCAAGTAAAAACTTATTAATTGAAATGTGTTTTAACACTTTTTTCAATTTTAACTGAGGAAACTTTTCGAACTTCTTATACTTCTCCCTCTATCTCTTGCTTTTTCTATCTGCGCTGGAACTGACCGTTAAAAATGTGGTTTGTTATTAATCCCAAGGAAACTTGTCCTTGGTCCTCTGATCTAATTTTCATTCCTTTCAATGGACACGTCCCGTTTCGGACAAAAACCGTTACTTCCACGCACAATGCCCTAGGGAACTGCCCTTGCCGCTTTCCCTGCCCCTGCCCCTGTGCTGCTGTCTTACCAGCCTGACTGCCCCGTCTATCCAGCGCTTGTTGTTGCCCTTCAGTCACTGACCTCATTTCGATCGGGCTCGTCTTTTGGCTTCCCAGCAAAGTGTCTACAGGGATGCGGAAAGCCGCGACTCTTAAGATCATCCATTTTTCGAAAGTTCCTACCTAACTAGCTTGTACAATTTGTGGGTTGAATGATCTCTTAGTATCTGTTATTATTCCCATAATAGAAATTACTTTTATAAATATATAGAAACTATTTCCAGCTTACCGTTTACTTGACTTCTGGTAACTAACAGTTATGCAAGTCTTGAAAAGAATCTAAAATAAAAATCCGTCAGCGATTGATTCAGGCAAAACTAAAATATTAAGCAATAATTATAAACAAGATAAATAATACACTAAAACAATGTTAATACAGTTGCAGTTTAAAAAGAATGCATAACAAAATATTTCAAATATATCTTATGTGTAAACGCAGTCGCCATGATAGGAATGGCATGGTAGTGGAGAACGGAATGTCCAGCATCACATATAATATATATTTCAGAGGACTTGAAGAAACTTGAGAAGAATCTATGACAGCATCAGGCGGAATTAAAGAAGCAGAATAAAGTTTCACGCTTATCGATGTGTGCTTGCGCCGATGATCTCCAAAGGTCCTCCGTCGGGCCAGGATAAGATTCCAAGACTCGGCGAAGCGCTGGGGAAACGCTTAAGTCATCCCATGTTGTCGTTGGCCATTTAATGTGCCTATAAAAGAAGGACCTGGAAATCAAATGATTTGAAGGAAATTTTTCAAGTGATTTACAAGTCAAAGGAACTCTGAAAGTGCCAATATTCAAATTGGCAAGAAAATAGGTGTTGAAAAGAGGGGAGGCAGAAAGCTGTGCTATCCTTTGGTTTTTGGTTTGTAAATTATCATCGATAATATTTCTACAGTGATTTATTTTGCTTATCACTTGAAAAATTTAAATTTGAAATTGTGAATCTAAATTATATGACTAATTTATAGTAGAACGCCTACTTATATTTATGTAAAATTGATATATTTAACTTTTGAATTTACTCAGGGATAGGTGAACTCAAAGCAAGCAACAAAATTTAGTTTCATTCTAAAACTTGTACAAGCAAGACACATCAAACTTGTTACATTTTCTAAATCTCGTTAAATTTCTTTAAATTTCTCAAGTTTATTACAAATTGAGCGTAGACAATATAATGGATTTGCTACTATTTTATGTCATTTGCAAGATGGTGAAGGCCCTTAGGTCTGTCGATGAACCCAAATCTGTTCAGGAACTTAAAGAACTGTGCCAAATACCATTTGAGAAGTATGCCGGGCTTTTGGAAAAAGTCCAGCCAGCATTGGACACTGCGGTGGAACGTGGCTATGCCAAGAAGTCGAGAGGGAAGTACGTTGCATGCACCACTCCGGAGGATGATTATTTCTTGGACGTTTTTGACTCGGAATCTGAGATCAGTGTATATGGGACTGACTCGTCCTACTCGAATTTATCGGATGAGAGCGATGAATCGCTGAGATCGGCGTTGAGCGAGCTGCAAATTACTAAATCTCAATACAGGGCGTTCTTGTCGTACATAGCGGAAAATCCGAGCACCGATTCCCTGCATGACAATTCTAGATAGTGCCTGAATGTTACAAATTTAAAGTGATGACGTTCTAAACCATATATAATCAACATTTTGCGATTAAATAAACCACGTATTATATCTGACAAACTAAGTTCTCTTGCGTTTCATTATCCCATCCTCATGTATTGAAATTGACCGAAAACAGATCGATCCCTTGGTTTCCTTTTATTCCGATTGCATGGTTTCAAATTGTAATCGATAATATTTTTGCAGGGCTGTATTTTTCTTATCCCTTGCAAAATTTAAGGTGTGAAATTATTGCTTGGTATATTCCAACGAATGTGGAAAAGGCATCTTAAAAGGAAATAACAAGTAAGAACGTAGCAGTCGGACGCACCCGCCTGCAGAATACTATGTTCCCAGTCCTATATAATTTGGTTATTTGTGGGTTCGGAAAGAGTCGCAAAAAAACAGTAGTCTGTATGCCAAATTTGCTGACTCTACCTGTAAAGGTGTGGGAGATATAAAATTTTCTCCTTTGCGGGGAGGGGGTGGGGGTCAAAATTTTTTTGATGCAGATTTATCCAGGTAGTCAACATTAGTCTGTATGCCAAATTAAGTAACTCTATCTTTGAAACTGTGGGAGATACACCCCTTGAAGAACGTGTTTTGGGGATATCATATGCCGATTTGTGGGGTTGGGGGTGGGGTGGTCAAAATATTGTTGATGCAGATCTGTCAGGAATCTCAACATTAGTCTGTATGCTAAATTTGGTGACTATACCTTTAAAAATGGGGAAGATACAGGTTTTCCCCAAATTGCGGTGGAGGTGGTTGGAGTGGTGGGGCGATCTCGACACTTCATAAATTGAGGGTATACACCAACATGTGTACCAAGTTTGGTTGCTCTAGCTTAAAGATAAAGGCAAAAACAATTGCATTCATACGGACAGACGGACATTTCGCAAACCCAATATACTATTTTCCCTTCGAGTACATAGTATAACAAGTAAGAATGATATGGTCGAGTATACCCGACTACAGAACTCCCTGTACCCAGGTCAAAAATTTCCGATCGCATCTTCGTACACTCACACATACACACACACACATATACAAAGACGCACGCACACAAGCGACAGCGCACGCGTCAGAGCAATCGAGGCAGTACTGAATCTTCTTTCGTGAGTAGCTTTCGTCTTTATTATCCGATCGACTTGAAATTTGGACAGTAGATTAAGAGTGACCAAAGTATTATACATGCTAAATCCCAAAGCTGTATCTTTTAAGATGTTGGTATAAATCGTTTTTATCGAATTGCGGGGGAACGGGGGGAGATATCTGAAATTAGAAAGAAACTTGATCTGCGTATGGTATACAGGAACCTACATTTGAAATTTGGTGTATCTAGCACTTGCAGTTGCGTTCATACAGACGGACAGACAGACGGACATGGCCAAATCGAAATCTCTTTTGATACTGATCAAGAATATATATACTTTGTAGGGTCGGAGATGTCTCCTTCTGCCTGTTACATACATTTGCACAGATTTAGTACCCCATTTTTACCCATGTTTTGGGTACAGGGAGCAAAAAGGCTACACATTGCATAAAATTGGAAAAGTTATAAGAATATTTATATTTTATTATTTAAATACCATAATGAATCAAACTGAAAAAGAAACCTTTTGCAGGGATGTGGGCCCAATCTTAAGAAACTTATAGTATAAGGTTTACCTCTATCAGATTTATGTAAAATTGATCTAGTTAACTTTTGAATTTAAAGATAGGTGAACCCAAAGCAAGCAACAAAATTTAGTTCCATTCCTACATAAATCTATCTCAGACAAACATCGAATTTGTAAAATTGTGTACAATTTATTTAAATTTCTTAAGTTTCTTACAAATTGAGCGTAGACAATATAATGGATTTGCTACTATTTTACGTTGTTTGTAAGATGGTGAAGGCCCTTAGGTCTGTCGATGAACCCAAATCTGTTCAGGAACTTAAAGAACTGTGCCAAATACCCTTTGATAAGTATGCCGGGCTTTTGGAAAAAGTCCAGCCAGCATTGGACACTGCGGTGGAACGTGGCTATGCCAAGAAGTCGAGAGGGAAGTACGTTGCATGCACCACCCCGGAGGATGATTATTTCTTGGACGTTTTTGACTCGGAATCTGAGATCAGTGTAGATGGGGCTGACTCGTCCTACTTGAGCTTTTTGGCTGAGAGCGATGTATCGCTGAGATCGGCGTTGAGTGAGTTGCAAATTACTAAATCTCAATTCAGGGCGTTCTTATCCTATATAGCGGTAAATCCGAGCACCGATTCCCTGTATGACAATTCTAGATAGTGCCTGAATGTTACAAATTTAAAGTGATGACGTTTTACACCAAAATATAAACATTTTGCACTTAAATAAACCACGTATTATAACTGACAAACAAGAGAACTTCTTGCATTTCGTTTTCCCATCCTCATGTATTGAAATTGACCAAACACAGATCGATCCCTTGGTTTCCTTTTACTCCGATTGCATGGTTTCAAATTGTAATCGATAATATTTTTGCAGGGCTGTATTTTTCTCATCTCTTTCTAAATTTAAATTTAAAGTGTGAAATTATTGCTTGCTTTATCCATCGAATGTGGAAA
This sequence comes from Hirtodrosophila confusa, assembly GCA_035043065.1. NCBI lineage: Eukaryota > Metazoa > Arthropoda > Insecta > Diptera > Drosophilidae > Hirtodrosophila > Hirtodrosophila confusa. The sequence goes on along the minus strand of JAWNNI010000085.1, from coordinate 3,361,370 downwards.
AGGCATCTTAAGGGCGTAAAATTGGAAAAGTTATAAGAATATTTGTATCTTATTATTTAAATACCATAATAAATCAAACTACCAGAATAGGGAACCTATTGCAGGGATATCGGTCCAATCTTAACAAACAGTATAAGGCTTACTTTCTTATATCAAATTTATGATAAATTGATCTAGTTAACTTTTGAATTTAAAGATAGGTGAACTCAAAGCAAGCAACAAACTTTAGTTACATTCTCACATAAATCTGTCTCAGACAAACATCGAATTTGTAAAATTGTTTAAAATTTCGAGAAAATTCTTAAGTTTACAACAAATTGAGCTTGTATACGCTTGTATAATGGATTTGCTACTGTTCTATATTCAATACAAGATGATTAAGATCCTTAGATCGGCCAGTGAGCCCAAATCTGTTCAGGAACTTAAGGATCTTTCCAAGATACCCTTTGAGAAGTATACCGGGCTTTTGGCAAAGATTCAGCCAGCATTGGACTTTGCGGTGGAACATGGCTATGCCGACAAGTCTAATGGGAAGTACGTTGCATCCACCCCCCCGGAAGATGATTCTTTCTTGGCCGTTTTTGAATCGGATTCTGGGATCAGTGTAGCTGGGGTTGACTCGTCCTACTCGAATTTATCGGATGGAAGCGATCAATCGCTGAATTCAACGTTGAGCGAACTGGAAGTAACTGAATCTGAGCTCAGGACGTTCTTATCATTGCAAGGGATCTCATTGGAATCCTTGAAAGAAGATTCTACATAGTGCCTGAATGTAAAAATTTTTAAGTGATGATGAACCCGTTCTTAAACAATATATCAACACATTTCGATTAAGTATACCGCATGTTAGAGCTGTCAAACTTAGTTTTCTTGCGAAAAAGGTCTATAAAATGGCTCTACAAGCCTTTTTATGTTCTAGAATTTGGACACTGTATATACTGCACTATCGCTTAGATTAAGCTTCCTGTTGATGCTGATCATGAGTAAATGTTCCTAAATGGCTCGAATATGCCTTTTTGCACAACATTTAAGCCATTTCAATGATGCCAACAATAATAGGTTGCATAACATTTTGGATTCACTTCCCCTCAAGATATACGAGTTCTTCCATTGGCCCATAACCCATGCTATGATATATTTGCCCCAGTCAGTTCCTTAGCTAATCAAGCGGAATCAAGGCGATAAACCAAAGATAAAATGTAGCAAAGGTTCAAACTCTCATTAACCCAAAAGGTTTAGATCTGCATCTGGCCCATCATCATCATCATTTTAACCGATCCATAAATTATCATTTTAACGGTCAAGGCACACACACAGACGCACACACACACACACACACAAGAGAGGAGAAAATTACGCAGTCATAAAACAAATTTTAATCAACTAAAGATTCCGGGATCAAATTGTAATACGCATGTTGACCAAGGGGCCACGCTCAAAGGATTCTAGCTACGATCTTGGACTGGACAACTGCATGAAATATGAGTTCAGTTTAGTTCAGGGGCAGGGGCAGGGGCAGGGGCAGGGGCAGGGGCAGGGGCAGGGGCAAGGCCAGGGGCAGCGGGGCAGCGGCTTGGTCAAGCGTGTAATGCCAAAGGATGTGAGAGAATGCGCCCAAGTTACCAGTTCCAAATTACCAGACGCTGGCAATTTCACAGCAGCAACCAAATCGCGATCATTGACCAACCCAACTAATATTCAAATGAGGTCGACCGGATCAGTTCCAGGGTGCAGGGCCAGGTCCTGTGGACGGGGCCGTAAATTAACAGCCAACTGACCAGCGGCAAGCGCGAATGCAACTGCGTCTGAAACTGGGACAGGGGCTGTGGAAGGGGAAGGGAAAGGGGAAGGGGTGAAACAAGCGCAACTCATTACAATGGGAGCAAACGGCAGAGGGCACAGGACACAAGACAGAACAGGACTCAGGCCAAGGCATAAGGCATATAGGAGAAGAGCGCGCAACAAGGAAATTGCATTGACCCGCAGGAACCACCCTTTAAGAAGCTGTCGCTGGACAGTGGTCAGCTACTTAGTGGCACCCGAGACCTTAAGTTCGAGTTCGAATCTTAAGGATATACGAGTCCTGGCCTCGTACACCGAGCGACGGACTCGGCCTCATTTGCATTTGCTGCCTTCGTCTATTTATTTATTATTATTTATTTACCCGATGGGAACTTTGCTCGCCCTGACCGTTGGTCAGCACAATTTTCTATTCTTCATCCTGTGTATACTGTTATCCTTAGACTTATATCCACCTATGTGCTTCAAGTGTGCGGCCATGAGGCATTGTCTGGGCGCCGCCTTTTGTTTTCTTATGTCATGTAGGACAGCACACTAGAGACGACACTGGACAGGGCACTGGACATTGGACAGGGTCTGGAAATGGGACAGAGACTGAGACTAGGTCTGGGAATGGGACTGGCCATGTGAAAGGGCGGCCCTGGCTCCCTGGCTGCTCTGCTTACAGGGCCAAACTTGTTTTCCCGTCCAAATGAGACATATTTCGCGGCAATCAACAGTCACAGCTGTATTCCTGCTCACAGTTTCACTCCCTGTCCCAGTTCCAGTCCCTGTCTCTATCCCTACACTAATTATATGCTTTGATACAATTTTGGCGCCAAAGTTTTAATCGAATTCAATTTTACTTGGTCCCTTAGAATCAATTCCAGTTATTTAATTAAATATGAATTGAAATATATTTAACCAGAGATTCACAATATACTTATTTTAACACACACTTATCATATTGTTTCAAGTATATGATTAGTTTATAACAAAAATTAATAAAATATACCTTAAGCTGTTTGTCCTGATACTTAATTAAGATATTTTTATGGTCTTAATTACGCCAAACTTTAAGAGCCTTAAAGCTGCATATGTCACATTAGGGAGATAAAGAAATATTAGGATGAAAACTAATGGGTATGGGGGTTTTCGGAGAAAAATCTATTTTGTAGATGTGTGCTTCTGTTTAATGAGTTTTTTTCTTGTGCTAAAAAATAATGATTATTGATTGAGTTGTAAAGTGTAACTCCAAATTAATATTTATTTTGTGAGTGGATACATAAATATCTCAAAATAATCATTTATGTGTCATTTTTATTATAGTACTTATAATGATTACATACTCTATATAGATTACCATTTAAATACTTATGACTTACTTCTATGAAGTAGGTCTTAAGTTATTCACAGGAGTTAACAAACTATAGAGCTACAGACATATCTGGCTAGTTCAGTTTTAGGGAGTATATCTGTGGATAATAATCTTACAATTAGTCAATTTCTTTCAATTTAGTGAATGGGTATTAAGATCTTTAAATATTCTTGGATGTAATGAATATACAAAGATATATTTACAAATATTGGAGCTTATAATATTATTTATATAATGTAATATAGTTAGAAAGCTTGCGATTGAATATGGAACATTTCTAGTCTGGCATTCAATACATACTTTTTCGTGTTTTCAAAATTTATATAGCTATCTATGTATCTATAATTCTTGTCTGTATTTTTCTTCACTTAGAGGGCAAATATTAGAACAGAATATCGAAACAAAATAAGTTTTAAAGAATCCTTATATGTTTAAACTAAAAACTAGACACTATTCATTCTTGTTTCATAATACTGTTATATTCTTTATTGATGAATGCAGCTTCACCAAATGAATAATTGCACTCATTAATGGGAATATTATTCATCATTAGTTTTTGATAAATCTGAGGGCATTTGTCAATTTGATGACCTTTCGCCACATGATGTGACCTGAACTTTAGACACATTTAATTACTTAACTTCACGCAGTTGATGTCCCAAAAAGAAGCCAAGCCCAAATTGAAAACACCCCCCGGAACACAAGAGCAACCCAACAAAGTCAACAACATCGACAAAAACTGAAACCGAAACTGAAACTTGTCTGGGTTGGATGAGAAGTTGTGGGATGTGCAGCATTTCGGTGCGGACGGGGGAGGAGAGTGATGGAAGAGGGTGGTATGATGCGAGCTTATGCTTAATCGTGACTTTTAACGCGCGCCAAGGGGTAAAGTTGAATGCCTGGCATTAGGGTGCCGGACAGGCGCGGGGACTGGGACAGGGGTGTGGGCATTAGCAGGGTGTGGCAGGTTAGCACAAAGCATCTGCATCGAGTCAACTACAGTTTAACCTCCCTATAGCAAGCTCGCAGGCTACCTAAAATGAATTACATTACAGAGGAAGCTGATGTTTTCCAAGACTTTCGAAAGTATCGAAAACACCCAAAAAGTATCGAACTAATTGTAAGTTTTCTAGCATCTGATATACGCTTTATTGGGGAAAGAGCAAGGTACAATAAGAATTAGAGAAATTCCTAACAAAAGGTTCGAACATAGGACTTACTATACTAATTGTATTAAGATACAGTATTAGTATATAGAAAAGGATTTATGGACAGGATTGCACAGAATTATAAGACTGCTAACATGTTTCAGTTTATATGCCTCTAAAAATAACTCCTTTATGGCGTAAAATACGTTCGTTATTGGGAAGTTGGACTGTACTTAACTAACTACTGCGACTGAGACTGGAATTGGGTTGGGGTTTGTTGTCCCCCCTGGCTGTCTAATCCCAGTGGGGCTGGCATTTGAATGCAGACTGCTGGTAATTGCATTTGGCACGGCAGCAGAGGTACTCGTACTGGTATCTCTCTCTTCCTCTCTTCAGTGGGCTTACTCCTATTCTGGCTGTGGAATGTGCCAGACAGCGACTGGCATTTGGTGCCGTGCAGCAGTTGCAACTGTTGCAGGTTGTTGTTGTTGTTGTTGTTGTTGTTGTTATTGTTGGCGGCAACAACATGGGGAAGTGGATCGGATCTTCCGTCCAGCCGATAGACCCACAACTCGACCAGGAAACGGCTTCCACTTCGCATTTTTCAAGCTCATTTTTTTACGCTACAAAGCTTTTCTATATCCACATATGTCTACATATATGTATCTGTTATTTCAATTAAATGAAAACGAAAATAAAAATGAAATCGAGATAAAACGCAGCGCAGCAAAGGAAACCAACAAAAAATCACATCAAATTGCGGCGGGCGGCAATTATCACGTGCAAGCCATGAAACTGGTGCACAACGGGCCCCAAGAAGAAGTAGGTGAAGAAGTGGGGGAAGGAGGTGCTTGAGGATGAGCATGAGGAGGAGAAGGAGAAGGAGATGGAGTTGGTATATGAAAAGGAAAAGTAAGAGGTAACCATAGTGAGCAAATTACCAAATCGAGTAACCAAACTAAGGCATCTGCTACTGAGCTGATTGAATAGGTTGAAATATGTCGGAAATTGATTCGAAAATTACTCGTGCGAAGAAGAACAATATCAGATGGGATCGCTTTGTTACTCATTCCAAGACCCTTGTACTTATTTCCCAAGCAAAAAGTTGCTTACAGAGTTTTTTGTACATAAGTATATAGTCCTTCCTTATTCCGATTTGACATGATGAGTATATCCAACGTCTAAGGTCCTTCCTGTTAGCAATTCGATTCAAAGAGCTCATATATTATGTACATCATAGTTAAAACAAAAACTGTTCACTTTTTGCTTGAAATCTATACACATCCAACATAGGGTCCCATATTTAAATTAAAATATCCAACCTATGAGTAAATTATTCATAAATTTATAAGTTTGAGAACCACAACAAACATACATCCTTATATCTATAGTTCTTTCAGTTTCAGATTAGTTAGAAGGATCTGCATGTATTAGAACTTATTCAAATTTTGGGTTTGACTCAGATGAGCATAAGTACTAGTTCTTACATATATAAATATCCCTATATCCCACTAGGATTCTTTCTTAAGAAGAGAGTACCGAAGATGTTCAACACATGTCAAGATCGTTTAAGGTCCTTTCCGTGTCTGATTTGGCTAAAAACGCATACACAGATGATAATTGAAAGTTATAGACTCGTATATAATCCAATGTCTAACGTTTAAGACACATTTAAGCGTACAATGTAAATATGAAATTTCCCACAAATGGGCGTCTGATTTTCCCACGCGCCGCTTAGCCACAGCCCCAAAAGTTATCATTGGAGCTTTCCACACCCGCATAAGCACACTCCATGCTGGGTTCCCAAGCGGCTACCCGGTATATAGTCGTTACTGATAAGAAGCGACGTTCATAGCTCCATAGCCCATGTCCCACGTTGCACGTCTCTCTTTAAGTGTCTTCAAAAGGTGCCTGCGTGGATTTTTCCCGCCATTTGTGCAGCGAAGCGAAGACAGCCGCCAAGACAGTTGTGCCCTCTGCTTGTATTGGTTTCTCTCCCTGTCCCTCTGACTGTTTTTCTCTGTTTCTCTCTGTCACTCGATTGATAAGCCATGGCCTACTGGGCCTTATGTAACGGCTGCTTGCGCCTGTGGCTTATTAAACGGGTAAGGAACACAGGAACAGGAGTCTCTCGGCCTCTTGACAAACTCTACCAGCTGACGATGGCGCGTTCCATGCCAGATTAGGAGCATGCCCTGGTAAATCAACTGGATCACTCAAGCGGTTACCCCTGAAAGAAGAAGCACTACAAATTACCCTTAGACCTTAACCAGTTGAACAGTTGAACAGTTGTCCAGCTGCACGCCACTTGGCCAGCTTTCATTTCTGGTAAGGCGGCATTGTCATCTTGATAATTAAACGTCAACAGCGTCATTGCATGTGGGTTGCACCTCCGGATGGAGGGTCTTGTGTGGGTTTCCTTCTGGGGTTGGCCAGTTACAACTTGCAACTTGCATGACGATCCCGAGGCGACCCTCTAAGCAGCTTACGCCAGCCAAGGAAGTCCAGTGCCTCCGTACCTCCCCCCTGCCCAAAAAGCAACCGAAACACACCTGACCATAGTTGCGCACCACTCCAACTCGCTCTCGATCAGGGGCCGTTGAACAAAGAGCCACTCAGGAGCTCAACGATCGCTGCTGCTGATAGATGGCAGATTACAAGAACCCCCCGCAGTACCAGGCAGTACCAGCAGCAGCAGCCGAATGTGTAAAGAACAAGCAAGAATGCTACACTAGCAGGATGCCCTGCACTTATAACTTGAATACCCTAGCACATATTCCTGTCCACATACTTTAAACATGCTAAATCGATCGTCTTGAACTCTACACCAGATAAAAAGTAATAACTTAATCTAAAAATAGAGTTTAGAATTCGGATACTATTTGGCTTTTTGTCGGGAGTGATTAAACCTGTATCTGCGTAGGGTGTTCAAGAACCCACATACAAAATTTACCATCTCTAGCTTTCAAAATCACTGAGATCTAATCGTTTGTTGATGCGGATAAAGTATGTACGAATCTATACTATATAAGTTACTTTTTCTGCTTGTTGTGTAAATCACAACGTTATGTTACCCCATTTCACACATTTTTTAGATGCAGGGTATAAGAACTGCATCACAAACAATAAAAACAGCAACACTTACGTCAACATCTGTGGCTAAAAGACGTTCCTCCCGGGGGTAGGAGAACCTAAAGATGTCATGTGGGTTCCACTGGCGACACAGCAGAGGGCAGAGGACAACAGAGGGGCACGTGCCCTTTCAAGCGCGAAATGCAGCTACGAAACGAATGACAAGCTACTCGTAAATGCAGTCCGATGCCGAAGAAGATGCCACGACCCGATGACCTACGAGGCTTGACTCGGTCAATTTTGAGCTCTTTCAGTCTGTACCAAATTATACACAGGAAAAAAATATATCAATTTTTTTGTTTTTATCGTAAAAAGTTTAAGTTAACATCATAAAATGATAAAAAAAACAATGCTATAACGTCTCAATATGAACAGTCGATCAAGCAGATAAATACAAGTGGGCATAATCTTTTAGGCAGAACCCACAGCAAACTCAAATTCGATTGATAAATTGTTGTGATCTCTTTTCTCAGTGTAGCATTCTATAGCATACTTTTTCTTAGACAACCTCTCTCACTGCCTGCACTTCCGGCGCTTCGGTTGACTGTGTTCCTACCCGTTCCTAACTTCATCATCATCAGCAACATCGTCTTTTGTCGTCCGTCGACTTCGTTTTTTTTTCCTTCTTTTTTTAATTGTTTTACACTCCGCACACTGCAGTATGTTGTCCTGTTCTGTTCCCGCAGGTTTTCCCTTATTTTCTCTTGATTACAACGTGGATTTTTTCCTATTAAAATGTACCCGGAAAGTGCAGCTAAATTAGATTAAGAAGTCAGGCACATGTCTCGGGTTGCATTCAAACAGCGATGGGGACTGAAGGTCGAGAAGGCCAGACGGTAGATTGGCATTGCTTGGCTTTTGGATGACCCAAAGGGGTGAATACAGCCCTTCACTGTTTGATACAAATAGTCGCTGACAATTTCCACAATGCAAGGACCTAGCACACTACTTAGTTCTTCTTGCAACGAAATGTTTATTGAAATTATACAGCTATTGCGAACTTATAGAATTTAACATGCAAAGAACTAATTGCAAATCGACTGTCAGACTGGCTGACATACCATTAATTGGCCATAATCACTTCAGTGCAATTTCAAAGGAATACAGGAAGAAATCAATCCGGACATAAAATAGAATAGTCATGGAGAAAATATAGACCAAAAGTTCAACTGACAGCTTCGTTAGTCGACGTTTATACTTATACAACCTTAATAAGGATGACATTCGGATTACTATTGACCATCCTGGACTATCCACTGGATAGTGTTACATACTTGGAATACCATATTAAGAGATTGTGTTTGATCTATGTAGATTCTGTATGAGGGTTCGAGATACGTTACTTTGTCTCACACTTTAAGGCAAGGGAAGCAACTAAAATCTTATTCTTGATCACTTTAAAACCTTTTTTAAGTTAGTTGACTTCTCGGTTATAGGGGATACCAAAAATTAGACAACAAAATTTGACTTCCAAATTTCCCATAGATGATTCTCTTTGTATACCTCTTTTAACTTTTATATATTTTTATAATCTTCAGTAACTTTTTTGTTAGATTTGGAAATTTAACTTTAATCATTTCGAAAAGTAATACCTGCTTTTGTATTTTAACCCTAGTCCCTCCTTTGAAGATTTTTATAATAATAACAAGTTGCATGGTTATAATAAGTCCATCCGAATGAATAGAAAAAATCGTCAAAGGGTATCTTCTTCTTATGAGTTCTGCTTTCCCGAATAGAGGGAGGCAGTAGTGTTTCCTAAAAAAAAAATTGTTTTCATTATTTTCTTTGGTTTCCGTCGGTTTTGCCATCTTAAGTGAATTGCAACCAAAATCCCAACTCAGTCCTCTGATTATTCTACCACAAAACTTGTACTGGCCAAAGATCCTGCTCTCAGATCCCAAGATGTTCTCTGACAACCGCAGAGTTTGCACTGATGCTGCCACAGCAGCGAGTGGAAGAGGCAAGTGGCAGTACAATGAACCTATTGACCAGAACACATTGCGTTTGCCTCTTGGCCCGTTTAATAGGCCCAACAGGTGCACTGGCGGTCGACCCTCGGTAGACGCGCGCGCTCGGATGTTGCAGTCCTTTTGCATCCTTGCAACAACAGCAACAACGGCAACATCATCAACTGGCAGGCGTCGCGTCGCACTCGTAAATAAGAAACGAGACACAGGCCAAGACAATTGGGCACGTGCCCCTCGTTCTTGTTCATCTGCAGTCGCGTTGCGCTGCGTTGCCCCCTCCCGGCGCTGCGCCGTTTGCATCTTGCAACTGCAACATCATGTTGCAGGCATCATTCAGTTACCTGTTGGCATTTACCTGTTACCTGTGCCTCTTACCGTTCCATTTCCAGCAAGCAGCCAGCAGCAAGCTGCAAGCTGCAACTGCCGCTCTGCGGCGCCCCACTCCCGAGTCCCTTGATCCCCCGACAGTTGCGCCCCTCGAATTGGGGCTTCAATTTAGCGCGTGGCAAAAACTGTTGCAGCACCAAGTCGAAGGACACAGCCAGCTGAGTCCTGTGCATGTTGCCGCCATATAATTAACTTGACGATCGGTTTCTGGATACTCATCTGCAGCATCCAGGAGCAGAATCAGCAGCTGTTCAGTTGCCTCCTAGAGACTGGCCAAGCCAAACCCTTTCCACAAGGGTTTTGTGACCCATAGACCCCGTCTCTGTTTCGAGAACTTTAGAAATTATTGATTGTGATCCGTAAATAACACGGTCATTAAAATGTTCAGTTATGCGCGTTTTTAACACTATTGCAACTAGAAAGAATAGCAATCCTTGGCATGCTAGGAAGATATACACCCTTATTTCATAAAACAAAACGCAGCCTTATCATACATTTAACCACATTATAGCACTTATAATACGAATATAACTTGCAATTACTCAGTTTGCTTTAAATATCTGTAAAAACAAAACAGTTTCTCATACAAGAACTCAATTGTCGACCGATCGTTCCTATGACATCCGGACATATGTAAAGGATGTAATAAAGCATCTGGGCCAAGTTTCAATCCGGATTGTATAGAAGCAGACTGATAGACGGACATTGCCAAATGGAATCGTCTATTGATGCTGATCAAGAATATACTTCTATATACTTTATGGGGTCGGACTAGCCTCATTCAATCTGTTATTTGTTTCTTGACAGTATATTACATTATACTAGTTATTATTTCCTTAGATTTTGATTAGACCTCTTTTCATTTTCAACCATTTCATTGAAATGAAGGACCTTTCTACTAAGAATTTAAACCAATCAACCTATCAGATTCATATAATATTATGAGAACGATAAAAGATTAAGACCTCAAGATATATGGACTAATACTTGATATTCAGTTTTCAAATGCTTATTTTTAACCCATTTACTATTTGACATTTGGAGTTTGTTGAGTCCAAACAAGTGAGTTAACGCTAGATCTTGGGAGGTACGCGTGTATGGGGAGGACCTTAAGTATTCAGTTGTAGTATAGTTCTTGAAACAAAGAATGTAACGAAATATGTTATCAAAAGGTAAGACTTCGATACAAGGATTTCTTAAGGTTGTGATTGTAAAAATAGTTAAGAATAAAATGAGTTTCAGATTGTGCTGACAGTTTGGGCTTTAGAATTTGGTAGGTTAACCCCAAGGGATGCTCTTATCATAAGTAGTTTTCTCGCGATTGCTGGCTGAAACCAAACCCTGAAGAGGCATAACTATCGTTAAATGCATTATCCACACCTTTTGATACCTCGCCAGGCTTGGGATCATTAAACGGCTGTTGAACCAAATAAACATGCTCTACATCTGCATCATCATCCTCGTCGACACATCCAGTTGCCCAATTACGCATCCAATTATGACTAAATAGACGCACCTTTTTCTTCCTGGCCAGTCACCACGCCCATACCCACGCCCACGCCCAGGACTCTCACTCGCGCTCTGGCTCTGGCTCTGGCTCTGACCAGAGCAAATCATTGCGTAACTAGGCGAGTCGGCCGTCAAAAAAAGGAGCAGCCCGTAAAACATCTGCCGAAACGATCTCATACCAGGCCAAAGCCAAAGCCAGACACAGATACAGCTACAGTAACCAGACCCTTGGGCAATCTGTCGACAGCAACTGGCGTAAAAAACGCGCTGCGAGGGTTGCGCTCACACCTTGAGGGGCAAACTCGCGCTGCACAGTGGGGCAATCTGACACTTTCCGTTGCACAATCATAGCTACTAAGTGGAGCCTGATGTTGTGTACAGACCTCCGACAACTTTTCATTCTGAATCGCTTGCGTTTTTCTTTTCCCATTTTTTAATCAATTGTTTTTCCTTTCGACTAGCTTATATATATTCTAGTAGCTTTTCAAACCGAATATTCAATCGATTTTTGGAATTCAGATATCGAATAATTTGATGGCGATCGGAAATGGGAACAGGCCTGATAGCTTCAATGGGAATAGCTAACGCCAGAGAGGAAATCAGGATAGAAAATTCATCCCGATCGTGACAGTTTCAAAATAAATGATTTCTTTCCCAAAGAACTGAATTATTATTATTTTGATAAACCTATAACGGAACAAGGGATAAGTGTTTTTTAACTTAATTTCCCATCTCACTGAAGAATAAACTGTCAATTTCTTGCTGCTGTGTTTTCTCTTCCGCGCTTTTTCTAACAAGATTTTCTCCTTATATCGAAACCTAATTTTTTTCTTTTGATATTTTCAACGGGATTCCACAGTGAGATGCGGCTCGACTCGGCGCTTAATCAATACATTGCCATAAATCAGTAGGACTAACAGACTGTGCGTAAACTGACTGCGACTGCGACTCCGACTCCGACTCTGACTCTGACTTCCTCTCCCTTTCCTTTCCGTTCTCCTACTCTCTGTACGTTCTATAGCTCGTGCTGCTTTTCAAACTGGGGCACATTTCTTAGGCGACCGCAAGGAGAACAAATTAGGACCCGTTTTTTGTCCAGTGCCATTGACCTGGTTGAAGTCCTTGCACAGCTGCGATGCTGACACCACAGGACAGACAGCTCAATCCTCAGCCCGTAATCCTAAGCCAAGTGCAAGGACCTCTTTCAGTTATTAATTACATAAAGTAGCGAACCAAGTCAAGCCCCAGCGAAAGCCAAAGCCAAACAAACCAATAAACCAACAAACTAGAGCCATTAAGTTCCCTGTCGCCTTGTTTTCTATCCAGGCTCACCCTTGGCTCCCTGCACCCCCTCCCCACTCAATTCCGCAAAAGAGCGTTCGCTGTCGCGTAAATATTTACAAACAAAAAAAACACACACACGCTGCCTGCTATAAAAAGCGTGCCAATAGCAAAAGTAACAATCATCGCACGATATCAGTGACCCAACCCCCGAACCCCCCAATTCCCAATGTCCAACCCCAAGACATGACCACAGCGTGAGAAAGACAATGCGAACCTTTGAATACCAACAAAAAACAACCGGAGAGAGTATATACCCTTCCCTGAAGTCTTTTCAGAAAAAGACTCCGTCTTAGACCAATTGGTATACTTTATAAGGTATACCATAACTCGCAATTGCCGAATTTGGTTGAAATTTCGGTAAAAACAAGAAACTTGCAGATATTTTATCCGTTCTGTAAGGAAAAAAACTCAATCCAATAATTCAAAAAAAATTCGACGTAAAATTTTAAGCATCGCTCCTAAATTACCAACTCCCATAACTTTGTCAAAACTCATCCGATTTGTACTCTGAATTGACTTGGCATTTCAGTTTTACTCATATTCCAAATATTCCATGGGTCAAAATGCATGCTGAAAATTCAAAATGCTCGAAATCTTTCTTATATTTCCAGCTGCAATATCGTTCATGAAGATACTCGTATCTTAAACAAACTCCCCAAGCAATCTAACCTAATTTAGTCTAAATCGAACCACTATATCACATAAATACGTAGCGGCTATAGGCACGATCGATCAAAAATTGAGTTATATAAAAAAACGTTGTATTTGAAGATATTTGAACAAATCGCACTAAATCGAAGTTTTGTTAAGTTTTATGACTGACCAAATTTGGTACCAATCGAAAATTCGAGCTGCTATAGAAATAATCTGACGAAAATTGAGTTATTGTATACAAAAAACCTTATATATATGCAAGATTGATTCATGCTTTAGCAAGAACATAGAAGACCTATAACTGTGTAAGTTCTAGAAAATATATCTGGAGTGATGGTTCTTATAGCGTAGCATTTGTCAGCTGTCAGGAATTCTGGCAGCTACCAAAAGCTGATTGCAGACCACTTCCGCCGAAAAGCTGATTCACTTGGCCACCATTCAATACCATAACAATACCAGTCGAATCCTAAGTATTCTGTTCTCTTTGGCTCAGTTCCCCTCAGTTTCGTCCTGTGCTCACCTTTCCGCCTGCTGCGCGCCCCCTTTTCTGCGCTTTTGTGTCCTGTGCGCGCACGCTTTTTATTTGTTAAGTACACAGGCACAACTAGAACAACAACTAATGCTACAACAACAACTAAAGCAACGGCAACAAATACGTGTGCATTGGGCGGAAGCCAAACCAAGTGCGCCTCCCCCCTCCCACACCCAGCAAAGCGCGGGGGGTGAGTGTGTGTGTGCTGTGTATCTTATAGATACTTTTGCTAACCGCAACCTGCACGAAATGTACAGCTGCCTGGCTGCTGCTATCGATCGGCTCTCTCGTACTCAAATTTTACAGACACACTCAAGCTGAAAAGTACTCGCACATGTTACCCAATGATAACTCCAAGGGCTGTTCTACAATTCGAATGCAAGTCTATTTGAGAAAACTTTCAAGTCTCGACATCTTATTAACTGAGCGTAAATAGTACTAACATGTGTGCCAAGGTTTCTTGCTTCCAGGATGTCGAAAGTATATACGTATAAAGATAATAATATGTTATACAAAAAGCACATAAATAACAAGTAAGAATGCTATAGTCGAGTATACCCGACTACGAAACTCCCTGTACCCGGGTCTAAGACATCCAATCACATCTACGTCCACTTACACATACATACACACATACACAAAGACGCACACACACACTGGCGGCAAAAGCGACAGCGCAAGCGAGGCAATTTAATTGGTGGCTGTGCTTCTTCTTCCCCCTCTCGCTGCATCACTGAATCTTATTTCGTGAATAACTTCCGTGTTTATTATCCGATCGACTTGAAATTTGGACAGTAGATGAAGAGAGACTAAAGTATTGTACATGCCAAATCTTAAAGCTATATCTTGAAAATTGTTACTGTAAAACGGTTTTAATCGATTTGCGGGGGAACGGGGGAGATATCTGAAATATGAAACAAACTTGATCTGCGTATGGTATACAGGAACCTACATTTCAAATTTGGTGTCTCTAGCTCTTGTAGTTGCTGAGATCGACGCGTTCATACGGACAGACGGACAGACGGACATGGCCAAATCGAAATCTCTTTTGATACTGATCAAGAATATATATACTTTATAGGGGCGGAGATGTCTCCTTCTGTCTGTTACATACATTTGCACAGATGTAATACCCCCTTTTTACCCATTTTATGCAAAATTTATATGTGAAATTGTAAATCTTAAGAGCGAAATCTTAAATGGAAATCTATAAAAAGGCTGAGGCTGGAAAAATCATAAAAATGTAAAAAAACCTTTATATTTAATTATTAAAATGCAATAGTAAATCAATATAGCAGAAGTATATAACTAATTTATAGTAGAACGCCTACTTATACTACTTACTCAGGGATAGGTGAACTCAAAGCAAGCAACAAAATTTAGTTTCATTCTAAAACTTGTACAAGCAAGACACATCAAACTTGTTACATTTTCTAAATCTCGTTAAATTTCTTTAAATTTCTCAAGTTTATTACAAATTGAGCGTAGACAATATAATGGATTTGCTACTATTTTATGTCATTTGCAAGATGGTGAAGGCCCTTAGGTCTGTCGATGAACCCAAATCTGTTCAGGAACTTAAAGAACTGTGCCAAATACCATTTGAGAAGTATGCCGGGCTTTTGGAAAAAGTCCAGCCAGCATTGGACACTGCGGTGGAACGTGGCTATGCCAAGAAGTCGAGAGGGAAATACGTTGCATGCACCACCCCGGAGGATGATTATTTCTTGGACGTTTTTGACTCGGAATCTGAGATCAGTGTAGATGGGGCTGACTCGTCCTACTTGAGCTTTTTGGCTGAGAGCGATGTATCGCTGAGATCGGCGTTGAGCGAGTTGCAAATTACTAAATCTCAATTCAGGGCGTTCTTATCCTATATAGCGGTAAATCCGAGCACCGATTCCCTGTATGACAATTCTAGATAGTGCCTGAATGTTACAAATTTAAAGTGATGACGTTTTACACCAAAATATAAACATTTTGCACTTAAATAAACCACGTATTATAACTGACAAACAAGAGAACTTTTTTCATTTCGTTTTCCCATCCTCATGCATGGTTGCAAATTGTAATCGATAATATTTTGCAGGGCCGTATTTTTCTTATCGCTTGCGAAATTTAAATTAAAAGTGAAATTATTGCTTGCTATATTCCATCGAATGTGGAAAAGGCATCTTAAGGGCGTAAAATTGGAAAAGTTATAAGAATATTTGTATCTTATTATTTAAATACCATAATAAATCAAACTACCAGAATAGGGAACCTATTGCAGGGATATCGGTCCAATCTTAAACAGTATAAGGCTTACTTTCTTATATCAAATTTATGATAAATTGATCTAGTTAACTTTTGAATTTAAAGATAGGTGAACTCAAAGCAAGCAACAAACTTTAGTTACATTCTCACATAAATCTGTCTCAGACAAACATCGAATTTGTAAAATTGTTTAAAATTTCGAGAAAATTCTTAAGTTTACAACAAATTGAGCTTGTATACGCTTGTATAATGGATTTGCTACTGTTCTATATTCAATACAAGATGATTAAGATCCTTAGATCGGCCAGTGAGCCCAAATCTGTTCAGGAACTTAAGGATCTTTCCAAGATACCCTTTGAGAAGTATACCGGGCTTTTGGCAAAGATTCAGCCAGCATTGGACTTTGCGGTGGAACATGGCTATGCCGACAAGTCTAATGGGAAGTACGTTGCATCCACCCCCCCGGAAGATGATTCTTTCTTGGCCGTTTTTGAATCGGATTCTGGGATCAGTGTAGCTGGGGTTGACTCGTCCTACTCGAATTTATCGGATGGAAGCGATCAATCGCTGAATTCAACGTTGAGCGAACTGGAAGTAACTGAATCTGAGCTCAGGACGTTCTTATCATTGCAAGGGATCTCATTGAATCCTTGAAAGAAAATTCTACATAGTGCCTGAATGTAAAAATTTTAAGCGTTAATCAACATTCGCAATTTAATATAGCGCGTAATAAAAGGTGACAAACTGAGTTTTCTTGCGACCTTTATACTAAATTGAGGGGATATACCATGATATATTTGTACGAAATTTAGTTTCTTTACCCTCAAGGGTATCCCAACAATTGACGAAGAGACGGATACTGCCCAAAACCAAAATACTATTTTTCCAAAATATATTATTTGGTAGTGAGTATAATAACAAATTTGTAGTATAGTGCACTTCTCTAGTATATTGTCAGTATATTTTTTGCCATTACTAAAATGTTTCGCAGTCCCAGTTTTAATTCTCCGCATATTTGACCACACCATTATAAACGATATCGTTTTGCTGTTCAATAATTAATTTGTAAACTGTGCGAGTATTTTTCTACTACAAATTTGACCTATTGCGAGAGTTATTATGCATGCATGCCAGGAAATTCGGAGCACAGCTGGAAGGCATTATTTATTGAATACTTTTCTCAGCGACTGTGCGCTGCGTGTGTGCAGTGGGAGGGAGGGGACGGGGACCTGCCACCCACATCTAACGGAAATACCGCAGCGTCAGGCAACGAATGTCCATTGCCCGATGACATTTTGAACTCAATTGGTAGCGCCATCTAGCGGCGGAAATCATAAACAACTGCCTTCACGCCCGCGTCCCGTTCCCTCATTCTCTGGCTGTCTCTCTCCCGCGTGTGTTCCCCGCACAACATCTATATGTCTGTCGCTGTGCGCACTCATGCACATATCCTGCGCCCGCCCGTCCCGTTCAGCTTGTCCTCATCCTCGTCCTGCCGGGGGGTGACTCCGTTTTAGGGCTGCACTGGACACGTCATAGGGCTGGAGAGCAGCCTAAACGAATTGAGAGGATTCAGGTTACACACCTGCATAAGTCGGGTGGGAGAGCAGGCGATGGCTACGATGGAGAGGAGGAAGGGCAGGCGGAGTTGCTGGACAGGATGGCAAACCGCACAGGTGTCCCACATTTTAGATGAGTTTCAGCGAAATAATCAATATAACTGCTCCCCCACCCCTCTCCACTCTACTCCCGCACAAAAGTCGACGTGTCCAACAAAGTTCTCGTACATTGAATTGGGCGAAAAATGGCAATTACAGTGTGAAAATGAAAATCAGGTCAGGAAATTCATATTTTATACTTCACCACATAATAATTGTCTGTATACCATAACAGATGTACAAAATGGAAACCTAATCTTAAGCATTGAATAATCTAGGCTTTATAAAGAGTAAAGTGTTCCATACAAATAATCGTTTGATCGATCATAGCTATGTTAATGATACTATCATATAATGATGTATGTATAACATTGATCAGGATTAATTGATTAATTTGTAAGACAATAAGATGGAACGGTTATCATCAGATAACCATGTTTCCAATCTGAGGATTCTCCGAAAGAAATCTATATATTATCTGCAGAAGAGCAAAGCATTTGATCATTTGATCTTTTCAATGATATGTCGAACAGACTGTTAGCAAATATATATTCTTTGTAAATTAACCTACGAGTATTTATGCCTTCTACAAATGAGTAAAGGGATGAACTCTGGTTTGAGAAAGCAAATTAAATTATAAGAAAAATCAAGAACATCAAAGCAAGAACTCGACACTTTATAAACTGAGAGGATATACCAACATTTGTACCAAGTTTGGTTGATCTAGCTTCAGGGGCGTCCAAAAAATTGGGACTCTTTTGGACAGACAGACGGACTTTGCACAAATCCAATATACTCTGTTTCCAGAAGAATTCAAAAGTAATTCAACAGAAAGCTGGGTAAATAAATAAATAAATAATAAAACAAGCAAACTCGTGTCAAATAAAATATATCAATTTAATTGAGCAAAAAAAATGGCAATTACAATATATAAAAAAAATGTCGGAATAATAAATAAATACAGAGCTAAAAGAAATAATTTATTATTTTACTCAGGATGTTCGGGTTACTCCTGATTGGCCACGAATCTGAGATTTGTGCGCTTGCGATGTCCAAAATCGCCGCTGCGTCGCATGGATTGAGCCTGGATGAGAGCCTGCTCTGGGTCGGCCTCGGCATCCGGGTTGGGCAACTGGGCAGCCGAGGAGGCAGCTGAGGTGGAGGCGGCCGAGGAGTCCTCAGCAGCATCAGCGCCACGTCCCAGGATATTCCAGAAGGGACGCTGTGTGGTAGTCGTCGTCACCGGCGGATCCTTGTTGATGTAGATGCAGTTGATGATGGGCTCATCGCCAAAATATTGACGTCGATTGCCGCCATTCTGGTTGCGAATCTTGTTGCGTCGACGTCGGCGTCGTTGCAGCTCCTGACGTCGCCGCTTTTGCTGCAGGCGACGACGCTTCTGCTGCTGCTGCTGCTGCGTCTGTGTACGGCGGCGCTTATAGCCACCCATGGGGCGAAGGTCGCTGTCGCTGACGCTGCTGCTGCTGCTGCTGCTGCCGCTGCTGCTGCTGGGCTTACGGCGACGCTTGTTGGAGACGCTGCTGGGCCTTGTCTTCTTCTTCTGCTGACTGGGCTTCGTTTTCCTTCGCTGCTGCTTTCTCTTTGCGGGCATGGCGTCACCGGAACCGGAAGCGGCAACGGAAGATGGCTTCTTGGCGGGCTTGGGCTTATCCGCCGCTGCATCGCTGCTGGCGACGCTAGACTGCTGCTGCTTCTTGCGCTTCAACGCCTGCTCCTTGGCGGGCTTGTCCTGCCCCCCAGACTGCTGCTTGCGCTTCTTCTTGGACTTCTGCGGCTGCGGCTTGCGGCGGTTCGTCTTCTTCTTCTTCTTCTTCTTGGAGTCATTGGTCGGCTGGTTGGGCTCATTGATGACAGGATGGATGTCATCACCATCGCTGCTCCAAATGGCCGTTGAGCTGACCACGGGACTGTTCTCCGATATGAAGTGCTGCTGCTCATCGTAAAAGTCGGGCTGGCCATAGTAGAAGTACTCATCACCCTCATCCTCATCACTGTCCTCATCCTCGTCCTCATCCTCCTCGCCAGGCAGCTGCTGCGACCAGTAGGCATAGTCCGACTGCTGCTGCGGCAGCTGCTGCTGCTGCTGCGTCAGCGGCTTCAGCTCGAAGACCGCGTGTGTGCTGGGATTGACCTTGGGCGGCTGTTCCGACTCCACCACCACAATGCCCGCACTGCCGCCCACATTCGCATGGGTGGCAGCGCTGGCCACCACGCTGACGCCCTGCCCCAAGCGGGAGGCGCCTGCTGGCAGGGTCTGGGCCAGCGGCAGGGCGTAGGTGGCCTGGAGCTGCTTCTGTTGCTGCTGCTTCTGGATTGGCAGCTGCACAAGCTGCTGTACCTGTACCTGCTGGAGCTGGTCCTCCAGATCGTCCTGCTCCTCATCGTCCTCATCATCCTCATCATCATCCTCGTCCTCATCATCCTCAATTACTGCTTGATCCACATGCACAGCTGTTAGCGCCACATAGCGACGCTTGCTGGTGCCGCCCACGGCCTTCTCCTGCTCCTCCGCCGCCGCTGCCGCCGCCTCACGCTGCTCTATCGAGGCTGGCAGGGCGCCAAGGCTCAGCTTCTGGGAGCTGACCGTAACGCTGGGTCCGGGCAGGGCGCGACTGGAGCGCTTGCGACGGGTCACCACACACTGGGACTTGCTGCCATTGCCGTTCAGCTGACGTCCCTGGATAAAGAATCGCTTCAGCTCGTACTCATCTCCATTCTCGTCCACCTCGATCCTGGTCTCGCCGGCAGCGCTGGAGGCCAGCGCCAGCCAAAGCACAGCGGCAAAAAGCGTCAAGACGCAACGTTTCCTCATCTCGAGACGCGACTAAACTGATCATCCCACTGGCGGCGTCTCCAACTTATATTAGCTCGGACCACGAACCCATCGGACCTATTGACCCACAGCTAATTGCCAAAAACGGTTCGCTCTGAATTATTCATCAGTTTTGGCCAAATTCTGTAGATGGATGTGAATGTATAGAATCCACACACGATTATAACCACACACACACACACACACACACACGATATATACATATCTATTCATAACTTTCCGCATAGCTCGGCTCTGCTTTCTTCCCCGCCAGCATTCGAAGCGTTCGATTCCAAGAACTTGTTTTTGCCAACTTTCGGCCTTTTGGCCCGCTCGACGATCAGTCGCTGTATCGATCGATTGAACGCGCCGAGGTCAATGGTCACTTAATAACCCCAAAATAAAAAGAAGAAAGTTTTGGTCAAAGGGCTCACAGCGAATGCATATTTGGTCAAAAACCAACTGCTAAACGAGGCTGAGAAATCATTTTGCAAGCCATCGAAAGTTTGAATACTAAATATTATAAATATGTTTCTCTTAGGGGGCCGGAATCGGCTTACGCCTAGCGCCCACCTTGGGCAGGATCAGGATAAGGATGAAATTACAAATACAAATAAATAAACCTCTCAATTTGTGTGCATTCCAAAAATGTGTATAGTTCTTAAGTAAAATCAATCATTGAATGTTTGAATAACAAGGATAAATTGTGCTCCTCTTAGGAAGCCGAAATCAGTGACAAGAATCACCCCACGTTAAGCGCCAGGATCATATGAAAGGGATATTTATGCAAAGGAAGTCCTTTGATCTTTCAACTTGCGTCTAATTCTAATTCTAATTTGTAATCAATCAGCGACGAGAATTGCTTGACTGATTGATCACATTGTTCCAGCACTCTGAAAAAATTGAACCTTTTTTAAATCAATGAAATAACTTCTATAAAAAACAATCCTACAAAATTGAGTAAAAGTTGTCGAAACTCTTTAAAAAATACAAATAATTTTTACATCATTTAAACAGAGAACAAAATTATTGACTTACAATGAAGACACAGAGCTTTCTACCATATAAAGAAATTAGTATGCTCCGTAAATAATATTATTTTCCACAATTTTTAGAAAATTTACTATATTCTTATATATTCCTAGGTATTTATTAAGTTCAATCGGAATATTAAAATATATATATATTTTTTTTATTGTATACATGAATTGCCATTTTAGGCGCCCCATGCTGGGCGCCTAATGGCCTGAAATCCGGCTCTGTTCGCAGCAATCGCGGCCAAAAATCCCAGAAAAGCGAATTTTGACCTATGACAGCAAATTAATTTCAATATTTGAAAAAAATTTCTACGGGCTGTCCGTAAAGCGACAAAAACAATCAATTTATTGTTAAAGTTATTTGTAAAGATTAACAAAAGACATAAAAATAGAAACATAAGTCAGGGCAGATGCCGCTAAGTCTGACCCCAAGTTCGGGTGCTGTGCCTCCACTCCAGAGACCCTATAGCTATACGTAGTGCCCGGTCCTCCGCCGAGGGAGCCCAACAACAATAACAACAACAACAACTTGGCTCATTTTATCGTGGCCATTTGCTGTCCACTCTTTTTGCATGCTAATGAAATATCATAAATTTTCACAAAAGCCTTTGACAAAAATAGTGACGAGCCCAGCCAAGCTTGGCCAGCTAGTAGTTGGGCGGCAGCGGGAGCGAGAGGGATGCATTAAGAGAAAGAGAGATAGAGAGAAAGCAACAGAGACGCATTTTTATCAAGAAAACTTAACAAAAGATCAATTGACAGAGAGAAATGTTGCGGCGGCTGCGCAACACTTGAATAATAATTGTGCGCAAGTCCGCGTAAAGGGCCCCCAGTCACGGTGAACATGTTCATGATCAAGCATCACTGTGTGATCGAATAGGAAATGGGCTCCAGTCACGGTGAACATAATCACGATCAAGCATCATTGTGTGATCTTGAATAAAATCCTGCATTATTCCAGTGCGATCTGATAGGAAGAGGGCCCCAGTCACGGTGATCACGACATGAACAAGCATCGTTGTGTAATCTTGAATAAAATCCCGCATTATTCCACTGTGATCGGATAAGACAATGTTCTTCTGCTTAATATTTCTCTTCCGTCATGACGTTTAGCAGCATTTGGTGCTGACTTTTTCACTTACGTACGCTCATAGTGAGAGATATATGTATGTATGTGGCTTTTCTTTGCTTATTTATTAGCTGGGTACTTGCAATTGTTAATTTAAAAATTGTTTTGAGCACGAGCAATACTTCTTTTGTTGAAGTAAAGTGTGATTTATTAAGACGAAAGGTTCTTACAGAATACAAAATGCGGTAGAGCCCACCTAATTCTTAGTTCTGACTATTTGATGATATGATGAAAAGACATAACTGTTTATCGACTTCAATCTTAAATAAATATTTGTTAAAGCTTTTGATGTGTGTTAATGCTGTGCATGTGTATGTGTAAATGACAATATTTGCGTTATTTTTTCGATATGTCTATTTTTCTATAATCAAATTTCAGTTCGTTTTGAAGTTACTACACTTCTGTAGTGAGCTTGCTATATGTATTTATTTGGTATGTGTTTATTCTTTACGTACATAGATTTTCTTAAATATTGGCATATACCTTGTTGGTTGGTTTTTTTTCATGTGAACAAAGTACATGTGTTGTTGGCTTATATTTTTTCTCATATTTGCTGTTGCCTGGCGTTCGCGTGATGGTTGAATATCCTGCTGATTAATTTCTGAAGGAACGATAGCAAAAGCACAGATGCGCTCAAGCTAATGGTGGCTTGGGAGTGGCAAAGCTTTGATCCCAACATGCACGCAATGTGACTATGTTCGCCGTGGATGGGCCCCTTAAGAAAAAAGAGGCCATTAAATTACAAACATCTCCAAGCGGCAACAGCGGCAGCAACAGTAGCAGCAACAGCTTCTATTGGCGTCCATCCACTTGATTTGGTATGGAGAAGGTGTCGCCGTGGTCGTCATTCAAGAGTCCCCCAGTCCGCAGCCAACGCCAACGCCAACACCAGCTCCAAGTCCAACTTCAACTTCAACTCCAGCTCCAAGCTCAGCAGCAACAGCAACAGTCAAGTGCGTTGCGCGTGCAGACATGCAACAAACAACTACAACAACAACAACAACATTGTTAGTTTTCTCGTCAATTTCTTACGATCGTATCTCGATAATGTGAATGTAAGTAGAAGCGGGAGGTAGGCAGGTAATAGGCCAGTTGCAGACACACACACACGAGGGTGGGCTGAACAGTTTTTGCTCTAACATGGCGAGCAACCTTTTTGTTTTTGACTTTTCTGTACCTCTCAGGCATCTGCTCAGAACATTAAGGCGCAGGAGACTGAAGCGCCCCAATCCAAGGGACCCCCTTCGAAATACATAGATCTGAAGTTAACCGCTATATCACCACTTTATCATTTTTGTATTAATGTTCTCAAAATAAGGACTTAAATGTGTATTAAACGGATAGAGTATAATCAAATGTCTGATTGTCTATTGCTAGTATAACTAAAACTTGTTAACTGTTAAAAATGTAGATTAATTTTAAGAGCGGCATTATATTTATACCATAAACATTACATTGAGTTAAGATAATGAGAAACTAATTCTTGACTGGTATTCGAACCCAACACCCTCACACTAAGCTATGCCTTGACACAGCGAAATCTAAATGAAATTCATATTTAACATATCTAACTCAATTCATAACACTTATATGTAGCTTAAAAGTCTCTTAAGTCTCTTACAAAATTTCAGCAATTATAAGAAAAAGATGGTGTAAATATTTTATAGAATTATGAAAGACAATTTTAGGGTCTTCCATTTAATGAGAAATAGTTAGCAAACGTTGAGAACATTACTTGTTTAATTTGATAAGGGGAAGTTGAGGTTTTCAAAAAACAATATAATAAAAAAAATTTACCATTTAATTTAAAATCTATTAAAATCTTAGAGCTTAAGATTTAAATATTAGGACTGTCACTAATTTATAATTTCTTCATTAGTAAATTGTTTTTATTATTGGGGGGGCTAGTAGTAGTTCTATAGATTGTGAGTTGTTCTCAGAACTCGACAGGCTACCCTCGTACTTACATAGTAAGTTACATACGACTGACAACCTATAGAATTGTCTAAATGCAGCACAAATCGTGATTATTATTGCATTTGTATTTGTGTATTTGCCCCATCTTGGCGCTATATGGAAATTGATGCACGCCCCAAACGTTTATACAGGGTGTGGGGCATGGAAGGGGGCAGACTGGTAGGGAAAGGGGAGGGACAGCAGCCAAGCGCTGAGCATAAATACGCAATTTGAATTAAAAGACTTATTTATGTAAATATGTATGCACTGATTTGGTTTATTTCACCTCATTTGCATGGTACACACTTTTTTATCGATTGACATCGATCAATGAGCAGTGTTGGTAAACGGCAGGCAGCACGAATCGTTCGTCATTGGCATCTGTCTAGTAAAAGTTGAAAAAGTCATTTAAGAACTTTCAATAAAATTGGTTTGATATGAAAGATGAATCAACAAAGCGTTGGACTAAACTTGGTTATTATTGTTGTCATTGTTGCAACTGCCTGTTCAGGGGCGTATTCAGCACTTCCGCCAGGGGATCAGTATTAGTTCAAGATAAACAAAGTTTTCAATTTATATATATTTTGTAAGCTTTTCAGAGGTTATTAAAATTTGGTTAATAAATGTGTAATGCATGTAGGACCCGTTTCGAACCCTTTAAACTATATATTCTTGATCAACATCAATATTCGAGATGATATGCGTATGTTTCTTACAAAATAGTTGCCCAGTTTTGGTGCTATCTTTCTGAAACTTGGCACACATGCTTATTATTTCAACAGGCAGTACATATGTCAGAACCAGACAGATTTGATCACTATAACATATAGCTGCCATGGGAACGATTGGTCGCCAGTTAGGTTGTTGTATGAAAACTTTGTTGTTCATGAAGACATCCTTACCTAACTCACTAAATATAAGTTTCACCACGCTTTATACTTAGGTACTAAATTTGCTTAGAATAACAACACTATATCATATAGCTGTCATACTAAGAATCGGTTGAAAAATGAGATTTTGTATGAAACCAATCTCATCAATCGCAAACCTTAATTTCGATGTAAAGTTTTGTAAGATTTGATTAGGATCTGATCACTATATAATATAGTTGCAAAAGGATCGATCGGTCGAAAATTGAGTTTTTATGTGGGTAACTTTTCTGCAAGGATGTATATCTTTGGCACCCCAATGAAAGCTGCTCTTTGTTGTTTTATAAAAGAAAGTCTTGCTTCTGTTGCGCAGGGTGCAGATTCCCCCCTCTGTGTACACCCCTGTGCCCGTCCGTCGATCATCACCGCTTGCCTTTGCTGACCACTTTCGCGTAGCGGGCACCAACGGAATTTTTAATTAATTCATGCGTTCAAGCTTAATACCTTTGTATGTAAATACACACACACATGTGTGTATACATACATACATATGTATGTATGTATTTCCTACTTATTTACAAATCAATAAGTTCAGTATTTGCTGCCGCTGCGCTGCGGCTGCGCTGCTGCTGCTGCGTGTGCCAAAGTTTCTTATAATTTTATGCATGATTTGTGCGTGTGGAATGCTTGTATATATGTATGTATATATATGTATGTTTGTTTGTTTGTTTCTCTGCATGTTTGTAGTATGCAGCAGCAAAGCAACGGTAATTGGTGCCCGATCGCGACTTCAACATGGCAACGCAGCGGGGGAGAGGGGCGCGGGCAAGTAACGAGTTTCCAGCGAGAAATCAATGCTGTGCATCCAATCAAAATGCAACCTATGGATGTATGCGTGCGTGTGTGTATGTGTGTATTTGGGATGCTGCAGACTGCATTGGTGCTATCTCACTCGCACCCACGCACGCCCGCAACATGCAGCTCGCGACAAAATGGCGGACATGTAATCGCCCATAGAGATGAGCGCCTGTCGTATATTTTTAACAGAAGATCATGCGATATCGATCAAAATGCGTAGAGTTCAAAATTAGGTCGTGGATTTGGGGAGCCAAGAGCTCCTTGCACTGCTTGCTTGCATTGTCGCTGAACTGCTTCATATGATGATGTGCTTGGGAATTTTAGACCTGGGTACAGGGTGTCTCGGGTATACTCGACTAGAGCATTCTTACTTGTTTCCTTTGGGAACAGGGGCTTGTAAATGATTTGTAATCAGCAGGCTCTATGTTACAAGAAACATTGGAGATCGCAAAAAGATTTGTCAAGATTCCTCCTTCTCATCAGTGACCTTTTTTTAGATTCTCAGAGCTGTCCTAAGCACAAGAGGTATAAGTTGCGCCCCTACCGCACTACTACGGGTAAATTTGAACTTACATGCTTTTTCGATTCTCTAAACTTTCAATCTTTCGTATATTTTTGTCAATTATGATATATTTATGTATTTTCTTTGGAACAATTACCTTTTTTTGAGGTTATGCGTGTTTATCGTGTCATGAAATTTTCGCACACATCTCCAATTTCCAGCTCTCTGTTGATATATGCTCGCATTTCGAAGGCAATGTGGCCCAGAAATCCCTGCTCCTCCCCCACACCCCACAGTGGCTGCTGCTACTCAATTTACAGTTATCCGAATTATTTTGCACTTGCAATTCCAATCCCAATGCCCCAATATTACAATGCTTAGCACGTCTTTATTTTGTTTAAATTTATTTGAATTTTTTGCTGCCTTGCAGTCAAATCAGCAGCAGAAAACAAATGTTTTATATATCTGATCCTCTAAGGCAATACCCAGATAATACTTCTGCAGAATTACTTCATATTAAACTTTCGAGGAAGCCTATTACGAGATAGTATAAACAAGAAATAACAGTTATATTTGGGATGTTCAAGAAATATATCCTGGCAGAAATGATTTTCATTCAAACACTCAATTATCGCCAGCTCGTTCGTATGGCAGCTATAAGATATAGTCATTCGACTTAAAAAAAAAATATAAGATAATCATCATTGATTCAAAGAGATTTGTCGGGATATCTTTGGAAACAAAAACGTTTCTTATGGCAGCTATATCATAAATTGATATCCCATCCGGCCAGTTCTGTCACACGTAAAGTCCTTAACAGTCAATTACATTTTAAATAACCAAGCATCGTACTTGTATGCATCATTCGAATATTTGAAATGCGCGCCACGAGGACGGTGCAGTTTGTGGCGCCATCTACATGTCAACTGTGCCAGCCATAACATCCAGTTGGCGGTTTGTCATTCGATAAGTTTGAAATTGATAGATGTACTAAAAATCGAGTTTCATATCGAATTGTTAGCGTATATCGTGAGCAAATCTTATGGCGATATGCGTATTGTATCGATATCATAAACCATCCCTAGTCCAAGGAAGTATTGGGGTGTTTGGAAATGTTCGATATTTGCGTAAAATTTTGGAAGTTTAACGAATAACTATGTATTAAACAATTAGTTAATCAGTGCTAAAGAGGTGGCAACAACCATTTCAATTAGTGCCCACACAGTACAAGTGTCTGATACGTTTGAAACGCGCATTATAACTTGTGTACCAAAGAAAGAAAAGACTCGCAAGATGTGTCTATACTACGGCCTAAATGAATGAATGTGTATGTGAAATGTGTGTGTATATGTAGGCGAAGGCGACCAAGGCACACCAGCCATTCCTGTATGTGTATGTGTGCGTGTGTGCGTGTGCGTTTGCCTGTGTAAGTATGTGTGCTGCTAGTCGTGCACACTGAAAGAATCAATAAAGGATGTGCTGTAGATTTTTGCAACTGAAGCAGAAGCAGAAAGAGCAACCAACGGCAAATACCACGAAACCAACAACAGCAACAGCAACAACAACAACAACGGCTACAACAGCAGCAACAACAACAACTGTTTGAATTAATCAGGTGCAGCAACATAAAATTTCATATGAATTTACATTCGGTATTTTTTCTGCTGCTGCGCATGGAAACACTTTTTTTTCTCCGTCTCCGTTAACGGTAAACGGTGTAAAAATTATAACTGTAATATGCGTAATTGTGAGCTGCAACTGCAACTGTAGCCAAGAACTGCAAAAAGTGTGTACAAATCAAGAAAAGATTATACAAAACTTGCAAAACTAACGGAAATACCAAAATCGACAGTCAAACAATCAATCAATCAATCATGAAGTGCTGCATTATAGTTATGATGTTGCTGGTGTCCATTGCACGTAAGTTGAAAAAACTATATATTTAAAGTGGGGAGATTAAAAGGGAAGAAGCGTTCAATCAGTGATTGAAGGATTGATGGGGTGCGCTTCAATCAAAGCGTGCTTCCCCAGAACTCCGTTTGCGATCAATCAATCAATCAATCAATGAGCTCATTCAGCATACCTAATCGCTGACTAATTTCCGCTACTTTGCTAACCGCTGACTGATTAGTCAGATTTATTAATAAACACACTTTTAAAGTAGGTTAGCTTAATTACTTGCTTCAAGCAGCATCGTATTTTTATGTTAGATTTGATTGAACACTGTAAACTTTGAGTGAAGTTTCAAAGCTCTAAGTTACAGTGGACAAAAAGCAAAATTACAGCGAAAATCAGTCTGCAAATACTAGATCTGCTTAATGAGCCCAATGATTGAAACATTGATGGTACTATTCTATCACTTGATTGACCAAGCGATTGAATGGTGACTATTCAATCAATTGATTGACTAGTACACGCCCTAATCAAAGATTGAAGTCCCTCACACGCTGCGCTGTTTGAAAGCAATCAGTCGCTGTTTGATGGCTCTGTTCAATCAATTGATTGATTATTGATTGAATTTGAAATTGTTAAATTCTCATCTGATCTATTGCAGAGCACATCAGATCCGTTGAGGTGCACTTTGAGGCACCAGACAGCGGCTTCTTTCTGAAGCATGCACGCCAACCACCTGTGACACCGGAAATAGCCATAGCCTCATCCTCGGTATCGCCGGTTAAGACGCGCTCCTCGTATGACTCGGTGCTATCCTTGGATCGCTTCACCGTGGTGGAGACCACACAGCCCGTCTCCATACGCGCCAGCTACGGCCCCTTCTCCACCAAGCAAACTGTGCCCGCTCGCTACATTGTGCCGGACACAATGCCGGACGCGAGCAACAACCAAGCCGGGGACTATGTGAACGTAAGTCGGAGTGAGCAAGCCGGCAACTACTGCATATCTATAAACTTGTATCCACTTGCAGAACTCGACGGCAACGCTGCTGGAGCTGCAGCAGCCGAATATGCATCTGGATATCTCGGCGCATTTGGTGCGCGCGACTGTTGCACAGGATTCGCCGGTGCTGCGCGTGCTCTTCCATGCCGGCGCCGATCCGGGCGGCCACTTGCAGCGCCAGAAAGTGTGCGTGCTCTTGCACGTCTCTATGGCCAACGAGCAGCCGCTAAAGGGACGCTGCATGCCAGAGGGCGAGGATGGTGTCTGCGTCGCGGAGGTGGTCATACCGCTTAGCTGGTGGCCAGCACTGACAGCGCCACGGCACAACAGGGATAACATTCTCAATGGCGCACAAGCGCCTCCATTGCCAGCCAAGGTGCCGCAACGTTATGCTCAGGTCTCCTACAGCGTGTTCGAGCCACCGCTGCGCAATCCGGAGCAGTGTGAGCCCAAGGTCCAAATTCAACCACTGACAACATTCGCACAGGTGCCATTGATGACAGCCAAGACACCATTCAAGGAGCTGCGCGCCGACGATACGGTGACATTTCTGCTGCCACAGCACCCCTTGTATCCCATGTCCAAGCTGCATGTGCCCGTCTTTCTGCATCAGTATGCGGATCAGGAGCAGCGTGTGGCTGCGTTTACAGTGCGCGCCCGCGTCAAGGCTGGCCTGCGCATTATGGGCGCCAGCGCATCCAGCGATCAGTGGAGCATAAGCATTGAGAAGGAGAATCCCAAGCATACAACGGCGCGTGTGACCGCCTTCCGCAAGGAGTCCGATACCTCAGCTTCCGCCTCGGCCAGCACATCCAGCACGGAGAGCAGGACCAACTACAGCAGCAGCAGCAACGAGGTGTATGAGGTCTTCTCCTGGCTGCTTGAGGTGGCCGATGACACCAATGACATTCTCGATGGTGGCAAAATCGTTTGGTCAGTCACTCACGTCTATGATACGCCCAAGGACAAGGATTCGACAGAGCTAATTGCCACGGATGATACGAAGAAGCGGCTAATTGCCAAGCTCGAGATCAACAAGGATGACATACAGGCGGTGCTGCCCATGGCCAAGATCTGGGAGGTTATGAACACGGCGGTCCTAACCGGCCGCCAAGTGGCGCAGGCCATGAAAGTCTTCATTGTCTCCCAAGCGGGCAAAGTGGCCGACGTTACACTGCAAAGCTCCTGCCATGCCGAGGACGAAAGCGTCATTAAGGTGCGCCATCCCGATTCCAAAAATGCGACCTCTACCAACTTAGTTTACTCTATTCATTTTCTATTTTCACTTTTTAGGTTTCCTCGTCATGCAGCTCCGTTTATGTGGATGGATCCGAGCAACGCGGCTCCTCCAATGCCTCGGTCATTGTCAAATATGGCACCTATGTGGGCGTGGCCAAATTCATTGTCTGGATGCCCGAGTTTCCACTCGAAGTATACATATCCGACTTTCGTCTATCCCAAATCAAGGGCTGGAAAGTAACCGACGACAATCACTATCTGTAAGTGTTACTTTTAACCCTTTATCAGCTTATTCTCTTATTTGTAAAGTAAACTAACAGTCATGAGAATAACATATCATCTTCCTAACGAGCAGTTAGTAAGATGTAGCGCAAAATAAGCGGGAAAGTAATAAGTAGCGGGATGTAAAGTGTAGCGAGTAAAATGGCGTCAAACTGTTGAACACTGGAGAAATGTCACTTCATGCACGGTCTCCACAATCAACTGGTCCCCTCTTAGCCAAAAGCGCACATCTGCTTTGATTAAACACAAGAGATCTCACATCTCCACAATTATAGGAGCTCTCACAGGCCATTGCCTGATAGGAACTCATGCTAGCAGACGGCACCATGACTTCTGTAGAAGTTGTTGTATAGTAGAAGAAGAGGAGAGCGTAGGACACCTGCGCTGTCACTGCCCCGCACTCAGCAGGAGGCGGTCACCATGCCTAGGACACTTTAGTTTTGACAATCTATCGAACGTTTACGGGGTTGGGATTAACAATATCCTCAAATTCTTAAACTGTTCTAATCAGCTTAAGGGGGAACACACACGTCAAGTGGTATCACAAGGGGCCAATTCTTGGCCCAGGTATGTAATAGGCAAGCACTAGTTCTCCTGCTCCAGCCACCGGAACTCAACCTCACCTAAGATGTAACAATTAAGAACTAGCGAATGAGAAGTAACAAACTGCGAAAGAGAACTAACGAATGGCAAGTAGAGGTAAGAAGCTTTAACGAAATAAGAATGAGAAGGCCACAAATTCAGTAGCCTTACTAAAATCCTACGAGCCTGCACCTGAACATTGGTAATAATAGAGTTCAAAGTAATGAAGAGGGTGTAAGATCTATCTAGCGATTGTAAAGTAACTTGTAGCAAATAAGAAGTATTGAGTGAGAAGTAACATATGGCGAATAAGAAGCAGCGAGTTAGAATCGCATGAAAAGTGTTTTAAAAAGAGCGAGTACCAAAGAAAAGGCTAGCTAATAGCGTTAATCAAGAGCTGTGCATATATTTATCTCATCCCCCTAACATTCCTCTGCTTGCACAGACACAACAAACAATCCCGACGACGCAAGAAGCGCTCCTATATGTGGAGCCAGCATGGCACCAGCTACTACAACAATGTGGGCGGGGATAAGAGCATCTGTCGCGCCCGCTATCAGCAGAGTCCGGTTGAGGTGTACGCCAAGTTCTTGGCCATTGATCAGGTGAGTAATTGTCACTGGTCCAACTGTCCACATGTCCACACGTTTCTCTCGCAGAACTCCGGCCGCATTAGCTACTTTATTTCGCGTCGCACGGGTCTGCGCGTGACGGATCTGGTGCAGCCTCTGCTGCGTGTGGCAGATCCCAAGATAGCCTCGCTTAAGGGCCGCATACTGCAGGGCAAGTCGATGGGGCGCACCGATGTGCAGGTGCTGTCCCCGATAACGGGCCGAGTTATTGGCACCAAGGAGATACGCGTGGGCAGCGACAAAGTCAATCTGTCCAAGCTGATTGTGCGCGTCATATCCGGCCTGCAACTAACCATAACCCCGGAGAACGCCATTGAGAACGGTTATCTGGCGGAGACATCCGTAACGCACAAGCTGACGGCACAGTATCAGGAGGGTCTGCTCGACATCGATCTGGAATTCTCCGATGGTTCCAAGACCCCGTTGCGGTAAGGCTTGAGAAGGGTTTCTGTTTTGAACAATCGGCTTTTATGTTTGAGCAATCATTAATCGTTTTAATCGCTTCAATTTGCAGTGACATTGCTGTGGAGGACTATTTCCTGCTGGTGGAGAGCCTGGATACCGAGGTGGTGGCCTTTGCGCCAATGTTGGCCTCCCATCATCCTCGTGTCATCGCCGTTGGCGAGGGCAATGGTAATCTTCTGCGCGTCACGCTGCTTTTGTCCGAGGAATGCCGCCTGCGACGCGGCTCCAGTGCCGGCTCCTCATCCTCCTCGAGCTCAAAACAGAACAAACCGAATGCGGCGCCACTGGCCAGCGCTCTGGCCTCCATTGAGGTGGACTTCAACAATGTGGACATTGTCAGCAAGCAGGAGTCCGTTCAAAACGATGGCACTGTCGGACGGGAGCGCAAAAACTATCGCAACAGCGGCGATCTGGCGGATATTATTGGTGAGTTCAGTTTGCTGCAAAACTATCGATAATGACCCATTCGCTATCGATACTATCGATAGTCTTATCAAATGTCCTATGTATATTACTCCAAAGGTAAAAAACATTCAAACAATCACTGTTTATTGATAGTTTCCTGATTAGCGATGGATCTATAGTAATTTCAAAGTTTTTACAAGAAATAAGTTATACAGGCCTGTGCCGATTTCCACTTTTGTCAAGAGTTTGCTTTAAGTGATGCCATTTTCACCTTTCCCAAGAATTAGCGGATTAAACTAACTTGCCTTTGATATAGGACTGAATATACTTGCCACAGAAGTGGGATGCAACTCACTAACTCAACTGTAAGACTCAATTATAGCTTTTAACGAAAAAATCACTTTTAGAGAAACTTACAAGCGATTGGCAGAACTTACTCGACGCTCTAATTTTGAATAAAAACATATTCACAAGCGTTGATAGTCTCGAAATTATAAAAACCATCTATACTAGCGATAGGATGATCGATTGACATTAATGCTTAAAAATATAAAAACGAACATATTGAAATCTGGGTCATTTTTGTATAACTAAAGTCTAAGATATGTAAAGGACAGACGTTTCTAGTTTTTAATATCAAACATAGTCTAGACTATACGATAGACAGTCCCACTAAATGTGTCTATTTTTCCCTTAAATAGTTGGCATTCCACTGCGTGACTCGAGTCAACAATATGAGCCCACTGTGCAGGCACGACAGCATCGGGCCAGCATCCAGGCGGTGCACAAGTCGCACTTCGGCAACAGGGGCAACGGCATTGCCGGGGGCAACATGTCATCCATGGAGCTGGGCATGTACGTGCTGCTGACAGCCTTCTGCTTTGCCATAATTGTGTTTGTCATCTCGTGCGTGGTGTATGCCTCCAAGTTTCGCCCGGCAATGATCGAGTCCGGCCTAGATCCGTTGACTGGCGTTGGCAAGGGCAACGGCGGTGCTGGACCTGGCGGCGCTTTTCGCGATGTGCGTCTCAAGGAGTCCACGACCAATGCCCACGACTGGGTCTGGCTGGGACGCTCTACCATCGACAGGCACTCCGTGGCAGTCGCCGAACCCAACAGTCAGCAGCAACAACAGCAGCAGCAGCAGCAGCAGCAGCAGCAGCAGCAGCATGCCAATGCACGTGGTAAGCATGACATCAGCGTAACCCTTGACACTACTTGACCCATAAAACTCTCTGGCAGATTCCCGCATGCGCATCACAAGCAATCCCATCATCAACTACGACAATGGCCGGCGGGTTAGCTCCTTCGATCAGCAGCAGCCGAAACTGCAAACTCACATTGTGCCAGCCTCCAATCTGAACAAGCTGCACGCTGACCAGTAAGTGCTAAGCTCTAAGCCCAGCATAAGAACACCCATTTGTTAATCGCCCAATCCTGCTTTTAGCTATCTGGCCAATGAGCGCAAGGATACTGCACTGGACTACAAGCCGCCGGTGCCGCCGCACCGCAATGTGGGCACACGGGCCATGTTGCCGCCACAGCTGCCTCAGGCAGCTCCAGTCAAGGTAAGGGGCACACCTTTTGATGCATAAATGCTGCTCCAAATCTGCCAACACCCCTTGAAATAGTATTTCATCTGGGAGGATTGCATACATTCAAAAAAGTTCTAACTGAATTCAATTCAATTCATTCAATTAATTATTCTACCCTGTTCTGACTCCAATTTTGTAATTGAATTTCCCCTATAAATATTATATTTAATAACATTTATGCCGACTAAATCTATCCGATCAGAAGCAAACACAGTTTCATTAGAAAGCCAATTAAATTGGCAAATACAATTCTTATTTTTGTTTTTAGCACAACAAGACTAACATTAAAATGCTTTGTGGATAGTTTGGCTTGAAAATGTTATTGCTATTAAGTTTGAAATTCAATTTGTTTGCGAAACGTTTAAGTTTATTCGAATGATTTTTGTTTGCAAGTTTTTTTTTGTAACTTTTGTACGATGTACTAACTAATTTGGCGTGCATGCAACAGTTTGACGCAACTTATACAGAAGTATAAGCTTTTCTGTTCGTTGCAAGAAACATTCGCTGTAAATTCACATTTCTCGAACGCAACTTTTAAGCGCAACTTATTATTTATTCAAGATTCTGACAGATGTACACAATATTTTTCTTTTAGTTATAATTTATTATGTGGCAGTCATCGCCATTTGGCAACCTACATCGCAATATTAATGACACAATATAAATAAGTGATCTCAGATCAATTGTTAAAAGTAATCGATAAGTTTAATACTTTCTGGTGAACTTTATTATTCACTTTCAAACCCGGTGGTTTTTTCTGTGTCTGCAAGAATTGCAACGTCTTTTAATATAAATAACGAATACTGCGATTGCAGGATAAGGAGATGATTAACAAGCGTCACAGTCAGCACTACAAGCGGGAACACTTGCACGGCGATAACAACAACGTGACGCAGCAGCAACAGCCACCACAACAACAACAACAACAACAGCAGCCACATCAGCAGCAACAACAACAGCAGCAGGAGCGCCAACATCAGCGCAGTCATAGCCAAAGCCACAACTTTATCCAGGAGCCGGCTCTAAGGGCGGCACACATGAAACTAAAGCAGCAACATCAGCAGCAGCAGCAGCAACAACAACAACAACAGCAACAGCAACAACAACAGCAGCAGCAGCAGCAGCATGAGGAGCTGCACAATGCTGAGAAGCTCGTGGAGTACACAAATCCGCATCAGAAGAATGCATTTCAATTCGATTCGCTAACACCAAAGAGAGTTACCAAAGCAGGAGGAACAGTGATCGGCACATCCGCATTGGCAGCAGCTCCAGCATCGCCAGCCCTAACACAAATCAAAGGTATGCTAAAGTAATTTCACATTTCAAAATAGTTCAACTAATTGAAATTGGAATTTCGTTGGGTTACAGAGAATCACAACCACAGCATACTGAGCAGCATTGCCGATGCGGCCAATTCAAATGCCACGGATGAGATTGTCCGGCTGCCGACACCGCCGGGCCCACAATCGACGACCATCAGCAGTGAGCCAACAACAAAATCATCGCGCATCAAGCGTGCCACTGTTGTTGGCAATCCAATGTTCTCGGCAACCGTGGATGATACACTGGCATCTGGTGAGCGTCTGGGTCTAGATGATCTGGACATGGATTACGAGCAAATCATGCATTATTTTGATAACCTAAAGGTAGGAGCCATAGCTAACGATTAAACTCTTAGCGCTGTATCGACTGTTTACTCGTTTATCAATACTATTTAACTGGCCTGCTTGAAGACTAATGCTGAGCTCAGATAACGCCAGAGCATAGCTAAGCTATTTATATCTATCTACAAAGCAATGAATCTCATGCACTTTTCATTTTTGCCTCTTTATGTACATTAACATTTGATCTGTTATGCTGGGAATGATCTGTTATGTTACAGGTAACAGATCTCAGCATTTCAATTATAAATACCATTGTAATTAAATCTATATTTAGTTTACCACAAATGTTAATGCCTTGCCTATTTATGTCAGCAATCAGTTATACTATAAATTAACATCATTCTATTTTAAGACCTAACAGACTTCATTCCCAAGGATGAGCCAAAGGCTCTTGTCAGCTACTGCTCAACTGACTTTAGTAGTTAAATTCTTCTCTTTTATAATAGAAATGTAAAGAATCATTTGAACTGAACTCATTTGGGCTGTTATGCTTTAAATAATCTGTTATGCTACGAGGCTTTTAAAGGAAGCTGCCCATCTTTAGATCCATTGTTTTCGCGTTAAGAATGTCCCAGTTTTGTACCCAACTCTCGCTTAGCTGGTTAACTCTAGTTTGCTTCAATTCTATCAACACTATCGCGACTATCGATTCTTTAATATATTTTGTTTTGTATAATACTCATTCGTTGTTCTTTCTAGGAGTCAAATGCCTGAGTACAAGAGATTATTGCTAAAATTCGCGAGATATTGTCAACATTTCACCAACGATATCAGAATGTCGTAACGCCCCTAACAACGCCCACGCGCAAGCAAGTCCAAATGAATCTTGACGAGCTCGTGGAATTGGGAGTTGGAGTTGGAGTTGGAGTCGGAGTTGGAATTGCAGCTGAGGCCTGCGATGGAGCGACGCCAGAGCATTGTCTGCAGTTTCAAGCTTCGAGTAAATGCAACTAAAGGGTAACTAATATACACACCGACACACACACCGACACACACACACACACAATACATATAACCGCAATTCTAGCAATCCAAAACTTAAAGAATACTCAACAGATCAAAGAAATCGATCGAGTGTTAAATGACGCTGAAATCAAGTCAAGAAGAAAGCAAAACACTTATTTATTGTCTAGGCTAAGTTTACATAAAGCATATGCATACATATAGATACTATAATATCGTATTCCATACCTACCACCCTGGCCCCCTCCTCGCTCAGCCGGCACAAGTGGGCAAGGGCAGAGATCGCATATAGAGTTAGAATTAAAGATACGAGTATAAAGCATCAAAGCATAGCTTGTTCAAATTGCTTACCCAATTCTTGCTTAGGCGCTTGCAATCAACCCAACTATGTATACATATATATATATATGAATATGAATATGAATATGAATATGAATATGAATATGAATATGAATATGAATATGAATATGAATATGAATATGAACTAAACTAATCTATTTAGCAACAATTTTTAGGAGGCGACCTTGTGGACGGGGAGGGTGGCGGCGTATGTGCGTGTGCACCACCCTTTTGGCACAGGCGTGGAGTACTATATGTATTTAATGAAAACAAAAACAAATAACAAAGTAAACAAAAACAAAAACGTATTTTGTACGAGATCTCGGCCTCATATGCATATCTATTATATTAGATCTATAAACAATTCGTGCTGAATTTTCGCATTTGTTATTGTAACTCGTGTTTCTTTTATTTCCGATCAACTCTTGACCTTGTGCTGGCTCCCCACCCTCCCTCACTTGTGATTTCTATCGATCAATCGCATTTGGTTGCAGGACGGGGCGGGGAGAAACTTGAAATACTTATAATAATAATAATGCTAACGATATAATATCGCATGCTATAAACGTATTCAAAAAGTATATATATATATAAAACAAAACAAAACACACGATCGCTTTATAACTGTATAAGTTGCCTAATATCGCAATCATAATGAAAATACCTATTATTATAATCCCTAAGAAGTACATATATATATTATTATAATACGCAACTAAACGAAATGAAACGAAACGATATATGAAACGAGAAAAACAACAAAACAAAACAAAACAAAACAAAACACAACAAAACAAAACAAAATGAAATGAAATCACAATACAAAAGTATATAGACGCTTATGAGCTTTATTTGATCGAAGCAACAACAACAACAACAACAAACAACAACCACAAATAAAGTATGGAAAATGTGTAACCAAATATTATATGATATTACCGAGCGACTAAGCTTTATATGATATAATAACATATTTATAGATATACATGCATATTTATTATTATTATTATTATGATTATTATCATTATCATTATGATTGTATTATGATTACCATTATTATATTTATATTTATAAACTAAATTTTTAACAAAACAAACGAAAAAAGGAAAAAACAAAAAAAAAACAAATCAATTACAAAAAAAAGTGCAAATTACAAATTTCGATCACAAAACTAAAGAAAGTAAAAGTACTATAAAAACCAAGAAGAAAAAGCTGATGCAAATAATAAGATGCCACAACTTCGCTATACCCGCATATATAGTGCATCATATACCTATATATAGTATGTATATATGCGCTATATATATATATATATATATATATTACTTATGTGTAACTCACGCGCTCTTTATATAACCAATTCGCATACGCATAGCTTTATTATATCTGCAAAACTATCGATAGTCCTATTAAGAATTGTATCCTTCAAATTGTTACCCATTGGAGACTCTGTAAGAAACGTTTTCGGATTATAGTTGAGTCTAGCTATCGATAGTGTTATCGATAGTCTTGCAGATCTAATCGTTTTATGTGTGTCACTACAGAACAGGCTAACTAAGCTGTGTTGTTACTTTTCCTCCTATATTCATATACCTATATCTTTTATATGTAAGAGCACCCCGAGCTAATTCATTCCATTAGCAAAAGTTTTGTTTAATCGTACATAACTTCATGCATATACATACATACATATGTGCATATATCCTGCATATTATGTTATTATTTATGCAGGATATATTTTAGTTTGGTTTTTTTTTTGTTTTATAATTTTAGTTACGCATTCATAAGGCATTTAAGTATTACTTTCTGTTAAATCATTGAATCATTGTTTCATAATCATATGTTGTAAATTGTTCCGTCCAACAAAAAAAAAAAAACAAAAAAAAAAAGAAACAAAAGCGAGAAAAGCTAGATGAAGAAAAAAACAAATTAAGCGCAAAGCAAAACAAAATAAGTAATGCAATTAACGTTTTTTGTATACAACAACAACTCAGCAGCCATATTATAACTTAACACAAATATTATATATTTATTTATTGCTTGTTATTATAATAGAGCTTTGTAGTCCCAGCACGGCAGCCACAACCTCTCTGTTTCTGTAGAATTGGATCAGTACAAGAATCAAAGATCTCTAGATTCAAAGATCTATATAAGAACTGCGGATTTGAAGATATGTTAAGGCCTCATACAATTATAAATCTGTTATATCAAAGGTCTGCAGATTTGAAGATTCGTATAAGATGAAGGAATATACATAGAATCGAAAATGATCTATAGAATGACAAATTTGTATAATCGAAGATCTTTTTACGATCTATGCATTTGAAGATATGTTTGTACAACTATGAATCTGTAATTGCCTTTTACCCTGACACTAAAATCGGCAGCTGACTTGTAGACTTGATCTTCTTTCGATCTATACACTTGAAGATCTTTAGATTCGACGATCTGTACAAAGGTTTGTAAGATCCTTAGAAACGTCAATCAAGGATCTGTATATGATCTATATACTTGAAGATCAGCTAATTTCATCTGTTTAGAATCCGCAGAATCGAGATCTGTAGGATTGCGCATATTGTAAATAAATCATTACAATATATAATCAATCTCTAGTTCTCTCTCTCTCTCACACGCACACACTCCCAAGCACACAAACTTAAATGTGCTGCGTCAGGACTACAGACTGATATTATAATAATAATCAAAACATTGTAAAAGCGAAACACATGAAACACACGAGACACAAATATCAAACATTTTATTTGGTAAACATTATCATAGTTTATAAACTAGTTTCGATCTATAATATTTTACGTAATCGTATCTCAAAATGTTCATAAATAATTATACACACACACACACACACACACACACACACACACACACAAACACACACATACAGAAAGATAGACACACAGATTGCATTGCCTTCAAATTGATAGCCTTGAATGCTTGCAGTGAGTGTCCCAGTGCTAGTGCTAGTGCCATATTCAATCAATCATTAGAGTACGTGAATCATTTGGGGCATGCCTAGAGCTTAACACGAGCAAACGCTTGTTCTCTCCCTCCAAAAGTATATAATGCGTAGTCTTAAATCATCCAAAACTTCGAGTGCAACTGTAGGTTGACTGACTGACTGATTGATTGGCTGATTGAAGTTGATTGATGGTAGCCAAACAGCTTGAGAAATGTTTCAATTGAATCATTCGATTGATTGTAATACCTTAGCAAATTTAACACACACACACACACACACACACACACACGCACACACGCACACGCACACACCCATACACATATTATACTATATACAAATAGAAAGATGTACAACATTTACACGTAGATCGATTTGTCTATGTGTATGTGTATCGATTCCAATGCAAAGACTTTTTATTATGTTTAGAAATATATTTTATAATTATTAATTACATATATTGTTTACCAACTTATGATAAGTGAATTTATAATTTCTAGTCAGTTCGAAGCGTACAAATCCTTTTGTTACACTCACACACACATACACACGCACACACATCACACTCATACACACGCACACACATCACACTCATACATCTTATATACACTAGTAGCAATCCAATCATATTATATTTGCCATGCTTTTACCAGGCCCAAAAAAACACACAAATCCTAAGGCTAAGCTATATATCAATGTATTTGT
Organism: Hirtodrosophila confusa; assembly: GCA_035043065.1. Taxonomy (NCBI): domain Eukaryota; kingdom Metazoa; phylum Arthropoda; class Insecta; order Diptera; family Drosophilidae; genus Hirtodrosophila; species Hirtodrosophila confusa. The sequence goes on along the minus strand of JAWNNI010000085.1, from coordinate 3,319,702 downwards.
ATGTATTATCCAAAAGAAGAAAAAGAAAAAAGAAAGATTCAAAAAGGAACAAATTAAAACAGAATGCACACACTTTATAAGAAAAATATAAAAAGAATCTGAGTAAAAACGCAATTTCTGTTTGTTTATTATTTGTCTTAAGCTAAATTGAACGTCATGATTAATATATAGTTAAAATACGATAGAAAATATATATATCTGTATAACTATATATAAATAAATATATAGATATATATATATATATATATATACATATAAAGGGGCATATGAGAAAAGGGCAGCAACAAATATCGCTATACATCTAAATATATAGTTATAGTATACCCAGAATATGCAAAATGCAAAGTGCAATTGTTTATGCTGCTTTCTGCAAATGATATAGTATATGTATGTAACTATAAACAATATAATACGCAAGTACGTATGTATGGGTACTATGTGTGTATAAGGTGTGTACATGTATGGGAAACACACTATGTGAAACGAACATTCGCTTGGCACACACGACTACTAAGTAAAGTATAGTAATATTATCTACGAGTATATACATATATACTATATATATACATATATAATGAAAACAAAACACAGTCCTTCCTCTACGCATATGGTTCATGTAAATCCATTAATCGATCTATCGATATCGTTATCGAGATTCGTTATATATGTAAGTTCTATGAATGTCCCACCTGCCTGATCATCCCCGCTTTCCTTGTCGCCCACCCTTACTTTTAACTGCACCCCGCTGCTGATTTGCACCTTGCCTAAAAACACCAAAAAGAAAAACAAACAAAAAACAAAAGAAAAGCTTAAAGAAAATACTAAAACGATGGAAGTGAGGGAGGAATATGGAAAAGTTGATGGAAAAGAAAATGAGCCACCGCCGCATAATTGTTAACATTGTATCAGATCAGTTATTACGTAGTTGTTGTGTATGTATCGTATTGTATGTATGTAAGTATGTAAATGTGTGTGCTTACTCCAAGAAATACTCGATTACTCGACTATTCGATTAATCGATTCTTCGATTCTTGCTGTTATTTGGAACGCATGTGTGTTTTTTTAAAAGCTAGCGTTACATTTGATTTTCTTATGGGTTTTCTCACAGCTTCTTTATCACTTTGCAAGCAATATGCCGCCTATCCCACACCTTTCCTTTAAATATATATATTCACACATATATTACTTATAAAGCAGCCCCACTAGCCAATGCCAGTGATCTTTCCACAAAGCTTATAGATATACAACTAAATATGCATATATACGGCATATGTAAAGAATATATATATATATATCTCATACAATACTTATGTACGTACACCTACCCCTGGCCGCACCCCCAATAAGACGATTTTTGCTTGCCTTTTGTCAAACTGTACTCAGTTCTTAAGTGTTGCTGATCCTTCCAATTGTTTGTACCTTATAATACATATGTATGCTTCTTTATGTGTATTTTTGTTTATTCGATTCTGTTATCTAATCCGTTGATATGACAAAAAATAGTAAAAGTACATTAAAAAGATTACAACAAACAAAAAAAGAATACTGCAAAATGTATACAACAAAAAATGAAGACGAAAAAAATGATATGATATGAAATTATAGTTGCCATGTAAACACTTTAGTAGTTTATTATTATAATATTATTAAGTGGACACACATTTTGTTTAAACGATAAATCAATTTGAAACAAGAACAAAAAAAAAATGAAAAAAATATGAATATTCAAAAACTGAAATATTAATTTAAATAAAAATAATTTATTAATAAACCACATATTATGAAATGACATAAAACCAAATAAGAAGCGTTTTATTTTTTTCCTTTATGTCCTTGAAAAGGACATTCTTATTTTTCTATGGAATAATTCCAGCATTAAGCATATCCGGACACATGAACAAATTTGAATTGGAAAACAATCGCTGGATTTCGTTAGGGTTGTTTTTCCGATAATTTAAAACTAGTCTTTCAGTTCTTAGCCTAATTATGATGAAACTTGGTATGGAACCGGTTGAATCGGATGACTATATCATGCCATAGGTATTTCAATACACCAAATATAACTTTTCGCTTCCTCTTGACTTATGAACTGTACTATGTACATAGTTTATACCATATAGATACTATATATGTATATGGTATATGGTTCACAAACTAGTCCACATTGATAATTCTTAACTGAAATTGCTGGCAAATGTTTCAATATATTCGGTTTTGGAATTCTCGGCTCAGTTGTTAAAATTTCTACGCTCCATATGGGTTTTGCCATAGAACAATTTAGCCCATTGCCCTTATAAAGTCGTGTTCTTGAAATTTACGCAACATTTGGCGCTTCTTTTGACGCGTGATCTTGACGTTGTCGATGGCGTCAACCTGCATCATTATAGTCCCCCTACGCCCCCATTACCCCACTAAAGCTTCGACTCGACAATGTCCGCCCACTCGAAGAGGATCAATATGAACAATTCTTAAGTGCGTTATACGTCTAATTCGAATTCTAATTGTAAGAACTTCCAATTTGAGCAACAGACGACATTTTGCCACGCCAAGATCGTTCCATATCTGTATGTGTGTGTATCTGTGTGAGTCGACTTTCATTTTGTCTCTGATCGGAGAGCCCCCGTTCGAACTACTGAAAGACAAAGCCAAAACCCGCGACTCAGCCAAGCATATAAAAGCGATGGGAAAACGCTTCAATCTTTCAGTTGCTTTAAAAATTTCGTGCACTCCTCAAGTTTTTTTCGAATCGATCGGATCGTAGCGTACAAAATAAAAAATAAAGAAAATGTCTTATATCGGCAACGCATCGGACTTGGAATGTGAAAAGAATGAATTCCCAAGGTCGCGTCCTACGGGCATCGTTACCAAAATGGCCGCCCACAAGCTGTCATCAGAGCCGAAATGGGCCGATAAGCGGGAGGATGATTCCGACTCGGAAGTCTCGACGCCCGATAACTTCTTGACCAAAGGTGCCCAGACTCATCCAACTCAAATAAATCATGCTAATAACACTTTGTTTTTGTAATATACGTATTTTTTTTATAATCGCATGCTTAAGAGTGAGTGTTCTTATAAAAAGTGTCTTTGAAACCAAACTAAAAATGTAAAATGTAGTTTGTTCCGGAAACTTGAATTTGGTTAGATTTGAAATTTGGACTTACCAGAGACTCATCTTAGATTAAGTTTCATGTAGAATACTCGTATTTGCCTGCTTACCATATATGCATAGTTATCGTTACTAACTGAGGTAAAACATCATCCAAACTTACAGGCGCATTTCTACTGACACCCTCCTATGAACTATCCATGGAACGTGCTGCTCTAATATGTGAAAAAATGAGTTTCAAGGGTTGCTTCAGCTTGACGAAAACCGCTACAGGAATTCTGTTTAAATTCTCACATCCAGATGACTATCAGGCGGTCTTCAAAAAGGGTTTCCACAAAGTGACTGGGGCGCGTTTCTATCGCAAAGTAAGTGTCCAATATCGTATCCTACTTGACATATGGTACATACATTTAGTATATGCATACATAACCCCCTTATATAAGTAGAACTCATTGAAAATGCCACCTGTGTGACTGAATTCTGAAATATCTGAAATACTTTTACACATTTTTACAGCAAACATTCTCGCGAAGTGTGAGTATTGGCGGTGCATTGGCAATGTTAGGCATTAGGCAACTACCCACTCATCCTGCTCCTCCACCCATCATCAATATAACCCAGCTACATTCTGCATATTACATACACTCAGAGAAACATTCAAGGATCCTGTACTTCTGATTTCAGACATTTTATTCAATCCGAAAATATGTTATATAAGATTTTTTCGCGCAATATTAAGTACATCTCGGACTATTGGAAGTAACTCTAAAGCTTTCTCACCTATGCTCTAAATTTGTGGACTTTATTAAGCATTTAATCAGGAACGTGGCCATTGCCAAACTCAAAATTAGATTGATTCATATTAATTTCATTAATTTCATTAAAAAGTATTTATTTAGGATTCAATATATCATTTATATAGGATTCAACAGAAAATCAATTGAACATTGAAAGCCTTTTTTGAGTTCTTTGCGTTATTAAAGAAGAGTCCCAAGGCTCTATTAAGAATTCCAAATCAATTCACAGTGGATTTAAAGACAGGCAGTGCGAAATGTACTTAAATACGGTATATATTCCATTTAATAGCTGAGTAGGACATTTGTTTTTCTGAGTGTATGCATCGAATACTAACCCCAATATTGTTTAAATATAACCATGTGTTTCTGTGCGTGCTCTGTGCTCCAATTCTGTTCCGATTCTTTAGATTGCCATACCATGCCGACCACGCAAAACGTTTACGCTCTATGTCCTGGATGTGCCAGAGGATTTGCCTGTGGAGGATATACGTCATGCGATGTACAAGTTCGATTCGGTTGTGGAGGTTGTGCGCCTGCACATCTACTCCAGCCCAGGTCACCAGGTCACCAGCAGCGCGGAGAAGGGCGTTGAAGGTGAGCAGACAACCCACACACCGTCCCCGTCTCCAAGCCAGACGCTACGCCGAGCGGCCATACGAAGTATATATAACCCACACACAAACAAACCCAAAGCTGAGCCACCAATGCGGCATTTAACCCACCCACTTGCACCACTTGCAATACTTACAGGCAGCATCAGCACCGCCAAGAGCGTGGTGGGTGATGCCATCGAGAAGGCGGAGCGTCCGGAGCGCCGCGAGTTGCCGCCAGCCGTAATACGCATCACACTGGCCTCCATGGATGAGTACAACATACTGCTCCAGAACGGGCTCAACTTTTATGATGCCACATTCTTTCCCACTGAGGCGAACATCTCCCTAAAAGGCGCCAAAATTGACTACAAGCGTCGGTAAGATACATCGGTACATCCAATTGGGTGCCATATACTACAGTATATACATATATATATATACAGTGAGAAAATAAGTTTACGTACAGCATGGTTTTTTCAAAACTAATGGGCATTATCTAAAGTCAAAGCAGAAAGATAGTATGTGTAATCCTATTTTTGACTCTAGCCTGTTTCGTTTTCTGTAAAAAGAAATATGTATATATGAAAAAAAGGTAGGATTAGAAAGATAGTCGAAGGCCTCCAAAGCCAGCGCTATAAACTCCTTGTTAGTTAAAAATTTTTAAGTTTAACTATCAATATTAATAATTAAATAGGATTAGAAAGAAGCTTTACACAAGCTGTATTATATTTAGTTTTTGTTTTTTTTAATTTTTAAAGCTGCTCTTATTTCTTCTACAAAAAATTAGGAGAAGAATACAAAAATTGCAATGTTCCCAATGATATACTATATTTAATCATATTCTAGAGCCTGGACCATTTATTGCCAATGCTTTTAATAATTTATCCAAAAGCAGCTTTACTTTTCTGGCTGACTGTATACAAGCATCTTTCCCCTCTCTCTCCCTCTTTCTGGGTTGCCCCCGTAGCATGCTAGATGGCTCGATACCGGGGCGTGTGCGCGAGCTGCTGCCCGTATTCGATGCAGCTGGCTTCTGCAAGTTGCCTCCACCCACGAGCAAGCTAATTAAGCCGCCGAGGTCATAAATCGAATCGACTCGACTCGACTTGTAGCGACTTGGATCGACGACGACCCCACATGTTCCGGCTAGATAAACCAGCCTATGCAAAACCCCAAACCCCAAACGACGACAGCAGCAGCAACAACAACAACAACTACAGCAATAATTCTTGACTTGATTTGATTTGATTTTCTGAACGGATGCTTGGAACGTTTCCGCTGCCAACTACATATAATAATTCCTCTTTTGGCTAAAAAAAACAACATTTTTTTTCTTCTCTTTGGTTATCAGTTTTTTTTTTTTTTTTGCCTAGTTTTATTATTAAAGGCCCATAAATGGCATAGCGTCTAATTTGTTTCGATTGTCTAACAAAAATAAATAAATAAAAATGAAAAACACTTTTCAATGGCAAACGGAAATGAACTAATTCAATTTACTCTCTTTTAAGTCCCATAACCTATAAAATATGTAACCCCTGACCATAATATTTATGATATATATACTATATTATACACATATTTGCAGAGATGCGTAACGCGCTAGTTGTTTCATATTTCGTTTGAATTTCAAGAGGTGGGCAAGGCTAATTCTCTTTTGTCATATCATATATATAGCCCTATATCATTTGGGATCCAAGACAGTGCTGGCCAGGAGCAGCATTGCCTCTTTGGATATGGGTTTTTAGAAAGTCAAAGTAAGATGCGGAATCGGAATCGGCGGACGTAGAGCTGGCTATGTACGAATATTCAACTAACCAAAAGAATATGTCTCTAAAAGGCAAATATAATAAATACAAGAAAGAAACGTTGTCTGCAGATCCTAAAGACCTTATACTCTTGCAGAAAACAAAAAGGAACGATATATCTTGAAAAACAAGACAGAAATGGCTGTTGAATTGATCAAGAATATATATACTTGATAGATCTAAGGCGCCTCTGCAAGTGCATAAATAGCATAGTCCATCATCAATTTGGCAGTCGTACTGAAGAACATGCTAATTTTCTTTTCAATTTGTGATCATTCAACACGCCAGAATACCAGGCGAACAGAAATCATTAGCAAGGTCGCTGTGCAGCAGCGTGGGAAGTAGCGAACGTACGATCAATCAACACGTGCCCCTGAAAGTATGCCGCAGTATTTTGCGAGTTTAAAGCAGCGACTTTCAAATATTTCTGTTCGCCTGGTATTTGCTCAGGTAAAGTTGGATCTGTTGGAGGTGATCGCTGAGTTCTGAGTTCATATTAATTTTATTTAAGCGCAAAATTTAATTTACGCTCATCTATTTAAAGTTTATTTTAATTTTTTATTTTTTTTCAAAAATACTTACTGCTATAAATCTAAAACTAGCTGTCAATTTGAAATCCTTTTTTAGTATTACTGCTCCAATGGTGGTGGTTATTTCAGTCAGGAACCTATACATAACCAGGACGCCTTTTTAAATATGTGGAACAAACGGAACTGAAACGGATCGTTGATCCTCCCCGTATATTATTCTTGCCCGCATCAATGATCTATTAAGTATATTTATTCATGATCAGCTTCAACGCCGAGCCGACTTAAGCCTGTGAGAACAGACACTATAAGCACCAAATATTGAAAATATCCTGCTGATCGATAGCTAACAGGACTCATCATAGCCATAGCTTGTCCACAAAGAAATAATCAATATACAAGTAGTTGAAAATTCGTTTAATACTTTTCGTTTGTTGTTTATTTTGCACTTTATTTAGGTAATTGATTTAGGTATACATAGATCTTGATTGATTTAACAGACAAAATTGTTGCACAAAGTATAACACGAAAGACATAAGTACATATATATTTATATATGTATATATATATGAAGAATATAGTGTATATATTCTCATAAGCATATAGTTTATCATACTGCAGAATGTCTTGTACATATACATATAATAATTAATAATTCATTTAAAGCATATAAGTAGTGTGTATGTATATATATGTATATGTATATGTATTTATATGTATAGGTATAGTAATTATATAAGTAGTATATAGTAAGTAGTATAGTCTGTTTAGGAAATACTCATAGATTATAAACGAATCTTTAATTCGTTAATTAGTTGTTGTTGTTGTGGTTGTTGGAAAAGAGACGCAAAGCGACAAAACAGCAAAAAAAAATAATAATCGTATATATGTATATAATAAAGAAATATAATAATCAACGATTAACAAACAAAAAATAATTAATAAAATACACAGGCACACACTCACCGACCCACGCACACACACTCCCACCCAAAAACACACACACACACACAGAACGTGTTACAATATACAATACATTGTTAAGAGAAATACACACAGACAACGCAACGGACACGTAAGTAGTTAATAAGTAGTATACATAATAATTTTAATACACGGAGTGAACAATATTATCCTTCTCCACAAGCAGGCGAACCTTCATGCAGCCATCGGAGCCGCAGGAGAACAGACGTCCAAACGGATCCACATACACCTGGCTAACGCCCTGGCCCGTGTGCTTGAAGAATCCATTCTTGGCATGCTCATGGGGGAACGTGTTGATCAGCATGAATTGGTTCATGTCCCATATCTGCAAAATATATGTTTGAAATAGACATATATATATATTTGATATGCAGAATATATATACAAATATATATTACCTTAATATCGCCCTCGATGGAGCCAGTGACAAAGAACTCCTCGTGCGGATCCAGCGCAATGCATTTGATGGTACTATCATGTGCCTGCAATCAGATATATACAAGATATATAGTAATTGTAGTAGATATGACAATGATAATAACGCACCTGATAGCGATGTCGCAGTGTTCGTTGCCGCACATCAAATACACAGACATCGCCGCGCTTGCCGCACGAGATGAGCACCTGGTGTTGTGGCGCAAAGACCAAACAGGATGAGCCCTGGTCGTGGCAGGTGAAAGCTACAATAGCAAGACAATACGAATCAGTTAACCATATAAAACAGAATATAATAAAATAAAATAGTCAACTACAGTTTACCGAAGACATATTAAAACCTTCCCTAAACCCTAAAGATTAAACACAAGTCAACACTAAAAACCAGAGATCGGATAGAAATTGGATCCGTATTGATGAAAATTCCGTTGCTTTTTTTAATTTACCCGCTCTCAACTCTTCTATAAACTAAATAGTTATAATTTATGCTAATCGATCGAAGGTTCAGCAACTGATGTAGTTTACATAAAAATAGAGAGACATGCCCCTATTAATTCAACTCATCGTCCTAATTAAACACAAATATATATTTATGGGTCAAATATGCTAGATACAAACAAACTTTTGAGGCCAAAACAGGCCTCTCTTAAAGCGTTACACATTTGTAATAGCCTTTACAAGGTTGCACTTACCCGACACACAGGACTTCTTGTGCGGCAACAGTGTGTCCCAAATGTTAATGTTCTTGTTCTCGGAACTTTGGCCAGCTGTAAAGTAAAGAAAGTGCATGGAGTAAACAAGAAGTTACATTTAAAAAGAACTAAAATTGCGTATTGTTTACGTTCTTTTTTCAACAAAATGGATTAAATAAGTTGTGGCTGGTTTAAAGTTTTGCAATTTAAAATTTAAAGTTGCTGTTAACTCTTGACAGGAACGTAACAAATCGCAACTTTGGCAGTAGAGTACCTACCACTTGCTATCAAGCTGCAGGAGCCGAGGAATACAAAATCGGAGAGCGACTTATTGTGGCACGGATAGGTCTGCAAATGCACAATGAAGGAGGATAATTAAATAAATAATATGTTAAATTGTTCTATCGAAGGACTCACAATAAAGGGTCGATTGTTTTGGGAGGCTATGCCCGCCTGCCAAAGGCTTAGGTTGCCATCGCCATCTCCGATGCCGAACTTGTTGCCCTGCTCGGAGAAACGACAGCGCGTGACTTTGGCGTAGGTGCCCGGGGTGCGAGGACAGCAAACCGGCTGCTGATGTCCCCACTCCCAGATCTGCACAGAACCATCCTGGCCGCCGGTCAGATAGAGCGGCATCAAAGGATGCGCACTCATGCGCTTCACATTGTCCACCTTGTGCCGCAGCACCTGCATTTGAAGTATATATTCAAAGATTAGCATTTCAATATATATCCTGCCTCATGGAGAGGCAATGAGTACCCACCATGGATGTGCCACGTCCGGACTGTGAGGAGCTCTGTGTGCTTGCGGTGGCTTCATTGAACGCATTGCCAGCGCCAAACTGAGCCCTATGAAAAAGAGGGGATTAGTTGGTTTGCCCGTTTAGCGTAGTGTGGGAGAGAGGACAACTCACTGCTCCTGCGACTGGATAATGAGGAAGGCGGAGCTGCTAGTGTCCGCATCCTTGGATAGATTCATCATATCATAGTCGCACTCATCCTCGTACCAATTGGGCGATTCCAACAGCAGCGATATATCAAACTCCTGAATTTCGCGAGGATTCGCGAATGCGATCATCGATGAGCTGTTGTTCTTCAAGCAGAATGTGAGGATCGATTCGTGATCCTTGTGTATAATCCGTATGTGATCCGTGTTCTCGTTTGTCGAATGCGATTGACCTGGCAGAGAAAGAGAGAAAATATCAGGAATTAGAACGAGATAGCACATATTGTTATTTCACTTATTCATGTGCGAGAAAGAGTGACAAATATGGGTATAAAACATTTGACCAATTCAATTAAACTTGACAGAAACATAACTTGATTAGGCCATCATTTAAACAATTGACTGAAGCTCAGGGACTTCGTTTTGTTTTCTCATTTTCTAAGTTTTGAGAATAAACCAAAGTGTGAAGGTAATTAATTAAAACGAGAAGAGGTATCGATAGAAACAAAATTATCGTCCGAAATTAAATGTCAAGTCAGTCTGGGACAACAAACAAGACCACAGAACATATCCGAATAGAAATCGGTTCAGTACTAGACTTATTCGATGTGAATAAAGGCAAAACTTGGAGGGGAATACACACCTTCATCGGTCTCGTTGTCGTGCTGGTTGGTGTGATGTGAGCTGCGTGTGCCCGACTCGGTGCTCTTGCCGAAGATGCTCTTGATGAAAACTTCCTGGGTGGGCTCCTGGCGCACCAGATAGTTCCAGAGCCGGCGTATGGGACCTGCGGCCGAGCCCGATATAAATGGCGTATTATCCTTGTTCAAAAGCGATCGATACTTGTGTATGGCCAGGCCATTGATGCCGCTCTCCGCATAACAGCCGGGTATATAATGACGGGACGGTGGCCCCCGGCTAATCAAATCGTTGAGCGCAAACTCCTGCCAGCGGTTGAGTGTGCGGAGCACCTCATGCGACAGCGGACTGATTACAGGCAGATCTGTAGAAAAGCGAATCAAGTTAGCTGGGTTTTGGAATCAACATTACGTGGAGAACTTACCCTGCAGCTCGATGCCGGCCACTTTGACAAACTCCTGTATCTTGTGGGTGCTAATCTTTATGAGCGCCAGACGCAGTATGCTCCATGAGTAGGACATGGCATTGGCGTGCTCCGTATTGTCTTTGGATTTCAGTTGAGAGCGACTCACGTTCACATCATCATCATCGTCCTCTTCCTCCTCCTCGTCGGACTCGTGCGAATCATCCGTGTCGTAGTCATCACAATCTAAACATGATCATTCAATTCTTATTAACACCAGAATATATAAGCTCATTTGCATGCAGAGACGCAGAGCACTAAGATAGGGCTTTGACGTTTGTATCCACAAGTACGGAAAGCTGTTATCATCCGATCGTTTTTTCAAAGATCAATGCAGAAAATGCTTCTACGCATGTTTCACCAAAGATGCAAAATGCACCCTTTTTCAAACGGGTGTCTTGGAAACTTTGTCCCAAATGGGTGGAAATGTTTGAAAATTAAACTTTTTTGGTTTTCGTGACAATAGGCTTCAAAGTCTACCAAACAAAGGATTTGAGAAAATGTACCCAATATCAGAAGAATCAGAATATCAGAAGGAAGTAAGCTGAAAGTGTCCTAAATGTAAAAGGATGAATTCCACATAACATAGAAGAAAGAGTGAGATTTCAGTACTTACTAATACTATGTATAGAAATATTTGAAAAACAAATGGAATATTTTACCTGTGGTGGAAGGCTTGGCGAGGAAGTAGGAGAGCATGGATGTCTCCGGTGGCATAAACTGTTCCCTGTACGTGGGCTTGTCCTCCTTCATGTTGCTCGAAGTGCTGCTCTGGCTGAAGCCGCCCAGGATTTTCATATTGAGCTTCATGCGCTGCTTCGTTATGGATGTGACCGTGTTCCAAACGCTGCTTTCATCCGTGGTCTCCTCCCCGCCAGCAGCACCGCCAGTCGATTGGAGTGCTGCCGCCTGGGCGTGCGCCTGGGCAACATGTGTCTGCGAGGCCGGCTTGATGAGCAGCTTCTTCATGCCGCCGCCAAAGAGTGTCGACCAGGTGTCATTGGTGAAGTTCTGTCCGCTGAGGCGATAGAGCAGCCTGCTGTCGCAGGTGGACAGCGAGTAGATAAACAGGGCCATGTAAGTGGACACGAACGACTCGAGCAGCAGTACATTTAGCTTGGGCACATCCTCATCCTTCTCGCGGGCCAAAAGCGCACGAAGATTAGTTACGCCCGGCCATTTGGAGGGCGTGGTGCAGATGCCCGCCGGCTCATCCGTGGAATACTTGCGGCGACGGTGGTACGCATTGCGACTGCCCACCAGATAGCTGCACTCGAACGAGGAGTTGATCTTGGCAATGTTCTCCATGCCCGGACTGGGATATCCATTGATCGCCGAGTTGTTCACCACAAAGCTCTCCGAATCGCACAGCGACTGGTAGATGCACGAGGACAGCGCCACGGCCAAGTCGCGCAGCACAAAGATCTCGCTGAAAGCGCTTGACTCCATGCCCGGGAATGGCAGGAGCTTAATAATGCTCTGGAGCATGTCTACCGTCTGGCTCTGCAGATACTTGATGGGATCGGCTATAACCGTCTTGTTGCCCGCCACACAGGCGCTCAGCAGCGGCAGCGTCGTCGGGAACGGCAGCGGGCTGAGCAGCTGCTGTTGCGTCTTCTCCTGCTGCAGCTCCTGCAGCAGCAATACCAACTCCATTCTCACCGATGCCAGGCCACCGCCACTAGCCCCATGCAGCGAACAGTAGCTCAGCAGTGTCCTCAGCAGCGTCTCGTTGGCTGTTAAGGATGACAAAGGATGAAAATTATATAGCAGTTGCTAATAGCATCAAAAGAAACAATATAATTTCAAAAAATGTTGGTTGGTAAGGATGATAAAGGATGAAAATTATATAACAGTTGCTTATAGCATCAAAAGAAACAATATAATTTCAAGAAATGTTAAATCCTGTTTACACTGTCTCAGTTTTACGTGCAGTATTTCCCTAGATAATTTTCTGTGTCAGCAATGTTACGTGATATGTTTACAAGATATCATCGTTTCTATTTCGTGTCAGATTTTCATATGATTTTTGGCCAATGTCGTAAGCTTTATCCTAATGAGTTAGCCGGTGGATTGTCTCTTTATCCGAAACTAACACTAAAAAAAAACTTCGTTAATTTTATTGCCTAATGAATTGAACGTGAAGCAATGTTTTCATGTAATTTGTATTTTGACTGTTGCGCGAGTATCGTGCCAGAAAATATTACACGTGAATATTAGATAGTGTGAACAGGAAACAATCGGTCGAAAATAGAATGTTTGTACAAAAGACAGCTTTAGTTTCTTAGTCTAGACTAAAGTATAGTCTAGTCTTAATCCTCTACTGTTCATATTTTGAAGACTTACCTTTTAGCCAGCGCTTGCGCTTGGCTGCACGCATCACCTTGGCCTCAAAGTCCTGCTTGTCCTGCATGAGTATCTCGTGGAGCGTGGGTCGCTCCGTGCTTGGATAAATGCTGGCATTCATATCCTTGTCCTTGCCATCACCAGCATCCGGATCGTTATAATCGTTGCCCTGCTCGGAGCTGCAATAGTTGCAGAGCTGCTTCAAGGCTTCCACCTCGCGTTCGAGCCACATATAGAGCTGATACCGAAGCTGGCCGCCATCCACCTCGAAGCCGGTGGCCAGTGTGGACAGCTCCTCCATGAGTATCTTGAGGCAGGCCACGAACTTCAGCTGCTGTGCCATAATGTCCATTTTGTATTCGCCAGCGGTGGTTGCGCCTGGCTGCGGTGGCTGTGGTGTGGTCAGCTCTGGGTCATCGTTATCCTTGTTGTAACCGCCATCGTTATCATCATCGTTCGCATTCTCTTCCTCATCTTCGTCATCCCATTTGATCTCGAACTTGGCCTCCGAAGAGCCACCAGCCACCGGAGCACCCCAGTCGAACTGATCGGCCGTGGAGGATGGACTGAAAGCTTGCCATTGATCCATGATGCCCGAGTTGATGAGGTCGTCCTTGGGCTTGTCCTGGTCGGTCATCTGGCTGCCTGTCATGCTACTGCAAGAGGCGGCAGCGCCATCGCTGTCGCTAATCTTCATGGGCAGCTTGTTAAGCACCTCGAGCGCCAGCGCCGGGCAGCCGCTCTTGAAGTGTCCATGCGCTGTGGTAAAGTACAATTGCCGCTCAATAGGCGTGATCGAATCTTCCAGCTGGAGCTGCTTGTCGGAGGCTGCATTAGGTATCTGGCGCGTCTCGCCGCCGGCATAACTGAAGCCAGAGAGCACCACATGGGCGATGCGTTTCTCCTGCGCCGAGATGGCAATATTCTGGCGTATGAGCAGCGGATGGGTGCGCAAATAGATGTAGAAATTGAAGACATTTGGATTGGTGGCATGCGGCATCTCGGGCCGCAGCAGATCCTCCTCCCGATAGCTGCTATGCAGGCTGCCGACATTGCCATTAACCAGCAGGGTGTTGAGACTCTCCTGGTACTTCTTCAGGTTCCAGTAGGTCATGGAGCGCAAAAACGGATCCGGATGTGCGCGCGACAAATCACAACGACCCGTCTCCACATCCGTGCCCAAAACATGCTCATTGAGCAACCGATGATAGTAGCATCCCTCGGCGTCGCCTTCGTAGAGCCGGGCTATGATCAGGGCCAGCTGGAAGTCCTCAAGCTTGTTCATGCACACCTCGATGGCATCGTTGAGGCTGTTGGCCAGCAGAAAGAAGGCGACCGCATGCTCGAAACGCTGCTTGCCCAGCAGGACGAAGGCATTCTTGAGTGCCGCCTTGCGCCAGCGATCCTCGGCAAAGTTATTACCAAAGAACGTGGTCATCTTCTCGTCCCGCTGCGACCGGAACAGTCCCCACACCAGCGACTTTTTCTTCATCGCCAGATAGTAAATGGCCGCATCCAGCGGATCCTGTTTCAGCTGATAGGCGCATTTGGCCAGCTTCTCCACACACCGTCTCAGCGTATTGATGTTCTTTAGCCAATAGCCGACGCCCAGATCGCGCAGCGTGGCCCAGCGCAGATCGCCCTTGGTGTAGCTGTATCAGATGGAGCAGCTCCTCCTCGCTCTCCGAGTGATAGGCCCACACAATGTTGGAGGTGCCCACGCCCTGGCGCTGGAATCCGGGCGCGCTGCTGTAGCGGCAGGCAGCGTAGCAAGTAGGTAAAGTGCTTCATTGCCAGCAGAAAGCGCAGGCCGCAATCGTCCAGCGAATCGGTACCCTGCTCCTTGCCAACGGCGCCCATTGGGCCACCCTGTGGCTTGCTCATATCGGCCGCAAACTTGTCCGAGAAGTCCGTGTTGCAGGTGGCCACCGTATCGGCCAACGCCAGCAGATGCATCTGGTCCAGCGAGGACAGGCCCGGCAGATGCGTGTGCGTCAGCAGACGGGAGAGCAGCTGGCCCTGCCGTGCCCCAAAGTGCGAGATGGACTGCTTCTCTGGCAGCGACAGGCGACGCTCCTGGCGCTTCTGTTCGCCACCATCACAGAGCAGATCATCCAGATTGTCATCCGAGTTGTGCATGTCGAAGAGCTCATCATAATCCTTGTCCGGCTCGCCTGCATTGGCCGCCTTGCCGGGCTGCTCCCGATCCGCATTCAGCAGCACCCACAGCGGCAATGGCGGTATGGAGTTGATCTCCGCATAGTCCAGCATAAGCTCCTCCGGTATCTGTGTGGTGCTGCCCCTGTGCTCCGCCTGTATGTTGCTCGTGTCCGCCGTATAGCTGATGCTCAGCGTGCGAGATCTCGACCAGCTGCGCTGTCGTGCTCCACCACCCGCACCGCCGCCACCGCCACCGGAGCTACCATCATCATCTTGAGCCTGGCCGCCGCTATTGGGTCCGCCGCCGCTGCTGCTGGTGCCGCTCATGCAGCGCACCAGATGCGCCAGTATGGCCTTCACCCAGCGTATCTTGCCGCAGTTGAGCAGCTCCATCAGCTGCTTGGGATGATACTGCGGCAGCACGGGACAGGCAATGCGCGAGGCCTGGAACAGCCCAAAGTCCGTCATGTAGTCATCATTGGGCGGCGCATCATAGCCACCGCCCGCACCACCGCTGGCATCCACATGGCCATGACCAGCGCCATTCATATTGGCCATGCTGCTGTTGGCTGCTAGGCGACGCTTCTTGTCATGGTTGAGCAGCTGCAGATTGGCGGTGCTCACCTTGCTGATCAGCGGCATAGAGGCGACATTCTTCAGCCGCAGCTGGGTGGACTCATTGGCCAGCGAGCGCAGATCCTCGTCCCGCAAATTGCGCGTATCGGGCGCATCCTCAGCCAGCGCATTGGCGGCTGCAATGGACATAAAGTGTGTGCCATAGTGTGGCTTCCACTGCGAGTAAACATGCATCTCCGAGTCCATGGCCACCACGAGTATGCCATCGCGCACCCAGGATATCTGCATGGGCAGCGGCGGCAGACCATCCGCCGTCTGCAGATCAATCTGGCGCAGCTTCATCCAACGTATCTCATCCACAAAGTTCGGCTGGGCCAGGGAGCTGGCCTTGCGCAGAATGGGACGATTTACGGAACGGGACTCCTTCATTGCCTTTATGTTCGCCTGGGCAATGTCCGAGCTGACGGGCGTGTAGAGCAGTATCTTGCTGCCCACGGCAACGGTCAGTATGTGCGAGCCATCCTCCTTGGACACCCAGTCCAGCTGTACAAGATGCTTCTGTGTCAGCGGGCAGGTGTTGCCATTCTCCGCAATGCTCTTCCGCAGCGATTGCAGCGTGCTGAAGCTGGGCACGGTCAAGAGTCCGGACACAGCGGCCGAGGTCGACTGTTGCTGCTTGGCGCTGGCCAGCTCCGGCGTAGTTTCGCCACTGCGCGGCGATCTGCTCTCCGGATCGTGGGAGAAGGTGTGGAGCACCTGATTGAGACGCTGCTTCTTGGCCAGCAGGCGACTGTCATGCAGATAGCTCAGATCGATGCCATGGCCAATGTTGATGCGAGGCAAATGGACATTCTTTAGATGTATGGTATCCTCGAGGACCCACTCGCTGCCACCGGAGCTCTCGCACTCGTAGATGGCCACACAGAGATTGACATAGCGCGAGTCGGGATCTCCCTTGTTGGGGCGCGTAAAACTCTTGCCGTACTTGTAGGCGCAGGCAATGCGGCCGGAGTAGGCGGCGCTGATGTTCAGCGGCTGGCCGGGTATCTCAATGGCCGACTCCTGGATGCGGCTAAACATTTTCCACTCGGACCAGTGGTAGGCATCGCTGCCCGCTGGCTCGCACTTCCAGAAGCGCGATATTGAATCCGAGCAGGCGGTCACAATGATGTAGGGCGCAAAGCAGGCGGGATAAATGCTGGAGCTGCTTAGATGGCCAGCGGCTGGCGAGGCATGGATAACATCAACGCCCTCCGGAAGCGGCAGCTCCTGGGTGCACACCTTTTTAGTGGTTATGGAGATATGTGGCGCCTCCACATGCTGCTCAGCGCCAGTCAGCGTCTCCGCGCCCTGGGACATGCGACGCGATTGCTGTGCATTCGATTCGGGATCCGGATCGGGCTCCTGCGTCAAATTGCTGTCCGGCACATACATGGCCGTCTCGGATAGGAACGAGCTTTGCTGCTTCGAGCTGATGACAATGCGCCACATGTGTATGGTGCTGCCGCGCAGCGTCTTCTCAATGTTTACAATGTAGAAGGGCTCCTCGAAGTCCACGTTGCGCTGCAGATCGACAAACGCGTCCATGTCCGATTCGAGCAGGGCATTCAGCCGCGGCTCCTCCAAATCCTGCACAGCAGCACGCTGTCCGCCTGTTATAAGCTGCGCCTGGAACACGTGCAGGAATTGCGTGTTCTGCCAGTCATGCTTCGCATCCGAGATGGCATCCAGTTGGAGTATGCAGCCGGGACGCGCTGTTGACTGCTGCGAGACAACCTTGAGCTTGTCATGGAGCGCCGAAGAGCGTTGGGCCTTCAGCGTGGAGCTGGCATTCGAGATCATCGAAGACAGCGAATGCGACTTCTGCAGTATATTCAGATTCTCCGAGCAGGAGATCTCCGCCAGCAGCGTTCGTGCATCAATGACCGCCTGATAGACACGCAGATTCTCGCCATCGCTGGCCACAAAGCACGCCGACGGGGAATTGCTGTAGCTGCCCAGTGTGGTGCTCGGCAGCAGCGTGGGTATCCAGGCCACATTGCTGAAGGCGGATATTTCCGGAGAATTGATGCGGGCCAGCTCGCTGACGCCGCCCGAGTGGCACAGTGGACCCACGGAGTCCACACGCCAGAGAATCAGCTCGGAGCAGAAACCTGTGGGCGTGAATATATCCTTGTCGCTAGGTGATGTTGTACCGCCAGCTCCGGCACCACCGGCCCCTGTGGTGGCGCCCAAAAGCGGTTGTTCAAACGGTGACATTGGTGACTTGGCCTCCGTGCTGTCCGGTAGATTGTGGTGCGAGGTGGAGACGAGCAGCGGCAGCACCGGATGGCAGGTGATGTCGTTCACACGGAAACGATGGCCCGAGGCGCGGCTGACATGGCCAATGCTTAATACTTGGGTGAACTTGGTCTTGAACGCGAACGTTAGCTGCCACAGATTGAGTGTGCCGTTCGAGTGCTTGGTGACCATGGAAACGGATGGTGAGACGTTTAGGGGCAGCGCAGCGGGCGCTGCAGGCGACGATGTATCCTGTGAGGTGCTGTTGGTACCACCGGCAGCGCCATCGGCCTGCTCGTTTTGATCATCCTCATCATGGTGGTCGCGATCGCGATCGCGCTCTTCGGCGGCGGCGGCTGCCGCCTCGTCATCCTCCTCCTCCTCCTCCGGCAGCTGTCCAGAGTTTTGATCGCTGCGCAACGAGTTCTGATCGCTGCCCGCCTTGTGAAATTCATCCTTGCTGCGCACATTGTTGGCAATGTCCCGAAAGGCCAGCGGGTGCGTGCCCGTGTTGAACAGGCTAACCGTGGTGGACATGGACATGGCATCGCCCAGCGGAAAGGCGGAGGGTATGCGCGTCGAGAAGGACACCTGCGCCTGCCTGTACGAGCCCGGATAGTAGTCATCCAGCCACTCGATCACCCAGATCAAATAGCTCCCATCCACCGGATGTATGGCGAACAGCAGATCCGGACTCTGGTGCCAATCCCGCAGCAGGCACTCGATCTTATTGTCGAGCGAGTCGACCAGCTGGGTTATGGGATTCTGCTGATCGTTGTTCAACGAATTCTGTGATGTTGTATTGGACATGGAGTTCAAATGATGACCTAGTCCAGCAGCCGTATGCTGCGAATACTTGCTATATTCCTCGCCGCTATCATCCACGGATACGGACTTGGAGTTGCGCATGAATTTCTTATGCGGCGGCGCCGCATCATCCGGCAGATCGACGCCGGAGGCGGAAGGCGCCGCATGATGGCCGTTCTCCTCGTCGATGACCTTCTTGGTTAGCTCCTGGAGGATGGCCTCCGCTTGCAGCGTAAAATGCATCTCCTTGTTGTTCAGCCAGTGCAATATGAATACATTCTGATTGGCCGGATCCGATGTTTGCATCGATGGCACCAACGGTATATCCGTTTCGGCATTTATCGATGCCGCCAAATGGAAATGCATGCCGGGCGTAACGCCCCCAGAGCCCTGAAATCCATACGAATGAAAGTCGTGCACGCTGCAGGAGGATGGCAGCGAGGGTATCGGACCCTGGTAATTGCTAAAGCTGGCCGGTGAGCTGCCCAGACCGCCCATTCCTCCGTGCTGACCACCATGGCCAGTTGCTGAGCCGGCGCCAGCCGCCGCACCGGAACCAATAACTGCTCCGCCCGCGCCCGCGCCGGTGCCCGCCTTCATGTGTCGACGCAAATGGAAGCAGGTCTTCATATGCTTCAGACGCTGCATGAAACGATGCTTGTGCCGATGCGTGCGAAACTTGGGATTCTGCGAGGCGAGGGGATCAAACTGCGTCATGTTGACCATGCCATCGTCCGGCAGCACGGTCTCAATCCAAATGCGACAGATGTTGTCCAGGCAGGAGGTGACCAGCATATTGGCCACCGAACCCTTTGGCATATACTTGCTCGTCTTGCGCCACACAATGTTGGATACGGCACGAGGATGTGCTATATACACATATGTGAAATTTAAATCCCCGCCAGCGGCAGCTGCCATTCCGCCCACAGTTCCCGCTCCGGTTGGATCATGCGCTGCACTGCTGCTGTTGTTCGAATTATTGTTGGTTTGTGTTTTGGCTGGGAATAGCACCTGCTTGTTCTCGTACCAGATCTTGACTAGACGATCGTTCCGGCCGCAGGTCGCAAACAGCGTGCCATCGGGACTAAATGCCATATGGTAAATGGGTATCGCCGTTTGGCACGACCAAATGTTCTCCCACGTCGACACATCATCCGCCTGGCCATTGGTCGTCTGTTTGGTCTCCTTGCTTTCCCCGATTTCAAACTTGACGCCTGTTAAGTCGCACAATGCATAAACAAATTAATTAAGTAAATTCATTTCATTAACTTTCTCCCTCCTTTTCTGCAATTCTCAGTTTCTCATGTTTCTGACAAGGCTCTGTAATCTGCTAGAACTCAATTAGTTTGCTAGTCGCTTCAGAAAGGACGAAATCTAATCAAACAACGAAAGATTAAGGAATGTTTCTGTATTCCAATTACCGTCAAATAAAGACTTTTAAAAGTTTAAATTTGTACTTTAGAACTCAATATCGTTTCCATGGCTAAAGTGAACGATTAAGGGCTCCAATTGCTCCCTCAAGAACCTTATTCGCCCGATTTGACTCCCTCGGACGGTTAACTGTTAACCAAACCTCAAAAAATGGCTCATAAATGAAAATTCAGCTCGCCACGGAGGAGCGCTTTGTAGACTTTCCGGAAAAGTACCTTTCGGGCAGGATTAAAAAAGTGGAAAATTGCTGGATTATGTGTATCGATCTAAAAGGGGACTATTTTGAATAGAAAAAATTAAGAAAAAAACCTTTTTTCATTTCCAAGGAGGTTACTTTTCAACCCACCTAGTAGTATGGAGGATTTTTCTTATCGATACTATCCAGAGGTTCTACGAATACAAGCTATACAGCGATATTATCTATATTATTATGATAAATATCATAACAGGTCTCATTATATAAGCGAAATTGGCACTTTACTTTGTCTAGGAACATGAGAAACTGGCCTTAAGCTTGTCTGTTAATCTCAGCTTACCAGTGTGCTCCTCTTCAGGCTGATGTGTGGGCGACTTGCTCTTCCAGAGCTGTATATTTGTGCCACCGGTTAGCAGACGTGTGCCCTCCAAGTTCCAGGACAATGTCACCACATTCGAGTGGCTGGTAAACGAGCCCGTCTGCACCCATCTGGAAAACATTTGTTATATCAATGGACAATGCACGAGGAGATGCAGACCAACCTGTAGTCTAGAAAGTGTGTATTGTGCTTGCTAGACTCAATCACCGGGGTTGGCTCAAAAATGCATATCTTATTCTCATAGGCGGCTGCTATTTTGCCTGTGTCGGTGCTGCAGTCCAGCGCCGATATCTTCACATAGCCATGATTGGCGCCAGGTATAATCTGGACGCGCTCGAAGGTGCTTGCGAGGATCACCACATTACAGCCGGCGGCGTAGGCCTGTCAATTTGAGAGAGAGAGAGATGACTTTAAATATGTTTTCAAATGAATAAATATATGACAATAAAGAGAGCATAAATGCAACGATTTCGTATGTGTTAATGCGTAAGTAACCATGGAGGTGAAGTGGAACTTAAGACTATGATTAAAACTAAGTTAAAGCTACTATCTACTACTACTATAACTTCTTAGGGTGACCATGGAGGAAAAAAGGTACAGTACAGCACCGATATTATAGGCATATGTCTTTAAGGCGGAAGTAGAGTAACCATGGAAGACCATAGATGATATTGAAACCAAATTATGATAGTTCACACTATCCACTATTTACATATAATAAATGCCAACATGATTCTTGTATAATTGTACAAATATTACATGAAAATATTACTTTGCGTTTAATTTATTTAGCAATCGGTTTGACCAATTTGGTCAAATGGTCTTTAGTGTTTGACAGTACTCAACCCTCTGGGAAGGTATGGGACCTTCACTTCCCTGAAGAGTATATCGAGGACACCACTGAACCAACTCTTTAAATTTGCGAAAATTATCTTCAAAGAATCTTAGACGTGGCAAGGTTCAATTATGCGGTACCCCTAAGGACTAGAAGGTCTATGTGAGGCCACCCGTGGGGGTGAACTGCCGTCTCAACCTAACCTAACCTAACAGTACATTAGGAAAAAGTTAACAACACTGTTGAAAAATCTTATGCAAGTCAGATTACACTGGGAGACGTAAGAAGTTGCGCAATATTGCACAAAAGTATGATAACAGGCCTTAAAGGCAAATTATTCTGGTAAAGAATTCATGTGTGTAAATGTAACATTGAAGACCAAATAATTGAAGATAAAATAATTGTTACGGCTTTTCAAAATCGGTTAGTTAATATATTTTAATATCTTTCAAGAGTACACATTTGGACTTATTAAGTAAACCAAATATCTGTGCAAATGAATACGATCAAAACAATAAACTCGTTATCGATTAATTGAGGCAAAAATATATGTGATGAATCTCAAATGATGACCAAATTTGAGAAAAGACAATAAAGATAATGCACGGACATACTCGTATCTCAAGTGCAAATTAAAATTGCCAAAAGGCATACACAGCATTCATTTGAGTATGAACGCGTGCCAAATTTAATTTAGTCCAATTTGGATTGATTCCGGATTACACAGGAAAGGTTTAGTGCACAAGGAAAACTCAATGTCTCTACGATATGGTCTTGAATATCGCTGCTTCTCAACAATACCATACCCCCGACAGCAGTCTTATCTCTTCAAAATACACTATGTGAACCCAAACTTGGCTAATTGTTTGTCTTTCTGTTTTGATACCCTTACAGCGGGTGCTATAAATATGTCACGAAATGTGCATCGCTTTCAAGGAGACCGATCACATAAAGTATATATGCATTCATATATATGTACATTCCTCATTCCAGATCATTCTTCCGAAACTAGTCGCCAGATCGGAGTAATCTTAAGGCTTTTATAGATAAGCTTGGGAAATATTTAGTTTTTTATGAACAACTTTTTTGATTTCAAAGTTATCTTAAAGAAATTTAATTATTAAAAGTTTAATTATGTTTCCTGCTATATTTGATCAGTGCCGGTCTAATATATCTAATAGCTGCCATAGGAATTGAGTGAAAATTGAGTTGTTAGATGATCAGATAATTCTATCGTGGTAGAAACAATTCAATAATTTTGTGTTACTGGAATTTTTCGCATTCCTAAGATACTTTTTGTTTTTATTTCTAGGTAAGTTTTCTAGCAGGTGAAATGGTTTTAATGAATGATTTAATGGGCTCTTTTGCTCTTTTATCTCTGATATGGATAATAAATATGTCTCCAAGGGTATATAAGCTACGTCATGTCAAAGATAGTTGTTTATTCATATTTCACTTGTCCAGGTTAGAAAGTACACAGCTGGTGAGAGGGGTGGTTAAATGAATTATTGGTTGAGCAGTCCGGTTCCATTCCCTAAGGTCTCAAAAGTCATAAATTAAATGTGTCTCCAAGGGTATTTAATCTTCGTCATTGTGAAGATAACTACTCTATTTCTTTCGAATTTTCTAGGTTAGTAAATTTCTAGCTAGTGAAATGAGTTTTTTTTGTTTTTTGTTCGGCTGTCCGGTTCTCTCCGGTCTCTGTTCTGTTTCATTATCTTGAGTGGTGGAGAGGCGGGGGGCATGGCAATGATAGGGTTGCGGGCATTTTATGCATGGACACAAGGCTGAATGCTACGGCACTTGGGCGACATTTGATGCCAGGCCCAGATGGCGCCACTTATATGTGCGGGTGTGTGTGTGTGTGTGGGTGCCCGTTTTCAAGTTCAGCTAAACCCGTGGCTATTTGTTATAGCTGCTATCACACACACACATTACGTGTTCATAAATATTATAAATACACCCAGAGTAGTGCACAGTTGACTAACACAATAGAAATGATGGCATTTATTTCAATGAATGGGTGGCAATGTCAACAGCGACTCGCAGCTCATTACAGAATATAATGCAAATTTATATGTATCTATGTACATGTGTACAGGCACACATACATATGTATGTACATAGTATATACACATGTACTGTGACAGTTGGCGTTTTAAATGAAATTTTTGCCAACAACAGGACTAACGGGGGTGTGGTAACACTGACAATAGCTTGCTTAAGATATTAATTATGGCCAGGAATCTCGCTGGGGTGGTCACGGCTGCCACATGTGCTACAAATACACCAATATTGGGGCAATATTTATGCGTTATATCAAAAAATTGTTCATTTTTGATTTTTGTTTATTAAAAATACAAATATGCAAGAATCCAATAAGCTGATAATTTTATGGGAAATAATGGTTCAAGTATTTTTATATAAATTGGCGTTGGCATAGCAATTTTGTACAATTTAAACACCTTGAACACAACATATTCACTTGATTTTTGTTTGTTGCAAGGCTTGTGTCGATCCCTTTTTAACAGGGGTATTTCTTCCGCAGTTTCAAAGCTAGAGTCACCAAATTTGACATACAGACTGATGTTGACTCCTTGGACAAATCTGCATCAAACAAATATTGACCACCCCAACCCCTCAGCCGCATATGAGCAAAATCTTTTTCTGCCACACCTGTACAGGTAGAATCAAATTTGACATACAGACTAATGTTTATTTCACGTCTCTTTCCGAACCCACAAGTAAGCAAATTATACCGGACTGAGAACAGAGTATTCTGCTGTCGGATACGTCCGACTGCAACGTTCTTACTTGTTTCTGCAAGTTGTTGTGTGCAGGGCTGCCTATACGACACAGAAAGCGAAGTGGAGAGTAGTGGAGCCTTAGCATGTACTAGAATCTAACTAGACTTCAAATAACTCCAGCTCCACCTCGAGCCCGCAATTACGCAAAAGGAAACATACTGGAAACAGAGTATGCCGCAGTCGGGAACAGTCGGCAGAATGCAATGTTCTTACATGTTTTGTTTTTATTTGCTTGTTGCCACTATCTGAGAACTTAAGGTATTGTATAAATATTAGTACAAGTTTCTTCTGGCTATAATATAAATAAATACTTATTGGTACCTTTTAAGCTTTGGTACAACAAAGTTGTAATTGGCAACCGTGGGGGTGGTAACACTTGCCTATATACATATACACATGTATGTATGTGTGTGTGTACATGCATGCACGAGTGTGTGCATAGTTTGCTTTAGCTATTGAAGCTGCCCAGTTAATTATGCTTGTGACTTCGGTAAATGATATATGTACATATAAAAAAACAGAACCCAGGCGACAGCGGTAGACAAATAACGTAAAGAATGCGCAAACTGCGCGTGTTAGGCTAAATGTGGGGGTGGGGGCGACATTAGTAATTAATATTTGATATGTATGTACACACATACATATGTAGGTATGTATGTATGTACTACATGCGGGTACACAATATGATCATAAAATAAAATATAAACGATTCCAGCTACAGTGCACATTATAAATGCGTGCTCACGACAAATTTTCAGCATTTTATGGCCCGTGTATAATTTATTTGTTATTGACGTTTATTCGTCTCTCTAAAAAAAATTTGTCTTTTGGACATGGGAGGATTTTGCAGGCTGCAGGGCAATAAATATTGTGCATACACACACACACACAAACACAGCGAGCATAAGTATGTACAAGCGTTTGTATATTTATCGAATTTAGGGCATCAAAGGCCATTTGACCAATCGAATGTTATATGTATGTATCGCAGGTATGTATGTATGTATAGCACTGTGCGTGTGCGTGCGTGTGTGTGTGTCTGTATGAGTGCGATAAGTGCGTAAAGGCAACGTGAGAGGCTTGTTTACAGCCAGCACTTGACCTTTAAATGTAATTAAAAGCCAGAAAACATGTTAATACATAGATTTCAAATTGAGCTAAATCATGAGAACAGTTTGTTTGCACAGCAGCAGCAGCTGCTGCCCTACACACACAGTTGTTGTTGTTGTTGCTATTATCGAATTTACACAAAGTTCTCGAGCTCATCATTTTTTAATTTCATTTAATTTAATTGGCCACACACAGTCAGTCAGTCAGTCAGTCAGCCAGACAGACAGGTAGACAGCCAGTGACAGTCAAGCATCACATTTATATTTATTTATATATGTACACACATACATGCTTACATACATATGTATACAAATGGGAATAAGTAAATAAAAACATTTAAGATCCCCCTGGGCTGATCGGAATTGGATATTCCAATTGGAATTAGCAAAATGCCAGCCGTATAGGCAAAATGTGTACATACATATGTGCATGCATAGTTGTACCCTTAAGCACCTATGTACTAACATACATACATATGCATATATGCACGTTTAGCTGTGTGTGTGAGTGGGTTGTACAATATGATGGATGCGTGATAAAAACGAAAACGAACAAAAAAAAGTAATCGTAATCGGCCGTATTCTTACTGTAAAAGGTATGCCTTCCACGGAACCAATTGCGAAGCACCGGTCACCTGCATTGCAGGCACCGCTTAATATTTGATGACAATTCATTATATGTTACAATTGGATATCACATCACAGCGCACAAAGTAATATTCTTGGTTCTTTGGTTTGGTTACTAGCACGATTTTTTCTTTGTAAAACGACAACAAAGTGATGAGTGACATTACATAAAAATGTAGGCCAAATAGTGATGGACGATATCGACTAGTGCTATCGAGAATTTGTAGTGTGCAACAGCGTTAATAAAAACTTACTATTGAGTGCGCAATTCTGTTATCATTATATAATCGATAAGTCGATGATAATTGAAATGAATGTCATTTTAAATTAAACCATGATTTTTTAATTCAATTTAAGCTTAATTTTTAATTATGCTGCCCTTCAATATGATTTTTAAAAAATACCGTCCCATATGATTATTTTATATGTGTACAATTGGCATACTAATTTTAAATGCTCCTAGTAATTCAAAAATATACCCAATAAAAGATATCGATATATCGTAACAATACAATTTGCAACCCTGTTTCAACACTGCATCACTGATCACAAAATGCCGCATATTAGAGATGGGATTTGTAGTTCATTTTGTTGAGTACGTATAGTCGTTCATTTTTGACTCGTGAACTAGCTCAACGACTACTCAGTTCAGTTTTGGCTTACCGTCTTAGTTAACCCAATTTAGTTCAACTATAAGTACGTAAGCTTATTGAAAATGTATAACTAACAATGCATTAAATAGGGAACTTAATTTATTCTGTGAGACCGGAAAACAGTGACAGTCATAGAATAAGTTCAGTCGTTCATTTAAGTTCAGTCGTTCAATTGAATTTCTGCTCAACGAAACAATTCATCTCTGCTGGCAACTGAAACGCCGTGCATGGTTTTTATATTAAATTATAATCGTGTGTTTAACGTGAGTTAGGCGTATATTTAAATAGCAAAATGGCCGCAGGTCCTATTGCTGAACGTAACCAAGGTGGGCAATCAGTTTTAGCAATAGATATTATTATTTTCCCGCTCATTTCAACTAATTGTATACGATTCCCGCAGACGCCACCATTTATGCCGGCGGTCTGGACGATAAGGTATCGGAAACGCTGCTCTGGGAGCTGTTCGTGCAGGCGGGTCCAGTGGGTAAGCTGAGAATTGCATTTCCTGCGGCTCTATTTAACTTTTGGGCTTTCAGTCAATGTGCACATGCCCAAGGATCGTGTCACACAAATGCATCAGGGCTACGGATTTGTCGAGTTCCTGAGCGAGGAGGACGCCGACTATGCGATCAAAATAATGAATATGATAAAGCTATATGGAAAGCCCATACGTGTGAACAAGGCGTCGGCACATCAGAAGAATCTGGATGTGGGCGCCAACATATTCATTGGCAATCTGGACGTGGAGGTGGACGAGAAGCTGCTCTACGACACATTCTCAGCGTTTGGCGTCATATTGCAGACACCGAAGATAATGCGTAATCCGGACACGGGAAAGTCGAAGGGCTATGCGTTTATTAACTTTGCCAGCTTCGAGGCGAGTGATGCCGCCATGGATGCCATGAATGGCCAATATCTCTGTAATCGTCCCATATCCGTGTCGTATGCGTTTAAGAAGGATCATAAGGGTGAGCGACATGGCTCGGCCGCCGAACGCTTGTTGGCCGCACAGAATCCATCGGCGCATGCGGATCGCCCGCATCAACTGTTCGCCGATGCGCCCGTACAGAATATGATGCCTGTAATGGGCGGGCAAATGATGCCGCCACCTATGATGGCCCCACCGCCACCGGTGGTGCCCGTCACCACGAACAACATAAACATGATTGCACCACCGCCGCCCGTGCCACAGCCAGCACCATTTCCAGCTACAATACCACCACCACCACTGCCACCAATGGCTGGCGGGCAGCCGCCACTGCCTCCCGCAATGGGCATACCGCCGCCGCCACGCATGATACAGCCGCCAAACGCGTGGGCACCACCTGGCATGCCAGCGCCGCCGCCGCGCCCGCCACCAAACAACTGGCGTCCGCCGCCCGTGCCCTTTACTCCGGCGCCATTCGCACGTCCCTACCAACCAGATGGCTACCAGTACTAAGTCACTTGCGACGCTAGCATGTAGTTATACAAATTTAGACGATCCAATAAAACCGAAAGCGCATTTTGCAATCAAAAAACAAATTCCCCATAGACTTAATAATGCGGCATAATTTACTACTTATATATTTATATATAGTAATTAATAAAATAGGCATGAGGTTCCATCTTGAACTTCATGAACTACATATTCTTTATAAGAAGAATTACCAACTATTCTTAGTTATGATATATTAGGTTGAAGCTACTTTATAAAAACCCGAGCTGGTAAAACCCCAACGCTGCCCGGCGAAATATTTAGATTAAAATGCCTTATGTTGAATTTGACTACTGTCGTCAATCTTAAGAAATCCATAAAAGTAGCATCCGCAAGGGGTAGATTTTCCAAAATCTTTGAGCACCACCAATTTTCCAACCGTGGAGGTAAATTTTTCAAAATCGGTGAGGCACGTATCGAATTATTTAATGTGTAGAGCTTGGAAAATAAGTTTAGGCCCGATCGGACCAAAATTTGACTTTCTCCCATACAACTTTGAGACCACCACTTTCCGCCCATGGAGTGGATTTTCCAAAATATCGTGAAATATGTGTCAAATGATTTTTCGTACAGATCTTGGAAAAAAATAAGTTTGAAGTTAAATGGCTGGCAAACAAAAAATTGCATACAACAGTTTACCGCGATTTTCCACGCTTGTGGGTGCAATTTTCCAAAATCCCGTCACAGTGTTCACTTTCGACATAGATGGAAACTACAGTGAAAATTTCATCATTCTAGTTCTTATGGTTTTGGCTGTGCGATGATTGCTAATCAGGACAAACTCTTTTACATATATAGACTTATCAGTATTTGTATCTGACTTATCCGCAATATGTTGATGTAATAGGGAAAACTTATTTTAAAATAAGTTTTAGTTTTGGAGCTAGCACAACGAAATTGCACAACAGAATTCAAAACGCTAGATTCACAAGTCGTTTGAACATAATCCACTGGTGTTATAGTATCTTGAAATTAGACAACGTACCTCAATGAAGATCCTAGTTAAAACTGCCTCAATGTTAAACAAGAAAGAGCCGCTTTCTTGTAGCCAATATATATGACCAAATTTGATCAAAATCGGACCATTATCATTTTAGCTATCAGTAACAATCGACAGACAAATGTATATGGAAAATTTGTTATACCCCAGCTGAGGGTATTATAATTTTAAAGCGAAATGTGTAATAGACTGAAGGAGACGTTTCCGACCCAACAAAGTATATATATTTTGAATCAGCATGAATAGCCGAGTCGATATAGCGATGTCCGTCTGTTTCTATGCAAACTAAACTCTCAGTTTTTAAGCCATCCTAATGAAACTTGGCACAGACCCTTTTTTTTTGCTGCAGGCAATACATATGTCGGAACCGGCCGGATCAGATCGCTATAACATATAGCTGCCATAGAAATGATAGGTCGAAGACTATGTTTTTGTAAGAAAAACTTTTTTGCTTATAAAGCTATCCTCACCAAACTCACCCAAAACAAACCTCTGGAAAGTTTATACAATCTGATCAAATTTGGTCAATATCGGACCACTATTTCACATAGCTGCCATAGGATTGGGTGAAAAATGAGTTTTTGTATAAAAAGCTTTTTGTATTAGATCCAAACTAAGTGAGAGTCACGTAGTTTCCTAGGGTATACTAGGTCTATAGGGTATATAGCTTCGAGACTCCGAAGATAGCTGTTCTTTCTTGTCCATTTAAGAATTTCCAAGCTCATTTATTCTAAGGCTTGTTATACTTTTTAGATGTTGTAGATGCAGCTATAAGAACACGCGGTCTAAAATTGAGTTATGTTTAGAGAACATTTCTGGAGGATACTACCCTTTTTGTTATTTAAAGTCTTGCAAAGGGTATTATAATTTTGTTACGAAATGTGTAGCGCGTGGAAGACGTTTCCGTTCCCACAAAGTATAATCATTCTTGATCAGCATCGATAGCCGAGTCGATAAAGCGATCGGTTGCAAGTCACACCAAATAAAGTAAGAAAGATATTTGTTTACGTTGCTTAGAAGTTTCCTTTGCGAATATATAAAGTCTTATTTTATGTTTGTTTCTTGGCATAGTACATGGATTTATTATTTATTTGGGGAAACATACAGTTAAAATATTTACAATAGCATTTGAATGTAGTATTTCGTTATTAAGCGAATTCGTAGCGTATTTAAAGTTTAATAGCATTTAATCTGTTTTTGTTTGTTTAAATATTTTACTTTGTTAATCCGACTGTTGTTGTTCTTGCTGCGGCTTTAATTTACATAAAGTAATTAAAATAACCTTTTGCTTGCCCTTGCCTAAATAAAAATAATAGTTAAAATAACGTTCTTTGTTTGTTTGTTTTTTGTTTGGTTTAACACTCTATAAATATTAATTGGTTTTAAATAATTTGAATTTCGAACTGCGCATTTTATTTGCTCGCATTTATTCAAATCTTTTTCATAAAAAAAAAGAATTCCTTTTCTTTTATATATATATATATGTATAATATATAAACTAATAATTAACATATAAAAAAAACGTTCTGAACTGGTTTGGTTTTTGTTGTTTTTGTTTTTGTTTTTGTTTGTTTTTTGTTGCTGTTCTTGTTTGTTTGTTAATCCTTTTCTTGACTGGTCTCGCTTGCGTTTTAGTCCTGCTGCTGCTGCAGTTTCTGCTACAGCTTCAGCTCCTGTTTCTGTTTCTGTTTCTCCTTCCCTCCTCCCGCCCCATCCAGCTGCTGCTGTTTAGAGTTTACTTTGTGGTGTTTGATGCTTCTGTTGTTGCATCAGTTGTGTGGTGGTTCGCCTTGCGCTGGCTGATTGATCCTGTTCCTGTTCCAGTTCCTCCTGCCCCACCAGCGTTCTTAGTCTTTGTGCGTGTCGAGCCGTTGGCCAAGCGCACATTCTCTGAGCTATCGGTGACATCCTCACTATCACTGGAGCGTATGTCCCCAGACATCTGCGGAAGAACGAACAAAGGTTAGTCAAGTCTCGTTTAAAGGAAAATACCATGCTTATAAAGCATAAATTTGAATGAAGGGAAAGATCACGCAGATGAGACAACGTTGCGAACTTACCAGACCCTTCTGTAGGGAGTCAACAACAATCTTGAGAATCATATAAGTCCAGATGACATGCAGCACGAGCAGCATCAATAGCAACGTGTTGAATATGTAGTAAGCTGGGAACATGGGCAAAATGCGTGGTGCTTCCACAGATGCGCTACAACATAAGTGAGGGGAAATCGGTTAGCGGAATGAATGGTGTATTAAAGTACATACATCACTTACCTATAGATAATGCGCGGATAGAATCCCAAACGTGTGACAATCCAAACGACAGTAAAGATGGCAAATATAGCATCACAGACCTTCTGATAGTTAGCATACTTGGTCAGCTTGGCCGCCTCCAGGAATATATCCGCACAGTCGTGCACTACAAGGACCAATGAGCCAACGCGATGCAAGTTGCATACCCAGCTGAGGGACATCAGCAGCAGCGTGACCATGTGATGTATAAACATTTGCCAGAAGTCCTTGCGTTTCACATCAAAGAATTGGGTGGCGGTCAGCGACCAGTAAAACGACATCGATACCATATAATACCACCATATATCACTGCTCACCGACTATAAGGCACAGAAAGTTCAAGGTTAATAACAATTTGCGACTCTGCTTTCGGTTTGCACTTCCGGCACTTCTTGGAAATCGAAAACTGATATTCAATAGATTACTAACCTGGTGAGGATAGCCATACCAACAGCTCTTGACGTCCCAGAACCATGGCTTGTCCCATAGCACAATGACGCCAAATATGAAGCTGTACAGATAGTAGAGGCACCGCCATGTGTTCTCACAGAACTTTACCAACGTTGATGGCTTGTCCTGGGCGCGACGGAGGCGCCACCAGCGCTCGATCTGGCGCTCGCTCATGTCGGCCTGTTTGGACAGCGGGGCCAGCTGCAAGATAGTTAACAATTTTCGAATTAAATACTTGTTACTTTCCACGAATTAGGGCCTGAATTGCGGCCCTAGTTTACCCATCACGTACATCCTAACCCCGATCCCGAAACTCCTATCGGAACCCCAAATATAAGTTTTATAAATCTAAATTAGAATGTTTAAGGAAATGCCAATGTACGTAATCAAGAATTCGGAACCAGCAGGATAGTTTGAAAACAAACCATAATGGACGGGATAGGAAAAGGAAGGTTTGTGAGGACGGTTGAAATGGGTATCTAAGTTTCTATCCCGATGAAACGTTTAGCGCGTATAATTCGAAGAAAAGCTTCTGCCACATTAGAATTGAGTAGAGCAAGATGAACCAGGCTAAGTCAAAGATAGACCAGATCATCCCTAGGAACTTATAGCCTTAAGGATGCTTAAAGCTCGCTCAGGATACTTACTGGCGTACTGACTGGACACAAGAGGTGTCAAATGGTTGATAGACCTATCGATAGGTTATATATTTGCAGACTTTCAATGCGCTTATCATAGTTTTATTTATTGGTACAGTTATTACTTTGAGATATCTTCTGGACATAGTATGGTAAAGAAGCAGGCTTCTAGAGAAGTAAGAAATCGGAAGCCCTGAAACCTAAGGCTCAGAAGGGTTACCTGCTTAGATGGATCATAGTATATGATCTGACTCAAGTGCTTTACTTACCCACTTGTGATCCAAACGCGTTGACTTGGCATATGCCGTCTCTAAAATAGGAACATTTGCCGCTTTCTTAGGTCTAGAGCTACGTATGCCCAACGATTTGCCAACTGGTGATATCCAAAAGCTGCAATAATCCAAACAAATAAGCAAATAAGTATATATAGATACGAATACACATTCTTTTTGGGTATATTCATGTGCAAATTGCAAGTTTATCAAAGCAAAAAAAGAAAAAGAAAATTATAAATAAAACTTAGTTAGCAATTAGATATAGATATTTCCCAAAATTTGTTTACAATTTCATGGCCTTATCAATGGGGCTTTAGGGTCCGTCTAGTTGATAGCGAGAAGTTTATAAATCAATGTGCGATATAATCAATTAATAAAGATTAAAAGTAGGAAAGTAAAAGTCAAGTTACTAGTTCTAAAAAAAGTTCTGAATGGGTAGTATTGAGAACAGCATAGTTTCTTTTACGATTTTAGATCTGTATCTCATTGACTTTTATGCATCGAAAGTGTTAATAAACCTCAAGAGTGTGCCGTGGACTATTTTCCAGTTATATTTCCAACTAAAAATGATATGGACCAAGAAATTTCATCCCGGATCCCGCTCGCTCTGAGCTTCTTTCAATTTAACCCCCTTAGGTTACAGAATTTCAAAAATGCTCCCGATCCCGAAGTGTTTTTCGAGACGGTCTGAAATTCTGGTAGATTCTCGTCCCTATCCCACTTTTAGTTCTAACGTATACATATTTATTATATCATATATGTCTATAGCAATATTTCTAGCATGTTATTTTTTCTTTTCCCATAAATTTGCATTTGCTTATACTATTTAAAAACCCAAGCAGAATGCCTAAATTTCCGAATACTTTTCATGCGTCGAATCATCTGCGGTTTTATGTTTCCATTTTCGTACAAAATAGCAACTGTTCTTAATTTTTGAGTCCACTGGCACAAGGGCAAAACTTTTGGAATTCAAAACAGCCAAGAATTTATAATCCGATTGGTCTGATCGGAATAGGAAATGAGAACAGGCCAGCATATACTGAGAACTCAGCTGTCTCTGAGGGATATTAATAGATTAGAATGACCAGTTTCCTGTTGAATTCCCAGCGTTTATATTATATCTTTAACTATAGATCTTAATCTTAATTATTTTTTCACATTTTAACTGGATTTGTGCAGTTTGTCAAGTTAATGTTCTGCAATTCAGCCTGTAAGGCGCAAAGGCAAGTACTTCAGTTAGGCTCAACCATACATACAATGCGGAAATTTTGCAACCATCACACTTTGGAATTCAAGACCGAAAAGCACACATACGTAAATGGGCCCCATTCCCCTGCCCCTGCCCCTGCCCCTGCCCCTGCCCCTGCCCCTGCCAGCTTGTCGGGCACGTGTGAAGCATGGCAACACTGGAAGACAGCTCGCTGGCGGACATGCATAATCAAGTGGCGAGCATAGGCGTAGTTCAACTTGGGTATATGCATACGGGTGGAGTCTTTGCCGTAGACGGACGCACTTCGGAAGTTAATTCGCTAATGAAAACGAAAATGGCCAGTACCCCTTATACCCGCTACAGACCCCCCCCCCCCATCATTTATCCTATATACACCCAGCAGCCAAGACTCGTCTAGCATTTCAAATCAGTTAGGGCTTGTTTTCGTCATTGTGATTGTCGTCTTCCCCCTCTGCATGCAAAATGTGAATTAAGGAAGACAGAATTGTGTTCAATCTCTACCCGTACATGAGTATTCTTCCCCCTTTAAGTAAGTTTTTTATCGTAATATTCGATCGTTGTGTAGAGCTGCGGGAGATCAAAGGCCAAAGGGTCGGCATCGGGGCATTAAACTCATTTCATGTTAATTATAACAATTGAGATAAACTTGATTTGATTTGCTGTATTAGACAAAGTTACTTCGCTGCTGACCCGAGCAGTGACAAGTTCAAGTTCAAGGTCTGGGCATCATTTCTATTCGACTTTATGTACCATGTTCCATGATATCATCAGCTGAGTTACATAACTCAAGTCTTTTTCTTAAAAACTATCATTTCAGTTCTTAATGTTACAGTCTGTAAGCAGAACTTGGAACATATTGTATATATTCATTAATGGGCATATTTAACACTTATTGCTCCTCAACGATAGTTTGTATTATCGATAGCTATGCAGTTTTAGTTTAGAGCAGCTTTTTTGATCGATTGCATTATCAAAACAAGTAAGAATGCTCTAGTCGAGTATACCCGACTACGATACCCCCTGTATCCAGGTCTTAAACTTCCCAACACATCTGCGTCCACTTACACATAAACAAAGACGCACACACACAAGCGACAGCGCAAGCGAGACATTTTAAGTCGTGGATGGGCTAGTCTTCCCCCGCGCTCTCCTTTCGTGAATAGTTTTCGTGTTAATCATCCGATCGACTTAAAATTTGCAAAGTAGATTAAAAGTGGCCCAAGTGTTATACATGTTAAATACCAAAGCTATATCTTCAAAAATCATCCTTATAAATCGTTTTTATCTATTTGCGGGGGAGCGGGGGGAGATATCTGAAATCTGCGTATGGTACACAGAAATCTACATTCCAAATTTGGTGTCTCTAGCTCTTATAGTTGCTAAGATGGACGCTTTCATTTATCAGACGGACAGACGGACATGACCAAATCGAATTTTCTTTTGATACTGATCAAGAATATATATACTTTATATGGTCGGAGATGTCTCCTTCTGCCTGTTACATACATTTGCACAGATTTAGTACCCCCTTTTTACCCATTTTATGGGTACAGGGAGTAATAATAGATCTTAAGGTTTCTTAAATATTATCGATGGCTTAAATGATCATTTTCGAAACTTCTGATGGCTTTTCAGCTTTAATTCAATAGTTCAAATTTCCATATGATGTCTTTAATATCAAGATAGATGTAGTGAAGGCATTAACGATATCGAGACTATCAATACACATTGATACTTTATCTTTGGAACTATCAAAACCATCGATGGAGCTATGCTCGAAGGTCTGACACAAATTCTCTTTAATGGTCACACATAACCAATAAAAAGTTTATATATTGGCTTATTCACTTGTCCAAAGTTACTATCGCAGGCTTAACTATGAACTATCAAAAGAATCGATAATTTGTAATCATTACCAAGACGCCCAGCTTTTGTTGTATTGCAGAGCACGAATTACAAGTTCTTTTTTATTATTATTTTTATTGAATTTACACTTGTGCCCGCATAATTACACACACATACATACATGTATGTATATGTATGTACATACATATGTATGTATGTTGTATGAATAATTGTATGCATGCTGTTTGTGTGCGATAGGTTCAGAATTTCTAATGGCCACTTATAAGAAATGGCAGCGACGATTCCGCCTTATTGTCGCCTGACTGTCAATCAATAATAAATTACTATGCAAAGCTTCTTGTGTAACAAATCACAAATAATAATATGTAGTGCTTGAGAATTGACAGTTTTCTAAATTCAAACAAAAGTAACACACACAACACAACACAACACAACACAACAACAACAACAACAGCAGCAGCAATAAATGCAATATGCGGCCGAGAATCTATCACGAGCGACAGGAGGGTCAAATGTGCGCCCTGCACGCGCTCAACAATTTGTTTCAGTGTGGGAGGATGTACAGCAAGGTAAGGCGAACAAAACATATCGATATATCGATAACAGCATTTATCGCTGACCAAGGCGCAACTGGACGATTACTGTTACGAGCTGACGCCACGCACCTGGCTCAATCCGCATCGCTCGTGGCTCGGCTGGGGCAACTATGATGTGAACGTGATCATGTATGCGCTGCAGCAGCGCAGCTGTGAGGCCATCTGGTTCGATAAACGGCGGGATCCCAGGTAGAGTTCTTCGAATGCAAGCTTAGCTTCAATTAATAATTCTATCAAAACATAGTTTATTCGTTTGTTTTCTTCGTTTCGAGTCGCATTCTCATTCTCATTCGCTTGAGTTTTATTCTTTTGTTTTTTAAAGAATTAGTTTTTTTCTAGTTCCATTTTATATTTTTTTTAACTTCCTAAAGTGATTTGCACTTCAAAACAAAAACAAGCAAGAGCCTTGCAGTCGGACGTATCCGACAGCAGAATACTCTGTTCCCAGTCCGGTTTTGCTTGCTCATTTGTGGGTTCGGAGAGAGACGCGAAAAAAACCAGTAGCCTATATGTCAAATTTGATGACCTGTACAGGTGTGGAGAATATAAATTTTGCTCATTTGCGGGGGAGGGGTGGGAAGGTAAAAAAATTGTTGATGCAGATTTGTCCAAGGGCCAAATGTAGCTTGTATGCCAAATTTGGTGACTCTAGCTATGAAACTGTAGGAGATATGCCCCTGTGAAAAACGTGTTTTGGGGATAGCATTTGCCGATTGGCGGGGGAGCGGGTGGGGGTGGCAAATATCACTTGCACTTCAAAAACTGAGGGTATACACCAACATGTGTACCAAGATTGGTTGCTCTAGCTTCAAGGGTGGACATTTTGCAAGCCCAATATACTCTTTCCCTTCGGGAACAGAGTATAAACAGCCAAATAGACTGGCAGAAAGAATTTATGCGAGCTTGAAACTAACCAGTATGGGACTCCAAGAAACAGAGCGAACTAGAACAAGAATCAGACTCAAAGGAAAAAGCAAACGAATGATCAAAGTGAACGATATCGATCCTTCGTTAAGTTTAGTTAGTCGCTTGATTGAGCTTAATCTTAACGATTCGTTGAAATTCTAACCGCAGTTGCCTCAATTTTGATGCGATCTTCGGTTTCATAATGAACATTGGAACGCCCATGAGCATTGGCCAGTACATTGAGCTGCCGCTGATGCGCAGCCGGCATTGGTTGGCGCTGCGACGTATCGAGGGCAGTTACTATAATTTGGACTCGAAGCTGACGCATCCGCGTTGCTTTGCCAGTGAGCAGAGCTTTTTGGCTTATCTACGTCATCAGCTGTTGCCTGAAAGCGATCATGAGCTTTTTATCATTGTAGCACAGGTGCAGGAAGAGGAAGAAGAAAAGCTCTGGTTAAAGCCACAGTATCGATACTCTAGTCAGGCCGACGAGTAAAACTTACACACACACATATGTACACATAAGAAATAAAATGGGTTTCGATAAACAAACTGTAACGATAAATGTCATCGCCGTCTATCGAGGTGCGTGCAGCTAATGACAGTTACGTTTGTATGTAAATATGTGCATAATGTGAGCGCAAGCACTTGATTAGCAATTAACGATAAACGATGCAATTATTTAACCATTTTCATATTTGACATAAGCAAAACTGCTGCACAAATTTACATGAGTGTATGCGTGTGCGTTTATTTGTACATCGTTTTATTAAAATTACTGTGCTTATCAGAGGCAACATACACAAAAAAATTAAATACATCAGTGTATGTGTGTGATTAAGGCCGTTTTGGTATAAAAACACTCAGGGAAATACATATGTACATTCCCTTGTTGATGATAATTCAACACGCCAACGATTGGACAATTGAATTTTAAAACAACAAATGTACGTTCTACATACATACATACATACATACATATGTATGTATGTGTATGCATATATGTAGTATATTATGACTCACTTTGGTAGCTAAATCTCAGCCAACGCCAATACATACATATGTATGTATATATACATTTTGCAGCGATAACAACGTCATTTGAAATTGTTATCGATTGCTGCTCAAAAGCCGGCCACAAACAGCTGATATTCAAAAAAAGAAGAGTCAACAACAACAAAATAAAAAGAAAACGGTGTTAATTGGCCATTTAACATATTGCACTCAAAAGGAAATCACGATCTCTCTCTCTCTCTCCCGCTCTCTCTCCCCCCGCCGCCTGTCTGTGTGTGTGTGTGTGTTTCTTTGCGGCCTTCTATGTGCGTAAAGCACGTGCACTTTTTGGCCTTTTCTGTGTTGTGCAAACAGACGATAGCAACAGCTTTAAAGCAGCACAGTAAAGAAACAAAAAACTAGTTTGGATTTAGACTAACGACAACAAGAACATTACAAAATGTGCATATGTGTGTGTGTGTGTGTGTGCTTGGAAATTAAAGTGACAATGCGCGAAATATCTATGGAGAAACTGCAGTCTCATACATAAGAGCAATTGTCTGTCGACCCTGATTAGATTTAGCCATTAAAAACGATACATGTGTGTGGGCCAATTTTAATAGTGAACTTTAAATTTTATATCGCTCGGTTGGTCGCGCGCGTTGTGAGGGTCGCCTGATACGTAATCGCATCCAAAAAATATACATATATACATACATACATATAAATGTATGCACGTACATACACATGTATGTATGCGTGTATATGTAGCTTTGATTAGATTTTGCTAAATTCGTACAACATTCCAGTCATTCCAGTGTGCGACAATTTGGAAAAACTTTTTGATAGACGAGCCTGGAATGGCATAGAAGCTGAGTCACAGGCGTTCACACCACTGACTCAAGCGTGTGTCACTCTCACTCACACACACACACAGACACACGCACACGCATAACGTAATTACGATAACGCGCATTATCAAATTTTATTCGACTTTTACGTAAATCTTGCTCGCGAATCTTATCAACAAATGCTCAAAGGCGGTCAGGCAGGTGGCAGACCACGGGCTAGAAGGGGAAGGGGGGGGGGGGGGGGGGTAGGAGTTGCAAAGTTTTTCAATTTGTTGCTGTTGCGGCTAGTCGTTGCCACACCGAAACCCAATTTGTGGGCGACCCTGAAAGTCAATTCTCGTTTAAGAGCTAAAACTATGAAACAAAAAAAAAGAAGAAAAAACTTGACAGCCATGAAAATATTTCAATATTGGACAGTTATATGCACATACAAGCTCTTAAATCATCGAATTCCAAATAATTCTAACTGCCCAAATTCAGCAGACAGTTCCATAAAGCTACAGCGTGTCCACCTGACAATGCACTGGCAGAATAATAGTTAATTATGAACTGTACAATTTAGCTGTCAACTAACACGAGCTTTCTACAATGATACACATTGCACGAGAGGTTTCCGACCCCAGTATATAACAGTGATGTTCGTCTGTTTCTATGCAAACATATCTATCTCTTCGTTTTAGAGCTGTCTTAATGAAACTTGATGCACAGATGCTTCTTTTTGCTGCAGTCAGTATATACATATATACATATGTACATACATATATACAGTGGCTCTATTCTAGTATCCGAAAACGGCAAATAAGCAACAAAAATGATCTGAAAAATGCACTTGTTGTGGAGTAGGCCAAAATCACACCAGAAGTGACCCGAAAGCTGGTCAAATCCATGCCAAAGCCGCTCAAAATGGTTGTTGACCAAACATTAAAATCTAATTTGATGTACATTAAGTTAGTTTTAAAATTTAATTAGATGGGTGATTGAAATAAGCTGTAACATTGTTTTTAGTTTTAAATTGTTTAGAAATATTTTTAAAAACACAGAAAAAATATATAAAAATATATCTGATAAGTTAAAACATAGGGCTAACAACCTACGTTTATATTATTTGGATACCTCTTTTAGTTTTGCCATTATAGCCGATTGAACTTTTTTTGTAATCTGCTGGTTGAAATAAGCTGTGAGCCACTGTACGTACATACATACATACATATGTACATATGTAATCGGATCACTATATCATATAGCTGCTATGGCAGCATTCGGGAAAAAAATATTGAGCTGTGAGAGTTTTGAGACAGGAAGTTTCCAGGATATGCAAGGAATTGAAACAATTGGACTGGAACGAGTGTCAGGTGTGGGAGTGCGTGTGTGTGTGTGTGTGTGTGCTTGTATAAGTATCGTTAGTAAAATGCATGTGAACATTTGTAATTATGTTAATTACAACATGCAAAATGCAAGCGACTCGGCACGCAATTCACACACACACGCACACACACAAACACCCTTAACTGTCTGTGGGATTTGCCAAACAAACTAAAGGTAAATTGCGCCCCAAAAAGCGAACGGTAAATGGTCCTCTGCACAGTGAGGCAAATTCATTATTTATTTGGACGTGCCATTTTTCGAATTCAAGCGGAACCCAGCGATATCGAAATTCAGAAATGAAATAAAAACTACAAAACATTACGTCATCGGCATAAATGAATTGTAAATTGAGTATTCATAAGCATCGTTAAGTGTTATGAATATGAAATTCCCATTTATTGTTTAGAAGCAGGCCAAGATACTTTATTAGTGCACTGGGATCGAATTGCATTATACTCTTGTCGCGAGTGCTGATTTTGATAACCTGTACTGAAGTTTCAAGTAACCCAACACATTCGTACTCAAATGAGTGAGTACAAATGTACATACATGACAATATACATACACAATATGTTGGCTTGTAATGCTTTAGTTTGTTAATACATATTCTAAGAAAATTAAGGATATAGAGACGAAAAGCAATTATAAGAAACTTTTCCAAATTGAATGATGACAGCGTTTTTACA
Organism: Hirtodrosophila confusa; assembly: GCA_035043065.1. Lineage (NCBI taxonomy): Eukaryota > Metazoa > Arthropoda > Insecta > Diptera > Drosophilidae > Hirtodrosophila > Hirtodrosophila confusa. Next base: position 3,277,885 of record JAWNNI010000085.1, on the reverse strand, counting down.
TTGTTTTTACATCAGATAAGCCAAAGACTAAAATACTACAAGATGGGCAACGCAGTAAAAATAATAGTATAAGGGCAGCTTCCATTTTGTAAAATAAATAGCGTTCAATATTTTTTCATTAGTTGGGTCGCGAGCAAAAAAGTTTGGGAAACGCTGTTCTATGACATACATATATGATCTTTATTGATCATATTTACTTATTTTTAACTGTTGGACATTTTCGCAGGGTTTCAAACCACTGTGCGGTACATAAAAAAAAACCCATGCAGCGCGCCACTGGTGTTTTTGTTGTTATTATTGTTATGGTTGTGTTTTGTATGTATAATGCATACAAGTATAAACAAATATATATACATATATATTTTTGAACTAAACAATTAGAAACGTTGTACTAGGGAAAGAGATGGGCGGAGATCACCGCACTCACATACATACCATGTACATATGTATGTGTGTGTGTGTACTTGTGGGAAATTGAGATTCTATTGGAACGCAAAGCCGCTGATGTTGTTTTTGTTGTTGTTGAAATCGAAGAAGTGGATGAAGGAAAACATAAAGTTGCAAAGCAACGGCAGCGGGCGGGCAACAACAAACACGCACCCATGCAAACACACACACACACAAACATACATACATACATACAATGTTGGGCGTTTCCACGTGAGGTTATGTTTGGCTTAAAGAGCAAAAATATGTATGTATGTACATATGTATGCATGTGACGTTGGCGTTAGCTTACTGTACATTGCATAGCATGCATATACATACTAACAAACGAAGGAAATAGGTGGGCAAAAGTATGTGTGTGTGTGTGTGTGTGTGTGTGTGTGTGTGTGTGTGTGAAGGTGTGCCTGTGTGCACAATGCCAGTGCTTGAAAGCGACGCGACGCGGTCAATGGGCACATTTACAGTAAAATAAACCAGCGCACACATACATATGTATGTACATACATACACGCACAAATGCCGCATAAGTTTAATGAATTGCGGCTGGAAAAGCGATTAAAAAAGAAAATAGGGCTTTTGTACGTATGTTTCTGTGCAGTTAATAACTGTAATTTGATGCATGTGGTAAAGGCAGTACGACAATAGTCAATAGTTTGTGATGGCGATAGTTGAAAATATCGATAGTATCGATAATTGACAAAATTGTTCACAACAAACTTGTTCAATTAATACATACATATGTATATTTAATAAGTGAACTTAATAATTTTTAATAATAAAGCTCACAAATCAGAATTCTCTGAAATCCGAATCTTTCAGAAATTAGAATTGAAGTTTGTAAAACATTAAACATATGTTTTGTTGCATATAGTTAAACAAAAATACAAGTTACATGTATTGCACTGGATTGTTTAGTTTCGTTTAGTTATTTTTATTAAATAAATTAAAGTTAAAAAAGAAATCTATGGTAATATTTTTAAGTATATTACCTCCATTTTTGAGTTATGTATATCGAATAAAAAATTTGTCAAGAAATTTGAATAGTTTAAAAATTAGAATTCCCTTAAAAATAAATTGGTTCTATTTGCGAGCGTCTACTGTAACTACTATCAGAAATAAAGTTCAGCAAACCCAAAATGTATTCAAGAATCTCGTTGAGGGCACATACATATGTATGTATGTATGTATGTATTTACATATGCTTTTCCATATCAAAAATTAATAAATTCAAAATTTGCTCATGAACATTTTCCCTTTCAAATGGTGATAACAAGAAGAAAGTTAAATTGGCAACTTATTTATATAGAGAAACAGGAAATATTCCAGAAACTGTACAGTTCCTGCACTGTTCGATCATAACAAAATATCGATAATATCGAACAGAATCGATAGTGAAGATGAATTAAAACTATCAATGTTATCGATAGCTGTACCTTCAGAATGCATGCATACATACATATGTACATATGTTTGTATATTTGTATATGCAGTTAATAACTGTAAGTTGACATACGTATGTATGTATGTATGTATGTAACAATGTATGTACATATATGTATGCATATCTGTGTGTATGTATGTACATCAATGTATGTACATGTATGCATGTATGTACACAAATGTACATATATACATATATATATAAATATGCATTTTAGTAGTTAATGTAATTGCTGAAATATTTATGTATGTACATACATAAATATATATATATATATATATATATATATATGTACATACATACATATGTGCATTTTAGTATGTATCTAATAATGTGCATACTTAATAATTTTAAGTTAAAATTTATTGGTATATACATACTTACATATGTATGTATGTATGTATGTGCGTACTTAATAATTGCAAGTTGAAATATGTACATACATTCATACATATGTATGTATGTATGTATGTGTGGGTGTATAAAATTCCCAACTCACCGTTCCAATGTGTAACGCACGAGCATAACGACTGCGGCCAGGGGAATTGGCCAAATAAGATCCCGATAATCGGCATGGACAACATCTGGACGGGAGCCGGGCGCAATATCCGCCCATGTTGTATTTGGCGGCAGCCAAATGTGCGTGCTCCAGAATGCATTGCTGACTTTATTGATTATCTCCATATTTGCAATACGTTGTAGTCTTCTTTCGTTCTACTGCTCTATTTCTTCCTTCCGTACTTTTTCTCAATTTTCAGACTTTCCAGCTGCGGCACACAGGAATTTCTAATTGAGTGTAGAAGAGGGAGGCGCGGCCTGCTCTGTTGGGTTTTTTTTATTTGGTATTTTTTTGTTGTTTTACTCTTAATTGCTTTTTTTGGTTTGACTTCTGGCTTCTGACTAAACTCTTGCTTAATTTTGTAGCGATTTTGATGCAGTTAGTTGGTGTGTTTCATATATAACTCATTTATATACATTGCTGTGTATGGTTTTGAATTCACATTAAAAAAAAACACGCGTTGCGGTAAATATACACACACATACACCTACGCACACTGGGAAGTAACCGCCGAAAATGACGAGGAAACTAAAAGGGTATACACTTGAGAGAGTAAACCAATGTGTTGTCTAGCGTTAGTTCGGCCGAACAGTATTAAGATAATCTACGTATTTATTAACTATTTACTATAGCAGGCGCGCGCACACGAACCGCTTTTATTTATTATTATAGCTCGGAGTCGTGTGATGGTTCGTTCTTGCTACCCGCTTGACAGCGTTGCCAACACTGTACGCAATGTTGCCAGAGTTTGAGGCACATGTTGATTAGTGAACAGACAGGGCTGTTATTAGAGGTGTGTCGTTTCGTTCAAAATAAGTGCAAGTGAACGGTTCAGCAATGAACAACTGAACTTTCTTGAACTTTCTTATTAATTAAATATTTAAAATAGTTATTTAATTGAAGTTTTATTAAAATCAAAACGATAAGCATTCATCGAAACGACGAACACAATTTCTATTTTTGCGTCAAATATTATTAACTTAATTTATTTACGTTAATTGCAATATAAATTAAAAACCCTTTCCCTTTTTATTCCATAAAAACAGTTTCCCATCAAGGTAAATTTGACGATAGAGTCCAAAACCCTAGTTAAAACCCTTTAGCTGGCCAAACTTATTGCCGACGTTATTTATAATGATATAATAGCTTATTAGGAATGTCTTATTATATGAAAGACCGAACTAAATACCCACTGTTGAAATTCACGAGTCGAAAATGAATTATTGAACTTATATACACATTGAACCAGGAGTCGTAACTCTAACTGTTATGCGTAACATGAGCTTAGGGATGTGTAAAATGGATACACTGACTAAAATGCGATAATTCTAAATGCAATGCTTGTCGCTGTGACAGGCATACTTGACTTTTTCAACACTGTCGTAGACACAACTTTGACGTTTGTGCTTCTTCGTCTTTGCGTTCATTTTTATTGTGACATTGCAAGCGACGTTAATTGTGTGTTAATTTTAGTTAAATTCGTTTTAGTGTATAATTTAGTTATTTAGTTTCTTACAATGGCTGAATTTCTTGACTCGGAGGCCGCCGAATCGGAGGTATGCATGTTCGCACTTTTCCATCGCGCGCCTAATGCAATTTTTATGCATGCGCTGAAGGCGCGCGCGTGTGTGTGTGTGTATGTATGTATATGTATTGCATTTTTTTTCTTTTACAGGATGAAGAGGAATTGGATGCGAGCGATCGCAAAAAGCTGAAAAAGCTAAAGGCTGCCGTATCCGACAGCAGCGAGGAAGAGGAAGGTGCGTATCCAGCCACAAAAGCGTCCAAGGCGATTGCAATAGTATAAAAAAACCGCCAGAAAATGAAAACGGTTTCCCTGACCCTTTTCTAAGGCTTACACGCCTGCACTTTTGCCCGCCTTATATAGATACCATATAATATGATATATTTCATCAGTATGCTTATTGTTTTCGGCACTTTTTTATGCCCGCGCAGGTGTCTACGTTTTGTTTACAACTTTGAGGTTATGTGCTGTGTTTTTTTTTTGTTTTATATTTTGTTTGCAGTTCTCAACAATAAATTTGCATTTTTTATGTATTGTGCCAAAACACAGCGGTATTTATTGATTATTCATTGATAAGCTTTCAGTTTGGCACTCTGAAACAATTCCCAATTGCCCATTTCATTTGTTGCTCTTTTCTATAGGCTAGTATGCTGCTCACTTTTGTCCGCGCAAAACAGAATAGCTCGTGCAAAACGTAAATAAAACTCGATAGATATCAAATATCAGCTATCTAATAACCAAAATGATATAATTTATGTATGTATGTATATACTTTGGGCTAGACTATAATCAGTTAATAGAATGAAGTATGCAGTACAGATAATGCAAGTAAAGTGTAAATTTATCCTAAGGGGGCAACATATGTATATACGTAGAGTTATACATAATAAAAGTTTCCTATTCAGATCTGTTCCTTTTTCTATATCGGCAAAGTTGTGATGAATTGAAGTTCTTCAAATAGGCTCATATTATGATTATTTCCCCAGTTCCCAATTTTTCAATTCCGATTTCCATTTTTTGTTCACAATTTGAATATTTTCTTGATTTGTGTTTACTTCCTTTGCCCATTCACTTTTCAACAGATATTATACTTAAATCCTTGTAAATACTACTAATACTCCTCAAAGTTCGATACCCGAGAGAAATAAGGGGAATTATGAAAGCCTATCCCGAACTTAAACATTCCGAAGCTTTTCCTTGAGGACCACAGGGTTCTTGTGTCCTTCTTACTCTAAACAAACTTAACATTTGATTTCGTTTGATTTTCGCAGATGATGATGAGCGTTTGCGTGAGGAGCTTAAGGATCTAATTGATGACAATCCCATTGAAGAAGAAGATGGCAGCGACAATGATTCAGACACCGGCAGCGGTGGCGATGAGGACGAAATAGGCGGTAAGAAGCGTAAAAAGCATGAGGATGATGATTTGGACGATCGTCTAGAAGACGATGATTACGATCTAATCGAGGAGAATTTGGGCGTGAAGGTTGAACGACGCGTAAGTGAAATTCAATTCTATTCCACTGCTAGATCTGACAATCAATAGTTTCTATAGTTATAGCTTAAGCCATTGATGGTATGGTTATTATTTAAAATATTCGAAATTAGGTTAGTTCCAAAACATATGGGTGGAAAAAATGTATACATTGAACATCAAATTAGGACTACACCTTCAAAAACCTTTATTTTGTGCGTTTCTTAAAATGTTTGTTACATTTTGAGCAGTTTGATTATGAAATATTCGTATTATAGTTTCTTACATCAAAAAAAAAAAAAAAACATTTGTCACGTCCGCAACGCTTTACTTTGCGAAATATTTTGTAGTACCATTTAAAAATATCATATGTACTTTCAATTCGATATTCTTCACTTTGAGTTACTTTAAAGTATTTCATTAATAATTAACAATAATTAATAATATTACAAAAAGTGTGTTAAAATGTAACGTCCGCAACGCAGGATTAGCCACAATTATAGGATTTTTATTCTTAATTTATTGATTGATCAAATCTATGCATCGATCTATACTATTCTATTATGATTGATTGTTAATTGATTCTCTTTTTATAGAAACGCTTCAAACGTCTGCGTCGCATTCAAGACAATGAGAGTGATGGCGAGGAGCAGCATGTGGACGAGGGACTGGCCCGTGAACAAATCGCTGAGCAGCTCTTCGATGAGCACGATGATGTGAGCAAAGCACTAACTAAATTCAACCCAACACTCTACAGCTAACAATACTTTATAAACTTATTATGGAAACAGCAAAGCATCGAAAGACGCAGTGAACGAGCGAGCATACGCGAGGCTGATACATTTGATGACGAGGATAGCGAATCCGATGCTGATGATTTTATAGTGGATGACAATGGTCGTCCCATTGCTGAAAAGAAGAAGAAGCGCCGTCCCATATTTACGGATGCGTAAGTACCGCTAAATATCACTTTCGATTCCCAGTTTATCTCAACTTTGTTTGTAAAATTCGGCGAAAAGATCTGAAAGCCAAATGAGAAGTAGTAGGTTTCTTCAATAGTAAATTCTCAAGACATGAGTTGATATTATATCGAACATTATATTCAGACATGTCTATCATTTGAAAGAGCAATAATTCTGTTTCATATTTGATGCGTTTTCATCCCAAATCAGATCATAATCGACTTGGTTCCAAAGTAATTTAATTTTGATCATTTCTCCTAATGTGACTGGCTTCAAGAGCCTTGTTGAAAATTGAAAGAGGCATCAAAATCGTTTTTAAATAGTAATTTGATCAAAATCAAAAATAATTACACATTGAATTGATAGGAGAAACTTTTTTCTATTGGGTATTTATACAATTGTTTCGGAATACAGAACAATTTGATTTTGAAAAAGGCTTCTAAGGGCATAAAGAACATTAAGGAATAAACTTGATTAACAGAAAATGCATTAAATGTGGAAATGTCTACGCTTGAGGATAAGCGAACGATTGCCGGTCTTGTATTTATAAATAATAAAATTATTGGCAATATTCATTGCCCAGCTTCGCAAGAAGGGAAGATAAAGGCGAATTATATGCCATTTGATGTGGGTATTCACAGGACTGCCTATGCAGCCTTTAACAAGAGCTTTAAAATGTTATAATGAGTTGCCAATTGACATGCGGCTTGACTTCAGCCTAAACACAAATTTCATTAAGCAACTACTTAAAAAGTTATTTATATAATTTTGCAATTTGTTTCCTTAATATTGTTATTATAATTTTGAAATTAAGTATGTTAAGCTAGATCTAAAGTAAGATCTAAGTATAATCAGGATAGTTTCCATTTCTAAATGATTTTCTTCATTTCAAATCAATGTTGTATTCCCGCTTTCGAAAGAAAGATCTAAAAATCATGTTTGAATAGTTACAATTCCATTACATTACATTTTACTGACTCAAACTGAAAATATAATACGAAATATTAGATAGAAGTTGAACAAAAACTTAGTGTTGATACAAACCAGTTGTTCACTCTTTCGAGCGTGCACTGTAAGTTGTTTTAGTTGGTAGAAATACGAATATTATAAGTGGAAAGATCGTTTGATTGATTGTTTGATTTGTTTTTCTATACAAACACAGCTCACTGCAGGAGGGTCAGGATATATTCGGCGTTGACTTTGACTATGATGATTTCTACAAGGCCGATGAGGATGAATATGAGGAGGACTCCGAGGGCGATGAATACGATGAGGATCTGCTGGGCGGCGATGATTTTCGCGCGGCCAAAAAGAAGAAATCACCCAAAAAGAAGGCTACCAAAAGACCATCTTCGATATATACGAGCCGAGCGAACTTAAGCGCGGACATTTCACGGACTTGGACAATGAGATACGCAAAACAGATATACCGGAGCGTATGCAGTTGCGCCAGGTGCCCGTTACGGCAGTGCCAGAGGGATCGCACGAGCTGGACGATGAGGCGGCCTGGATATATCGGTTTGCGTTCTGCAAACAAACCGTCTCCGAGCAGGAGAAGACGGACAGCCGCGACAAGCTGCGCAAGCCGCAATCGGCGGTCAATAAAATCAAACAGACGCTTGAGTTCATACGCAATCAGCAGCTGGAGGTGCCCTTCATAGCATTCTATCGCAAGGAGTATGTGAAGCCGGAATTGAACATTGATGATCTATGGAAGATTTACTACTATGATGAGCGCTGGTGTCAGCTGAACGATCGCAAGAGGAAGCTCAAGCTGCTCTTTGAGAAGATGCGTCAGTTTCAGCTGGAAACGCTGACCGATGATCCGAACAAGCCGCTGCCCGACGACGTTCGTCTCATGCTGGACAGCGACTTTGAGCGTTTAAATGATGTGCAGTCAACCGAGGAGTTGAAGGATGTGCACATGTACTTTCTGCTTAACTATTCGCACGAGTTGCCAAAAATGCAGGCCGAACAGCGGCGCAAGCTCATCCAGGAGCGTCGTGAGGCGCGCCAACGCAAGCAGCAGATGCAGCAGGCAGCCAATGCTGATGGCGACGAGGAGGGCGCAGCGAATGCCAATGGTGCTCCAGATATTATTGAACTGGATGAGGCTGATGAGCTGGCCATTGCCGCCGATGAGCAGCTGAAGCAGGCGCCCGACAGCAGCCCCTATGCGGTATTCCGCAAGGCCGGCATCTGCGGCTTTGCCAAGCATTTTGGCTTGACTCCCGAACAGTTTGCGGAGAACTTGCGAGACAATTATCAACGCAATGAGGTCAACCAGGAGAGCCTCAGTCCCACAGAGATGGCCAAACAGTATCTATCGCCGCGCTTCATGACCGTCGATGAGGTCCTGCATGCTGCCAAGTATGTGGTCGCTCGCCAGCTGGCCCAGGAGCCGCTGCTGCGCAAGACCGTGCGTGAGGTGTACTTTGATCGGGCACGGCTGAACATACGGCCAACAAAGAACGGCATGGTGCTGATCGATGAGAACTCGCCCGTCTATTCCATGAAGTATGTGGCCAAGAAGCCCGTCGGCGATCTCTTTGGCGATCAGTTCATAAAGCTGCTCATGGCCGAGGAGGAGAAACTGCTCGAGATAACGTTCCTCGATGAGTTTGAGGGCAATGCGAATGCCAATGGCCCGCCTGGTGACTATTGTGCGGAGGCCGCACAGCTCTATCATCTGGATCAGTTTGCCAAAAATGTGCTGGAATGGAATGCGTTGCGTGCCGAGTGCGTTCAGCTGGCGCTGCAGAAGTGGGTGGTGCCCGATCTAATCAAGGAGCTGCGTGCCACGCTCCGCGAGGAGGCTCAACAATTTGTGCTGCGCTCCTGCATTGCCAAGCTGTACAAGTGGCTAAAGGTGGCGCCGTACAAGCCCGAGATGCCGCAGCATCACAATTCCGAAGAGTGGAGCACATTGCGCGGCATACGCGCCCTGGGACTGGCCTATGATCCGGATCAGTCGGTGGCCGCCTTCTGTGCGGTGGCCAGCGTCGAGGGCGACATCTCCGACTATCTGCGTCTGCCCAGCATACTCAAGCGCAAGAACTCGCACAATACCGAGGAGAAGGCCCAAAAGCTTTCCGATCTACGCAAGCTGAGTGACTTTATCAAGATGAAGAAGCCGCATGTTATTGTTATTGGCGCCGAGTCACGGGATGCGCAAATGATTCAGACCGACATACGGGAGATACTCAAGGAGCTCGAGGCGAACGAACAATTTCCTCCCATCGAGGTGGAGATCATTGACAACGAACTGGCCAAGATCTATGCCAATTCGAAGAAGGGTGAATCCGACTTCAAGGAGTATCCGCCGCTGCTGAAGCAGGCCGTATCGCTGGCACGCAAAATGCAGGATCCGCTCGTGGAATACTCACAACTGTGCGATGCCGACGATGAGATACTCTGCCTGCGCTATCATCCGCTACAGGAGCGTGTGCCACGGGAGCTATTGCTCGAGCAGCTCAGCCTGGAGTTCATCAATCGCACCAGCGAGGTGGGACTGGATATCAATTTGATGGTCCAGAACTCACGCACCGTCAATTTGCTGCAGTATATCTGTGGTCTGGGTCCGCGCAAGGGCCAGGCGCTGCTCAAGCTGCTCAAGCAGAGCAATCAGCGTCTAGAGAATCGCACACAGTTGGTCACCGTTTGCCATTTGGGGCCCAAGGTCTTTATCAATTGCAGCGGTTTCATTAAGATTGATACGAGCTCGCTGGGTGACAGTACCGAGGCTTATGTAGAGGTCCTTGATGGCTCTCGTGTGCATCCGGAGACGTATGAGTGGGCACGCAAAATGGCCATCGATGCCATGGAGTATGATGATGAGGAGACAAATCCGGCCGGCGCACTTGAGGAGATACTCGAGTCGCCGGAACGTCTCAAAGATCTCGATTTGGATGCATTCGCCGTTGAGCTGGAGCGTCAGGGATTTGGCAGCAAGAGCATCACGCTCTACGATATACGCAACGAGCTGAGCAGCCTCTACAAGGACTATCGTGCGCCCTATCAGAAGCCCAGCTCCGAGGAGCTGTTCGACCTGCTTACCAAGGAGACGCCCGACTCTTTCTACGTTGGCAAATGCGTTACGGCCATGGTTACGGGATTCACTTATCGCCGGCCACAGGGCGAGCAGCTGGATAATGCAAATCCGGTGCGCATCGAGTCGACCGATAGCTGGCAGTGTCCCTTCTGTCACAAGGATGACTTTCCGGAACTGTCGGATGTGTGGAATCATTTCGATGACAATAACTGCCCCGGCCAGGCATCGGGCGTCCGTTGTCGCTTGGAGAACGGCCTGCCGGGCTTTGTACACATCAAGAATCTATCCGACAAGCAGGTGCGCAATCCGGAGGAGCGTGTACGCGTTTCACAGACGATACACGTGCGCATTATTAAGATTGACATTGATCGCTTCTCCGTCGACTGCAGCTCCAAGTCGGCGGACCTCAAGGATGTGAACAACGAGTGGCGGCCGCGCCGTGACGCCTTCTACGACTTTGTCACCGAGGAGCTGGACAATCGCAAGGTCACCGATGCGAAGGCCAAGGCCATGAAACGCAAGACCTACGCACGCCGCGTGATCGCCCATCCCAGTTTCTTTAACAAATCGTATGCGGAGGTGATCGCCATGCTCGCGGAGGCCGACCAGGGCGAGGTGGCACTGCGTCCGAGCAGCAAGTCCAAGGATCATTTGACCGCCACCTGGAAAGTGGCCGATGACATCTTCCAGCACATCGATGTGCGCGAGGAGGGCAAAGAGAACGAGTATAGCCTGGGCCGCAGCCTCTGGATTGGCACCGAGGAGTTTGAGGATCTTGACGAGATTATCGCCCGTTACATCAATCCGATGGCCCTGGCCGCCCGTGAGCTACTCCAATACAAATACTACAAGGCCAATACGGCGCCGGATAATGTGAATGAGCGCGATTTCATGGAGCAGGTGCTGCGGGAGGAGAAGACTCGCGATCCCAAGAAGATACACTACTTCTTTTGCGCCTCCAAGAGCATACCCGGCAAGTTTCTGCTCTCCTACCTGCCCAAGACGAAGGTGCGTCACGAGTATGTCACCGTGATGCCAGAGGGCTATCGTTTTCGTGGCCAGATCTTTGATTCTGTGAGTAGCTTGCTCCGCTGGTTTAAGGAGCATTGGCTGGACGCACCCGCAGTATCCTATGGCAGCATGTCCAGCGGTACGCCGTCCGGCAGTACGCCCTCAAATTCCCACAGCCTGATGATGCGTCCACCGCCCTCCGCAGGGGCACTCAGCTCCCTTGGCGGCGGTGGTGGCGGTGCCTTTAGCAGCTCCGGCAGCATGGGCGGCGGCACGCCACGCAGCGGCATCAGCAGCTCCGGCGGCAGTAGCGATATGCGCGCCTCGAGCGCATACTCCGTCTCCCATTCCATTGGCTATGGCGTTCCTGGCATCAATGCCAGCTTTGGCAGCGGTAGCGCCAGCACGCCCACATTCTCTGGCACACACATTAATACACCGTACACGCCCAGCGGCCAGACGCCCTTCATGACGCCCTACACGCCGCATGGCACCCAAACGCCACGCTATGGCCACAATGTGCCCAGCCCCAGCTCGCAGTCGAGCAGTAGCCAGCGTCATCACTACGGCAGCAGCTCTGCCGGCGTTACCGGCAGCACTCCGCGTTACTATGACATGGGGGCACCGAACGCCTTCAACAGCCTGTCCCACCCGCAGCATCTGCATCATCATCAGCAGCAGCAGCAACAGCAGCAACGTGCCAAAGAGAACCTTGACTGGCAGCTGGCAAATGATTCCTGGGCGCGTCGCAAGCCGCAGCACCAACAACAGCAGCAGCAGCAACAACAACTGGGCATGGGAATGGGCATGGGCATGGGCCTAAGCATGAGCATGCCTGCGGCTGGCTATAGCACAAGCGCTATATCCGGCGTGGGCATCGGCGCCAGTTCCGGCTCTGGCTCCACGCCCAGCAATGATTATCACACGAACAGCGTTACACGCAGTTCTGCTACTCCAACGCCTCCTGGGGTAGGAGGCGGCTCTTCCAAGTCATCGGTGCGCAGCACCCCGCGCACAAATACCTCGCCGCACTCCATGAATCTGGGCGATTCAACGCCCCTCTACGATGAGAACTAGGGGGGCAGCGTGGAAGCGGGGACACGGGGCAACGGGATGGATTGCATGTGCTGGAGTCGATTTAATTAATATACATATAAATATATACATAAGTAATAAGTATATTACTCTGTACACTCACAAACTAAGCAAGGGGAAACTCAACGCAAACCCTAAGCATTAAAAGCATCAAAAGCATTATAAAATAAATAAACAATAAATGGAAAAATGTCGAGTGTAGAATGTTATTATTTTGTAGACAAAATTCGAGTTCAGCGGCTTAAGCATAAGTTGGCAGGGAGCATCGAAATAATGTATTTAGCAGAAGCACCATGAACATAAGCAAAACAATAGTGGTATTCCTGACTTTAATTATACTTTAATTGCTGACGGATATTTGATCTCTAGATTGGTTAAGCATTTCAATTTTATCCATTTATGTAAATTTAGCTTGCAGTGAAATTTCATGGCTTCTAAAAAGTTTCTAAAGCTTCATAATAAATATTCTTGCTGGGTTTCAAACTTCCATACCCATTCGCGCTCTTTTACAATCAGTGTAATCGGAACCTCTAATCAATAACGTATGTAGTGCACCTTCCACACACATACCACCATCTCTTTTTTCATAAGAATGAGCTGAAAAGACCAATGCCGTAGGTTTGATTTGGTTTATATAAAATCTTAAGCAAATTCAAATTAAAATCAATTAAGGGAGTACCCCTTTCTTAGAAATAATCGACTAGTTCGATATATATCAGTGTTGCTAAATTATATGTACAATCGATATCGAATAGGTCTAGTATATTCTGCATTGATTTAAGCGGTTACCGCGCCTGGTCACATTACGCGTTGGCACAGTGAAATGCAGAAGCTCACGTTCGAAAATAATTTATTTTCTTTCGTTATAATTCGCACACTTGCGCTACAAATTGGTTTTGAATTTATTTGACTTAAATCTAAATACACTGCGAAACTTAACACGTAACAAATACCACTCTTCCGCAACAATTTGCACACGCAGCAGCCGCAGCCGAGCCGGTTGCAAAAAGTAAAAAGTAGGGAGAAAAAAAGCCGCATTTTTTGCAGCTAATTTATTTGGGTTATTGTTTGTTGCATTTGCTGTTCGTTTGCAACAAAATGAGTCGCCGACGTGCACACGACACCGAGGACGAGAGCTATGGTAAGTTTGGCATTGATTAAACAATTATAATTGCTAATTAGCACAATCTGTTGGCAGACCACAGACGCAACAAGCGGCGTCGCGTCTCGGAGAACCAGGAGATTGAGGATCGCTTGGAGTCGCTTATATTGCGCGTGGGCGAGCGCAGCACCTCGTCGGTAGAGTCGAATCTCGAGGGCCTCGTCTCGGTGCTGGAGGCCGATTTGGGCACATTCCGTCTAAAGATCTTGCGCATTCTGTCCGACTGTGCGGTGCGGATGCCCGAGAAGTGCACCGTCTACACAACGCTTGTGGGCCTGCTGAATGCCAAGAACTATAAGTTTGGCGGTGAGTTTGTCGATCACATGGTGAAGACGTTCAAGGAGTCGCTGAAGCTCTGCCGCTGGGATGCGGCCCGCTACTCGTTGCGTTTCCTCGCTGATCTGGTCAACTGTCATGTGATCTCGGCGACCAGTCTGCTGCAGCTGCTGGATACCATGATCGATGTGTCCAACGAGGACACAGTGCCGCAGGTGCGACGCGATTGGTTCGTATTTGCGGTGCTATCGACGCTGCCCTGGGTGGGCCGTGATCTCTACGAAAAGAAGGAGTCCGCTCTGGAGTCGCTGCTGCTGCGCATTGAGGTGTATTTGAACAAACGTTCGAAGAAGCATCACAATGCGCTGCGTGTCTGGTCATCGGATGCGCCACATCCGCAGGAGGAGTACCTGGATTGCCTGTGGGCACAGATACGCAAGCTGCGCCAGGACAACTGGGCTGAGAAGCACATACCGCGTCCGTACCTCGTCTTTGACTCCATTCTGTGCGAGGCACTGCAGCACAATCTGCCGCAGATAACGCCGCCGCCGCACAACGACTCCTTTGAGTATCCCATGCCCTGGGTTGTCTATCGCATGTTCGACTACACCGACTGCCCGGATGGGCCCAATCTACCGGGCGCCCACTCGATTGAACGCTTTCTGATTGAGGAGCATCTGCATCATATTATCGAGACGCATCATCATGAGCGCAAGGACTGCGCCGCTCAGCTGCTTAACTTTCCGTTCAAGCACAAAATACCATTAGAGTACTGCATCGTGGAGGTCATCTTTGCTGAGCTCTTTCACATGCCCACGCCCCGTTACCTGGACATCTGCTACGGCTCTATTCTAATCGAGCTGTGCAAGCTTCAGCCGGGCACATTGCCCCAGGTGCTCGCCCAGGCCACAGAGATTCTGTTCATGCGCATTGACTCGATGAACACCTCGTGCTTTGATCGCTTTGTTAACTGGTTCAGCTACCATTTGAGTAACTTTAAGTTCACATGGTCCTGGGATGAATGGGACAGCTGCCTTCTGCTTGATGTGGAGCATCCACGTCCCAAGTTTATCCAGGAGGTGCTTCAGAAGTGCCTGCGGTAAGACAAGCCTCACAGCTCTTTTCGTTCCTTAATTCACTTCTCCTTCACAACTAATCCCGATTCATCCTTCGCAGTCTGTCGTATCATCAGCGCATCACCGAAATGATGCCCACTACTTATGGGAAGCTTATTCCGGTCACACCCGTGCCTAACTACAAGTACTCGAACGAGGAGGCAGGTGAGTTCTTCCTTACTTCCTTCCTTCCTCATCCTATCGATGAACCTTTCTTAATAGGACCTTTTTATATCTAGTTATACCATTATAGAGACCCTACAAAGTATATACTTTATTCAATATCTCTATCCCAGCCGATCCTTTAAAGATCCCAACCAAACTCACCATTTCACCAGATTAGATTAAAACCTTAAACAAACTACAATACCTTAGAGCTGTTATCTGACTAATCAGTTGAAAAATACAGATACAGATATCCTAACCAACCTCAGTATATTTTCTATAGTTCGGAGAAGTGTGATCACAATCGATTAAAATAGATGTTTAGTTCTTTAACCAAATCAAAGATTTATTAGCATTGATTTGGATGTAACAACATTTTCGCACTTATATGACGAATTTCCAGTGTTTTCTGGAATAGCTTAAGAGTATTTGAAAATAACTGTGTGTGTGAAATATGAAAAGTAGTGTGGTTGGGAGTACGGGACTTATACAGACCTGTTCCGGTTTCCACTTTCGGTTCTCTTTAGCTCATTCAGCCGGTGAACTGAATATTATTCAATATTAGGTGAATTCAATCCGCAAAATCATATGAAGCGTGAACATTGAAACAGGCCTGAGAGAGTGTACTCCTACACTACTGTGCCTGCTTTCACTTAAGATTAGGATTAGTCGTTTGCGCTTAACTGCGCTTAACTTCGTTCTCATCGTCATCGACTATAATGGGTATCTCCTCGCCGTTCGCGCCCACCTTGATGCTCACGGATTTGCTAACCGACTTCTGGGTGAGCACCTCGATGATTTCCCGCACAGGCGCTGGCGTGGAGCTGGAGCTGGAGCTCGAACTGGAACTGGAACTGGAGCTGGAGCTGGAGCTGCTGTTGGCCAGTGCTGGCGGAGCTGTTGTCGTTGTTGACGTCGTCGTTGTCGTCGTTGTTGTTGTCGTTGTCGCCGGCACAAAGACTATCTTGGACTCGTAGCGATGACTGCTCTTGGGCTTGCTGTCCACACTGTTGGTGGCATTCTCCTTGCGGCGCTGCCGCCACTTGGGCAACGCCGGCGGCTCCGTGCTTGTCGTTGTTGTCGTTGTGGACCTCCCTGCCGTAATGCGCGGTGTCGTCCGATAACGACTCAAAGCACGCAGCGGCGTTATGCTGGTCGAGCTGGACACGAAGCTGGCTCTGCTCGTTGGAGCTGCTGTTGGAGCTGATGTTGGAGCTGCTGTTGTTGTGGTTGTAGCCGCCTCTGTAGTTGTAGTTGCTGTTGTTGTTGTTGTGGTTGTGCTAGCAGCTGGCTCGGCTGTTGAGGCCAACTTTGGTTGCTTTTGACTGCCAGCAGGTCGCTGTTCCTGCCGCTGTTCCTCCTGCTCCTCGACCACTGCTTGTTCCTCCAGCTGAGCATTTAACTCGCTGATTGTCTCTGTATGCGCCTGTTGCTGTTGCTGCTGCAGATGCTCCTCGGAGTTGTAATTGTGTGGCGATTCCAGCTGCAGCACATCCACCGGGTGTTGATGCACGTACAGTGGATCTGGCTCCGAGTAGCGGTAAACGGTCTCCTCCAGTTGCTCGCTCTGCACAAACGACTTGCGCTCCTCCTCACCGGCCTCAGCTTCAGACTCAGTAGCAGCTCCACCTGCATAGATGAGC
Organism: Hirtodrosophila confusa; assembly: GCA_035043065.1. NCBI lineage: Eukaryota > Metazoa > Arthropoda > Insecta > Diptera > Drosophilidae > Hirtodrosophila > Hirtodrosophila confusa. Next base: position 3,260,959 of record JAWNNI010000085.1, on the reverse strand, counting down.
AGCGGTGGCAGCTTGGACGCCTGATACTCGGTCGGCTGCTCATACACTGTTCAGCCATTGATTGAAAAAAAAACAGAATTTTTACTCTTGTATGCATAGAATGAATGTTGTTAGGCTTTTAAGATCATAAATTGGGATTCTGGGAATTCATATAACTGCCATAGATCAACGATCAATCCGAAATTGAGCGAATGAAACACTTTTCTGCACCCCTTAGCAGCAATCTTGTCTTAAACATGATTGGAAACATGGTTCCACTCCAGTTTGCTGCCTTCTCATTGAAAAATATCAGGAAAAGTTGCAATATTGTGTGGGTGGAAAGTGAAATTGATGCCATATATCTAATCCGTATCCTACATATGAAGGCATAGGAAATATGTAAAGAAAACTCTAAGCTAATTCAAGCCAGAACAAAAAACAATAACAGCAAACCAATCCGCAAGTAATTCAATGCTTTTTTGGCCAAGTTTTAAGAGTTGAAGTCTCAGAATATTATGCTCTATCCACAGTTTGATGGTGGGTATCAGGCGATGTGTTTAGTGTCCCTAACTTGATATATCCCCAGAAGAGAAAGCCTTTTCCTGTCCACTAGGTGGATCATTCTTCTAGGCTGGCCCCCTCTATTTGCTGCGTCTAACAGATCCTTGGTTAGCTTACTGATATACTATATCCAAGAATATATATATACCTTCGACAGATGTCTCACTTATTTCGTATATGTCTGTCTTGCTCACTCTTATGTAGTTTCCTTATACATTTCAATATGCTGTCGTGTGTTTGTGTGCTAAAATATAAGGTATCTGCTAGTCAGGTGAACTCTGACTAGATTAGTTAATATTAGCTACACTAACATACTTTTCATACCACTTTCCTCCCTCTCTCTCTCTCTCTGTCTCTGTCTTTGTCTCCCAATCGCCTTGAAAGCTTCTCCCACAAGTGACCTCCTTAACTAAGGAGGTAAGTAACGCTTAAGGAGCGGAATAATCACAACAACTATCCACCCCCTTTCTCTCTCTCTCTCTCTCTCTGCCTCTCTCTCAATCGCCTTAAAGGCTTTTCCCACAAATGACCTCCTTAACTAAGGAGGTAAGTAACCCTTAACGAGGGGAATAATCAGTAGTATAGGCAACAGAGGTACGCACCTGAGTAGATCTGTGGCGAGTGCACGAGTGGATGCTGATCCTCGCCAGTCTCCAAGGACTCGGCTGATGATGTGGGCACGCGGTTATTGGGGAAACGCACTGCTCGGTGCGGTTCATGCCCATGATGATGGTGGGACGGGGGTGGCGTGCTCGGCTGTGCAACGTATGTGCGTGTATGTTGACGATAACCCAGTTCCGGCTGGTTGACATGATCACCAAGGCCACTGGGCGTCATGTAGAAGTGATGGTGGAAGTGATGGGTGACGGGTGCTCCAGCCCCGGCTGCGGCATCGCCCGCAGCACCATTAGCAGCACTGCCACCTCCGCTGCCACCTCCGCTGCCACCTCCGCCGCCACCTCCGCTACCACCTCCGCTCCCAGTTAGCTGCTCAGTCAGTGGATAACGCTGATCGGGAAACGGATAACGCTGATCGGGCAGTGGATAACGCTGATCAGGCAGCGGATAACGCTGCAGCGGCGTGTTGAGTTCCGGACGTGGAGGAAACTTGGGCGGATAGCTGGGCCGATATGTGGTGGCAGCAATATAGTTGGGACGCAGGCCCAGAGTGAAGAGGCCCGGATAGAGCTCAGGCTTGGGTGAGCCTTTGGGAAGCCCATCCGGCGCGCCCTTTAGATACTCACCAATGTTGAGGTTGGGTGGCAGCGGCGGCGGTGGCGGCAACGGCGGCTGAAAGATGCCGCGACCAAAGGTCTCCTGTGGCTGGCGATCCTGCCGCCTCTCGGCGAAATCCTGCTCCCGCTTCTCCTCGTAGACGAGGCGTCCAAAGCTCTGCGGATAGTCGTCCTCCTTCTGAATAAAACTCTGCGGCGGCCAGCCAATGTTTGCCGCTAAAGGCGACACGCTGAACTTCATCTCATAGTGGTAGCGCTGGGGCGGCAGACGCTGTGTCTCGCCATCCCGATGTCGGATACGCTGCACCCGCCACACTGCACGCGTTCGCACGTCCTGCTCGGGCGGATTGTCCCGCTCATCCTGGTAGCCAGCGGTGGAGCTCTCAACAAAGCGATAGCTGCCATTGCCCAGCAGCTGCTCCAGCCGTCCGCTGGCCAGCGTCACAATATCCCCAAAGCGGGCGGACGACGACTGCGTCTCAGCAGACGCCGACACGTAGGGCGTCTGCAGGAAGTCGTGATAGTCATGCAGCTGGCTGCCGCAGAAGTGTGGAAGGTGGCACTTAGTGGATGACAGCCTGGAGCGTGACAAAAACCTACCTGAGATTGCCGGCGGCAGCGCCCACAGCGGCATCCGTGAAGAGCGTCACGTAGGTAACATGCTTGAGGGTGCGCTCCCAGGGTCTGGTCGCTGCTCCTGGTTGCTCCTCGTAGTAGATGCGCTTACCAGACAGCTGTGAGGCCTGTTTGGGCGTCAGCACCAGATCCCGTCCAGCGCCCACAATGGCCAGCACCTGTTGAAGCTGCAAAGGCAGTTAAACAATCAGCTAACCCTCGAGAAACATTCCTACAAGAGAACTTCTACACTTGATCGAAAAACAGATGGGGATATTGACTTCTGACTGCTGTTGTAGCCAAAAGAATGAAGTAGAGTCCTGCACTTTTGAGGGAGGATCCTTTTAATGGAAAAAACCTTCTTCGAAGCACAGGAAGAGTTTTGTTAGCCAGCCTCGAAGGTTAGCTGTCTCTTTTTGTGGACTCTACAGGAGATAAGAAACTTAAGACGGAATGCGCATTGTCCTTCATAGCCACTTCCCCCTGGCTTCTGTGTGAACTCAAGCGTCTCGAGCTGCCCCTTAGACCGAAGCTCACTCCATCTTCTTTCATCTTTAACTTCTTTTGCTACGATTTTTTTGGGGCACTTACGATTGCTAGCAGCACGCTTAGAAGGCAACGGAATTTCCTCATTTCCACATTAAAAAAATTTTAAAAAAAAAGAACAAAACAAGAACAACGAAAATTAACAAAGTTAATCTTTGGCTTGCAAATCAAAACTTGGCCAAAACTTGGAGACGCGACGAACGTTTGCTTAGCGCGCGCTTGTAAAGTCGACTGAAACGCGTTCGCGACGTGCGCACCGCTAATAATAATAAACCGACATGAACGAGCAGCCAACCACCCAACCACCCAAGCCAGCCCAGCCCCAAGCAGCCACCAGGCCGCCGCGGTCTTCTTCTTCGGCCTCAGCTGCTTTCATTGGGGCAGCCAAGCGGCGCTTTAGCAGCAGCAAAAGATGTTGCAATATTCGCAGCGGCCGCGTTTTCTGTTTTTAACAGCGGGTGGGGTGACGGGCAACGGGTGACGGGTGGGCGGGTGACAGTAACGCGCATTTATGCAACAGTTGCGGATGTTTAGATCCCCCCCTTCAAGCCACTCCAACCTCGCCTAGACGAAACGCTTTTTGGCAACGCGAGTTTTTCGGTTCGAAACTCAGCTCCACATGAGATTCCCTTCGAGATATGCTGCTCGCTTCGCTGAAGTTCAATAGTGGAACTGACCTCCCGCCCGCCCCCACCTGTGCGCATCTAATTCCAATCCCATCTATCCGATTGTCGTTCTCATTGCGATCAGTTTACCTTGTGCAGGTTCTTTTTGGGGGTAAAGATCATGCCAGAGATTAGGGCGCACGCCGTGCCATTGAGAGTGAGGCTTGGCAAGAGATGGAGCGACTTAGGAAGGGTCACGCATGAAGATGGCAATCGACCTAGGAAGTATCACAACGGAAGATTAAACACCAATGAAGATGGGGCTTCGACTTGGCAGGAAGTTCGACTGAAGATGAACGAGTTGGATAGAAAAACGACTTTGAAAGAAACACGACTTAGGAAGAGTCTTGAAAAGGTAGAAAAACATGAATGAGGATAGAACTGCACTTGAGGAGACACACTTCTGAAGATTAAAAGCAAAGAAGCACGAAGAACGACCTTTGACAAAACATGCCTAAACAAGGGAAACAAAATGTAGACTTGGAAAGAGTTAAGGCTTAGAAAGAGCTACAACAGAAGATAGGGAACGATTAGGAAGATGGTTTCACATAGAATATGATAGAACTTAGTTGATAGATCTACAAAAAGTAAACTCTAGCATTTATCAATTCCTCTTTGTGTCGCATTCGTAAACGTTTATCCAGGAGCCTTGCTTATTTGTGTGATTTTGTATAAGCGAGTAGAAAGCTTTCTTGTCAGGTGGGATCACGAGGTCATGAAGTCATCTCTGAACGGGGCATTGAAAGCTAAGCAACCGCAGATGGGAGAGTGAGAGTGAGAGAGAGATGAAGTTGCTCCAGCCGCAGCTGGACACGCTACGCTTGATGGAACAGCGCCTGATCTTTGAACGCCCTGCCTTGGACATGCTCAATTTGAGCTGAAAGTCAAAGATCCATGAAAACGTTTGGCATCAAGTAAATCAAATGTTAATAAAGCTGAATTAGAGAGTAAACCCTATAATCTGAGGACCAGCAGAGCGGCATATGCAGGCAACGGGCGAACAATTGTAACTGCGATTCTTCAAAGAATTCTAGAGCTACCAAGTTGAGCTGAAGAAATGAAGCAATGCACAGATCACAGAAGACACTTTACGCTTTCTAATATTTACGTGTAATTATTTCTAGCTTGATTCCTGCGCAATTATCAAGATAATTACTTGGAAATAATACTGTGCGTTTAATATATTGGAGGAAACGAGTTGTATTTACAATATTATGTAGCTTTACAGCACTGATTGGAAAACACTTCACAACACTGGTCAAAAATGACATGCAAATCTCAAAAACTGACGCCTCACATCGCTGCTGAAGTGGCGCAATATTGCGCGTAAATATGAACAGGTCTTTACTGTGTCAGTTACAGGGCATCTGTTAGTCGAGCAGCCTCTGTTGCTCGCAGTTACGAGTCATTCAGCAACTAATAAGCTGTCATTCCCAAGCCCATGCGAACTTTGCTTTGCTTTGATCTTGACACGTTCCTCCACGTGGGACAATGCATTCTTTGTGTTTGGCTGGGCTGTTGGCCCCCACCAAGAGTTACAGCGTCACATGGAGTCTTGGAGCCCGGCAACTGGGTCGAGCAGCAGTTCCGCATTCCCCAGAGAGCTTGACGCTTTGAGCCGCCTCTCTCCGAAGCGGCTTAATGTGCATTTCATTGACATAATCGACTCAAGTGCCAATAAATTGCACGTAATGGCTGTTGCCGGCTGCCTGGGAAGACAGCAGCAAGCGGCTGAGGTAGGGCTACCCCTGCCTTCCCCCCATTTACGGGGGGCATCATTAGTAACGCACCAGGCAGACGTGGACTGGTAGCCAGCTTGTAGTAGCTGTTGCCGCTTGGTTCCACGCGGCGGCCCACAAAATGCAATGCAACTGGCGCAAGCGAAAGTGTCAACCAAGCAGAGATTGTTGCCACCGCCCCCTCCTGCCTTTTGTTACAAAACCCCCCCCCCCCCCCCCTGTTAACAAAAGCCAACACTCTGAACTTTTAATAGCCATTTATGCACATTAAGTTCCTCAAGTCATTGATATTATCTTTGCAGCACTCGCGCGACAACAATAAGTCGATGATAATGCGTATTTCATTAGCAATCAAATCAATTGTCCATATAAATAATTGAGCATGATGATTGTTAGGCAGAAGATATATCCGATAAATAGTACATACTCTTTTAGAAAGATTTTTGGTACAAAAACTCAGTTTTTGACCGACTGTTCCTATAAGATATAATTGTCTTATTTTAATCAAATTTAGTCTAGAATTTAAAGAGTAGAATAAAACTTACATTTGACAGGTTTGGTTGAGATATCTTGGAACACATAAAAGGTCTTCATACAACACTATTTCTTACGAATTATTCCTATGGCATTAATAGTGATCTTATATACGATATAATAACCTGATTTTGGTTACATTTGGCTTTAAATTGACTTGGCATTTCAATTTCATTCATAATCCAAAAAGGAAATTAATTTTTTTTTTTTCGAAAATTGATAAGGGTCCCCCTTACACATTTTCAAAAATTAAAATTTTGAAAAAACTAAAATCTTGAAATTTTAATTTTAATCGATTGCGGACTTTAAAATTAGTATAAAAAATTATTTCAAAACTTGATCTGAGGAATTTCAAAGTTGGGCCAAAATTCATGCTAAAAATTCAAAAAATTTTGACTTTTAAAGTTTGAAACACCAAAGTAGCTTTACCTCCTATACCATAACTTTGTCAAAACCTAACCGATTTCCATTAGGAAGGTGTTTTTGATCATGTTTTGTACTCTTAATTGACCTGGCATATTAATTTTGTTAATTTACAAAATAAAAAAAAATACTTGGTTTTTAATTTTTATTCGAAAATTGACAATTTTGAAAAAATTAAAAACTCGAAATATCACTTTTTATCACCCCCATAACTCTTATTTGGGATTCCTGCTAACACTTGTCTCCATTTCTTGTCTACTCTCGTTTTATTAGCCAATCTGCCTGGAACTACGGTGGCTCATCAGCTGGTGGTGGCCATCAGACAGAAGTGCACGCCCGAGGAGGTGGTCAACATACTGAAGGATATACCCAGCAGTGGGTACAGCGGCGAGGAGATGTCCGACGGCAGCTTCAATGCGCTCAAAATCGATGTATTTGTGCAGACGCTGCTCAATCTGGGCTCGAAGTCCTTCTCGCATAGCTTTGCGGCCATCTCGAAGTTCCATGTGGTGTTCCGTGCACTGGCCGAGACAGAGGAGGCACAGATCTGCATACTGCACAACATATACGAGCTGTGGTCCTCGCACCAGCAGATGATGGTTGTGCTGATCGATAAGCTGCTCAAGTTGCAAATTGTCGACTGCTCGGCGGTGGCCACCTGGATATTCTCCAAGGCGATGACCGGCGAGTTCACCAAAATGTATCTCTGGGAGATACTGCATTTGACCATCAAGAAGATGAACAAGCATGTCATCAAGCTGAGTAAGTAATACCGTATTGCTCGGTCAGCAAACCCATTAATCTCACTTAACTTTCCTCCTGATGAATAGACACTGAGCTGAGCGACGCCAAGGAGAAACTGTCCAAGGCGGACTCATCCTCCAGCGACACAGACGAGGACACACCTCACAAGCGCAAAAAGCCCATCACGCATACGGACAAGCCATCCGAGGAGGTAAATGATCCCATTCCCTTTTTATCAAATACTATTCTATAAATAATGATAACCATTCGTTTTATGCTCAGGTCGTGGAACGCATGGAGGAGAAACTGGAGGCAGCCAATGTGAATCAGAAGCGCCTGTTTCTGATCGTCTTCCAGCGCTTTATAATGATACTGTCCGAGCATCTGTTGCGCTCCGATACAGATGGACGCGATCCGGACACGGACTGGTATCGCTGGACAATTGGACGCCTACAGCAGGTGTTCCTCATGGTAAGTAAACCAGCATAGCTATGTTATCCGCCGGCTAACTCCCCGTTTCTCTTCTATTTCTCAACAGCATCATGAGCAGGTGCAGAAGTATAGCAGTACACTGGAGACGCTGCTTTTCACACCCGACCTGGACACACACATTTTGGAGGTGTTCCAGCAGTTTGTCGCACTGCGTGCCTAACCACCTCGAAAAGCAGTTACTAAATATAACCCAAGGGCTCGGGGAAACCTGTTCCTGATCCCTGATCCCCCGACCAATGGACGAAAGTCGCCAGTCGGTCAGTTAACGATGCTTGGAGCCGCCATCTGGATTAGCTTCAAGCTGTAATTTAGTTCAGTTATAGGACTTAGTTTTTTTATAATCTCATGCATACAAACTTTTACAATATGTGTGAGTCCCCAACAAAATCTACACACACACACACAACACACACAGTGCACAAACACACTAGACACACACACACACACACACTACACACATGCAGAATCACATTAAATGACATTTTTTTATTATTAACCGACAAATGAAAGAGAATATATAAAAACCAATTTCTTAAGGCAACAAGTCTAAATTTTTGAAAGTTTTATTTAAAGTTCTTTAAGTTTAATACTCTGTTTCCAAAAATAAAAATCGTTTATCAAATTTGCAATCAAATTCAGTAATGGCGTGCTATAATATACTTTATATAGTTTGATTACATTTAATCATAAGCACATCACTTTATGATATTTTTGTCATAGAAAAAATAGTTCGAAAATTGGGTTCGCCACGTTGAAGAAGGCTTTTCATTCTTGTTATCGGGACTAAAACTCGAAAGTCAGCAACAGAAAACATAGTGGAAACAGAGTATACCGCAGACGGGAACCTCTGAAATTCTATACTCAACGTTTTTGCATTGTGATTGCTAGCACAGTTTTGTGATTTACTAATGTTGTGGTTTTACATTTACTGTACATATATCGCTGTCAACGCAGTTTTAGAACGGCTGTGCCTATGATGGGTATATTACAGTTGCAGAGCTATGGATTCTAAAGCTAAGCGTGGAACGTAAGCTTTGTGCTGCATATTTTTAGGCTTGGCTTAAATAAGAAATTCAATTTTTATATGTCTGCTTGAAGTTTCTTTTATTCGCGCTGATTTCGGTAAATATGCATATGTATGTACATATATGGAGTGTATATGCATACTATATATGCTTGTATGTTTATATATATGAAAATATATTTGCCATTTACCAGCGCTCTGCGCTGCACTTTCAGTTAGCACATCTTGGCACTGTTCTTTGGTTTCTGTACCAGAATGAGGTGTTCTGGGGGTTGGTAATAGGGAAGTGGGGAATACATAATTCTATAGTTATAGCTAAGTGCTGTTGTAGATTTGTATCCGTTTCCAGGCTGTGTCACTTATACAGTTCCAGGTCGTCGTCATCATAGACATCTAGACGTGCGCGGCTGACTGGGCACATATTTCTCCGAAGGCTGATATTGCCATTGGGCACAGATGGCCTCCTGCTCCGTCTCATTGTAGCCGGCTCTGGGAGATAGAGAGAGTGAGATAGTGATTGAAGCGAGACGCAGTTACAGCTAATATTGGTGGCAGGTGTCTGGCGTCATTCAGGTGACTTAATTTATTGACAAAACAAAAACAAATAAGGATAAACTTAATCAATACTACTTAAGTACATGCTCATGCTTTGGATGTGATTACTAGGGCTGCAAAACTATTGATCGCAAGTATGGATATCGATGCTGTCGACTATCGACTATCGAGATTATTAAGTGGACTCCATATCGATAGCTTTGCAGCAGTTGTGATTACTTGTGGATGACAATGATGCGTGTTGCGTGACTCGAGTTGTGTGACGCGTGATCGTGTCCTACAGCTACTAATACTAAACGGGCACAGTCTTATCGGCTGTCTTATCAGCTCCAGCCATTGCCATAGCCCCGGCCATAGCCATAGCCCCGGCCATATCCATAGCCACGACCAGAGTCATAGCCCCGACCAGAGTCATAGCTCCGGCCATAGTTATAGCCCCGGCCATAGTCATAGCCCCGGCCAGAGTCATAGCCCCGGTCATAGCCATAGTTGTAGCGCGGCCCTGGCCGCTCGTAGTGATAGCCCGCTGATGGCGACGAATCTGGCGGCAGATCCCGGCTGACGGGAGCGTTTAGGCTATCCCAGAGCTGGCGCGGACGCTGAACCACCTCGCGCAGTATGTTGACCGCCGCCAGGCCGACGCTGGCCAGCTTGACGCCAAAGCGGCGGGCGTTGTGCTTGAGGGGGGCTACGGGTGCGGCCAGGGCGCGACCCTGGCCGGAGGGATGGGCCAGGATCTTGGCAATGAGATTGTCGGCATGCGGTGGCACATAGAGATCGGCCTGCCGGAATTCGGCTGGGCATTGGTTGGTGGCGTAAATGTAATCCCCGAACCTCTGGTGCGCCGAGCAGGGGCTGCGCTCCTGGAAGCAGGTCACCTGCACCACATTGTAGAAAATGGCGCCCAGCGTGTTGGCCGTCTCCGTGTTGGCCGCCTGCAGGCAGCGCCGAAAGCGTGCATCGCAATCGCAATGGGAGCGGGTGAAGGTGCCCCGATTGCACAGGCCACGCCGGCAATCGCCCACGTTGAGCACATCGGGGCACATGTCGTGCTCACGACAGCAGCGATCCTCGCGCACATGCGGTCCCAAATCCTCGTAGCTGTTGGCGGAGGTGCCCGGCCCGCACCACTTGGTGCCCGGATAGATAAAACCCAGGCCACCACGGAACTCATGGCCATACGAGCCCTGGCGACGGCACACCTCCTCCAGCTCCACCACCGATTCGCGCGGCACCTGCCGAATGCGACGCGGATCTGACTGCAGCAGCATCCGTTGAATGTCACCCCTGGCAGGATTAGAAGAGCATAACATCTTAATGGCTGCTCTGCACAGTTGGAATCTGTCCACTTACCGATCCGTGTGCATCTTGCAGAAGGGATGGCGCGACGACAGCTCCACCATCATGGTCATGGTCATGTCTGAGATGAGCACGGCGGAGCCAGCGCCCGGCGGCAGCGTCTGGCTGAGCAGCAGCGCCAAGAGCACTGTCCTCACCGGCAGCGCCAGCGGCTTCATGGCAACAGACTTGGACTGCGCAGCGGAAAATAAAGGGAGAGATAGTTTAGGCTGATGATATATGATCTGACGGACAATACTTTATGCATAAAAGGAAAGGAATATTGGGCTTATGCAAAGTCTGACCGTTTTTATTATTACAGGATTGAGCCACAACAGCACAGATTGATATTCCGTATGTCCAGATAGGGATTATCATAATTTTATCGATTTTGGGAATAATTTTGCTTAGATTTTTTACTTTACTCATACTACTCATATAGTCATATTTATAATTTAGAAATAAGTGTTTTTAAAATATATTTTGAAAATAATTTTGCTTAGATTTCTTACTTTACTTCCCTTAATATTTATAATTTAGAAATAAATGTTTTTCAAAAATATATATGTATATCGAATCGAATACGGATTATATAACGTTTGTTAAAATATATTCTTAGATAGATAAGGCAAAATGATCAGACAGCGTCGAGCGTGACAATAGTAGCACGTGCAATAATCACGAGCATGATTGCCGTGAATGGGCCACATAAGAATAGGTCAGCTGCTCGGCCGCTCAGTTAATCAGGTAGAGCGAATCGTATTGAGATTTGCGTGTGTTTGAAGGACTGCCAGCGGAATGTGGGCCATCAACGGCGTCCAATTAGCTGCTGAATCGAGTCTCTAGCGCACCCGCATCTTATGCTCGTATAAACACATTTCTATGGCCCGGTCAACGCCGGACAGTTGACCTCTGCAACCGACACACAGACGCACACATACACAGGCACTTAATAAGCACAGTGGGTCACAGGCTAGCGAAATGTGTAAACCTGCTGGGTGAGCGCCCCTCGCTGAGCTGGTGCCACTGTGCGCCAAATGTGACGATCAAAACAAAGTCAAAGAAAGAAATAACAAAGCAATTTGCAAAATAAAAGGCGATGGTGTTAATAGAAACAGCAACAACAACAACAATAACAACAGCCACTGATAAACGGAAACTAATTGGACTTTGGGCCGCTTGAAGCTGTGCGTGGGTGGTAGGGGCAGCGTGCGGGTTAAGGGGTGTGACCGGCAACTGGCCAAGCCAACAGATTCACAGCACTGAGAGCCATCATTTGGCATTAGCTTGTTACCAATTCTTGTGGCTCGATTGGCCAACTTATGGCCAGCTGCTGGCCAAAAGGTGACGGCCACACCATGCCACGCCCACTTTTACAAATCTCAGCCCCTGCCTGCTACCGGAGTTGTCAACAGCTGCTGAAGCGCTAACTGCTTTTGTTATGTTTAGCCTCTGTTTAGCCAACAGTTACCCTGCACCGGGTATTACGAATTCAAGGAAACGTTTGTCACGTTCCTAAGAGAAGCTCAATCACTCACTCAAAAGTATGGAAAGCAACTCTTGAATAAAAAATAAACAAATAACATTACTTTAGTACTGGTTGCTTGACTAGATGATAACATCTATCCAGGTCTGAGGTACCCATTGAGAATGATTCCGTTGTTTCTTGAATATCCTGTGTGTTTATTATCCGTAAATTCTTAAACTTTCAGAATGCAAAAAAATAATAAAATATTCATGCACCAAACATGAATATTATATCTTTCAAAATCAGGTTGCGTGTCCTGAGACTTACAACGAAACCGATCCGGTACGGAAAAATTCTTCGCATTCGGGCTAAACTTCAGTATCTCAGGCCGACGCGTTATGATGATGATGATCCCATAGATCCCGTCGGTCTTGAAACTCCACTCGGATTAGATTAAAAAAGCCAGAGGATTGGGATTGAAGCATATCCGTCGGAACGGGCGTTGTTCATTACCGATCCCATATCTTTACGGACGGACGTGTATTTAATGACTCTGGGTTTGGGAATCTATATACTTATGTACGGTCGGAGGTTTCTAATTTCCATTTCTCCTCTCAAACTCTCAAACCCACCCATTTCAAAATAATTATCCGCACTTTGGGAGCTCCCGCCCCAACTATACTCCATATTATACGCTTATAATGATTCAATTAATAAGGTAGAGTATTGGAGCTGCGAACATATGTATATTTGGAACTGTCTTTGAAGAGTTATTTTCAATTACTATTCGAACTGTTCGACTGTGACAGCGACTTTGGCAGTTTGTTGGCCTTTTGAATGAGCACAAATCAATTTTAGATTTATTTTAGCGGGCAAATATTAAAAATACCATCAAAAAGCGCAGATATTTGGATTGAAGCAGCCAGTTCTCTTACTCATATTTATATATTTTATTTATTTTTTGCTTTTTTGCTTTTTTGCTTTTTTGAACATTGAATGCCAAGGCGTAAACTTGGTACATTTTACGTCACGTCGCAGCATTACAATTAATTAACGATGACATTTTGAGAGCTGCTTATTAAGTATTATAAATATATTATTAACGAGTACGTCTGAGCTGGTTGCATTGTATCATTGTACACTTGACAAACTTGTTGGGGCGAGGAGAACAGGGGTAGGCGTAGGTGTGGGTGTACCACGCTCGAGACAATAAGCGATCGTTGGACAATTGTCTAGATCTAGTAGACGCTCGATCGAGCTGGTACTATACTCGTACTCGTATATAGACAGACAAAGCAACGATCAATCTTAATTCGCAGGTTGTCAGACGAAATTCGGCATAATTACAATGTCAAGTGACAGCTGATCGCGATCTGTAGTTTCAAGTCGCCCAAGATAGTATTCTAATTTCGTTCAACCTGTTGATCTGGGAATCTGTTGAACGATCAATATTAATTCGCAGGTTGTCAGTCGAAATTCGGTACAATAATAAGTCCAAATGGCGACTGCCGGCGATCGCGATATTTAGCTCCAGCTCGATCTATTATTAGTAAGGCCTTGATGCACCACGATCAGTGCTCAGGTCTGTCCAGTGCGATGTAGTAGATACGATACAATTAAACTATTTCCATTCGGTTCGATCGGTTGATCAAGGCACTGATCAATATTAATTCGTAAGTAGACGAAATTCGGAATTGTTGTTGATCTGGTGATCAAGGCATTGATCAATATTAATTCGCAAGTTGTCAGTCGAAATGCGGAATAATTACAAAACCAAGTAGCGGCTGAAGGTGATCTTCTAACTACATCGAGATATATATATGGTTTATTACATTCTTTTTATGCCCAGCTGTATCTGTTGATCTGCACATCAAAGTAGTATCTTTTATCAGATCAATCTAGATGCGATCCATTCTGTGATCTATTTCCATTCCGTTAGATCTACATATATGTACATTTATCTGACGATCTGTTCCTCTGTCGATCTGGTGATCTCCATTCGCTGCGTCTGTGCGTCGCCATCATCAATATTTCTGTCCATTCGCATAATTTTCAATGTCAATGCTTTTTAATTTCATGGCATAAATAGGCATCATGCTGGCCTGGGTCGATCTTGTCTGGGTCTACGTCAGTGTCTGGCTAAAGAGCGGGCCTCATTGTTGTTGCTTTTTTTCCATCATTGTATTTTTGTCCATGTCTTTGTTTGTCTTTTCAAGAAAACGAAAACGAAAACGAAAACAAAATCAAAGTTCGATTTGTTTAGCGATCAATTTTTGAATCGCATTTAGCATTTTTGGCTTTAACTGTGGCTTTGGCTTTGGCTCGAACTGCGTCAAGTACAATGACCGCGGCGCCATAGTGTCAAGAGATCTACATACGTATGTACATACCTCCCCAGCCCTGCACACCTGCACCCCACCCCGCTGCCGTGCACCAACCAAGTCGTATAACACTCAAACTGTCTTAGATCTAACTCTCAGTTGGCTTTACTGGCTGATCAACGGCCGACATTTGGCCACAGTGTAGCTTGGGGCGACCTTTAGGTCCAGGGGTGGTGTGCGGTAGGACGGGCGCAGGGTGTAGGGGGTAGGGCCAGGGGTCGTGTTTTGTGTTTTGGTAGTCGCAGCCATAGGCCATGCTTCAATCTGTTAAATACGAGCTTAACTTGGCTTTATGGCCCATCAAGCTGCGAGCTACTGTTAGCCCTCAATAAACTTGTTCAGCCTGCAATTAAATGCTTAAGGCGGCTTGTCTGCAGGGAGGGGGCGGGCCAGAGGTCGTTAGAGGTCGCTGGGCGTTTGAAGTGGGCGTGTCGCTTGGATCATCAATCAAAGCAAGCACAGCTACCATTGCTCCTTAAACCAAGATTCAAACTATCAAAACTAAGACAGAAATTCGAAGCTCAAGCTCGGATTTACAATATCAAGTTGTTTCTTAGAGTTTCTTGTTATGTTAATAAAAATCATCCTTGAAGCCAGAAATCATTTCCGTTAAATAGAAATATTTTCTATAAAAAATAAGGTTAGCTGCCTTTGGCTACAAAGTATGGCGACTTTCTACATTTTAGGGCATTTATTTTTCTGGATAAGCAAAGGATAAAAAAACTCTCTGGAAGGATATAAAAACAATGTTCAAAGTAATCCTCTGCGTGCAGAATATGGACTTAGCTTTCCAACAATGTTTTTATACTACAAAAACTGATTTTCAACCGATTGTTCCTAAGTTCCTGAAAGGAATAATCGAATAATCGGTTAAATCGAATTCATACAAAATACAACCCCGCAACCATGCGAACGGATGGACCCCAAGGATAATGCATGACCCTCGTTTGCCCCTCTACACCACTGCCGACCAATAATTCACGAAGTAACTTCAACTTGTAAATGCCAACTAAGCTGAACTCTTCCCCGCGTCTGCCCTCCTCTTCCCCCTCACTCAAACTACCTTACCCTTCACTTGCCTTCAGCAGCGAAACGCATTGTAACTGGTTTTTTGTTGTTTATTTGTTATTATTATCATTGTTGTTGCTATTTTTGTTTTGATACATTCAGTTTTGCTGCTCCCCTTGCATTTTTGAATGTCAGATCGCTCTTTGCCTGATTCTGAGCAACATCATAAACATAAAAACAACTGGAAACATAACATATAATAAAACAGAGACAAGAAGGAACACATATCTTCGAGATGACGAAGTTTGAATACCCTATCGAGCATATTTCCTTTAATCATAATCTATCTACGGAACTCTGAGTCTAAACTCAGAAAGATTTCAGAATATCGCTTGACTTATTTTCCAGAAATTGGATTTTCTAAATATTATTTATAAAAACTAAGGACATAATTTCGAAATTTGGAAGCATAGTTTTCTAAATACTATGCCAGAACAATTTTTCTAAGTATTATAACATTTTTTCTGAATGCTTTTCAAGAAGTTACTCATCTTTCGA
Source organism: Hirtodrosophila confusa (assembly GCA_035043065.1). NCBI lineage: Eukaryota > Metazoa > Arthropoda > Insecta > Diptera > Drosophilidae > Hirtodrosophila > Hirtodrosophila confusa. The sequence continues at coordinate 3,245,094 of JAWNNI010000085.1, read as the reverse complement.
CCTTTCCTATAGGTTATAAATAGTTGTCAAATTTTTATAAAATTGAATATTTAACAGGCTTGACGTCAACAATTCAGGGTGAATATAGAAAGGTAGGTATGAAAAGATAAAATATTAAAAAATAGACTGGTGTTACTTTTTTGGAGAATTTCTTAAAACCAAAGGTCTTTTGATGCTACAACTGAATTATCGAACTATATACTTATATAGTATGATATAGTGATCCGAGCAGCAGAAATAAGTATCTGTACCAAATTTCATTAACACGGCTTCACCGACAGATCAGTTCGCATAGGCTAATGCACTTGGCGCGTTACGTATGTTGCAACACAGGTAGCATACCCACTTCAAGGGTATAACAATCACAACTAGCTGCAAGAAGCTACCTTCCTATCTACCCTCGGCCGCTTGTCACAGCTGACAATGTCAGCTTTAAGAGCTGGCCAAGATTCAAGTTGTTACCTTTGGACGTGTAATTGCTGAACAACAACGTCCATCCAACCAACCGTCTGTCTGTCTGTCTGTTTGTCTCGCACAATGATCTTAATCGCCTTGCCAAAGGCCGCAGACCCTACGTGCCAAGTCCAACTCGAACTCCAACTCCAACTGCAACTTCCAATGGGCTGGGCTGGGCCTGGTCCTTACCCATAAAAAACCAGAAACCAGAATTCAAAACTGAGACTCAAAATGGGGTCAAGTTGAAGAGTAGGCCCTGCCGGGAGTAGCAGCTCATCGGGCAGCTATAAATGGTTAGTGCTGGAAGTTGGCAGGGGGAGGGGAGTGGGGAGTGGGGAGTGGGGAGTGGGTTGGGTTGGCTGGGTTTTATTCTCACAAATCATAAATCACAAACAGAGCGGCAGCTTTGTGATGGACTGTGGCAATGACAGTTGCGGTCATTGAACGTGTCGCGCTGGCCAGGTGAAGGTTAACCAGGGCCGTAAGACAAAAGGCGGTCACAGTTTTCACCTGTCTTACAGTGTCTGCTAATTGGCCAGTTTTCAATTTCAATTTCAATTTCAATTTCGATTTCGATTTCATTGACTCGCTAATTGTTAACGGCATTCGGAAGTGGTCAAAGTGGCCCAAAGAAGTAGAACTTTGAACGAGAGCTGCTAAAATATCGATATGGTTGGATGGCTTTACAGCAGAGCGGTATCGATAGTATCGGCAGTTACAGTTACTGTTAACCATAAAATAAATCAGAAAAGAAATCGTTTCCTGTTCATTTATCGCGATAGTAAGAAAACTTTCGGTATATGCGGAAAATTAAAAACAATTGATTGTTTTACAAGTTTACTGTGAAGCTTTTTAACCATAGCGCCTCCACTCGATTATTCTGAGAGTGTTAGCTTAAACTATCGATAGTATATAGCAAATGGAAAGGAGCACTATAAAGTGTGGTTAGGAAACCCTAGAAATTGTATAGAACTTTTGGAAATCTAACGGAAATTAAGTTAATCAATTCAACTCGTACGAGTTGATTGACACCTATACATAGAAACTTATTGGCTTATTCATATAGTATATCGATAATATCGATGGCGGCTCTCAATGAAACTATCGATACTACCGTTAGTGCCATGGACTGTGTTGCAGTTTCACAAAGAGGCTGCCAGTTCTGAGCACAGCGCTTGGGCATTGTTTTAGCCAGCAGAACTTGAGTGTTGGCAACTTGCATGGTACTCGTAGTTGGTAACGGGCGCGGCCTTCTCCAACATTTGAGGTGTGCTAATCGCTGGGTAAATTTCACAGCTTGCCGAGAAGCTTGTCATGCAGACTTAACAAACGCCAAGTTTGTGTATGACAGGTGTGAAAATGTGCGAGAGCGAGGGTACTGGGGGATACCGCGTACTCAGGTCGAGCTAAAGGCCGAGCTTATCGGACATTCAAATATTTATTATTTGATATTTGATATTTAATATTTGTCCAAAACTTAAGCGCGTGTTCGCTTTGACTTAATGTCAACGACTCGAGTTCTATCTGAGTGCACTTGGTGCCTCAAGGAGTGTGGGTGAATTCAATTTGCACACTCGTGTTTGACCAAGTCTTAAACACATTTCAAGTATCTCCATGCTTTTAACCTACACACCAAATCTTAACATCACAGCTCAAAAACTGCTTGAGTTATGGTTCTGAACCACTTTTGAACCGGTTCGCAAACTTACTACATAGCCTAGAACAAAGCTTGTAGCTACATATGTATATTAACCAGTAACCGCACTCAAGACTGGTTATATAGTTCTTCCAGAAGTCTTTTCTATTTTTTTTTCTATTTTCTAGTTTTTAATTTCCATAGGAAATACATATTTGAAATCAAATTTGCTCGCAAAACGATTAAGAAAATACCTTTCAAAATTTCCCTAAATTGATTTAAGCACAATTATTCAGGCTTGCTCCCATTTCCCGCTACTTTTCATTTTGAATTGTTTTCGATATTTTAAATGGAAAAGCAACCCTTTACCCATAAAATGGGTAAAAAGGGGGTACTAAATCTGTGCAAATGTATGTAACAGGCAGAAGGAGACATCTCCGAGGATATATATTCGTGATCAGTATCGAAAGAGATTTCGATTTAGCCATGTCCGTCTGTCTGTCCGTATGAACGCGTCGATCTCAGCAACTATAAGAGACAACAATTTTGGAATGTAGGCAGATCAAGTTTGTTTCATATTTAAGATATCTCCCCCCGTTCCCCCGCAATTCGATAAAAACCGTTTTAGAGGAACAATTTTAAAGACATAGCTTTGGTATTTGGCATATACATTACTTTAGTCTCTCTTAATCTACTGTGCAAATTTCAAGTCGATCGGATAATAAACACGGAAGTTATTCAACAAACAAAATTCTGTGCTGCAGCGCGGGGGGAAGAAGAAGCACAGCCACTATTTAAAATGCCTCGCTTGCGCTGTTGCTTGTGTGTGTTCATCTTTGTATATGTGTGTGTGTATGTGTAAGTGTATGAAGACGCGATCGGAAATATTTGACCTGGGTACAGGAGTTTTGTAGTCGGGTATACTCGACTAAAGCATTCTTACTTGTTACTTCTTAAGATTATGTTCAATTGAGTTTCATTTCACTGACTCCAAACCAAAACTTTTCAAGCCGAATTTCTGGTGCTTTTTCTGAATTCAGAACAGCTAATAACTTTGATTCCAAATGTTATGATAGGAATCAAAAAGGGAAACAGGTCTGATTGTTTGATATTCGTATGGATATTGATGTTGGAAAAAGAACAACAATTAATATTTTAAGCCGGATATCCATCCTTAATGAAATGCACTGGAAATGACCAACCCACACAAAATTTGGACAGTAAACTGAAGCGAATTTAGGTCTGATTAATTGAAATGGTTTTACATTGTTGGCCTTCAATTTCCAAACGAAGTTAGCAGCCAAATTGAGCGTTCCTTAATGCGCTTTATTCGCATTTTCCTTTCATTTTCATCTGCACTTTCACTTGAGAGAACAGAACTTTTCCACTTGCAGCCCGCGGCCCCACGCCCCCTACAGCTGTCGACAAGACCTCTTGACATTTGGTCGACACCGACACGCCTCCCTGTTTCTCTCTCTCTCTCTGTCTCTTGCTCTCACTTTCATTCTGTCTGTCTCTCACTTTCTATCTCATTCGCTTGCTGTTGCTTTGACTGTTGTGGCCTTCAGTCCTCGTGCGTAATGACCTTCAAAAGGCAGTCAGAGGCAACGGCAACGGCAACGGCAGCAGCAGCAGCAGCAGCCGCAGCAAGGACGTTACCAAACCACGTGCCAGGTTCACAAAGTCGCACAGAAACAAAAAATGCAGAAAATCAAGATGCATATCCTTCCTATTTGAAGTCACAAATTCCGGCGTTAAGCATTAACCGTTACCCGTTAACTGATTTGCCCGGCTGCGTTTACCTGGGAGTTGGTTTTAACGTTTTAATAGACTTTTTCTTTTTGTTGTTTACGCACGGCTCCAAGGAGCAACTGGAAGTAGGGGCAGGACCTGCGTGCGTTTCCTTTGCAGCTGTTGCCGACGATGCTCACAACAAAACATTTCCGCAACGCGTTTGCGGCGCGACTGAACTTGATTCTGGCGCGCTAAGCGCTGTTAAACTTGGACTTGGCCAAATTGAAAAGCAACCGTCGCGTCGATAGCAACAACAAACAAATACACACACACACACACACGTACACACACAGGTACACATAACAAGCAGAAGCAGACGCGGCTAGAAGCTTGACGTGTGCAGGGCGAGGCGCTGGCGGGGGCGTCGCTTGTGTCCGACGCGTCGGAAGCTGCAGCAGCCTACAAATCGCAGTTGGAAGCGCTGTTAATTGCATTTACACGCCAAAAGAGCTTCGAAAGCTTTCAACTTTAGCGGCTTTCGTTAGTGCAAATACCACCAAGTGTGACCAGCTAACAGCTGAATGTCGTAGACTGCTAGCAGAGTTACGAACCCGGCTGGACTTTGTGGATGGTAACTCGGTTCGACGTTCGTGTCCACGCTAACGATGAAATTGGAATCCAATTTCAGCTGTCTTCAAGTGGAATGTGTTTTTATTCCCTTATAGAGTACTCATATTATATATTCGATTTAACTGAGTCTTAAATATATCTTTATTACAGTTGCCATTGGAAAGTTCGGTAAAAAATTGAGCATGAAAAACATGTTTATTTATTTAAAAACAAAAAAGTTCCTATAAGGAAAAAATGCAAGCTTAAAATTAAAAAATTTTGGCTTGTACAGTTTTAAATACCACAGTAGCTGTACCTCCAGATCGAAACCTCAAAACTTATCAAATTTCTAATCGATATGTCTTTTGACCATATTTTTTACTCTAGTTGACTTGGCATTTCAATTTTATTATTTAATTATTATTGTCAAAACTTTATTGATTTCCATGCCTTCTTTTGCCAATGCCAATGTCTTTTTGAGCATGCTCTAAGTTGAGATTTTTGTTTGGAAAAAATTAACATTTTGAAACTTATATTTTAATCGATTGCGAACAATACAAAACGCTATTTTACAACTTTTTCTGAGGCCGTTCATTTTGTGTCAAAATTCATGCTGAAAACTAAGAAACAAGTTTAAAATCTTTCTTAGATTTCCAGCTACTATATCGTTTATGGAGATACTCGTATCTTAACCAACTCACCAAATCAAAGTAACTTTATGCTTCAAGCACACTGACTTAATTTGGTCAAAATCAAATTACTATAGCACAAAGCTGCCATTGAACCAGTCGGATAAATACTTGATGTACATACATATATACATTAATAATTCTTTTATTCACGGCATACAAATAAAGTTCTAAACAGAAGTGTATAATTTAAAGATTTCTAAGCTAAGTTTAATATCATACTATAAAAATGTATAAACTGAATGTAAATTTGAATATTTCAACTATGGGAATACCGCCAATATTTCTTAACCAGATTGCTTAACTTCACTTCCAAAAGTAAATTCAAAAATGTACTATTAATTATTTGAGGTCAAACTCTTCTATTTTTAAAGGTCAATTCAGCTTTCCTGTTAATAGATCATTTTTATAAAAATCGTATTGAGTAAAACGCTGTTAAGTAGTTTTGAAATTGTATAAATTTATTAAATATACATGTGTACTAAAAAAAAAAACAAAAATAATATAATATATAGCAATTGCAAATAATAACCTTAAAAGCTAAGCACAAAAAAATAGTTTTGGTTACTAAGTATACAGGGATAGGTGAAAATAATAGAAATGTATTTAGTTAAGGATGAGGACTTTGTGATAAGCTTAAATTAAACCGTTTTCAGTTCTGGTTCTTGGATTACAATTAGAGTTAGATCATTTCAGATAGTAGTATCATATGCAGTAGCGTGTTACCTTGCTGCTAAATAATCACTATACATACTTAAAAATAAACACTTTTTGGGTTATTGTAGTTGGCTGCATTTAAGTGGACAATCCAAAGTGACGGGGGTCGGAGAGAACTGTGCTCAAAATTGTTATCTTTATATAATTTTGATGTATTTTCAAAAGGAGATTTCAATACCAGAAATTTGCAAAAGCCCCCCCGCAAAGAAAACTTAGATATAGAAAGCAGTGAACATTTCATAAACATAAATTTAGTAAATATTTGTTTTGTAATAAACCCACATACACATACTGCATATGCGTGTTTAGTCCCCCAGCTGATGATTGATTGATTGATTGGTTGGTTTATTGGTTAGGTTAGTTGCTTGCCTTTGGCGCCTCGCTCAGTCAACGCACGCTCGCTCAACGGGGGCGTGCCCCCGCACCCCCATCCCTGGGACGGGTGTGCAGCGTCTACCTAATGTTGGCAAACAGATTTAGGACAGACTTGTTCTCCTTCTGGCTGCGCGCCTTGCTAAATACATTCCAAAAGCGCAGCGTTTCATCACCCGCACCGGTGACAATCGCCTCGCCATCGGGACTCAGCGCCAGATAGAGGACGCGATAGGAGTGGCCGGTTAGCTTGGCCACCTGCGTCAGCGATGGATACTTCCACACGAGTATTTGGTTCTGTGAGTAGCCGTGTGTGGAGACCAGCTCCGATGAGTGCTTGGACCAGGCCAGATTGCACACCTGCGAGCCGGTGTCCACGCATTGCATGGGCTGCCCGGTCAGCGTATTCCAAAAGCGTATGCAGCGATCGGCAGTGCCACCGCCGCTGGCCAGCAGTCCATGATGATGCGGCGACCAGGCGATGGCCTTTACGGCAGCCATGTGTTCCGTGTACGACTGCACCGGGTTCACCGAGTGCTGATTCCACACGTACAGGCGATTATCGTTACCGCCGCTGGCCAAATACTGATTATCCGGCGACCATTTAAGTCCGCACACCTCCTGACGATGGCCCGCCAGGCGACGCTCCGACTGCAGCTGCGGTGTGCGTGTGTCCCGTTGTATAATCCAGCGATCCCTCGACCCGCTCGACAGGATGTCGCTGTTCCAGGCCAAAGCGCCCACGCGCGCCGAGTGTCCATTGAGTTTATTGATCTGGCGGGCAAACCAAAATTCAATTAGTTGCAATCTCCACTTGTCGCTCGCTGCTCGTTACTCACCTGCTTATTCGCTGCCACGTCCCACACAGTCACGTAGCCGTGATGCGTGCCCACGGCGACTGTGTTGCCACGCTCGTTCCAAGACACGGATGTGACCGTATTGGAATCTGGACTGAGATCGCACAAGCGCGTCACCTGCATAACGGAAGAGAAGCATTTGTTTAGCCACAGTCACTATTTCAGTTGATAACTAAAGCCACTCACCTGGCTGGTGCAGGCGCTCCACAGATAGACACAGCTGCCCAGGCCGACAGCAAGCACATTTTGCGATGACCAGTCGACCAAATTCAGATAGAAATCATCCTGCAGTTCCGGCGCATCCAGCACCTTAAACGGTATTCGGGATATCTTGCGCGTTGCCTTGCGCGGCGAACGCAGCAGCTTTTGGCTCTTCGCACTCACCGGCGACAGCGAGTAAGGACATTCCCCATTGTAGTCCTGCAATTAAGAATAGAGTTATACATTTCAGTTTGAATGGTTAACATGAGTTTAGTCAAGGACAGATCTAGATCTAACAGACCTCTTGGAGTATAACAGTTTACTGCGAATGCGCCTTAACATTTTACATTGACAACATGACAGACCACACTGAGTATAACAGCTGAAATCAATTCGCTTCAAGTGAGCATCAACATTTGTTTGCCTGTTAATTAATAAAGTGCTTCTCTATGTGTTCTGTGAGTCAACTTTTTGTTCGCTTAAGTAACATTGTCTTAGTTTGTTTGAGTTGCCCCCTTGTTCGATTTGTTTAATTGAAATAACATTCAGGTGTGTCACTGAGATCTCTAGAAGCATTTTCGTCGGCTTCAATTTCATCCAGAAAATGTAGAGAAATAATAGAGGTTTCGTCAGCCAATTTCAGCTATCAAAGGCATGATTTGAAACTGATTTACCTATGATCTAGTTGCGGTGAAAGATATACCCAATAGTTTATTTTAATTTCATTCGAAGCTTTGTGAATCCCCAAAAAAAGGTGACAAACAAAAGGAATGCAAATCATACTGAAACGAAGAAGAACGAACTAGTACAGTTATGCATGTAGTTCGTAGTTCAGTTTCCAGGAGTGGTTCAATAGAACTTATTGTGAACGCTTCGGTGCAACTCTGCTGGCCAAGAACGATTGTTAACAATCAATTAGTCTTGGACTTGTTCCAGTTGCAGCTAAGCGCCAAATTGCCAAAGCAAATCTGTTCGCTGACCAAACCAAACGCGTCTCCACTTTATTTGCTCGCCGCGTACTTGGACCGGCAATTAACGCCGCGGTGCTAAAAGCAGCGACCGCGTCCGCTTGGCTACTGCCTAATGCCCCCTCACATCACTAGCCCTCTGCCCCCACCCTACCATTTGAAAGTAACGCATTTGGTTTGAGGGATTCGCATGTGGCACGCACTTCGCAATTTCATCCAAACGTTTGTTTGCATAGGAAATGCGTGCAGAAGTGTGTTAAGCGTATGCGTACATTGCTCCCTACCTCTCACACCTGAGCCCCCCTCCTTTTGGTCGAGACCTGCGGGGTGATGGCAAGTTACGCAATGTGGCATTACAAATGCGTAGGGCAAGCAACAACAATGGCAACAGAGGTGCGTGCCCAGAGCTAATGCAGGCCGGCAACTGACCGAGATATTCACATGCAAAAGTTGACACCTTCAACTGGAGCAGGGAGACATCCTCTACAAATCTGCAGCTGTCTATGTAAATGTATCTCTATCTTCTCCAGATACAATCGAAGCTTAGATGGAAAATGGAGCAAAATACATTGAACTGATCTCAGCTGAATGTTTTTTAGATTTTAAATGCTAGAAAGAGCATGGGGCTTAGTTGAGGTTAGGTTTGATTATGTTAGGTTAGGTTTGAAATAAGTATGGTTATGTAAGCTTATAGTAAGGTTACGTTAGGTCATACTGATTAAGTAAATGTCTATGTAAATGTATCTCTATCAACTCCAGATACAATCGAAGCTTAGATGGAAAATGGAGCAAAATACATTGAACTGATCTCAGCTGAATGTTTTTTAGACTTTAAATGCAAGAAATAGCATGAAATGGGGCTTAGTTGAGGTTAGGTTTGATTATGTTAGGTTAGGTTTGAACTAAGTGTGGTTATGCAAGCTGGTAGTGAGGTTACGTTAGGTCATACTAGTTACGTAAAAGAAAGTTCTGCTTAGGCAAGGTTATGTCGTTTAATGTTATACCACGATATATTGAGTTGCGTTTTAATTATAAAAGGTTAGGCTTAGGTTAGTCAAGATCTTTGTAGAACTCGAAGTCAGGTTTAGTACAAGATCAATAAACTCTTTTAGCACTGTAATACCAATCTTAACCCAGTTTCTAAGCTCTGGTTCGCACCTTTGTGGTAGTATTATGAGAGCTTATGGCTTGTCAACGTTTGTCATTTGATTGTTGATTACGTGGTCAAGAGCTCTGCCCCCCTTTCCCACCCTCCTTCCGTACTCGCGTGCACACCCTTCCACATTCTGATTCAACAAGCAAACATCCCGACAAACAGACAACCCCAAGTCAAGAAAAGACAACTATACTCAACATTTTTTGGAGTATTTGCTGAAGATAAGCCATGGCAAGTCATGACGGACTACGGGTCAACCCACTTGACGCTTGAGCATTTTTGGGTCGTGTGTCCGCTCTTAATTTGTATTGCAAATTAAAAATTTAATTCAATTAACATATGCGAGCTAAGAGCAAAGAGCTAAAAGCTGAGAGCTGAGTTGAGAGCGTACTCGGAACTTGCCTAATAACATTACCAGCTTTAAATTGCGTGTGTCGCTTCAATGGCTGGAGATTACGTGGATTCCCAGACGGAGAGCAGTGGGTTAGTGCGGAGTGGGGAGGTAGGAGGTAGAAGGTAGCAGGGAGTGCTGCCCTTAATGCTCACTTTGCACTTGGCCATTGGCCAGCAAAGCAATTAAATGGCTCTGTTTTTTGTTGCTGTATTTCTGTTTCTGTTGCTGCTTTTGCTTTCTGGGAATGCCGTACACGGCAGTTAAGCAGTTTTAAATAGCCGCGGCCCGGTCCCGGTCCCAGTACCATACCCTTCCCGTCCCGTTCCGTTCCCATCCGGGCTGGTCTTTGCTCCGTGGGCCCATAAAACGTACAAGCAACTGCCATTAAATTTAAATGCTTTTCGATGCCAAGTGCTGCGAGTGCGAGGTGTGCGTGTGTGTTGTGTGTTGTGTGTGTGCCAGCTAAGCCTATTAGAAATTCAATTGTGAAACAACGCTGACAAATGCGAAGAGGAAATCCAAGACCAAGTCCAAGTCCAAGTCCACAATCCAAGCCCACAATCACATCCAAAGCTTTGTTCAGCGCTTGTTGCTGCCTTTTCGATTAAATCTCTCGGCCCGGCTTGGCCTTTGGCTGCTTCTTGTTGGTATGTTGTCATTTGGATTTGTCATCAGTCGTCTGACATCAGTCATCAGTCGTTGTCATTGTTCTTGTTAATATACCCTGTAGCCATATATCCAAACGATTTCACACAGGGTATAATCAAGTTATGGCAGACAGCGATAATACTACTATCGTTAATATCGATGCGACTTTTGATGAAATATGGCATTTATTTAATGTATGGATAAAATTAACATATAAAGCTTCCAATCAATTCACTGAATTGCCATTAATAATGTTAATGTTTTACTTATTTATGGATAACATTAATAAAGAAACAATCCTCAATCAATAAATCATAGTTATTGTCGATGCTTTCCAGCTAAGTTAAAGACGGAACTTTAAGCTTAACTTTCAGTTAATCGATGACTATGTAAACTAACAGCGCTCTGTTCTAACAGTTGCAGAAAGTACAGTTTCTACAGTACACTACTAACATTGTTCCAACATTAACCCTTGATATTATAAAAGTTTTTTAAGCTTTCTTAATTTTGCAGCTAAGCATAGAGTATCTTCTAGTTAAGCACTCTGTGGCTAGAGCTAGACTCTGTTAACTAAAGTTTTAAAGTACAGTCCCAAGTCAACAGTCTTTGATCTGAAGTTCAAGAGATGACTCTGTTAACTAAAAGTTCCTGGAGGTACAGTCTAGGTCTTAGACTCTGTTAACTAACAGTTTTAAATTATAGTCCCAAATCAAGTCTTTCATCTGAAGTTCAAGAGATGACTCTGTTAACTAACAGTTCCTGGAGGTACAGTCTCGGCTGTTAGGTCTTTGATCTCAAGTTCAAAATGGCGAGTACAGCCAATGAAGTGAGAGTTCGAAAACGGATTGAAGAGAGCAAAGATTCGAAACGTATCGAAACGAATTAAAGTGAATGTCTTGGAATTGAATGAAGTGGAGTCGAGTGAAGTAAAGTGAGATGGTATGTCATTGGTAAGGTTTGCCGGCCGGCATTTGTTGTGATCGTTATTGTTGTTGTTCTGAAGCGGTCTCTGTGGGCGGCGCTTAAATCCAGCTTATAAATTAAACAAACAAACAGCCAACCAGCAGCAGCAGAAGGAGAAGGAGAACAACTCAGGCTGCCTCTGTCTGTCTGCCCCCGAGCAATGCGCGAACTGGGAGGGAAGTAAGAATGTTAATGATCATGATAATGGGTATCCGAATGGATATGGGTATATGCTCGTATAGTGTGTGTGAACCTGTCGCAGCGACGGGCCTCTCTCTGGTTAGTTAATCACTGAATCACTAAATTAGTGTCCAAGTCGCCGAAGTGGCCAAGTGGCTTTTGAGAAAGCCATGGCTTAGAGTTCAAGTTAATGCTATGCTAATATGCTTATGTCTGCTGCATAAATTAATATCAATAATAATAAAAATAATAAAAAGAAAGGGCGCGAGAGTGTGAGGTAGGGGGAGCGTGTCAGGCGACAATGGCCAGCCTTTGTTGTTTGTGTAATTCTGTAATGGATTTCCGAATGGTCAGGTGGGCAACAGGTGCACAGTCGAGCAGCCAAAAGTTAAAGACTACGCAAGCGTATAAACATACCAAGCGGCGGCTTTTGGCCACATTCGAAGAAGGCCAACAACATAGCAAAATAGCCTATAAAAGCTATAAAATGACCAAGAAGTTTCAAATCGTACATAAAAGGCAAGAATGCGAAAATACTATAAATAGTCAAAGGCAAATATCTCATCCTAAAGAGAAACAAAACGAGATACGTTCAAGAACAATTCTGAATAATGCGATGATTCAACTGAATTCACTACTAAAATATAATAGTTCTAATGCAACAACATAGAACTGAATCTTTATCATCTTCAACTGCAGTCCAATTGACCTCAATTGCGCTTTAACCATTTGGGAATTACAATTGCTTGCTATGAGCAAATAACATGAGTTGTAGCTTGCGTAGAGTACTATAAATATTTATCAAATATTCTTGATCTGCAGAGAGTAGTTAGATATCTTTCTCACTATCTATCACTCGTAATACCAACTAGAGAAGCCAAATTTGGGTATTTTGGCTCTTGATTAACATACGGATGGAATCTCTGGTCATCTGTTGAGTTCTAAATTGATTTCACTTTCGATTTCAGCACAAAATCTATCGAATTTTCTTACATATTGCCTATACCGAATTCCATAGAGAGTAATAATGATCTTGGACTAGATCTCTGATCATATCACACACAAATACTTATGATGAATATGATAGGATAGTACCCTTGTAGAGGGTATTATAATTTTGTAACACATTGTAGGAGATCCTACAAAGAATACATAGTCTTGATCAGCATCAATAGCCAAGTCGATATGTCCTTCCGTCCTTCTGTTTCTATGCGAACTAGTCTCTCCTTCTTTTAGTTGTCAGAACCATCCGGATCGGACCACTACTTATATCATATAGCTGTCATAGGAATGATCGCTCGAAAACTATGTTTTTGTGTAAAAAATGTTTACGAAGACATCCTCACCAAACTCACGAGAGTATACAATCTGACCTAATTTGGTCAAGATCGGACCATTATATCATATATCATGCCATAGAAACAATCAGACGGAAATAGAGTTTTTGTATAAAAAACATTACTTCAAGAGTATATAGCTTAGGTACGCCGAAGTCAATCGTTCTTTCTTGTTCTAGATTCAGTTTGTGTTGATTGATTGCTTCTAGATAGATAAGTTTAAGCTCAGATGAAAGAAAAGAAAGAAAGTAGGACTATCCAGGTCAAGATATACCAGTATGTAAAGAGTATTCAGATTGTATTTAGATGACTCTTCACTTTCCGCCACTATTGATTGTTTTTATCACTATCTATAAAAGGAATCAACATATGTATTATGCTTCACACAAAGTTTTGATAGTTTTACTGAAAAGACTGCGCCCCTTTGAAATAAAGAGTAATTATACGTTTTAAAGTGCACACAATCTGACAGATCTGTAACATATATATGTAGTTAGCCAGGCCTTAGTAATTGGCAATTGGAAGCAGTGAATGGGCACTACCGTTTTGGCTGTGGGTGCGTACGTGTGGTTCAATGAAGTCTTGGCCATTATTTATGAGTGAAACATTGCGAACGCACATAATTGAATTATATGTTATTTGTAATTTGTGGCTTGTTATGACCAGAGACGGAGCCAAGACTGGCTTGGCCTGGAAATTGGTAGCGGGGTGTGTCCGCAGCTTTTGTGTTAATTGTGTGGGCGTGATGTAGATGAATGGCCGCTGATTGAGGCGACAATTTCATAGCTGGGGTAGCACTTGTGGAAGCCAAAGCCAACAAAATGTGAGCCCATTAATCAAAAGCCAAATGGCCAAATGTGCGCTAGCAGCCATCAAAACTATATGGCCAAAATGGCACGTTAATGGAGTGCTCTTGCTGGCTGGCTGGCTGGCTTTTGGGGCCCAAAACTACGAGTAATGTTGCCTCAGGGCAAATGAGAGTACACTAACACTGCTCCCCTCCCTTTAAACACCCCTCCTCTCTGCGCTACACATCTCGATCTCGATCTCAAACCCCTGGCCCCGTCTCTCTGTATCTTTTGGCTATTCATTGCGAGCGCGCTTATTGACTCAAGTGTCGTTTTAGACCACTGAAGTAGTTGGCAAACGAGCGCAGACAAATTTTCAGATCTCATATTCGCAGATTCGAACTTGAGACTTTGTTGCTCACTTGGAAAGCTGCGACTCGAACCGGCTATCTTTTGTTATACGATCATAGCTACCCTTTGAGAGGGTATTATCATTTTGTCAACGCATTCAAGGGAGCCCTGCTCTGCCAACCCACAAAGCATATACTCATATACATTCCTGTTCAGTCCGAGTCTGTTGCTATGCAAATTAGTCTTCACTTTGAACGCATAATCCTCGCAAAGGTTACAGTCATCATATATAGCATACTATATAACATATAGCTGCCCTGTCACGCATATTTCTGAGAAATTGCATTGTTTTTTGATGGTGTCTCCAGGTCATGCAAATGAAATGTCTGCGTACTCGTATTATTATGATTTGAAACTGGAAACCGACACTCTGTAGCAACACCATAGCCGTCTGACCATCACCAGGCCGAGCAGGCGCCACATTGGGCTCACCCGGAGACCCTCAAGAAACACCTTACGACGAAGTAGAAGCGGTTAGGCGGACACATCGGACAACATTCTGACGCTCTGCTGAGTTGCTGAAATTCTTCGAGAAAATCCAAACAAGAATGATCTAGTGGAGTATGCCCGATTACCAGACACCCTATACCCAGGGTCACATTCTTTTGTTGAGCGGCATTGCAAGCAAGCAGAGCACTACCACCCCTCGCCACTGCACTGAAATTTATGATCTTGAATAACTTCTGTGTTTATTATCTTGATCAAAAGATCAACAGCATTATGAATGACAAAAATCAAGTACGAAAATGGTTTCTTGAATAACTTCTGCGTTTACTAATTAATCGACTTGAAATTAACGCGGTAGCTTGTAATTAACTCAAGAATCACATATGCCAAATCCCAAGGCTATATCTTTAAAATTGTTGCTACAAAACGATTTTAGCAATTTTCGGGGGTGCGGGGATTAATATCTTAAATTTGAAACAAACTTGATCTGTGTATTGTACATATACAGAAAGCCATATTTGAAATTTCTTTAAAAGTTCCTAAGATCCGGACGGACAAGGTTATATCGATTATTATTGCGACTGATCAAGAATGTATATATGCTTCATAAGATCGGAGATGCGTTCTTCTGTCTGTTTCATACATGCGCACACATTTATTACACCCTTTTGATCATTTGATGAATACAGGTTTACTCCCCAAATAAAGGATAAAAATCGTGAGAAAAATGTAATGGGAACAAGCGTATCTAATCTTCGGCAGTCAAAGAAATATGATCTCTCTTGATTGTTGTTGTTGTTTGTTTTTGTTTATTGTTGATGTCAACTGTCAGAAATTAGTCAAAGCAGTGCGAACAGTGGACAGTGGAGAGCGGACAGTGGACAGTGGACAGCGGACAGCGGACAACGGACAACGGACAGCGGACGTGCCGCGGCAATTGAGGCAACATAAATCTGATAAGCACGCAAATATGTCAGCCAAAATGATGACGATCGCCATTGCAGGCCATTACGGGACGTTACAGGGCCCAAAACAGTTGCCTCTTTGGAGCGTCGAACAGCGACAAGTGGCAACAGTTGAATAGAAAACTGAAAACAGAAAATTGTATACGTCCAAACACAGTTGAAACACTTGAACAAATCATTTTGAGGAGAACCGGCTGTACCAACAGCAGACAAATCAAAGTGTGTTAACCCCAAAACTAGCTGAACCGATCCGGTCTGTGGCCATAGACACGAGAGAAAAATACGATAGATACCCGTAGACAACTTTTCACCCCACTCCATAGACAGTTTTTCTCAAACCGGTTGCCAGAGATTAATAGACAGACACACAGACAAATAGATAGGGAGATAGAGGGTCTGACAGATAGATGTATAGATAGTTGCATAAGCTTTAAGTTAGATATACTATATATACAATAAGCAACAGGTAGAGACTCCAAAGATATAGATTAAATATATACATGGATAATCATTTTCACAGAAAGATAAACAGAGATTGTATAAATAAATAATAGCTATGATCAAAGTTAAGTATTATTATAGATGTTAAATATACAAAATAACTTTATAAGTCTTAACAAAGTTTGATATTCAGTTCCCGCTCTCAATTTCGAATACTTTTCATTCCAAATCGATTTTGTGCTCTCATTTTTCCTCTTTGATGTTATGTTCGAGTAGTTTGCATACGCCTGGCGCAAGGCCAAATCATTTCCAACATATATACTCAATCGCTCTACGGAATATAGAACAGCTGACGATTTCGATTAGCCCTAAATATATACTCGAAATGGAGAAAGTCGCCATACTTTTGTAGCCAGAGGCAGCTAAGATTGGTTTTGCTGAATTTAAGGAATATTTTTCTTAAAGATAGAAATTATTTCCGGCTTTTAGGGTGGTTTTACTTATAGGCAGATTTGCCGAATTCTATGGCATTTATTTTTCTGAGTGTAGCCCATTCAGAGACATACTTAACGTCTGTTCACACTATCTAAGCTTTTGCGTGCAATACCTATCAAAATATGACATGAAAATATTAATTTGCATTCAATCGATTGTTATTTTGTCGTGTTATCAGCAGCATAAGAGTTGCTTTTACAACACTGTAAAGCTTTCAAGCACTGACTGGAAACATTTTACAACACTAATGTCCGAAAATTGTTGCTGACATGAGAAGTAGCGCAATATTGCACCTAAATATGAGACAGTGTGAACTATAGTCGAGTTAATGGATAGACAGACAGACAAAGCGCCAGTTAGTTAGATTATTAGGCTGGGATTGATCGCTTTCCCAGAGACCTCGGCTCAAAGTCCATGACCTGGTGCAGTGCATTCAACTCTCGGAGCTGGTTCTCAGACGCACTGGCTGCCTAGATGGGCCAACAAAAGGAGGAGTCGGCGGTGCCTCAATTAAGTAGTTCACACAAAGAAAGACCGCTGCTGACTGCAAATTCAATTAATGCAACTGAGTATAAAGTACTATCTGACAATTGCTGTGCCAAGCTGGGCTATAATAGACTGGGGCTGGGTGGGCAGGGGGAACTCACCTGCTTTGTGGGTGATTGATATTTGAAGAGGCTGCGCTTCGCCGCCGGCGTATATGAGTTCTCGTTGCGCTCCTCCCCGGCGGTCTTCACATCATCAATGTTCGAGCCAAGGAGCTCGTTCTTCAAGAGGCACGAGAAGGCCAGGCTATCGCGTGCCGTCTCGCCGCAATCCCTTTGCTTCTTGCTCGTCTGCGGCGAGTTATCATTCGACTTGTTAATGGACGCAAAGCTCGTCTGCCAATTGTTGTGGGCCCTGTGAATAAAGGAGTTAAGGGGTCGCTTAATAAATATGGAAATAATTGCAATTCATATTTAACTAAAACGGAAGGCTGTGATTTTTCCTCCTCTCTCTGCGTTACTTCTACCTTTTTTATATTTCATTTTTTGCAAGCATGGCATACAAGTTTGCCAAAATATATAAATTATTTATACAATCAACAACAACCATTGCTAAATAAATTTATGCAAACGCGTTCAAATTCAATTGTGCGATGTGTCTGCCGCAAGGGGACCCCAATGACTCTTAACACCCTTCGTGTCTGGCCTGTGACGCCCATCGCCCCTCGCCCCTCTCCCCTACCCAACCTCCTCTCCATCCATACTACCTTGCTGCACACGTAACACAAACAATAAGACGGCCAATTGTTATTATTTTTGCTCATAAAACATAAAAAACGTGTGCAACGTGCAAAATATTGAATGTCAAATTTGCAAATTTTGCTAAATTCGCCAAAAACGTTGCAAAATGTTTGTTAACTTGGCAAATTCACCATGAAATTGGCCAAGTGTGAGACAATTTAGACAGCCCCCTATACCTTACCACCCAAAACCAAATCAACAAATTCAAAAGACTCTAGTCGAGAGTATTCAACCGGGAGATACCCTGTTTGGATGTTTGAAGTATCCTTACATTCAAACATACATACACATAGATATTAGAGATGGCATTATCGTTGGTATTTTTCGTTTTCTATAACTATCGAAACTATCGAAAGTATCATTCGTTTTCTATAACTATTGAATACTGCATTTTTGTGTTTCCTAAAGCGAGTTGATAAGGGCGTTGTAGTTCATTTTAATAAATATATTACATCCTTTATTAAAATTCTCATCCTACGCGTTTCGGCGTTTGTTACGCCTTCTTCAGGGAGTCTGGTTTTACATGCATATAAAGGTTTAACAAACATTTTTAGTTACATTAAGATACATACATTAAACTTATTGTAGTTATTTCCTACAGTGTCGTCATTGTTCCTACGTCTAAATTATGTTTATCCATCTTCGTTTTATTTGTATTTTTATCGTCTTTGTTTTATTTTCCGCATTTTCGGAAACACTCTTTGACTTTTTCGACCCTATTCATAGTTTGAAATACCGATATCACTCTATCGATAGTGCCACCATCGAAAACTTAAGGTTTTATAAGCAATTGTGAGCATTATAATCTCCTAAAACGCTTTTTGGTACGCATACTATCTATAATCTATCCATCTATGATATTATGACACAACTAGTACTAGTACTCTACAATACACTTCAAAACTATCCATATTATCCATATCCATATCCATATTAAGTATTCTTGTTTGCTTCCCACTAAGGAAAAGAGTTTCCTGAAGAACTTTTGTATTTAATATGTATTTAAAAGAGCTCATTTGAAATAAAGTTGATCTAAGAGTTCTTATATAGACTGTGAGATTGAAGATAGACAATGAGGAATATAGTTGCTGATGAAGAGTATATACATACACTATATATGTATACACTATAGTATCCTAGACTCCTTCTTGTCACGAGTATTTCCAATTTTACCGGTTTTGAATGGTTACAGGGTATAATAATGAACTTGGTTAGTCAGTCAGCGGAGAGGGAAGGGGAATGAATTGATTGCATTGTACACACACACACACACACACACACACACACACACAGAGTAAGACACACATACAATATGAAAACTGTTTACGAATGCAACGTGCGTCGGTCTCTGCTTTACACCTCACCTCGCCGCACCGCAGTCTCCCTTCCAATTTGCGGCTTATCTGGCAAACGCATTTGAAGCACTTACTTCCACCTACAATAAATCAATTCCATAAGCGGACAAGGTAGCTTGCAGCGAGGGTTGCAACGCCAACGGGGAGAAGGGAAGGTCGAAAGGGACAGGCGGAGGACAATGACAATTCAATCAAAGGCAGCAGGTGCCACAAAACACAATGACAAGACAAGTGGGTGGAGGGAAGTCAAAGATTACAGCGCGATTACAGAGATATGAGAACAAAATGTTAACCCGACGAAACTTTAAGCATAACCTGAGGAGAAGCTTGAGAGAGTAGGGGCAGATCAATCTATTTATCGAAAATGTAATCGATTATATAGTTATCGCACTATTTTAGATAACTGTATAATCGATTCGATTTTTGATAGATATAAGACTTGTGATCAAACTTATATTGAAAGATCTATCCACCCTTCTAAGACAATTCAAAGCCATTTTTCAAACTTAACATATATATAGACTTGTGATCAAACTTATATTGAAAGATCTATCCACCCTTCTAAGACAATTCAAAGCCATTTTTCAAACTTAACATATCAAATAATTTCACATGAAATATAATGGAAAATTCAATACAGCCAACGGAAAATTTAATAAAAAAAAAAAAAAGACTAGCATGCTAGCTCATTTTGTAGCTATGCAGAAAACAAGAAAATGTACAGGTATTTCACCATGAGATAGATACAAAGCCTTGGCGCGGGCAAAGTCGGCTAATACCAGTTCCCTAACCTCACAATCTAATGTAAATTGAGGCAGCTTCAGCTAAACTTTAAGCGTATAGTTGCTTAGTTGGGAAACTTAGGTGAAAGGTACGCAAAATGTTTTAGCTGAGCGTGTAATTAGAGACACATATGTAAGTATATATGTACCTGTACAGTGCACACTTGATATAGAGACAACCAGCTGAGTTATATATACTATAGTTATAAATATAAATATAAGATACATTTTTGTATAGTAGATTACTTGTTAATCTTCTCTTTAATACATAAATCAAATAAAATACATTTTTTGTTAGTTTCTAAGAGGGAAGATAAATTATGAAGTGTATTTTTGGAGTATACTAGTCAAGAAAATGTATTCATCTATAAGTTAGGTTAGGTTGAGACGGCAGTTCACCCCCACGAGTGGCCTCACATAGACAATCTGGTCCTTAGTGGTACCGAATATTCACCTATAATTTACTACAACTTATCATAAGAAAAAGTATTGAACTATACCCATTATACTAGAGTTCTTCATAGTAAGAGCCTTCTTATTCAGTTAGCCAAATAAAAAGAAAATATATAAAATAAACAGATAAAATTTCATAAAATGTAATTTCTTTTTTTTAACTATATATTTAGTGCCTTACGAGCGAAGGGTCTATTTAGGGTGCAATACCAGCTAGTTTTTCCAGGTTCTTATCATACATAGTCTGCGACTCTTTTTGAGACATTTGAAACTGTGTTTCTTTGACAATCGTTGGAGTGATCACCTTATAAGCATGCCCTTGGGTTCTGATCTGTTCACTCTATGGAGGGGGCACTGTGGCAAGTACTTCCGAGCAATCGGCTGGAGTCTAGGCAACTGGTGAGCTGTGAATCTCATTAGCAGACTGGGACGGGGCGGAGGGGCGGCGGTGGACAGACTGGTGTCTGTTGGTACCGTTAGCTTAGCGAGGCGCAACCGGGCGGCAAAAATGTTGTAGAGGAACAAATTGTTGTTGTTTATGTGGCTATTGTTGCTATTGCTGTTGTTGTTGTTGTTGTTGTTGTTGTTGTTGTTTGTTATTGCTGCACACGCTCGAAAGCGGAAAAGATGACGTAGCAGAAATAACGGCTTGGGGCGGACATGGCATGGTGAATGGAGGGAGGGGAGAGGCAGGTGCTGGAGCTGGGGCAGGAACTGGGTTCAATGTGCCACACTCACCTGCAGGGTATGAAGCGATCCAGCGATGTTGGCGTAGTCGATGCCTCCATATTGTCAAGTAGATTTCTGGCCACGGGACTGCAGTGCTTCAGGATGCGATTCTCGTACTCCGGGCTAAACATCTTGAGTTCTGTGATTCTGTGTGTGATCTTTCGACGTGTTTGTGTCAGTTTTTGGGGGTTCAACAATAACCAAACAGGAACAAAATATAAACTTGCGAACGTTCCCCAAATAAAAACAACAACAATTCAAAACTTTAATATCGAATATAACAAAATTGGTAGCCAAAAGATCAGTTGAGTGCTGTTCTTCTCTTCTCTGTTAACTTCGTTGCCCTGATGTTGTACAAAATATATATAGAAATATATATATATATATGTTTCTACTGATGTACGAGATATATATGTATATAGTTAGGCGGCAAACGTGTGCTGTAAAGAGAAGAGGGGAGAGAGAGGAGTGAATTGAGTTAATTTGAATTGATTTAAATGTTTTTGCGCTTGTTCTGTTGTTTCGTGTTTGCATACCCTATAAACATGAAATAGCTTTCATCGGGTATTACTATAATGTAACTCGCTTTTACAACTGACACCATATAAAGACTTCGCATTTAAATATCTTAAAAGCTATCCCTAGCAAATTTAATATGCGGGTGCTCTTCAACCTAATGGAGCTTACCTTTAAAATACATTTTAAAAACTGCATTTCCTGCACATATATTAAAGTAAAACGAATTATGGATAGATTATATTAGATAGCGCTACTAGAGCTTTGGAAACTTTCCTATTTGCACTAGTTTCAACTACTTTGAGATATCATAAATTAACTTCAATACTAAATTGTTTTATTTTCCGCATTTACGGAAACATTCTTCATAGTTCGAAATCAATCTTTGGATTAAGTTTTTAAAAACAATTATGAGCATTATAATCTCCTCAAACCATAAACCACGGATAATCTATCTATCTTTAATATTTTGATACAACTAGTTTAAAACACTGTACCATACACTTCAAAACTATCTATATATAAGTATTCTTGTTTGTTTTCCACTAAGGAAAAGAGCTTCCTGAATAACTTTTGTGTTTCATATGTATATAATATAAAATATGTATAAGATATTATATACTATATACAAAAGAGCTCATTTGAAATAAACTTTATCATAAATATGTAGATAGATACTATATTATAAGTAGATATTAAGAAGACACGAATAGATGCTCTAGTTAGTGTTAACTACAAATGAGAAAGTGTATCAATACATTGATATTTCCAACTCAAATATCCTCCCAAACTGATTCTATATTCTATAGTATCTATAGTATGTGCGAGTATTTTTTCAATGCTACTTTTATACAGGGTATAGACTAGTCGAAATGGTGCTATGTGTTACGTTGTGACTATACGAATTTGAATAAAATTGTAATTTATTTTTGTCGACAGTTTGCAAGCCAGCTCATTAATCAACGTCTTCCAGCGTGGTTCTAGGCTTAGAAGACATGGCCAAAAAGAGCTGGCTGCATGGCTAATCAGTTGGCAATGGGCTGGTGGGCGTATCAATCACACACCCACACACGCACACACACAACACACGCACAACCAGTGTTAGGCTGTCTTTCTGTCCATTTGTATCGCCTGTCATGTTGTTCGAATGTTATTCGCATTGAATGCGAGCCGCATACTGAGAAGACGATGAGATTTGCTTAGCTGCTAGCTGCTAGCTGCTAGCTGCTAGCTGCTGGCTGCTGGCTGCTGACCAGGCCAAGAGCCTGTTAGCCCCCAACCCCCCGCCGCAGGCGCCCAGGCCTGTGGCACGCGGTCGTTGCAAACTAGACTCACAAAAAAAGGCAATAACAAATGCAGTTGGCGTGATTTGTGGTAATTAGTTAAAGGGCGTTAACTGCTGGCCATAAAAAGTGTAGAAATGTGGTAGGGAACTGTAGACTGTAGGGGGCAATCCGGGGTGGTTTATGTATATATATATACGTACGTATTCAAGGCAGCGTGAAATGCACTCGACTGGAAAAGACTTCCGCGTTTCAGTTACTTGCAACGTCTTCGAATAATATTATTAGAAAAATATATATAAATTTACATTTCAACTGGCCACATAGACACAATACATCAACTGACTGACTGACGCGACACACTCGACTAACTAACTAGATTTCAATTGAGGTGACTTTCCCAGCCCAGTCAGAAGTCAGGTAATTCGCACAGGTAGCGCTACCCGTTGCCAGACCAGGTAAAATTGCTTAGGGAGATTCCCAGGGGCATCAGCCGTACCAGAGCAGACCAGGCCCAGGCCCAGGCCCGGGCCCATTACTGATAAGACGCTATCGCGGCACAAACATAAATAATGCGGGCAAAATGACTCAATTCTCGATTCTCAAACGTTAATCCTCAATTCCCGTTGCCTGTTTGAACATGTCGCGCCCAGCTATGACTCGATAAGCAACAAGTGTGTGCTCCACCGGCCCCAACGGCTAGGGACGGGGGGTTGGGTGGGGTCTCACGCTTCGCTGGAAGCTCATGTTGCATCACCAAAAAGGGGGCAACGTTTCATTGTTTGATCAGCCAAAGCCAACGTTCGTTTCCCATCCCCAAGTATTCTCAGGTACATACTAGAGCGCACCTTATCGATAGTCTTACGCTCTCCTCACTATGCGATAGTTTCATACGATATATCGTTGAAGTCATACGGAAACATGCTCTGCCCAAGCATTTGTCTTGAGTATAACCTTTGCAAACCCTTGCGGCGGATAATTTTCTCACGCAAATTGGAACATATTGTAGGAGAAGAAGTGTACAGAGCATCAGATTTAGGAAAGTCCGGTCGAAAATGAAAAATATATCTCAAGTAAACTCATCAAATCTTAGAGTTCTTATAATTAAGGCAAGCTAAACCAAATTTGATCAAATTCGGACCATACTAATTTATAGTAGTTGCCGTAGGAACAATCTGAGAAAAACTAAGTTTCTGTATGAAAATCTTTTCTACAACCTTTTTAAACCCTTGCGGAGTATAATTTTCTCCATATTGTGGGATAAGAAGTATATATCGGATCAGATCAATATATCATATAGCTGCTTAAGGAAAGTCCTGCCGGAAATGAAGTTGCCTGATGAAAAACCTTTTATGTTCTCAAAGATATCTCAAGCAAACTCATCAAATCTTAAAGGGATTATAACCATACTAATTTGTAGCTGCCGTAGGAACAATCGGAGAAAAACGAAAACTTTTCTGTGGTACCTCGGTACGGAAGTTAGCTGTTATCTTGTTTAATTTACTAATTTATAAGGACAAAGCTGTTCATAAACAAATATGTTGAGTTTATTTGGTTTTAATTACAATTACATTATTTATTAATTATATACTTGTGTCTTAGTTATATATCATTCTTTTGCCAGCTCTAATACCTACATATATACGAGTATAAATATTGAATTTTACTCGAAAGTCAATAAATCAATCGACTGTGACGTTACTCAGCCCGCATAGTTTAGTTCTTTAGAAATTTATAAGCAGAGCTCTTAAAGTTGAACGTGCGAGGATTGTGCGTATGTGCGGGTTTATGGGAGGGGTAGGGAGAGCTATGTTCAACATAAAGTACATACACAATGTATTTTTAATAAACTCTCTCTACATATGTACCATAAGATTTTATTTATAAGAATCAACGCACAGTCCAACTTGTAAGAGCCAGGATGCTTGAAAATGGGTGGAAAACGTTTGTAAGTCATTTGTAGACCCTTGCAGAAAAGTTTTGCCAGGAGAGAGGCTTTTTCGATCCCATTAAGTATATATATCTATGCAATGTATATCTGTATAGATGAAACTTGGGAGTATATACGTTATTGTCTGCTGTGAGCAGTCGAAACCAGCCGGGGATCGGAGCACTATATCTTATAGCTGTTGTTCTGTGACCTCTACAACGTAATCCTTAAGATAGTTATAGGGTTTGCGAAATGCCCGTCTGACCGTATGAATGAGGCCAGTGCAACCAAACTTGGCACACATGTGTACACTATCGATTTATTAAGTGTCAAGGTAGCCTCTCCAACCCCACCCCCTCTCCCGCAATTTTGTGAAAACCTATATCTTCCACATTTTTAAAGCTTTAGTTACCAAATTTGGCATACAGACTAATGTTGAGCATTCTGACAGATCTGCATCAAAAAATGTTTGCCACCCCCGCCCCCTCCGCCTAAAATGAACAAAATCTATGTCTACCACACCTGTACAGGTAGAGTCATCAACCAACAAATAAGCAATTATACCAGACTGGGAACAGAGTATTCTGCTGTCGGATACGTGCGACTGCAACGTTCTTACTTGTTTTTCCTAGTTGTTTCAAAAGTTAGTGATGAACAAGATTTTAGTTGAAACTCGATTATCTACTCGTATAACTCTCGCATAGCAATTAAATTCACCTTTTTGTTATACATGTACCTTGGCACCCTTTCACTTTCATCAAGTGTTTCACACATGGGGCAAACTCCACCCCTTAAGGGTGGATATTGAATTTTGTGAACCGAATCGTTAGCCTTTGTTCACTGTACTTTTTGTGGGACTTGTGGTCTGGTTTGACAATGGCATGTGGGCTGTTCCACTGTTTTGTTGCTTTATTTGAACCGAAGGTCAGGAAAAGTCGCCGCCAGCCGCCGTTCGACATTTATAGACATTGAGATAATGCTCCAAACGAAGCGTACCGAGCAGATGGAGCCTCCAACCGGCGCACAGCTGCAGAGCGCGGGCTCCCACAGCGATAGACGAGGCTGCACTTGAACTCTGCTGGCTATAAATACTATATGTATTGAGGAGGAGGAAGGGGGTAACCACAAGCGACAAGCGACAAACAAACCGCACACCTCATCCGTCTCCGTCTCCGTCAACAGCTTGGAATTCTATGCAGCGGCTGCGGTTGACGTTGGCGTTATCAGCAGCAGCCAGCAATGTGTTCATGTGTGGGAAAATGATAAGCGTAAAGAACAACAACAACTAGATTCACATGTGCGATGACAACAGAATAAAAGTAAGAAGAAAAAAAAAGGAAACCAACTTTGCCACCCCTTTTTTAACATATGCGCTAGATAGAGAGCGAGAGCGATATCGAGTGGTGTGAGTAAATTACGAGAGCGCGATAGGCTAACAGGAGCAATCGATAGACACACGCGCGCCCCTTGTAAAGTGCAAAAAAAAAAAAAAACAAATCGTATCGTAATCGTGTCAAGGACATTCAATTCCCAATTGCCAAGAGAGGCAGCAAAATTGTAGCTGCCGCTGCCGCTGCTGGTGTCTATGACTAAATATTTGATTTAACAATTTGCATTAATTGCGTTTTGTTGTTGTTTTTTCTTATTGTGCACTCACACGCACACACACTCCTTGTTACAAACGCACGCACGACCAAGGAGAGCGTTTGAGAGGCCAGCTGCATACACACGACACACATACGCATACTATATGCACACATGCATGCAAACAGAGTACAACGCACGCTCGTGCTCTTCTCTCTCTCTCTCTTGCACACTATGTACAGCTAGTAAAAAATAGTGCAACGCATATTCAAATGAACTTTAACTTTCATAACTGTTGTTTTACACATGCACAACACACTTAAATGCACACTGCTCTCTCTCTCATATAACACTTACGATTCCTGCAGACTCTGTTTGATTTCCTCAACTGTTTTTACGCGCAAAACACTACGAAAACGGTTAATTTTGATTTCATAGTAGCTGCATCGCCGCGGTCAACACCAACAACCACCGCTGGAAAAGAACACAAGAAACTGTGTTTTAGGTGCGCGACGCTACGCGAGGGTTGTTTGTTCTTGCTGCAATGGCGCTGACAAAGCGTTTTAACGACAACGTTGCACTACGCGTATTAGGCACACATTTATTAAATTTGTTTACTTTAACTGATAATGCTGCCTTTGCTGTGTTGCGGTCCGCGCTTGTTCACCGCCGTTTCATCTGTCTCCAAACTTGGCGTTTTTTTTTTGTTGGACTGGAGTAGCGATTGCTGGGGCTAACAATAATATATCGATATATCGATAGTTTCAAGGCATTGCTGCTTTGTGCACAATGTGGCCATTGCACGCAAATTGAAAATACTATCATTGTATCTGAAAAATACTATACTATATAATAAATCGGTGGCGGTTGCAAAATTTAAAATATGTGTTTTTGGGTATTGTATTTCATTTAATTGCAGAAAATGTGTTTATGCCAAAATGCACCCAATCATGGCAGGTCTCGGTATTATCAAGTTCTGTTATTCGACGATATTCACATGTTTGGACGCAAACTCATTATCAGATTCCTCGGCCAGTTCATGGACCGGTGAATTGGCGCGCTGGTGTCCCTCCCGCTGTCGTTCAATAACATCAGCACTGTAGATTTGGCTCAACATGTCCTTCATGCAGCTCCTGATATATGTCAGATGGGCGCCAACCAACTTGCCATCCTCCTTTCGCTCCAGGCGCATTATATTACTGCTCGAGGCGCTGTCCCTGCAGTCATCGATCCATTTCCCTGGCACACTGGAGCTCAAGTCCTTCTGTGCCATTTAAGAGGATTTTTATTTTAATTTTAAGGTGGATGAATTTTGAGTTCTATTGCAAGAGATCAGTTACAATGTGAACTAGATTATGCTTTCAATAAAAGCTATGAATATTTTTTAACCATCTAGTAAGCTGTATTTCTTGATTCCAACCCACAATTAAGTCGAAAGATCTTGCTATCTCTTTCGCGCAAGACACCACCTTTAATTATTATTCCAGCATGTTGCCAAGTTCTAAAAGCTTTCAAAATATGTATAAATCAACACAAGTTGCTGTTTTATATTGTTTTTTGTAAATGCTTTTTAATTTTATTATGCAAAACACAAAATATCTACATACACAATAAAATGGTTTTTAAAACGAACAATTTGCGCTTAGTTTAAATTTTTCGACATCGATAATCGTAATCGATTGTAATTTCAATCGTTTGTATGTACATAAATGCAATTCTGGTCCAGATTGTTGTTGCTGCAATAAGGCTTACAGTTTCTGCAGGAGAATGGAGGAGGCGCCACCACCACCATTGCAAATGGAGGCGCAGCCCAATTCGCCGGACTTGAGCGCGTGGGTTAAATGGGTGACCAGACGGGCACCCGACATGCCAATGGGATGGCCGAGGGAGACGGCGCCACCATGGATGTTCACCTTGGCGGGATCGAGGTCCATTTTGCGCACGTTGGCCAGCACGACCAGGGAGAAGGCCTCATTGATCTCCCACATGGCGACATCCTCTTTGCGCACGCCGGCGCGCTCCAGCAGCTTGGGCACCGCAAAGGCGGGCGCAATGGGAAAATCAATGGGATCCGTTTCGGCATCCTGGAAGGCCACAATGCGTGCCAGGGGCTTGACGCCGGCACGCTGCGCCGCCTCGGCGGTCATCAGCAGCACTGCGGCACCGCCATCGTTCAGCGTGGATGCATTGCCGGCGGTAACGGTGCCATTCTCGCGCTGGAACACCGTTGCCAGCTGGCCGAACTTGTCAAAGTTGACGCGCTTGAACTCCTCATCCTGGCTGATAATCTGCTCGGGCTTGCGCTTCAGCTGTATCTTGACGGGCGCGATTTCCGCGTCGAAGATCTTGTTGCTCCAGGCCTGCGCCGAGCGCTTATACGACTCAATGGCAAAGGCGTCCTGTTCCTGGCGTGAGATCTGCATCTTCTTAGCGGTGTTCTCAGCACAGTTGCCCATGTGAAACTTGTTGTACACATCCCAGAGGCCGTCAAAGACAATGCCATCGGTCAGCTGGACGCCACCATAGGGCGTGGCGCCACGCTTCATGTAATAGGGCACATTCGACATGGACTCCATGCCGCCGGCCACCACCACCTCCGCCTGGCCCAGCATCAGCGACTGGGCGCCCAGCATCACCGACTTCATGCCCGAGGAGCACACCTTGTTAACCGTTGTACAGCACACATTTGTGGGCAGGCCGGCAAAGATTGCTGCCTGGCGAGCCGGCGCCTGGCCAAGACCCGCGGACACCACGTTGCCCATGATCACCTCGTTGACATCACCCTTGGCAATGCCCGCCCGCTCAATGGCCGCCTCGATGGCCGTTGCGCCCAGTTGGGTGGCCGAGAGAGGCGCTAGCTGGCTCTGGAAGCTGCCGATGGGCGTGCGGGCGGCGGAGACAACAACAACGTCATTGATCTTTGAGCTGTAGCGACGCGCCTGGGCGCACAGCTGACGGGTGGTGGCTTGCAGCAGTTTGGCGGACATCTCTGCGTATTGGATTTATGTAACTAACTGAATGAATCGCAGAATAAGTTGACTTGAATAATATTAATAAGATTAAGTCAAAACCTGTTGCTTCACTTGCGTAACAAGCTGATGGCGAGAACAGCTGTGGCTGTGTTGGCAAACGACGCAGGTCACCCCAGCTAATGCAATGCTGGTGCCTGTCACAGGTATTTAGTATTTTTGTATACCGCGAACCAGTTTTGGTATTATTTGGTTTGAACTCAAACTGATCGCTCTTGGAATAAATACATTTTTTCGATTTGCTTATAATATTTACATATTTAATCAAAGCTGTATATACTTGTTTTTTAATTTTCAAATAATGCAAATTAGGTCTTCAAATCAATAATTTGTTTAATAATTCGGAAATTAATAAATCTAGATCAAAATTCACCAACGAATCTGCAGTTGCTCCTGTCATATTTAGTGTCAATATAAACCCCCGCTTATAACTTAAGATTTTCGCATAGAATGTCTTATTTAGACTTATAATTTAATTGGTTTTAGTATTAAACAATTAAAGATAATTGAAATGAGCTCAATACAACTATTTAAGGATTATTTTTAGGTATTTGTCGCATTTTAGCGTTAGCTGCATGCGGTCACACACTTCTCGTAACTGCAAACAATAACAAAAGACGGCAGCACACAAACATTACTTTGCCGCCTACCGCCAACAGCCCGCCCGCCCGCGCGCTCATCCCAACATAAACTCGCATTGATTTAGTCGCTTGTCTCGGTCCAAACTTCTGCTTCTGACTCTGGTCTGCTCTGCTGCCAATCTCTGTTGCATCCAGCCATCGCATTGTCTGAGCCTTATGTGTGTGTGTGTGTGTGTAGAAGAACGCCGTTTATTCATTTTTTTTGTTTCGTTGCGCGCATGTGAATTCGTCTATACCTACATACATCCCGTACATATAATTTTGATTTACTTCAAAATCAACAACAAAACGAACGCAAACACAAACCATGTGTAGAGCATAAATATTATTTATAATAATAACAACAACAACAAGCATAAAATCAACTGAAGCGTGACGGCGACGGCAGGAGAGTCAGACATAGAGAACAGACGGACAACGAGGACAGACGGGCAAGAAAACTGGCGCAGCGTGAAAGCAAGCGAGATAGTAAATAATAATAATAAGACAATAATTAATGCAAGACGACGCTATATCTAGCTGAATATAATCATTAAAAAGTTATAGTTCAAATGCAAATCAATAAATCGCTGTAAAAATAAGCTGTTAGTTTGTGGCCGCTTATCACGCAACAACAAAAATAACCAAAAAAAACCAAAAAAGTATTACACACCAACACAAACACACACGCACGCACTCAGGCAGACAGACAGACAGGCAAGCACGCATTGTTGTGCCCACTACAAAACAAGAGCAAAGGCAAAAGCAAAAGCAAGAGAACTAGCAAAGAGCAACAACAACTGAGTGCAGTGCAAGAGACGCCTACAAATAAAAAGCAACAAAAACGCAGCGTCAACTTTAAGCTACAGCTTTGGCTCCCACAGCATCAGCTAAAATCATGGTAAGTCCAGAGCTGACGTCGTCGCGCGCGCCTTTTTCGATTCGCACCAAAAGCGGCAACAACAACAACACCCACACACACTCACTGCCGCTGCCGCTGCCGCTGCCGCTGCCACAGCCGCAGCTGGCGTCGCAGCTTGCTGAGCTGCCAAGCGAATTCAAAATAGCAAATCCGTTCAGTTAACGCGCTGATTTTGTGCCCAACGGTTTTTCATCCGCATTCTCTGTGTCGGCCAATAATTGCATTGTGTATGTTGGTGTAACTGTTGTTGTGATTGTTATACCCTTGTAGAGGGTATTATAAATTTGTCACGAAATCTGGCGTGTCTGATACTAGTATATAAAAATACTCGGATCAGCCGAGTCTGGCCGTCTGTGCTTGTGTATGCAAATAAGTCTCTCAGCTTTGGAGCTAGCGTGATGAAACTTGGCACAGATGCTGTTTTTTGTTGCACGCAGCACTTATGTATTTCCAAACCAGCCAGATTGCATTACTATATCATTTAGCTGCCATATACTCCATAAAAGTTGACTGAGTTTAGTCAAAATCGGATCACAGATCATAGGAACACTCGGTAGAAATTTAAGTTGCTTGAACAATTTTATTGTTTCTTAATATATCTCAGGAATTCGAATTTTTGCTAGGTTCTTTAGATAGTGAGTTTTTGAGAATATTATTAAAAATCGGATTACTATAATCTGAGTCGGTTAGTGCACATTGGACAAAAGGTTGGGATATGCGATGAAATAAAGTCATAGTTTTTAAAATTCCCTTTATAATATAAATTCAAGTGTATATTATACAAGCCATAAATACACAGATGGTTTCCATCTAACCCTACATAAAATGATTAATATAGAAAATTAAAAAAAAAAAAATCGTCAGTGAAGCTAAAATACTTTGTGGCAGATGAAGTTAATCAATCTGCACTGACCGGCTCGTCTATAGCTGTCATAAGAGCGATATCTTGAAGTTTTAGTTGCATTAAAAACCTTTTTTGTTTTTTAAGATGTCTCAACGAAACTCACACATATAGAGTTTTATTACAATTTATAGAACTTGAGTGTCGGACGCACCCGACTGCAGAATACTATGTTCCTAGTAATATATAATTTGGTTATTTGTGGGTTCGGAAAGAGACGCGAAAAAAAACAGTAGTCTGTATGCCAAATTTGGTGACTCTACCTGTACAAGTGGGGGAGATATAGATTTTGCTCCTTTTGTGGGGGAGGGGTGGGGGGTCCAAAAATTGTTGATGCAGATTTGACCAGGGGGTCAACATAAGTATGCATGCCAAACTTGGCGACACTACCTGTACAGGTGTGGGAGATATAGAATCTTCTCATTTGCGGGGGAGGGGGTGGGGGTCAAAATTTTTTTGATGCAGATCTGTCAGGAATCTTACCATTCGTCTATTTGCCAAATTTGGTGACTATAGCTTTAAAAATGGGGAAGATACAGGTATTCCCCAAATTGCGGGTGGGGGGGCGATCGCGACACTTCACTTTTCCCTTCGGGAACATAGTATAAAAAGTTGAATGAACAACTTTTTTGTTTTTTAAGTTGACTGAATTTAATTTTGTTCATGCAACTTTTTTGTTTTTAAGTTATTCCAACCAAACTGCTTTTTTTCTCTGTTAAGAAAATTTGATTTAAATCGGATAGCTAAAAAAAATGTACCATAGCTGTCTTAGGAACAATCGGTAAAAAAAATGTTGTATGAACAACTTTTTTGTTTTTCGTATAATAGCAGCTCAACCAAACTAAGCAACTGCTTGTCTTTTTAGACTTAATATAGTTACATAAATTATATATGTAAGAATCTACTGAGAACAAAGTGCTTGTGTAAAGAATCTTAGTGTATTGTATAGTTATCATATGATATATCTTATAAGCATCTCTGTAAGGGTATTTACTCTTCGGCAACCGAGGTTAGCTGCTCTTTCCTGTTTTTACATTATTTCCAGTTAAACAGTTAATTAATTAATTAGTCACCACAGACGCTCTACTACTTGTATCCCCTCCTCCCTTTTGTTCGCTGTATCGATATTTATTAAATCGTTACCTGCTTTCCGACAGGGTGACTAAGCCTGTTGAGACATTATGACACGCTAACACAGGGTGCCCCCATACCCGAAGTGACATTTTATTAGTTGTTCGCTTTGAATTCGTGACCTATTTTGATTATTCACCGTCCCCTAATTACCCTCACTCTGTAACTTGAGATTGTTGTCGTGTATTTAAAAGAAAATCGTAGATAAGTAAAAGAATTGGGTCTACTTTAGTTCCTAGTGATAATTGGGCTAGTAATTTTCTTCTAATGGGAAACAACGCAGAAGAGAGTAAAAAAGGCGAGACTGCTCAACTAGCAGATATCCTGTAGGTGGTCTAAGCTATTGAATCTATTGAGAGTTCGTATTTAAATGTAATTTCATCGATGAGCCATCAACCGATAGTTTTCAAAAGGGATAATAGCGATACTATCAGAAAATAAGCTATATCACTTTTCGGTAAATATGTCGTTGAGGGTCTCCCGAAAACAGGACGACAAATCCAAAAATGATTCGGGATGAAAAGTTGGTGAAAATGTTGATGAGGGTTTCCCAAAGAAAGCAAGCACGGAGAATGTTGGTATTGGTCTTAAAAACGCATTTATTTCATTATGTCGGCAAAAAGTCAACCTCCCCCAGCTGAAATCCTTAATGGTATTGGTATTAAAAAAACACATTAATTTCATTATTTCGGCAAAAAAGTCAACCTCCCCAGCTGAGATCGAATCCTTAATATTTTCCGCGTTTTTTTAAGTCCAATACAATTCTCCGTGCTTTCTTTCTGTGGGGGATCTCAACCAACTTTTCATTCCGAATCGTCTTTGGATTTGTCGTCCTGTCTTCGATTAATTTTTGGTTTTGAAGATATGTTCGTTTAGTACTCATCGCACAGGTCCAAAGTAAATACTTTTCAAACCGATTTTTGAATTCGTTTGTCATCATTTTGAAAGTAGAGTCATCAAGTGTTATTTTGGGGAATACCCATATTCTATACGTTTCAAATAGTAATATTTGTCAGTTGTACGTTTGCTTTAATGTCTGGTTGCTGTGTGTGTGTAAAATTAACGAATTCTCAATTCCCAACATATAGAATCTTGGTTAACCAAAATTTGTAGTTTTGTTTATTGGCAAACGATTAAACCGTATAAGTGTAACGAATTTCAAGTGGATTTAAAACGTTGT
Organism: Hirtodrosophila confusa; assembly: GCA_035043065.1. Classification (NCBI taxonomy): domain Eukaryota; kingdom Metazoa; phylum Arthropoda; class Insecta; order Diptera; family Drosophilidae; genus Hirtodrosophila; species Hirtodrosophila confusa. The sequence goes on along the minus strand of JAWNNI010000085.1, from coordinate 3,210,929 downwards.
CAATTGCTGGAATCGCCATTGCAAGAGCAGAGCGCCTTATCAATTAGTGACGATTTATCAATTCTCTCACTCTCGAATCATGCAGAGCTCACCGATCGTAACACGACGCGGCGCACAGCAGGCCAAGATACAGACGCGCGCGATGGTCAAATCGAAGCTGGCGCCGACGTCGGCAGCGGCAGCGGCAGCGGCGACAGCAGCGGCGGGAGCTGCATCAAATACAACATTGGCGCCGAGCGCCAACAATAATTCAGCTGGCGTTGGTACGCGCAAACCGAGTTCATCGCTGCTGGAGGCAAAACGTCGCGCCCGGAGTATGCTTAAGGCCCAGAGCAACGGTTCGACTTCAACCATGCAGGAGACTGTAACTGATATCTTTCATAATGTGAGCATATACATGTGTATTATATACATACCTACTATCTATATTGACCTATAGATTATCAGCAGAGCAACTTATTCATCCTCCCCTCCCATTTGCAGGCCCTAATTGCGAAGAGCATGCATCGCGGCGCCACAGCGCTTATCTATGACGAGTCCATGAGCCAGCATCGCTGCCTGTGGGATGAACAGCACCAGGAGCGACCCGAACGCTTCACGCGCACCTTGGAGCGGTAAGTCGGGTGTACTGCAAGCATTAACAAAGGCCACGTTCATCAACAACTGATCCCCGATCAATTATAACAAGTGATTGATAAGTTTGATACTTTCTGGTGAACTCTATTCTACACTTTCGTTGCCAACGCCGTCGTCAAACGTACCAATTCTTAAATGGCGGCCTAGAAGCATTGCTATCTTGTTGACTTTTCACAGCTGAAAGCCACCAAGTTTGGACTGCAGCTATATTTAGGGAAAAGAATCGTCAACGTCTTCGGAGAACCTCTGTGGCAATAAATACATATGTTCATTGGCGAATTTACGTGATTAAATAATCTACTTTTCCATTGTTTATATACAAAATATCGATAAGGATAATACGCATTTCGTTAGAAATAGCTGACCGGTTCACAATAACCTAAAAGTAGCGTACTATATCTTTGATAGATGATCTTGTATCATAATACGAGAAATTTTGTAACGATATACTACGTGCTTTCTCCAGAGAGATCATAACAATCAGATAAATGATCAGGAATCAAGTTAAGGTGGTGAACGTGGACAAGGTTTGTCAACGGTTCAGTTCACGGTTCGAACCCATGTCTCATCTCTGGGTTCGGTTCGTTAAGGTTTTAGATATCCCTGAAACCAGGTTTTGATTCGAAACTTGGCTTATCAGTATTTTTCTATTATAAATTTTAAATTAAACGACTATTTTCATCTTTTCATCTTTCTTGAATGTTTAGTTTGTTCATTAGAAATTGAACTGCTGAACTACTACTTTAGTGAATTTAACTAGAAAGTACAACTCTAGTTCAGTAATTCAATTTTTGGTGATCGCATAATTCGATCATATAGTTCGGTCGATGGTTTATTTCGTTCGTTTGTTTAATTTGTTCGTTTGGTTGGTTCATTCGTTTGTTTATATCGTTTGTTTTGTTCAATTGAAATGCATTTTCTTTGAGAATCTCATAGTTATATTATATTAACAAACTTATTTACTATAATATAACGCACCCAAGTTAACAAAACGAACTATAATCGGACTCAAATGAGCAAAACGATCGCCTGAACTAAGTGAACGAGAATCAGGTACACAATACATATATACTTATACATACATATATAGTTCGATCGTTCAGTTTAACTTATTCTGAACGATTCGAGAAAACTCTATTTGTGAGAGATATCCTTTCTAAATTGCATTTGTAATTTGTTGCACAGTTGTCGTGAGCTGAATCTGTTGGAGCGTTGCCTGCGGCTGCCATCCCGCTCGGCCACAAAGGAGGAGATCCTCAAGTTGCACTCGGCGGAGCATTATGAGCGCTTGGAGCGCACCTCGGGGGTGCAGGATGATAATGCTATGGAGGAACTGAGCTCCCACTATGACGCCATTTACATACATCCGGTAAGTGGCATCATAATCCAAACTTAAGTGCGCAGTTTGGCAATACAAGTTATTTGGAATCAAAATGCCTTTCTAAATTCAAATTTGCATAGCTCCCACAATTGATTATTTATAAGCAAATATAGAATATTTTAATAAGTAGAATGTTAACCGATTATCAACGCAGCTGTAATCTATTTCAATGCAATTATATTCAGAAACCAGCCATGCACGAAAGCTGAGATATTTCTATAGACAGATTAGACAGCAGCTTTAGAAATCAGTTATACACGTGCCTATAAACCTACTTATATAACACTTCATTTGGTTCGAGATAAGTGTGAACTAACAGGCTGATGAGCTAGTGAGAATGGGAGCAGAAAATCTCCCTCGAAACACATTAGAATAGCGAGGGGGAAACTAATTCGTTTAGGATAATAACTGCGTGCTAAAAAGTTATCTGATCTTGTCAGCAGTAAAACAATTTGATTCTCTAATCTGAAGAAGTTCAGTCTATAAGATGATAAATAATAAGATAGAACGGCGATCTTCAGCCTGCTCAAAATATATACCCTTGCAAACTCAATTTCGATTTCAATAATGTGTTCCGACTTTGATCAAAACTATAGAAAATATAATAGAAATTCACAATTACAGAGCTTGGCTAAAATATTTATTAACACAAAAAAGTTATTATACAAAAACTCACTCTTCAACCGAGTGTTCCAATGGCAGCTATATAAATTTGGTCAGCTTGTATAAAACATAATTAAACATCGATTGGATGAGTTTGGTCAAAATATCTTCAAATAGGATCATCATAGCACTCAATTTTCGATGATCATTCCCAAGTATTGCAGCTACATGATTGAGTGGTCTGATTTTGACCAAATCTGATCAGCCTTTTTGAAGCAGCATGTTAGTTCGAATTAAGGAGTTTGGTGAGCTTAAATATGTATTGAAAACAAAGAAGTTTTCATACAAAAACATACGAGTGTAAAGACGAGGTAGTAAAGGAAACCTAGATAGAGGCTCTAAGAAACCATCGATATAATCGACTCTACAGTTTTACACAACTGAATAATGAACTTTGTGTTTCTCATTTCTCATTGTCTCTGGCAGTCCACGTTTAAGCTGTCCTTGCTGGCCAGTGGATCAACCCTTGAGTTGGTGGATCAGCTGATGCTGGGCAAGGCACAGAATGGTATGGCTATCATTCGGCCACCGGGTCACCATGCAATGAAGTCTGAATTCAATGGCTATTGCTACTTTAACAATGTCGCGCTGGCGGCACACCATGCGCTTAATGTACACCGGTTGGAACGCATCCTGATTATTGACTATGATGTGCATCATGGACAGGGCACTCAGCGCTTCTTCTACGACGATTCAAGGTGAGTGTGGAGTGAGCAGTCGACTGTTAAGTGTTAATTCAACAAATGTTTCTTCTATTCGCCCACAGAGTGTTGTACTTCTCCATACATCGCTACGAGCATGGCAGCTTCTGGCCCAATCTGGAGGAGTCGGATTACCATGCAATTGGCACCGGTCCCGGCACCGGCTACAATTTCAATGTACCGCTCAATGCGAAGGGCATGGGTAATGGCGACTATATGGCCATATTTCAGCAGCTGCTGCTGCCTGTGGCCCTGGAGTATCAGCCGGAGCTAATATTGGTCTCTGCCGGCTACGATGCGGCCCTGGGCTGCCCCGAGGGCGAAATGGAGGTAACGCCCGCCTGCTATCCGCATTTGCTTAACCCGCTGCTGCGTCTGGCCAACTGCCGCATGGCTGTGGTGCTGGAGGGTGGATATTGTGTGGAATCGCTGTCCGAGGGCGCTGCCTTAACCCTGCGCGCCCTGCTGGGTGATCCCTGCCCGCCGCTGGTGGAGCGCCTGGAGCTGCCCAGCCCAGAGTTGCGTGACGCTCTGCTCAACTGCATATTTGTGCATCGTCCATACTGGCGCTGCCTGCAGCTGCATCAGACATACGCGCCCAGCGAGCAGCCCACGGAGGACAATCGTCTGCATCGCGTGAAGCGTATCTGGCTGGGCGGACCACCGCCGGCGGCCAATCAACGCTATCCCACGCGCGGCACCTCTGTCCAGCTCAGCCCCAAGGTGGTGGCCACCAACGCGGCGCGTTTGCGCCTGCTGCGCGCCGAGACGCAGCTGGCAGTGCCGGCAGTGCGCGTTTGCTACGCCTACGATGCGCAGATGCAGCAACATTTCAATTTGCATGATGCCACACATCCGGAGCAGCCGATGCGCATACAGCAAATTCATCAGATGCACATGGACTATCAGCTAATTGGACGCATGAAGCAGCTGACGGCTCGGGCCGCCACCACGGATGAGGTGTGTCTGGCGCATACGCGCGCCCATGTTAATTCAGTGCGACGGCTGCAAGGACGCAGCGATGAGGAGCTACAGCAAGTGGGCGCCAGCTACAATTCGGTTTACCTGCATCCGCGCACCTTTGAGTGCGCCACACTCGCCTCGGGCGCCGTGCTCCAGGCGGTGGATGCCGTGTTGCGTGGCGAGGCGCGCAGCGCCATCTGCAATGTACGGCCTCCGGGACATCATGCGGAGCCGGATCAGCCGCATGGCTTTTGCATTTTCAACAATGTGGCCATTGCGGCTCAGTATGCCATTCGCGAGTTCGGACTGGAGCGAATACTGATTGTCGACTGGGATGTGCACCATGGCAATGGCACTCAGCACATTTTTGAGTCCAATCCCAAGGTGCTGTACATGAGCGTGCATCGCTACGAGCATGGCGCCTTCTTCCCTAAAGGCCCCGATGGTGACTATGATGTTGTCGGCAAAAACGCCGGACGGGGCTTCAATGTGAATATACCCTGGAACAAGGCGAGTACGAGAGACACTTATGTCTTGCACGAATTGCAATTACATTTCAATTGACTTGAAAAACAAGCAAGTCAATTCAGAAGCTTGCTACGCAAGTAAGCCAAATAATCAAGCAAATAATGTAAATAATACAAGCATAGCCAAAGCATATGCTGCAATTGAAGGCTTAAAGATCAACTTGGCACTCCCTTGCTCAACCAAGTCATTAAGCTTGCAAATGCAGTCGCTTTAATTGATTGGCTTAGTAAAGCAAGTAACTCGACCTTGAATGACTTGTTTGCTCTCATTCAAGTTCATTTGAAAGCTTGAATTGTTTGGCTTGCTCAGGCAAGTAACTTGAACTTCGCAAACGACTTGCTTGCCATTTCAAGTGGACTTTTGCACGATTTTAACAAGAATCCATATAGTTATGCCTCAGTCAAAACTAAATCACTTTTTCGAATTACAGAAGGGCATGGGCGATCTGGAATACGCACTGGCATTTCAACAGCTCATCATGCCAATTGCGTATGAGTTTGAGCCGCAGCTGGTGCTAGTCTCGGCGGGCTTTGATGCGGCCATTGGTGATCCGCTGGGCGGCTGTAAGGTGACACCGGAAGGATACGGCCTCTTCACTCACTGGCTGTCCGCGCTTGCCGGTGGGCGTGTCATTGTCTGCCTGGAGGGTGGCTATAACGTGCACTCAATCTCCTATGCCATGACAATGTGTACTAAGACGCTGCTAGGTGATCCTGTGCCAACGCCGCAGGTTGGGTCGCCAGCTCAACGTCCTCCAACGGTGGCCTTCCAGAGCTGCGTGGAGACGCTGCAGCAGTGTGTGGAGCTGCAAAGTCAATACTGGAAATCGCTCGTGTTCAGCTGCAAGCTGCCGCAGTGCGCCACTGTGGGTGAAAACAACAACGAGGATTTTCTTGCTGCTACCTTGCAGCAATTGAACATTTCAAATGACGATGCGCAGGGCGCCGCCGGCGGAGACGCCGCCGATCAGCCAGACTGCGGCCAGGAGCGGCCCAGCGGCAGCAAGCCCAAAGTCAAGGTAAAAACGCTCGACGAGTTTATGGCCGAACAAAAGGAGGTACGAGTAACTGAGCAGCAGCTGCAGCCGCACATCAAATTCCAGACACGCAAAACTAATATATGAAACTCTCTTCTTTTCCACCCAACAAAATTCGCTCTTTTTGTTCTATAAATCTCTTGTACTCTTCCCCCGTTCCCACTTTCTGTACTGCTCTGTCAGGCGCTCGAGCAGCAGGAAATGTTTGCCATTTATCCGCTCAAAAGCTGCCCACACTTGAGCCTCTTGCGTCCGGAGGAGGCGCCACAATGTAAGCTAAACCCCAACCGATGATTAATCGCTGTCCTTATCTATCTATCCGTGTCTATCCGTCTCTCTTTCTCTCTCTCTCTCTTGTTCCTTTTCGCTTGTGGCTGTGCTTGTGTTACTTTTTGTTTCTATTTAAATGTATACATTAGCTATATATAGTCGTAAGTTGTTCTCAGTTCTGCATGGGCTGCTTTCTAATAAGGTTTTTTGTTCGCTTTTTGTTTATATCGTTGTACATAAGAATTGCAAGTCTGTTGCCCAACAATTTCTTCTCTATCATTCTAATATTTCAATTTATAATTATATATTAGAGAGATCGCCAATAACCAAATATTTAAATATGATAAAGCACAGCTATCGTCGTAGCGCCGAAGATATATGCTCTTGCAGATAAGATTATCATCTCTCCTATGACATCCTTAGTATATAGTGATCCGATTTTGATTAAACCCATTGCTGACGAGATTTGTATATACAACAAGTAAGAATGCTATAGTCGAGTATACCCGACTACTAAACTCCCTGTACCCAGGTCAAAAATTTCCGATCGCATCTACGTACACTTACACATACACACACACATACACAAGAGACGCACTCACACGAGCACAGCTCAAGCGAGGCATTGTAAGTTGTGGCTGTGCTTCTTCCCCCCGCGCTGAAGCACTGAATCTTCTCTTGTGAATAACTTTCGTGTTTATTATCTGATCGACTTAAAATTTAGACAGTAGATTAGGAGTGACCTAAGTATTATACATGCCAAATTCCAAAGCTATATCTTTAAAGATGTTGGTAAAAAAACGTTTTTATTGAATAGCGGGGGAACGGAGGAGATATCTCAAATCTAAAATAAACTTGATCTGCTCCCGCTATACACAAACCTTCCAAACATTCCAAATTTGGTGTCTCTAGCTCTTCTAGTTGCTGAGATCCTTGCGTTCATACATACGGACGGACATGGCCAAATCGAAATCTTTTTGATACTGATCAAGAATATATATACTTTATAGGGTCGAAGATGTCTCCTGCCTGTTACATACTTTTGCACAAATCCAATACCCCTTTTTACCCATTTTATGGGTACAGGAAGTAAAAAGTGCTGCATACAAACTCATGTTTAAACCGATAGTCCCTATGGCAGCTATAAGTTATAGGGATCCAATCTGACTGCTTGTCTATAACCTTTTTGCTCTGATTATTACTACCATAGTATCTTTATAACTTTCGCATGGCTATCCGAACGCGGAGCACCGAAAATTGACGACTTTTGTGCTTATTCTTACTTTCAATGATAATATTCTTTTCCGAAATGATCTATGGGTTTTTGCTTGAGGCCTGTTCACGCTACCTTATATTTACGTAAAATATTTACCAACACGTTCACATCTCACATGAAAATATTACTTTGCGTTCAATCTATTGCGCAATAAATTTGACAAACGTTTTTGAAATAAAAAGAAAATTATATCGATAATGCTGACTCAGAAAATTGCTTGTAAATATGAGATAGTGTGAACTGGTTTTAATGAAAGTTCTTTTTTTTTTGTATGTCTTAGCTAAAAGTGTTTTATATAATTTATAATTCTTATATTAAGTTTAGCTGCAAATCTATGAAAAATACAAGCGCAATTGATCATTTTGACAGACTGAAAGATCTTTTCAGGGTTTCTTGACTGTTAAAACTGCCAATGGAGCTGGGTTTGTGTTAATGCTTGTGTTTTTTAGCGCGTTTTGAACTATTGACTGTACATTATTTGAATTTGCAGATGCTAACTTCTGGTTTTTCTTTTCATATGCCTTACAACCCACCTCCACCCATGCAGCAATAGACACGAACGGGCCGTGCGGTGACTGCGCCTCAACGGTGGAAAACTGGCTGTGTCTGAGCTGTTCGGTTGTTGGATGTGGTCGATACGTAAACGGGCACATGGAGCAGCATTGCCGCAGGACGGGGCATCCGCTGGTGTTAAGCTTCAGCGATTTGTCCGTCTGGTGCTACGAGTGCAGCGCCTATATTGATCATCCGCTGCTCTATGTGTATAAGAATCTGTCCCATTTGGACAAGTTCAACGAGCCGATGCCCTGGACACACAGCTGCGCTCGGCGCACCGACGGCCGCTATTCGATCGATGCTGAGCAACAGGATAAGGACAATGAGAGCGGCGTCTACTACATCGATTTGGAGCGAAATAACTGACACTTGGTGCTGCGTGTGCTGGATGCCCTTACGGATTACATGTGCACGCTCTGCCCACCGCTTCGGCGCGTCCTGCAGCTGCTCGTGGAGCATATGTGGCCGCTGGTGGAACGCATTTACCTTAAGCTGTTGCATTACTTTCTGGCCAACTGAGGCTGGCGAGTGTGGTGTTGCGACAGTCCACACATACAGTATCCATTACCCCATTACCTATTATCCTGCATCCTGTGCCCCACTCAAGTTTTTTTTTACCGTTGAGACTAATGCGTTGTCATTACACAAATTGTTGAGAGAAGGGAGCGATCAGCAGATTTGGCTACAGCCTCATCCACTCTTGGCCCCTTCATATTATATCCATATAAAGATTGTTATAAAAATGTTAATTATATCATTATGACTATGTACCGTATAACAATACTGAACGATAAGCAATTTTTCGTTAGACTATTAAACTAACATAAATTATATTTTATTCTATTGTTTTCTTGGTTTCATCAGCGGGAACAGCAAAATAGTTACTCCTTGTTGTGTAAAACTATTTTAGGCTTTCCACTTTTATATAATTGTGTTTTATGCATATTTAATAGCTGATATTGTCCAGAGACGTGCATGGGCTAGGATTTTCTTCAACGTTTACTATCTGTTCGATTTGAAATTTACACAATAGATTACAAGTCACCCATTCGTCAAGCATTCTAAAACTCATGGATATAGCTTTGAAATTGTTGCTGTGAAACGTTTTAAACGATTTACCGTGTTGCGGGAAGGAATATTTGAAATTTTCGTATGGTGTACACTGTACAGGAACTTGTAAGCTATATTTGAAGTCTCTAGCTCTGAGTCTAGTCCTGAGATCAACTCGACTGTTGATAATGATCAAGACATTGCTACATTCTTTATGGGATTGTAGATGTCTTCTTCAGCTTTAGCACCCACTAAACCAAATTTTGGGTACAGGATGTAATTACGTATACAAACTAGGTTCACACCCATACAAAAGTGTCGTATGGAAAATCCTCCACTAAGTGAGCCGCAATTACTGACTCTAAACCTGACTCTGACCTGTATGTTAGCCGTGGCGTCTTTGGTAGAGCTCTTGTTTTTGAGAACCAGGCTCGACTCCAGGAGTCACCCAAATCAAATTTTCTTTCTGAATTTGGTCATCCAAAATTGTCTTTTAGGTTCTGACCATGACCAAATTCTTTGCGAATACGTGTATTAAAAAGAAAATATAGCTTTCTTAGGCGAGCCAAAGATATGTATGCATGTACATAGTATACAGTCTTGCAGCAAATGCAAGTTTCGACCGATTTTCCATAGCAGCTATATAATAATGTCGTCCGATTTCGATTAAAATGCAAACTATTTGAAGAAAGTATAATGAAGCTCATTTTTCATTCGATTATTCATATGATAGCTACTGGTATAAGATGATTCGATGTGTATAAAATTTAGTCTTTTATTGAAAAGAAATAGTTTCCTTTGGCAGTGTTATTCGCAGATACATATCTATATCTATATTATTATATATGCATATAATAAATATAAATTTATCCAATTATTATACTATATAAATACGCTTTAGGGAGCGTCGGTTGCCCAACCGGGCATTGCACAACGGACATTTTCGGGTTGACCGCAAGATGCGGTAAATGCAATCATAGCAAAAGACATGGCCACACTTTGTTGATGTGGCCGTTTCGTTGTTGACCTCATCACAGCAGATGGGACACTCGTAGCAGTATTCCTTCCTTGACCCGCGGGTATCGGGGCTCGGCACCACGGGATTGCTGCGCTCCTGATCAGCCCGGGTGCTGATGTCCACCAGATCGATGACTTCCGGCATTAGACGGCTAACGGGACCATCGTCGCACAAATCAACAATCGCATCGGGTATGCGAGAGCTGGCCAGGCGGCGTCTATTGGCGCCGTTCCTCTCGGTACCACTGGGAATGGCCAAGCGGGGCTCTTGCATTTCGGCCATTGTCTGCAAGCATGCGCAACGTTAAAGTTATGTTTCTATATATGTATGTGTGTGTGTGCGTGAGAAAAATGCAAGCGTCGCGTACATGTGTGTGTGTGTGTGTGTGTGTGTGCGTGTATGCAAGAGAAAAACACTGTACCCTTCAAATTGCACTGTTCCTCGTTCGCGCGCTGGAATAAAGCACCAAACAAATATTGTAAACTATTTCTGTGAAACTGAACAATTTCTGTTTTCTTTATTTTTTTTTCCCTTACCGCTTGAACTGCTGCCCCCTTCGAATGACGGAAGCTGTTGTGACAGACGACTTGTCATCTTTCTAGCCTTGAATTTTCATAAAACAGAATGTCAAAAATTCACTGACAAGTCAATTTCCGGCAGGTACAAAATACACACAAGGCTTTAAGGGGAGACGCAAAGGAAAGCGCAAGGGAATACAAACTTAAAACGGACGCGCAATTAGAAGCCGTTACTTTGATTAAGGCCAGCAACATACCGTTAGACTGTTAGAAACTTGGCACATATGCTTTTTCTACAATTTTTTGTATTGCCTTTGTCTAATTTGCAGTCGATTGATTTAATTCTACAATTTAACTAGAAATGCTGGCGACAACGCCAGTTGCAAAACAAACAGACTCTCTTGGATGTTTCGTTAATTTGAAAGAAGCTTGTCATGCAGCTGGTACGTGTCTCTGCCGCCTTACGACATTAGCACCATACGATAGAAAATAGAATATGCCGCCATCGTGCTGTACAAGTCTATCGATTTACGGGAACAGTGCAAGTGTATCGATTTACGATACATCTGGAAATTATCAAATAACAAATACCAAACGAAACAATCAAGCGTGGCAATCAAACGAAACGAAACGCATTTAAACGCACGCATATTGCAAACAATCAAAAAAAAAAAACTTATTATAAAAGAGCGAAAATTTGGCGGTGCAGTCTACGGAGAAAGATGACGTTATAAAAATATAGTGCGTAAATTGCAAGTGACGGTTTTAACTGCCAAAAGGAAAGAGAGTGGAAAAATTATAGACACACACACACACACACATATGCATACAAACAAGAGGCACATAAACACATACACAGAGGACCAGCTGTTGTGTTGAACAACGACAAAAAGAGGTTAGCGGTACATTTCTTTGCGTGGTAAGCAATCAATACGTTATATTTGCGCTTAATTTGTTTTTGTTTTCTTTTCGCTGTCGTTTCTTTTTTTTGTTTTTTTGTTTTTTGTCTTGGATTCGTTTTTGAACTTATTTTATTTAATTATTCAATGGCAATCACTGAGCATTGGTGCCAAGTCCAATGCGAATGCGGCCGCTCTCAATTTCCTGTTGATGTATTCGTAATTGTTGTTGTTGTTCTTGTTGGCGTTTTTGATGTTCTCATGTTTAGTTGCTGCTTCCTGCGTAGCGTTAGCAGTTTATTGACCGTATAAGTGAAAAAGCGAGAATAATATTAAGTGCGCAGTGAGTGTGTGCTAGCCTGTATGTGATAAGGCATAATAAGTGTGTCACACAGACACAGAGCGACAACAACAACAGCAAATATGTGGCGGCTTTTGTGCCAATGTGGAGCAAAAACCTTTTGCTGATTCTGATTGTATTTACCCATAATGTATGCATGCTGGTGTGCGTGCGTGCGTGTGAAAGGGAAAACCTCACGTATGCATGTCAAATACTTACACACACACACACACACACACGCGCGCGCGCCCGATTTACTCCCAGTGTCATTTGTAGAAATTCTTTCGTATTTCCCCTCTCTCACTTTTGCTCGCTTCCTTTGCTCTGTTGTTTAGCACTCCTTGCCCATGATGGCGACGTTTCAACGTTTGTTTTTAGTTGTGCACAGTTTTGGAGCCCCTAAGTGGCTTCTGGTGCAAGGCTTGTGGTGACTCTCAAACCGCTGCCTACATTCGGGCGCACACATGCAGACCTACTACGTACATACATATTTATGTACACATTATTATAAATATGTACATACATATGTACATATTTACAAATGCAGCTACTCTACAATTTTCTATCTGATGAAAAATACAGTTTTGAGCAGCTTTTATATTTCAAAAACTGTTTGCTTAACCTAAAATTCACTATAGAGGAAGAAATTAGTTAAAACCAGGGACCGTAATCGTTATACATAAGTTTTATTTAAAAAATTACAAAATAATGATTATTTTTAATTTTATTTTACCACATAATGATTAATTGTGAGTATTGTTCTACATATCAACCAATATTCAAAATAAAACTTATAAAATAATGATTATTCCTTTTTGCTCAAAAATAAAACTCAAGTTTTAACAATTTATATACATATATTCTCAGAGTTACTATACCGGCATAATCCGGCTCATATATTTTCCTCACATTCTTGTAATGTGTGGAATTCACCTCTCATTTAGCTCACTTCCTTTGTGGCAGAGCTGTTTGGTTTTCCACCAGCTTTTATAATGACTTTGAAGCCGATCAGATAAAATAAAATGCAACACATTTAACCTTGAACACCATTCCATACCAAAATCGGTGAAAGACAGAATTATTTTCTGTTTATTTATTTATTCATTTTTTAAACGAGTTTTAAGCTTGCAATACCTAAATTATAATGTTGTCCCTTCGACCTCAGCCCCCAATTTCCACAGAGCGCGTTAAATTTTCCGTAATGGGTCAATTGAGTATCAATTTGTTTTCTACAGATCTTTGTAAATGAGTTGAAAACCGACCGGATGACAGACAAATTAGTTTCATTCAACACAATTCCATCAATTTGTGAGAGTACATTTTTTTAATTGCCGTCCTACTTCCTACGCTTTGGGAATTGGAATGAATTGGGAAATATAGGAAGCACAGTCGCCTTAAAGTTGATTTTCAGAATAAGTTTGTAGTCAAGATTAGAATTTAAAAGAGTTTCTTCAAGTAGCCTTAAACACTCGAAAAATATGAAAAATAACAATGCTACAGCAATGTTTTTGTTGTTCGAAAACGCCTAAAGTATTAATGTTCGGAAACGTTGATGTTTCATTAATGGGGGATTTGAGGATGATAATTAAAAAAAGGTTTGGTTGAAGAACCTGGGGAAGTTCGCAATTATTTATTTGATATTTCCCAGTACTACAAGCTAAAGTTTATAATTTAGGGCGCTAGTCACTGTAATTATAACAGAATTATAAATGTATTTCCTAAACATCGAAAGTATCTGGGTTATTGCGAAACATTGATGTTTTTGCAATACCTTCTGGCAGGGATAATTATTCTCCGGCAACCCAAGCGAGCCGTGCTGCCTTCGCTTTCATAATTTATTATTTTTAAATTTTAATTGTATGCACTTAAAGTTTTTGCGCTGACGGTATATATGTACATATGTACATATGTATGTATGTAGGTTAGGGGCCCTCCCCTAACAACAGACAACCCACTGACCGCTGCAAATAAACATGGCAATTACTTGAAATGGGAACTGGTACACACGCACACACACACGCATAGATACTATATACGAAGTGGGGATTTGTGCAAAAGAGGTCGAATTTCTTGTGAAATTCTATTAACTATCTAGCCCGACGCCAGGCTCTCTGAAGCCAAAGCCCCCTTCACTGTTTGACCTCCCCTCAGACCCAATTTGCAATGAAAGACAATTGGTTCAGTTTTTAATGGCAATTACTCATATAATTTGAAACAAAGTAGAACGTCGGTGATGGGGCTTGTAGCTCGTAGCTTTTCAGATGATTGATTATAAAATCGCGCAGCGAAACTCAGAAAACGACAGTTGAATAACAGGCGACGTGCCACAGTCAGCTGCAACATTGTTCACTTGTTATTATTGCCTCGATTACTATTTTTGGAACGGTTGAGCTGCACAGATCCCACCAAAGACTAAAAACATTGCATGTCTTCGTCCAATCAAAAATCGAAATTAATCATTCAATCGCATTAGTTCACTACAGTTCTATATATACTCGTACACACATATCAAACATATCATATATGTATATGATGTGCCTGTTAAGTGATTGCATTTCATTACTTGCACATATATCTAACTATACTTATAGCGAAGATTGTATTGTATATAATAGGAATCAAAGTTAAGTGGATATCAGAGCGCTTGTTCAAGTGACGCTCTTAATAACATTTGTGGAAAGTAAGAAACAAAAACTAACCTTGAATCAATGTCTCGCCTCGGGGTTCCATTTGTAAACCTAGTTCTAGATATCCTTGAACTAAGTTTTGGTTCGAACAAATACTAAAGATAATATATAAGATCTTTAGTCTTTGGTTCGAACCTTCTTTTTCCATTTTTCCTTATCCTTATTGTCATCTACTCAAAATCTATTTATGTTTTTGTTCTATATAGTGAGATAAGCACCTCAATTGCTCACACGATGTTTGAAATCAAAGATTTATAACTGTTAAAATATTTAACATATATTTCTACGTTTGCCATATAGTATTTTTTAGGGTTGATTTCGATAACGATATGCCACATATGTGGCAAAATGCCATATCGTGTGGCTTAAGATTTGAACCTTCTTTTCCCATTTAGCCATATCCTTATTTTCTTAAATTGTTTGCTTTTGTTGTCTAATTTTTGGTTTAAATAGAAAAAGAATCATCAGAAAATGTTCATCTAAGAATGTTAATGTTAATATTGACTAAAGCTTAACGAAGTCCCAAGCTATTTCGTTATTTCAAGAATTGAAGCATACATTCATTTATAACAGACTGTTAAAATTCCCCTGTTAAAGTAACGCTGTTAATAGTAATGTAAATGAGCAGAAGGGAATGCCGCTAATCACTATAACATAACATAGTTTAAATATCTGCTGTTAAAGTGACGCTGTTAATGTTAATATTGAACGTAGCTTAATGAAGTCCCAAGCTAATTGGTAAATGGTTTCTTTTAAGAATTGAAGCTTACATTCTATTTAGAACAGACTCTTAACATTCCCCTGTTAAAGTGACGCTGTTAATCTTAACATAGATCTTTTAATGCAGCTCAGTTTATTAAGAAGTTAAGTTTCTTTCAAGAATGAAGCTTACATTCTTTTATACCAGACTCTTAACTGACTCCTATGTTAAAGAAACGCTGTTAATAGCAATGTGAATGAACAGAATGGAATGCCGCTAATCACTCTAACATAACATAGTTTAAAGATCTGCTGTTAAAGTGACGCTGTTAATGTTAATATTGACTTCTTATTAAAGTTAAGTTTATTTAGAAGTAGTTTCTTTCAAGAATGAAGCTTACATTCATTTATAGCAGACTCTTAGAATACCGCTGTTAAAGCTTAACATTGACCTCAGCTTAATGAAGTCACAAGCTAATTCGCAAATTTGTACTTTCAAGAATTGAAGCTTACTTTAAGCTGTATAATTTGTGTACACATATGTGGTTTTATAAAGAGAATGAAATGTATAATATATATGTATATATACATACATATATACTCGTTGCCTTCCAATTGTAATTAAGAGCTGTTTTAAAATGCCAAATGAACTTTCGTTCCGTGCTTATCATCAACTCGTAACTCAATTAAGTCGAGGCCAATTGAGTAAACGTCGCTTTGAAGTTGAAAATTGTGAACGGCTTTGGTCTAGATCAGATCAGATCTAATATTGAGGATGACAGTGACTACAGCGCATCTGAAGTATCAGGGGACCTAACAAAGTATTCCTCATTTAAGTACATATATTTGTTGACAATATTTGTTTTGTATTTGAATAACATTGTTTGCTTTATTGTTGCTGACGCGCCAGCAACATGCAAATGGGCCTAGAACAGTGAATTTTTGTTTTCTGCTGAGCTATGGAGGATGTACCAGTTACAATAGTTAACGACATGAAATCGACTAATTTTACTATTGGTTGAGGCAACTCCTGGAGCCCACGCTCCCAAACAACTGTGTCTGGGAGGTTGTGGAAACGAGGTTTTGGGAATTGAGTTTTTCGGATGGGGAAGGCTTTTTATGAATCGAGGGGCCCTTCACTTTATACCATTGCGACGAATACAAATCGCTGCCTGACGTGATAACAAACAACCGCAAATTGTTGTTTTGATTTTTGTGTTGTTCCCAATCAATGTAGTACATACAAATGTTTGTACATAATTTGAAGCACCCACCCGGCCAGGCACTGGCAATGGGTAAAGGCTATCATGCGACGGAGGTGAGCTGAGCCGGAGACAGAGACAGAGACGGAAGCCTTCAGCTCAGTATCGTCTGACGACAAAGGGAGGACCATCAATGTCAAGTCTGTAGTTGGCTTTGTTGCCTTCGGCCAAACGGTTTAGCTTGCAGTTTCGCTTGCTGTGCCCAAGTTAGTGGCAAGTTTTCATTATAACCATGTCCGATCTGTCGATTGTGGGCATGCCGATGCGTGTGGGTAATAAGTTTGAGCCCCGTCTGAGCATGCGAAGGATCTACAATAAGAAATGCTTTCGGGATGACCGCTACCGTCACGAGATAGCGAATCATTATCGTGACTTTAAGATGCAACAAACTGCAACGCAGTTGAGCCGCCAATTGCCACAAAGTCGACGTCGTCGCGTCCGCTGCCGCCTACGTCCATTATCTCCCACGGTCGCATCATTAGCGTCATCCTACGCGCAGTTTCGTGGTGAGCTGCCCACCCATGTGCACTACTTTCCAAGGTACACACAACGCTAATTTAAATAGTTCTGTATGGGTTTATGGCTGCCAAATGGGTGTGTGGGTGTCGGTGGGTGTCGGTGGGTGTCGGTGGGGTGTGTGGTGTCATAAATTATATATATATATATATACTATATATGTGCATATACTCCCCGTGCGCGCGTCCAACAAAAACTTGTGCTATCATAGGGCAATGTGGCTGACGTGAAATTTCCGCCACATCTTCAGCTCGAGTTTTGTGGCCTTTGCTCCGCTGGCTGACGTCAGTGTCATGGATGATAAGCTGCCTGGGGCCATTGGGTTTACCCATATTTCACTAAGTGCATACTGTAGGGGCAGCTATATATATATATATATATGTATGTATGTATGTATACATATTCAAGGCTGTGGGAGGGCTTACCAACTCCCCCATTAATTCCTGGCTATGGGGCTGACATCTCACGATTTTCACTAGGCGCTCTACCTTCCGGGAAAGCGCATATTAATTTCTGTTACTTGATGCGACCTTTCACAGTTTGCATCAACTTCCAAGAGCTGGGCTGAGTGGTTACCCGCAGGTTGCAAGTTTCGCTTGAAGACAAGGAAATTGATTAAGATGCCTTGCACAGGAACCGTTCCACGAACCTCTTGCTGCTTGGCGCATTTTCATTATCCTTCAATGGGTTGAGGTTCACCGAACAAGAAAGCACTAGATGTTACTTTTTGATTGGTTCTGCGTTGGAGTGTCGGGAGAGAAAAGAGGTGCTCGTATTATCAGCGACTTGTTAGACAAATTCCTCGCTTCTAGCTGGTTCTAAAGACAATGTTAAATCTAATATTTACGTGTACACTTTAGTGATATAGTAGTTCTCCCGAAACTGTCCAAGTAAATAGCTTAAAACTATTACTTTGCGTACAATCTATTGTGCAATAGTTTTTGATGAATGTTTCTTTCTGTTAAAGTTAAATATTAGATGTGTGAGCTGGTTTTTAGGTAGTATTGTAGTCGATCAAGTCTCATTTCTTCCTCTCAAGCGTCGTTAGAAGATACTTGCATCAAAACTTGATTGGCATTAACGTAAGATGTAGTTATTCATTAGGTAATTCATTTTGTGAAACAAAGCTAAAGCATTTTTATTGAATTGTATAAAATAGAGAGTTCAAAAGTTGACTTCTTGTTAAAGGTGATTGATATAGAAAGGTGGCTTATAGTTATATGACATTTCACATTGGACGTCGCCTGAGGTAACCTTTGTTGGCGACTATTCCACTGGGAGCCCATTTAGTCAGCCACATCGTGAAAGGAGCTACTTCCGCGTCGCACTTAACCTCACTTGTTGACATTTGCCATAAACGATAACGATAACGATTTGTAAATAGTACAGTAGGGTTATGTTTGGGATTGGGGTTAGGGTGAGTCGCAAGCGTGTCTTGGACTATATTGTATTTAATAGCCAGCCCACTTTTCTGTTTTTATATTCGTTTGCCTGTTTCTTTATTTGTTTGTTCGAGTGCGTTTAGTGCCTGGCATTGTTGTAATTAATGTTTGTCTTCTTTATTTGGCGCTCGCTATTTACAGTTTTGGGGAAACGTATACGCCACGTGGCCGGCAAACGATTTGCTCGACTGAGCCACCGGACGAGACGTACAACGATACGCTGCGTCGGATCAGGAGCGCCCACAGCTGCGACCAACTGAAGGCGCTCGTGCAGCGCCAGCTAGCCTGACAGAGCGTCAGCGGAGCCGCCGGCGGGGGCGATGGTGGTGGCGGTGGTGGTGGTGGAGGCAGACGTAGAAGAACAACAATAGAGGGCAGCGGAGCGAGGACGTCTAATGGTGTGCAACGTGACCAAGACGACGTGCGCAGCGTCAGCGTCAGCGGCAGCAGCAATAGTTATAATTATGAGCGGCGAGTGCTAAATATTAATACGGCAAGGGTGGAAAGCCTACAACGGCAGCGTCGCATTGACTTCTATACTTATTTGCAACTGGCCAGCGGCTACTACGAGAGGGGGTTGCATGCCAATATCAAGTACCTGCAATCGATTGGCCAGCGTAATGCAATAAAGCAACAGCAGAAGCAGCGACTCAAAGAGCGACGCTACTCACTGGAATCCTGGCCGCAGCAGCAGAAAGTTGAACAGCAATCGCAGTCGCAGTTGCGGTTGCAGTCGCAGCCGGCGTCTCAAAGATTGAGCGCCATTTTGAAAAGTTTGCGGCATCGGCAGCGCTGTCAGACAGCTGAAGAGGTCGGCTGTCAGGTAAATGCCATACGAGTGCACATAACGCCTGTGCAGCGTGCCGCAGCGGACGTGCCTCATTACAGTGGTAGCATGTGTGATTATGAGAAGAGCAACAGTAACAGTAATCATAATCATAGTGGCAGTGGCAGCAGCAACGGTGCAGCGGCTGGAATAACCGATCAACAGCAGGAGCAGCGCAAGCTCTATGAAATAATCGATAACTTAAGCCAATTGAGTTTGTGCGATAACAGCGATAAGCGTCTGCCGCAAATCACGCTTACCGATTGCACGCAACAGGTGGCGCTGTATGGCGCCAATTTTGATATTATTGCCGGCAGTTGCCAATTGCAAATACCCACTGAACCCCGACCACCAACATAATAAAACAGTAATACTCGACGAACACAACAAGCGCAATTAATTGCCACACAACATTGAACAAAAAACAGAAATATATCGGCAGCAGTTCGAGAACAAACAAGTAAACAAACAACAGCAAAGCAAAACACTGAACAAAGCGAAGCGCGCACGTCATCGGAAATCGTTTTTATATGCAAACGGCAGACAAACGAGCAAGAAGCAACAGCAACAACAACAACCACAACAACAATAGCAGCAGCAGCAGCTAATAACGGCTAACAACAAATAATAAAACGGCTTTTAAGCCAACTTTTGCGTATTTGGCGAGGCGCTCGAACAATGGTTGCGGCTGCTGCCGACGTACAAATTACAGCAACAGCAAGAGACGCAGCGAGCACTGCGGCGCCGACGTCGACGTCGACGCCGACAACGACAGCGACAACGACGAGGACAGCAACGACGACTACGCCGACTACGACGACTACGACGACGACGACTTTAGCGAACGCAAACTCAAACGCAAATAGCAGCAGCGTTGAATTTGCAGCATTAAGCGCCGCAACTGCCAGCGGTTCACAAGCAGCGACCTCTAATCTAAATAACAACAACAGCAACCTTAACATTAACAGCAATCGCATTGATAAGCCCGCCACCAGCAGCAGCAGCAGCAGCCACAACAACAACAACAATAACAACAACAACATGTCAGATGCAAGCATTGCCGCCGATGCCGCCAAATCAACGACACCAACAACAGCAGCTGCAGTTGACGTCCCTGGCGGAGGAGCAGCTGCCGTTGCCGTTGCCGTTGCCGTGCCCACCAAAAGCGCCGTTAGCCAGCGGAATGTGGACATCAAAATCGAGAGGACGGGCAACATGGAGGCGGCCACACAGCAGCTGACCAAAAAGGTGCTAAAGCTCGATCTGGGCGGCAAGAATTTGGATGAGTATTCGCTCAAGTCACCAAAGTCACCCATAGCGGGTAAGTTCAAGCAAATTAATACAAAAATAAACCCAACCCAACCCAAAACCCACACCCACACCCACCTGCCACCACCCACAATTGTTTACGAATTCGATGCCTTAAAAGTAATTGTTCAAATTAAATTAATGGTTTGATTTGATTTCATTTGATTTGATTGCTTGGCGAATGTTAAAGCTGCGTTAACAGTGTGACGATAACAGCTCAATTAAATGTTAGTGCCTAACATGGTTCTTAGAGATTTCAATTCAGTTGGTGAGCTTTCACTTGATTGCCTGTAAATATTGAGATTCCCATAACTTCGATATATGTATGTAGTATGTACATATATATATATATATATATATATATATACATATATACAGGCCTGTTATAGTTTTCTCCTACGACCTATACTTGCGGAAGTGAATTACTTCTTTTATTGACTTGCCTTTATTCAAGGATTCAATTCAGGCATCATTGACATAGAATTCAATAAACTGCAATGAAAATCGGAAAACTAAACGGATTTTTACTCACCATATCTATCCGAAATTGCAAATTTCGCAGTTATTATACCCCAACAGAGGGTGTTATAATTTTGTCTCGAAATGTGTAATGGACTGAAGGAGACGTTTCCGACCCAACAAAGTATATATATTCTTGATCAGCCTCAATAGCGATGTCCGTCCGTCCGTCCGTCTGTCCGTCTGTTTCTATGCGAACTAGTCCCCCAGTTTTTAAGCTATCGTTATGAAACTTAGCACAGGCCCTTCTTTTTGCTGCAGGCAGTAGTTATGTTGGAACTGGCCGGATCGGATCACTATAACATATAGCTGCCATAGGAATGATCGGTCGACAACTATGTTTTTGTATGAACAACTTTTTTGTTTATAAAGATATCCTCACTTAACGCACCCAAACCGAGTCTCTAGAAAGCTTATACAATCTGACCAAATTTGGTCCAAATCGTACTACTATATCACACAGCTGCCATAGGATCGATCGGGTGAAAAATGAGTTTGTATGAAAAACTTTTTGTATTACATCCAAACTAAGTGAGAGTTTTATTGTACTTCATATAGTTTCGTTTAATTTGATCAAAATTGGACCACATGGCTCCCATAGGAACAATCAGACGTAAATTGAGTTTTGTATAAAAAACATTGCTGCTAGGGTTCTTTCCGTTCTTTCTTGTTTTTAATATACAATCACTTTGAATAAAAATATATTTATAAACTATAAATGAAAGGTCAAGACTGGGACTCGACCTCGAAACTTAATGAAGAAATCAGACTCCCTGAGTAAACCATACTTAACAGTGTCACAATAACAGAACCAGAAATGTAAGCTTCGAAACGGTTAGAACCGTTTCAACTTAACAATTTTCAAGCTCTTTCAAGTATAATTAATTCCTTGATTAAATGAAGTATCAAGTACTGTTAATGGAAGTATAAACCATCAATGATAAACTTTTATTCAGTCCACAAATATTAAAAACAAGTTTATTTTGCACTGTTCTCCACTAGACAAAACTTTCGGCAAAGATTCATATATACATACATATATCTCATGTAACTAACGAAACAAAACTCTTTGCAATATAACAATTCAGAGAAGATGAGAAAGTGCGATCTCCCATTTTACGGAGAGTTTTTAGATCATATTATCCTACTCACAAGATCAGTTTATAGTATATATTTACAACTTCCTTGAAATCGAGTATGAGAACGGGAAATCACACTTTCTCATCTTCTCTGAAACGTTCTCTTTAGAAGAGTTTTATTTGGTTAGTTCTTTTCATATATACTTGCCGAAAGTTTTGTTATGAAAGGTTTCCATGGAAACCGATCTACAGCACAGTCAGATGTTGTTTTGCAAACAGAAGCTCAGGTTGTTTTTTCGATTCGTTTTGGGTGCCTACTCTAGTAGTAGTATAGTGCGGCGATTGCACACGAGCCCAGATCACATAGGCAGTGTTTATGATCATTTCCTTATCGCATGCGTTTGTTTATTGTTAGTTTTATTTTTGATTAATATTTGATAATTAATTGTGTATTTATTCGCAGCACGTTTGCCGCATCAAACATCATTGACGTCATCGGTGGACGTTGAGGATCGGAAAACATTACGAGAGGCCTTATATCAGGGTATATTCCATCGACATCGCCGCACCATATTCGCCGTGGGTAGCTTTCTACGCATGTTGCGCAGCCGTAACTCGCAGTATAATACCATACGCAGCTCCTCGGAGGGCGAGGATATCGATGAGGTTAGATAAGAATGCATACATACATATGTATATAGATCTATGTATGCCAGTGTGTAGTGTACTCGTATATGGGCCAGAGACAACAAAACGATCATCAAGAACAACAACGACAATCTGGGAATTACCACATTAGCAAATGGATTAAGAATAGACAGACTGATCCATAAATACAGGCCTCGTGTTGTTTTTGTTAAGCATATACCATAGTATATAGCATATATAGTATGTATCATATAGTGTATAATATAATGTATGTACGATATTTGTAATTACTCCAAGTATGCATGTATGTATGTATGTATAAGAGCTGGAAAACACAAACTGTACTATCGATAATATCGAGCTGTTGCCCACTATCGATACTATCGATAAGCCAATAAGTTAAAGCGTATTATTGCCAATTCTATGAATTGATTTGAAGCCTTATAAGTTAGATTTGCCACTCAATCAATGAACTGTATTGTATTGTTTGCAAACCAGATTCCCTATGTGTATAAATATCCTTGTTTCCATTGAAGGTATCGATAGTTGAAATGTAGGTATCGATAGTTTTCCAGCTCTAGTATGTATCATCTATAACTATTGTATGTTAATGCGCAGTGACCTAATCTTGAACTTGCATATGCTGTACGCATCGCTTTAAATCACAATTCGTTCACATTTACTTGATTATCACGATCAGGGGCTAACGTATAAACATATTATATACAGAATAGTTTAATACAAAAATAGCAAATCAGCCCAAAGCCCCAACAAAGCAACCATAAGACTAGCCACAATGTTGTGTTTAGCATTTAGTAGAGAAATGTCGAGAGAAACCAAAAGAGTAATACATGTTATGTTCATTATGATTATGTTTATTGAGACGTGCTAACCAACCGACTGCTGATTTGGCCATTATTTTCACCATGTATTATCCAAACTGATGCATTCCAAGATTACTAAATGTAATAGACTTGAAAGGGTTCGACTGGGCCCGCGACTCATTCCAAAACTGTACACAGTTTGTCTCTGGCTTACATCCATAACAAAATAATTGCAACTCCTTCTACTCCTCCTCTACCCCTTTGCAAGCAAACGGATCTGAAAGACGCCTTATCTATAAAATGAAAACAAATAACAAACATTAGTATTTAAAGCCTTTTCTTATATAAGATAATTGTGAACCTAAGCTAAAAAAGCATTAATATATGTATATATATTTATATATATATACTGTATGTAACATATTTAATATTGTAATATTGTAAAACTGTGGAATAGCGCAATATTCGTTTATAATCGATGTTATTTTTTTTCTTCTTAATATAATAGAAGGTGCAATATCAATGTAACTGTCGTTATTTTACATTATTGTCAAGTATTGTTGTATTTTGAGAGTCGATATATATTCCGAAATGTTAGCAAGCTTTTCAAATCGAAGCTTCTTAAAGTTCGATATTGATGTGTTTATTTTGAATACAGGGTAGCCTCTAGTCGGTCACTTTCGACTAGAGCATTCTTACTTGTTTGCATTAGATTCCGATCTAACAATCGATATTTCATTTTGGAAGATTAAAACCAACCTTGCAGAGGATTCCTATATTTTCCTATATATGTACTTACCCTCGTGTATATATACAATATATGGGTAGATTTCTTGACTTTCATGTCATAAATACAATCAATAGATATAGAAATGAGTTTGGTCCATTTTGATGAAAGATGAACAAGTCTGCAAGGTTATTTAAGTTTTGAGGATGATAGTTTTTGATTTTGATGCCCCTGCGCTGTATATTCTGATGCCATAAAGATTGTTTGTTCACATTTAGTATTGTATATTTATTTCTTGCTGAAACATGAAATGGATGCTTAAATAACATCAAACATTATACATATATGTGGATCAGTTTACACAGACTATAATAATATGATAGATACTTTTCTATTTTTTACAAATATCTTGACCAATTTCGCTAATTACAAGTTTCATTATGCCTTATACAGTTTCCCCCAAATAGGACCAGTTTTTGCTAGATTTTGGTTAAGATTAGATTGAATATGTCTGAGGGGGGTACTTCAAACTTCGGCACACCGATGACAGTTATCCTGCATTATCCTTTTGTCGGTTTTCATTGCAACGGGAACAAAACTTATAAAGCGGCACTCGAACAAACGCTTTTGTAATGCAACAAGTTTTTTAAAACAACATATTGCGCATCTTAAATATATATATGTATATATATATGAGTATACTATATAAATAATCGTGTATACCGAATGCCTAGTTTATAGCTCCAACAAACACACAAACACACCGACGATTGTATACCCTTGATTTGCAGTTAACACAGGCTACACAAACCGTATACATGATATAATATGATAATTATGATATACATATGTATTTTAGAGCATTTTTGTTTAGAGCTAGATAACTAATGTTTAAAGTTTTTGTACAGCGATATATAGCTAAATGTATGTGTATGTTATATGTGTATGGGCTAAAGGAAATTGAAAATGTTCTTCACAAAATTGTTGACATTGTTTAATAGTTAATTTCATATATATTTCATTATTACTACATACATATTGATTACAATCTATATTACGTTGTTTTTTCTGACCATTTTTTTTTTGTTTTTTCTAAATAAAAACATAAAAACCCAAAAATAAATCTGGTATTTTGAATTTGGAACAGTTTTTAACAATTATTTTATGACCTTTGATATTTTTGCAGTTTCTCAAGTCACGTAAAATCATCAAATTTTCGCATCTCTTTGATCGCTGAGCCAACAGAATATTTCCAGATGAACTTTGCGCTTCTCCTTAAATACTATACATATACGAACTATTACAAAACATATTTAGCATAAGTGAACAACAATAAACGGCGATTCAGGCAATAAACGAACGCGATGTCCACCAGTTCGCTCTGGGCATCGCGAATGCTGGCAACTGAGGCATCGAGAAAGCCATGGTCATCGGGAACGCCGCTCCAAGCTGTCCATTATTATAGCCCATTTGGCCAAGACTAGTCAGGAACTGCAAGTTTTCAATAGTTCAATATTAGATAGGTTCAGCCTATTAAGTAATAAAACAGTTGCTGAAGACAACAGATCACAATATTCAAGGAGACAAATGTTTATGAACAGCTCGCTTATATTTTGTGACTAATTTTGCATGGCTTATGCATGAGGCGTAAAATATTTGCGTGTATGAAGAATATATTTCTGAAATAGCATCGATTTACTTGTAGAGAGTACAAACAGTCGGTTTGATATGTGGAAAGTGTGTTAATAACACTTTGCACAGTTAGTTTTGGTAAGTATTAACACTATTTAACTTGTATAGTCTAAAGTGTTTATATTTCGAATAAGGCCCATGAGCTGAGTTGATGTAGTGTTCGTCTAACTCATCTAAGATACTACATCGTACTGGATCGGAGTACTTTATGAGCCGTTCTGTGCACAGATTGTTTAACTCCATTTAGCAAAAAGTTGGGAAATGCGATTAAATATTGTCATAGTTCTTTAAGATCCCTTTATAATTTAATTCACATACATATTGTAGAAGCCATAAATACAGAGATAGTTTTCATTTAAGCGTATATAAAATTAATAAGATAGAATAGCCCAAAAATAATCGTCAGTTATGTTCAATTTGTTTGTGGCTGATGGAGTTAATCAATCTGTGAGCTGACCAGCTTATATCATGCCCTAGGAGCCCCAGAACGAAAATAACGCTTAGGAGGATAATTTTAATAAAGAATGCGACATTGTTCTTATTAAAATGAACAATCAACTCGCTCTAGGAAACACGAACATAAAGCTGTTTGAAAAATAAATTTGTATCCGTTTGTTAATATCTTGAGCAAACTCAGGAATTCCGAATTTCTATATGCTTTAGACAAATTTGTTCACATTCGGAATCACTAAACATATTATATAGCTGCCAATTTAAGCATCTCTTCAAGGATATAAATATACTAAATAGTATCTTCGGCACACCGAAGAAAGCTATTATTTGTGATTAAAGTTTTGTAGTAGCAGTCGTTGGTATGTTATTTCTATATGATGCATTTCACTTTCACCTGATCACACTCACCTGCTGGGGACTGGCGGCCACCACATAGCTGCCCTCATTGACAGCCTTCTGTATGGAGGCGCGTATGGCGGCCGTTTCCTGTAGATTTTGCGGTGTGACGCGCACCTCGGGCGCCTGGGCCGGCAGCAGACCGGGCCGCATCAGCCAGACGGGCTGAACCACCTGACGGCGCTGCTTGGAGATGGGCGCAGAACTGGCAACAGCACAGGTGCATAGACAGATGGCCAGGATGAGCCAGATGTTGATGTTGTTAGCATGCCCATTCATGTCGTTTTGTGTGCTGCTCGTTGCACTGGCCACGGGTCACTGAGAGAGCTGTGCAACAAACGTGGCCCATGGTGTCTCTTGCCACTTGCGGTTTAGCGTTGTCAGCATATTTAAAATTTCATTGCCAAAGTGCATAACAAAGATATCGTGTGTGTTTTATAGGAAAGTAAGTTGTATGTATTTGATTACTGGCAATTGGCACGCGTAGAATCGTGCTCAGTTGGCAAGTAGATGGTCAAACATTTAGAGAGAGGGCGGAGGGCGCAGTGTAACATACATACATACATACATATAGGTGTCTACATTTTGGATATATTCAACTTAAGTTTAGAACTGAGCTAACGAGCGAACGATTTGAGTGTGTGTGAGAGAGAGTGAGAGAGAGTTAGATGACTCGCACTTTTCTTTCATATTTGTGGGTTAGACAGCTCTGGAGGCTGCTCAATCGGTTCCTCTTTGATATGGACATCATCATCCTCCTGGTCCTCCTTGCTGTTCTCATGCAACAGGACATATTCGCGCGAGCTGAACCCGAACTTGATGACATCCTTCTCCATTAGCTCATAGTACTTGCGCCCATCAATTTTCTTGTTGTTCAGGAACGTGCCATTTGCCGACTCCAGATCGATTAGATATAGACGCACCCGCTTGCCATGGCTGCCATCGTCACGCTCGAAGGGCACCAGTCGATACTGGAGCGCAGCGTGCTGCTTGGAACAGCTGGGATGATCGACCGCCAGGTCAACCACCTTACGGTCGCGTCCAACCAAAAAGCAGCTCTGTCGATGTATGTGCAGCGTTGGCAGCGCCGTTTCGCCCTTGAAAGGATATAGGCGCCAGCGGCGCTTGGGCTTGCGTGCCTCCGGTGGCTCTGAGTATTTAACCACAATGCCGTTTACCTTGTTGGTATCTTCGGTGAGTGCACCGCTTAAGCCAAAATTCGGTTTCTCTTTATCCACGGGCTCATCGTCATTCGACGGTGGCGGCTTGTCCTTGTCATTCGGCTTGCCCCACTCAAATTGCTCCTCGTCTCTGTTGCGATTATCGTTGCGTCGCTGCTGACGACGTGGCCCACCTCTGTCTTGTCTAGAGGAACGATCCCGTGGACTGCGACTGCGACTCCTTCTGCGGGGTAATAAGCCAAATGTTAGTACAATGCCTATTAAGTGTCCTTGTGCTACGTTTCCACAGGTGTGTCATATAAAAGCAGACATATGTCATGTATATGTATGTGTGTCAGACATGTCATATATACTTTTGTCATATATACGTACCCATACGTCTGTCATGTGTTTTTACTAGCGCCATATATGTATGACATATGACGAGATCTAGTGTCATATAAAAATATATATATGACATATGACGAGGTCTAGTGTCATATATGTATGACATATGACGAGATCTAGTGTCATATTGAAACAAGTGGGCATACTTATATGACAATGGCACGAGAAAATAAGACAAGAGTTTTAATGGACTAGCACTGCCAGCTTCTACTTACCGACGCGGCTCGGGGGAGCGACGTGGCCGGTCACGACGCTCGTTGCTTCGCATGTGCTGCGGCTGACGTCGATCCTTGCTGCGCTCCCGTTCCCTTTCCCGTCCTCGGCGCATTTGGTTGTCACGGTCACGGTCACGGTCCCGATCCCGCTCCCTGTCCCGCTCCCGATCCCGTTCCCTGTCCCGATCCCTATCCCTTTCACGGTCCCGCTCCCGCTCCCTGTTCCTTTCCCTATCTCGCTCCCGCTCCCGCTCCCTCTCCCTGTCACGGTCGAGGCTGCGGGAACAACTGCGGCTTCGTTTGCGCGTTTTGTTTGTGTTTTTGTTGGAATTGTAACGCTGAGCGGTGCCGCTGCGCTCGGGACTGTCCCATTTGGAGCGCTGCTCCTGCACTCCAGAATCGCGATGTTTTTCACGGTGGTGCTCCGATTTAAATGTTGCGTCCTTAATGGACTTCATTCCTTTGGCACGTTTATTATTTACAGAAGAATTGGAAGCACTGCTGTTGCTGCGACTATTTCTGCTGGAAGTGGAGCTGGAACTGGAGCTGGAACTATCGCGGGTTGATTTTCTTTTGCGCATCTTTGCTTTCTTGCGACTCGCGGCATCGGCATGCTTGCTGCTTATTTTTGACTTTAATGTTTTGGATTTTGTGTCGTCATCACTGTTTTTGGCTTGTGCCTCATCTTCGCTACGTGTGACTCGCTCCCTGCCGGCCACTTTCACCATATTAATTAACAAATATTACGATTTGATAAATCGAAAATGAAAATTTCTTTAAAATTGTTCTAGCGATGGCCAACGAAAACTGTTGTGCGGCTGCGGCTTGAACAGCTGTTTGCTCATCGATACTCGATTTATTATCGATACTTGCGCACTGAATGGTAACATATCCTGTATAGTCTGATGAATTGCTGAATTTGTAGATAACATTACGTATCGAAATTATTTAAGCGTATGTCTTGTCTAACAAGATGATAATGTTGTTATTGAATTTTAATCGATGCCATGAGCACTACAATGAACTTATCGCACACTATTCGTGCCCAACTATCTATCGATATTTCCAGCACCATTCCAATATATCGATAAGCCATAGTATTATCGCGCCATGCACATCACAAAGCGCTGTGCCTGTGCTGCCGCCGCAGCTGCGTTTTAACATATAGAATTTGCAAAACTGCAATTATTTTTTAAGTATTTATTTTTGTGATAGTGCGCAGACCCAATAATATGTGGCCGTTGTTGGTGTGTCTAGAATAAGCCAAAGAAAAAGCCCCATTGCAGTTGCTGGAGACGTAGCAGCAGTTAAAACACAGTCCAAACAAACTGCAAGCTGCACTTCATAATGACACCATTTGATGATTTCGTTTATTTGATTAATCACGTCCTGCTTGGCGAGGAGCCGGTAAGTGACAACATAACTGACAAATATGCCAGCAGCAATAATAAAACAGACAATGCCTTATTAACAATGATTATTATTATTATTATTCGCATGCCAGACCATTGAGGATTTTATACTGCTTGTGGGCACATTGGTGGCCTTTATAGCTTTCATACTCTGGTGCTGTTTTCCCATACAGCCAAAGGTATGTACAAACACGCACACATACACTCACATGCACACGCATACACACAGTAAGGTGGCAAGCCATTGATAGTACCGTTATTCGATAGCTACGATAGCCTTGTCGATACTATCGATAGTAACGACAACATTCGTAAATAACGCAAAAGAATATTTTAATAATGCTTATTATTAATATTTATATATAACAAATTAGCTTAATTATACACATAGGAAGATGTTTAATTTTGATAACAAATATAATTAAGTTTATATCAATATTTATATACAGTAGACGCTCGCAAGTTAGAAAAACTTTCTTTTAAAGATAGTTCTAATTTCTGAAAAATTCAAAGCTCTGAACAATTTTTTTATTCGAATATAAATAAAAATGGAGAAAACTTACTTAGAGAAAATGCAATATATTTATTTTCTTACTTTATTTAATTTAATAAAAATAAGTTAATGAAACTAAACAATCCAGTGTAATACTTGTGTTGTATACTTGTGTTTTATAACTATATGCAACAAAACATAAAGATTCACGTTTAATGTTTTACAAACTTCAATTCTTATTTCTGGAAGATTCGAATTTCAGCGAATTCTAACTTGTGAGCCTCTACTGTATTGACATGGACCCATACATAATAGTTCGATAGTAAAAACAAACACTCGAGAGTGGCCAGAATAACTAACGTTACTATCCATAGTCCCTACGATAGCTTACTAGCTCTAGTTCGCACATTATTATATTATATTGTAAGAATTTATTCTCCATTGCGGACGTTACGTTAAAAACCAGATAACATTGTTTTAAATAGCTTTCTGAAAGTACTTTCAAATGACACTTAAAATATTACGTAGCTTGTTTTATGGGGTGTATAAGCAGGCGTAAAAGGTCGCTAAGGATGTTACAGAAATAGTAGATAGGTATAAGTATTCGTACTAACTTCGATTCGAGGCATCTTAAGGACTAAAAGCAAGCTGAGTAAGCAAGAAATGCAAAATTCTTTAGAATCGATCGAGCTTTCGAACGGTACATTTCCTGGCGGGATCGAAAGCTCACACTGGGAGAAATATTCACTTAAATGTGTGCAGTTTCTTTTCGGTACATTCGAATGGAATACCATTTGCCATAGTTATTTGTAAGAGTACATACGTAATCGTTGTAGCCTTGTCTAAGATTTCAGTTTTGAAGCTATGTCAATGAAATATCGGAACCGGGCGGATCGGATCACTATAACAAGTAGCTGTCATAGGAATTAATCTTTAGAGAGCTGTTGCATAAAAGACTGTTTTTTAAGGTATCCAGACTAAACACACCAAATGAAAGTTTCAGGGATCGCAAATAAGAGTTATGAGTTTAAAAAGATCAAACCTGAACAAAAATACCTAGAGATATGGGAATATTTTCGAAATACTATTTTCGTATGGGGTTTCCTAGAAACAGGATAAACTTTTATTTTCGATTTTTATAAAAAAAAATCATAAAAATTTAAAATAAAAGTGATTTTTTAAATTAAAAAGAACAAAAAACTTATTTAATAATTTTGCTAATTATAATAATTACGGTCACTGTTAAATACCATACAAGTTAATTAAGTTTAATGAAAATCGCACATATCATTATAACTTATAGCTGCCTATAGGAACAATCGGTCAATAATTAAGTTGTATGTTTTTCAAGATATCTCAATGAAAACTCACCAAATTGAAGTTATTCGTTATTCTCTTTACTATATCATATAGCTGCCATAGGAACAATCGGTCGAAAATTGAGTTTGTGTATGAAAAACATATCTTCAGCAAGCCGAAGCTGCCTGATCTTTCTTATTCATATTTGGGATTGGCCCATATGTATAAGTATGTATAGAGAGTCTCTAATTTGATTTCACCCTCACACAGGAGCCGGGCCAGCATCGCCAGTTTACATGCAAGATAATACAGACTCACATTAAGGCATTTGATGCAGCTAACAGCGCCGAGAACATTGGCGCTGCTCCACCCAGTAGCAGTGGCAGTGGCAGTGCCAGTGGCAGCAGCAGCGGCACAAACGCAAGCAGCAGCAACTCCGCCGGCGCCGTCAACAGGGGCTCCAGCAACAATACACGATACAATGATGGCGGCAGCTACAGCAAAAACGGCACTGTGGCCATGCACAATTACTACGTGAAGAGCGGACACCACTGCTGCACCTAATGGCCAACAGCAAACAACCAAGAATTGAAGGCCAACACAAGCACCAGGACCAGCCCATCTTTGGTGGCTTGCAACAGCGATGGTCCAACCAAGTCCAACCAATTTTCTGACAGCCGTAGTCGTGATCACTGCTTAGTAATTTATTGTATTTATTTGATTAACAAATTGAACATATGCTGCGTTTATGCCTTGCTATTCAAGAAACTTTAGCTTATCATTTTGCAAGTTCATAAAATGCTGCTGGCATTTCCCATGCCGATAAAGCTATTCAGCATTGATATTGTAAGAGGTTCTGAATTCCGCAAAGCCTTTGTATAAATGTGAATACAAAACCGGAAGCAGAACTGTCTCTTAGTTTCTTAATAAGCTAACAAATGTCACACATTTTGAAATACTTCAGTTGAGTGGAATTCATCATTTGATGTAACTGCAACTTCAATTATACATCACTTAACTATGCAGCTAATGAGTTTGCAAAACTGAACACAACATAAACGCAGCTATAATTAGTATATATCTTAACACATTGTTTGTTCTGTGTTCTATAAATGTCATATGATAGCTAACTGTGCCAATTGGTTGTTCAAGGCGCTGGCTAAAAGCTGAACGCGTATTGAACCCTCTCTCTCCCCTGCATACCCCCCCCTTGATGTATTTATGTATATGTTATATGTAAATTCGCAGGCACATTTGAATTGTAATTGCTCAGACTGATTTGTTCATGTTAAATGCATTTCATGCATTTGCTTGACGGTAAAGATAACACAAAACGTGAAGAATGTTTAGCGAATATGCTATATACAATATATATATAAATATATATATATATGAGTTAGTGTGGCGCAAGTTTTTAAAACTTCCTTTATTAGTATGTATGTATATGTATGTGTGTACGAGTGTGTATTGCATTTCTCGCAAAGTATACCAAAATGAAACGAGTATGTAAAGTAAACAAAATACAAGACGAACAACAAGAAAACCAAGCAACTATTTATAAGTATTTATTATTATGAGAAACAATACTAATTGCATATTTATACGCATGTTAATATGACTACAATCGCTTACAACCCCCTCCCAAGACATTTGCCCGCATAACGTGAGCAACAAAAACAAACAAAATATGAACAAATTACTAACTCAAAACAATTATAAAGACGCTCGCTTCAGAAAGTCAGACAAGACAGCCCAGCTGCAATGCTGAAAGATATATATTCGAAATTTATCGAATATACTATGTGCTGGGACTTATGGAAGGGAGCGGCTGTGAAGAGCGAGTTTGTTTTTGTATCTATAAGATATGATATATTCACCAGCATACGATCATAGTTTTAGTTGTTTTTCATATACATATATATATATATTTTTTTTTTTTATGAATTCGAATTGTTTGTACTATTTCAATTATCTCATTATATACTTGATATATATATATATATACATATATGTGTGCATATACACATAAGGTACATATATTTATATGATCTCATTTATCGACTTATTTATGTGATGTATTTCAACAACAAAATGATACTTTCAAAATGAATTTCTTCTGTACGAAGGGTTATAAAAATCCCTTTTAAAAAATCCCCAAACTGTCGTTTTTATTTGCCCATTCTCTGCGCACAGTGTACGACATAAGTATGTACACAGTACGCGTAATCACTTGAGCCACTTCAACAGCGATACACTTGAGGGTTTTATTTATTTATTTACTTTTATTAATTGTTGCTAACTGAGCAATATTATGGAAAATCACAATTGCTAATATTTGTCGTTATATATAATTTATAAATTAATAACAATGCTATTATGTAACTGTAGCAGCCACGGTAACAATTATGTCTAATATATCAACAGTGATAATGCACGGCACTCTATTAATATCTACATTATAAAGGAAAGTCTAGCCAAAGGCCATAAATATCGCAGGGCACTTACATTATCGTACATGTAGTTTTAGATATAGATAGTATATAGCATTTGGTTTCATTGTGTTCATTTTCTTGAAGTTCTTAGCTCTAATATCTCTACAGAATGTCGCGCTTTGGTACTAGTTGAAATTTTGTGACGAAAACAAAAACTTTAGAATAGGGATTTATAAATATTATACAACAGGATACGTTTGGAATATTTATACCTAAACAGTAGACAGTCTTAAGGAGTACTTAAGCTAGAAAAAAAAATTTAAAAAATGTTTACGACACCATTTAGTTAAACATTCACGGTTCGGTCTCCAAAAGTAAATCTTTATGATGCTGGGCTTACTTTTTGGGGGGAGCCCTACAGCCCGCTAAATTTTCAACGGACGGAACTAACTCCAGGAACTTGAAATGAACCATCCCACTCAAGTAGAGCGCAATTCCAATAATATCGTATAACTAAGCAATGCCATAAGCTCCATTATCGTCCTATGTGTTAAGACTAATACAACTTCAAGATATTATATGTATATACAAACAGATAGAACATAGAGCAAACCCGAACCACTCGGCGATTGATATTTCCTACCGTGCATGCAGCCCTGGTGCCAGCCAGAAGCTCGACGGCATGAAACTTCAAATCGATCTGAACTGGAACTGGGTATAAACTACGTAACTAACTGTTGCAGACCAGTGGAAAGAACACATTCATTTCGATCAATATCTGCAGCACTATGAACACCGTATAGACGGAGAATAGGGCGATGCCCACACGTTTGGTTAGGCGATAGCCACTGCAGCTTAGTATTATGAAGAGCGCCATTGTGGAGAATATGAGTATCAGTATATTGTACTCGATGCCCTGGGTGCCAACCTGCTGCTTCTGCCCTGTGCCGAAGTTGATGCAGTTCTTCACGAACCAGGGTACGCCCAGCGATAGAAGTATGGCCAGAGAATTAGCGCCCAGCGAATTTGAGACTCCGATTCCGTTCTCACCTGCAAATCAAAGTACATAACATAGTTAAGTCCACAAGTTGATAAGCAGCCTTCCAATAGAGATGTCAATCTATCGATAGCACTGATGGCCTCTCGATAACTTGCTGTTGCTGTGCTTACCATTCCGCAGCGATATCAGGCTGGAGACTGCCTCGGGCATGGTGGAACCAGCGGCCAGAAAGGTTAGACCCATGACAATGGTGGGCACGTGTATGGCCACACCAAAGGCGGTCAACATCCAGACAATCAGATAGGCATCGGCGCCAATGCAAAGGATACACATTATGAAGGACAGTGGATACAGCTTGCGATACCTCATCGGATGTGGGATGATAACTCGCAGTACTAGCTTAATGGGAAACGTGAAGACCCACCAGAACTTCCTGAAACCGGATGCGCCATGTGGATAGGCAAAGATACTGACCGGAAGCTGAACTCCGTTATCATCCTCGCCATACCCTGCGAAGACAAAGTAAAATAGCAGTGTTAAAGATTTGATAGATGACTAAAAGGAAGATAATATACACTCTATGTGAACGAATATGACAAACTGGCATTCGATGGTATAATTGATTGGTCTTTAATTGAATTTACGGAACTATCATCTCTATAAGCTTTTGATCATATAGTGAATGAAGTCTCAGCGGATGTTAACTATTGTGAAAGAAGGCTTAGTTTACACTTACAGCTCTTGGACTGCGTTAAATTGGCGGTAGATGACATCGATGAAGAAGTATCCGAAAAATTGACAACAAATAAGCCATCGCCCGACAAGGGATCCTTTTTGACTGGAAGCTGAGCCTTTGCACTGTTCTCTGGTGGCTCAGTTAGATCTGCAGAAAGTAAAACAGATGCTGCTTTAGTGTTCCCATACGGAATGAATGAGAAAAACTTACCGTAACGTGTGGAGAAGCAACAGTTCATTCTATCCTCGATAAAGACGCGAATAGCGGGCATAAACTTGTTGTTATTGAACATGACAACATAGTAGAGAACAAGGAAGCCCATCATGATGCAGGTTTCCACAAAGCTTATGCTGCCGCCCCAGGCGAGCACCAGGAGAACGATCGTATTGAAGATGTAGATGACGCAATCCCGAGCTATGGGCCACCAATCTAGCTGCACTGGCTGCAACAATTGGGAACAACGGAAAAATAACGTCAGTAACTAAACGTAAACTTTCAAGGATACCCCCTCGATAAATTTGAAGACCTCTGTCTCGCATACCTTATTGATAGACATAGCCGCCAGGCCAGCAACGCCCAATGTATTGAACATCAAGGATCCAATGATGGTGCCCAGACCCATGTCCGAGTCGAGTATGAGTGTGCTTATCGTGTTGGTGAAGAACTCCGGCATGGAGGTGGCCGTGGCCATAAACGTGGCCGCCGCCACATCCTTGGACAGATGCAGATCCTCACAGATGCACTCCACGGTGGGCAGAAAGTAATCATTGCATATGATGGCCAGCAGTATAAAGAAGTAAACAGCTGCAAATACGTGGAGCACTACCCAGCCTTGGCGTAGCTGTTCCACTGTAGCAAGAATAATGTCATCAGGCTATTAGATCATATGTATTTTTGGCTTTTTAAGGGTATAGGGTGTGACCGTGGGTCTTGTCATCTCTAAGATCATTGCATTAGTATGGTTGGAAGGTTTATCTCAAAGTTTGTTTTATCAGAATCATGGCATCCAATTGATGATCACAAGTTACTGGCATTTCAGTTCATATAGGAAGTTCTCGTACAGCGCTATATACTTATTACATGGTCTATGTTTATAAGTATTGTGGGCCTGTCATGTTTCAAGTGTTGTAGTTTAATTAAAGGTTTTCACAAGTTGGTTGCGATAAGAAGCTCGATTCAAGATATATTGTATGTACATACCCGTACATACCGAGATACGGGACAAAAAGCGAATTCACCATCGAAATAGAGTATCGGACGGATTGTTAGGGGGTGTTCGGGCATTGTAGACTGGGTTATATGAAGCAATATTAACACATTTGCGATGAATGCTTCAATTAGGCATTGAATTTGTTGCTTATCACCCACTTGTATTGACCCTGGCCCAGTGATAAGCTCTACGGGAAGACCATTGGCCAACGCACATGGACAGCAAGTTCAAGTGCATTTTTGCGGAGTTAATAAGTTCGCACAGAAACTAATCTCAGTTATTTAGCAAACAACTAATAATGATATATAGAGAACAGCTGAAGTCTTTGGACCGGTTTTTGTTTATATCATATCAAAGTTTAGTGAAGTTGCAGTTAAATTAGATTTCGGTTTTTCATCCTCTGGACGGCGATAGGTGGCAGCGCCGTATTGACGAGTTGGCAGGGCGAAAGGATTTTAAATTCAACTTTCGGTTTGAATTCCCTTTGAATTTGTCTTTCCAAATTGGAATTAAATATGTAGCAGTCAGTTTTTCGGATTTCAGAACTGCTAGGACTTAGGCCGGAGTATAAATATACGTATTTAACTGTCAGTGGCTTGACTTCAAATCAGTCTGATTGTCAAATATTTAACAGGTAGCTGAATTGCTGCTAAATTGCTCATAAGCATGCAATGCGAATTCACTCACTTGACAGCATGTTAAAGTTAAAAGCAAGTTGTTAAACTTGTCAAGAAGTTCAAAAAAAGGGCTTAGGCATTACGATCGGATTCATCTTAGTGTTACAGCTCGTATAGCTGGCAATTTACTTGAGATTGTAAATGATAGACTTACGTGTAAAGATTTCAGCAAACTCGTCTAGGGGCGAACCCTCCTGCTCGCCTGGACACGAGCCCCGAGGTAGTATATCCAGCAGTAGCTGTTCATCCAGATATCTGAGTGACGTCTCCAGAAAGTTGCTTTCATTTCTAACTGTAAAATATATAAGATATTTAACATGATGATAAACGGCGGTGTCAACTCTATCTTTAGAGTTAATTTCAAAAGTGACTGTAATTTATTGTAACTATTATTTATTAAATGCAATTTCTCATTCATGACACATTTAACTGGCTGCTAGAGCTCGGCAAACTTAATCCCTATATTATATATTCAACAACAGATAAAAACTCAGGTTAATGGAAACTAATGCTGTGATAAGATTGAGGCTTCTGGGCAACTGTAACTCTGAAAGTCAGAATGCAACAAACTAACACAAAATATGAGATGTGCATTTGTAATTTGCACACCGAACCTTAGCATACACTAAACATATCATACTTCCTCAATTCTATCTAAGTATTTAACAATATTGTGGCTACTGAGGCTTGAGAAGATTAGCATACTCTTGTGTTGTTTGAAAAGCTTTTTGTTTCTCAAGATAACTAAACAGAATTCACAAATTCCTTATCTCATTATGTTTTCTACAAACAGACCGAATTTGATTCAAATCGGATCGCAACATCTTATAGGAACAATCCTTCAAACACTGAGTTGTTCGATGCACAACTTTTTTGTTTTTATCGATAAGTTAACCAAACTCACTAGCTTTTTACTGTTTTATCATACAGTTTGGCTAAGTTTGAACATATTGGGATCATATCATATCATAAGAATGATTGCTTGAAAATTTAAAAGGGTATATACCTTCTTGTTTTTGTTAACCTGAGGAGATGATCTGAATTATCGCGTATTGATTGTCTTTATCTTTCTACATTAATGTTATACAATTCTAATTTGTTCTTTATATTTATATGCTGTAAAGTGACCATGGAGTAAGTTTTTGATGAGCCGCAATGGAAAACGAAGCCCGCTCCAATAGGTTTGATATGAAGTTTCGTATTTATATCGTACTGCGAGTCGTCTGACAAACTTCTAGAGACGCATATAGTGATTTTTTATTATTTGTTTTTCACTCAAACAGTAAATAGAACAAAATTCTACCATTCGTGGCCAGATAAACAATTATATAGCGCGGCAATTAATGTAGATGTCATTTTAATGCCTAATTACATAAATAAATCAAACAAGTCTGAGAACATCCAGAGGTCCCGGTTACTAACCAGAGTTAAGCAGCTTGGCATATCGTTTTCCGACTCTGATTGTCAATTTATGGCATTGTTATTGTTGATGATGTTCATTTGCCTCGCTGACAGTCAGGAATGGTCATAAAAATTGAATTGTCATCGAAAAATAACGAGAACTGTCATATCTAAGCGGTCTCTTTTCGTTCTTCATAGTACATTTATAGCTATATGATTAAATTATTATTACTGCGAGCCATAATTTCGGAAACAATACTAGAGACCATGTCTGGCATTTTATCTACTTAATTCGCCAGAAGGGCCTATCATTAAAAGACCCCAAGGCGAACTCCGGTAAATCCAACGGATAGTGGGTCGCTTTGTCTGATTGGTATGCCTTATCAGCATTCCTGAAGCAAACGGTTGACTCATTATGATTATAGCCCTATCAAGCCGAGTCGATGTGACCATATCCGTCTATCTGTCTCTAACTATGCGAACTGGTCTCTCACTAAAGCTACGCCGGTGAAACTTGGTACAGATGCTTCTTTTTGTTGCGGGTAATACATATGATTATGTTGCTCTCGTTAGGATCGGACGAGTTCTTGTATAAAGAACTTTTATCCATGATATCCGAACCAAACTTATCAAATATACATTTCGTTATATCTCTAAGCTTTAGTCTAAGTTTGCTCACAACTTGACCACTCTATCTTATAAAACGGTCGGTCAAAGATTGAGTTGCTGTATGAAACTGTTTTGGTTTTCCAGATATCTTTTGAGAACTCACTAAATCTAAGTTTCGTTAGAAGTTTTAGAAGATATTGTCTGAATATGATCATAGCCAAAACAGTATATCTTATTGCTGCTATAGGAATGATCGGTTAAAAATGAACAATCCTTTTTTGATTCCCAAAACATCTTAAGCAAACTCACCATATATAAGTTTTGTTATATCTTTAAGTTGTAATCTTAGCTTGGTCAGAACCCTATAGTATGGAACGATCGGTCATTAAGTTATTATATGAAACTCTTTTGTTTTCCAAGACAACTTAAGCAAACTCACCATATATAAGTTTTGTTATATCTTTAAGTTGTAGTCTTAGCTTGGTCAGAACTCTATCTTATAGAACAAACGGTCAAAAATTAAGTTGCTCTATGAAACTCTTTTGTTTTCCAAGATATCTCTACAGAACTCAGCAAAACTAAGTTTCGTTAAGAGTCTTAAAAGATATTACCTGAAATTGGTCATAATCGAAACACTATATCTTATATTTGCAATAGGCTGGAAGCTGACTATTATTTCTTGTTGTTATAATCGTGTATTAATTATACTATGTTGTTCTTATTATCATTGTTAATTTCATAGTTTTTATCACTGTTTGAATTACATTAAGTATTCTTGTTAACTAGCATTATGAACACTTTGGTATTTGGGTTTGACCTTTTTCGCTTGAAACTCTTTCAGCACGTGCGACACGCTCGGCAGCTTTTCACCAGTTTTTTATGCTGAGTGTATTGTTATTGTTATTGTTATTGTTATTGTTATTCTTATTGTTGCTTATGTCTGTGGAATAAGTTGCATGTCTTTAGCAGCTGGGCGCCGAAACAAAGAGAGCTGCAATGCAATAATCAGACATCATTCAGCAATTAGATAAACTTGGCAAGCTTGAAACTGAAGTGTGGCATCAAAGAAGAATGTTGGGGGCATGCCCAAGCTCGACACTGAGATACCCTGCAAACAGTTGAAGGGAACAGCATTTTGTGCTGCTACTTAATTCAACTGAAATTCTGGGAAATACACTAAACAATTAACATAAATAGATAAACTTTAAGTTAATCGAAAAGTTTCGGTGCCATTCAAAAACCAAATTGATGACCTTTTGTAGAGCTTTGACTGTGTTTTTAGCGACAGATGCCGTATCTGATAGTACTCGTACGAGTACTCACATTTTCATTCGTAATCGAACAGATGTGTGAATGCGAGTGTGAATGCGAGTGTGAATGCGAGTGTGAATGTATCTACAAGTTTGCATCTCAAGCTTGCGCTTAGCCGTACACAAACAAGTTTATTGAACCTGTTGACAGCTGTCGTGTTGGGGTTACGCTTATTGATTATGGAGGCCGGGTTGAGAAATACCCACAGCAGCTAACCACAACAAAGCCCAGTGTGAGTTGTCTTTATCAATCTGTTACCAAACTGAAATCTCTTATCCGGAAATTGTGCAAAATTCGTGCGCCTTGTGGTTCAATTATGGGGAAACCCCCCTGCAGCCCCAATCCCAATCGCAGCGCATCTAGCACAGACTCAGCCACAGCTGCGATCCCCATCAGCGGACCCATTGATGCATTTCATAATGCAATTTAGCACTCATTTTGTAATCAACAAAGCGTTTTGATGTTTGCCATAATTAATTGAGGCTTGAGACCTGCAATAGAAATAGCCGACGCCCCCAAATGCAAAGTGCATTTGTTTGGTTAATGTATTTTCATACTTTTGTTTTATGGATACCCTATAAAATGCATAGATTACAGTTGAGAGCACTAGAGACAACAAGCTTGGCCAGCCTTTGAGCTGTAAAAATATCGATAATTTTTGCAAGCCCTATCGATTGTAAATTATTGTATTAAGTGAGATAAATTGCAATTTTCATAAATAAATTATACAATTTGGTTCTCTTGTAGATTTTGTAGTATAATCAAAGCATAATAGTGAGAAAACTATGGATAGTGGCAAAAAAAACTAAAAACAATCGATACTATCGATAGTGGCATCGATTGTTTTGCAGTTCTAGCAAGCAGGTATTCCATGGGCACTGCAATTCATTTCCTTCTCTCTATATATGTTCTCCAAAATCGAACATAAGTTACAAATTATATTTATTACACTAAAGTGTCATCTCTATATTCTGAAAAGTGCAAAACAATCGGCTAACAAACGCAGAACTTATTGTTTGTCAATGAATCGGATATTTTAGAGCTGACAGGGTATCTACTAGTCGAGCACTCTCGACTAGAGCGTGTCTTCTTGTTTACTCATTATTTTTGTTTGTAACTTTGCCGTTTAATTGGCAACTCGTTTCTCTGATCGTGTTGCTACTCAATGCAAATCAATCGGTTTCCCAAGCAGCCTGAAAACTGCTTGCTAATTGTTGTTAAATAAATAAATACGATTGGTTAACACTGGCCAGCAAAGTCTGGCAACGCTACGCCGTTGGAGAAAGACTGGAATGGAATGAAATGGAATAGAACTAAGGAGCACACGACAAGAATCAATTAAGCTCTGAATAATTGAGTAATGCAATTAATTAATTCACATTCCATTGACCCAATATAACCCGAAAACTCGAGTCCACACATGTATCATATTCCCCCCCCCCCCCCCCCCCCAAATAGCAACAATTGGCGGTAGGTTTGTGTAAATTAGAAGCTTAGAAAATAAACATATAAGTTGTTTCTGTTTGCACAGCTTAGCAGTGCTGCCAGTAAACGTTTAAGAATGTCACGCTAAGAGGAACTGAAAGCTCAATTCTTCTCGAGAGTGTAGACGATTCAATTATAGCTGAATGCTCTCTTATACTGTCCAAAACAGCTTCAGGAGCTGACGGAGTAGCAGTAAGTGCCATTTGAAGACTCTTGGACCACTCTGATCCACATTATGCTGTCCATAAATTGCGCGCTTTGATCCGTATTATACTCACAAAAGGGGCGATTAATATTTGTTAGAGCCTGTTCACACTATCTAATTTGTGCGTGTAATATTTTCTGACATGATGCTCGCGCAACTATCCAAATATTACATGCAAATCTAATATTGCGTTCAAACTATTGCGCAAATAAATGAATGAATTGAACGAATGTTGCACTTACAACACTGTGAAGACAACATTTAACATTTTGATGATGTCAGAAGTAAAATAAGTACAGGTCCTAAGTGACCCCAAAACACTGTCAAGGGATTTAGATCAGTGTTGTTGTTTCGGCATTGAACTCAGTTTTGTTAACGAGTGTAGCCATCAAACGAGGGCGCCGTTGTCTGGCGGGCTTGTTTGCCTGTTTGTTCGACAAATACCAGAGATGATGATAAATTTGCGCCGACAGAGACAACAACAGCAAAGAAGAGTAAAAACAAAACACTAGA
The DNA here is from genome assembly GCA_035043065.1 of Hirtodrosophila confusa. Taxonomy (NCBI): domain Eukaryota; kingdom Metazoa; phylum Arthropoda; class Insecta; order Diptera; family Drosophilidae; genus Hirtodrosophila; species Hirtodrosophila confusa. The sequence goes on along the minus strand of JAWNNI010000085.1, from coordinate 3,167,451 downwards.
CATGTATATGAGAATTAAAATAAATATATTCATAATAATACGTATGTATGTATGTATATCCGATTAGCAGTTAGTTGGCATGCTGCCGCGAAAAGAGGCAGAGAAATATTTACTACGTCATGGGGACTGTGGGAAAAATCATGACAGTTCGAATTATTGAACTTTGGCTAAGCCGAGAGCACTATGGAATTAAGAATTCATATTCCAGCATAGCTCTATAGATGCATTTAAATGCATATCATGGTTCCAGCTAAAGTGCTCGATGCAAATGGAATAACCAAGCGAATTATTATTAAACCTACTATAAAAGCACCGTTTATTTATGGAGATTGGGTTTTGGGACTTGGTTTCGGTATTGGGTCTCTGCCCGGGTTCGTTTCCACAGAATGCGGGAATCACTTGCAGAAACACCCAAGCAAATGCAATCGTTTATGTTGAGTGCTTCTATGACGATGATAATCAAGCAAATTTCACTTTAAACTCCTTTGCAATTCTCATCCTATAAGCTAGACTTGTGTTTATTTCAGCTTTCTTCACAGAGGCTTGTTAAGATATATGCATTTTAGTAGGTAATACTGTTCCTATATGTTTGATATATGTTTATTAGAGATTTCTATGCTGAGTTTTGTTAAGAAATATGCAGTTTAGAAGGTCATTCTGATCCTATAAACTATGCTAATTAGAATATAGCAGCTTCGTCTGAAGTTCGGTTGGATTGCCTTCCTCTTTTATTATAATATCCTATAGTTAACATGGAAAGAAGCGGTTATAATTCAAAATTAAATAACTTTCTTTATATTCAATTGGTCTATTAGTTCTTCATTGGACACTCTGGTCTTGGCCTCGAAAATATAATCCCTTTCTTGGTATAGAAATTTGTCAATTATGTACTTAAACATTTCCAAACTAATCAAAAACACTCGAACATCTCAGCTTTACTTTTAATGGTTTGGTGAAATTTGAAGAAAACTCGCATCTATAGGATATAGCCGGATGACTTATATCATAGGATAAAAGGGTGTGAGACTAGGAAAATTACTTTGGCACATCGAAAATAGCGTTTCTAATTGTTCCTTAGTTAAAGGCAAGCGAGTAAGTTAACAAAAATGCCGGTTTGATCATTTTTATGAATGTGTATATAAGCTGAAGGCCCACACAATTGGAATCCCTCTCTAAACAGCTAAAGGGCTAAGGGCGCAAGGGGTTTTAATTAGTCAAATAGTTACTTAGATAACAACTACACCTGTTAAGATTGCAATTTTTGTAGGAGTATTTTGTATATTTCTATGCAGTTGGTCCTGGGAATTGTGGCAGCTGAAGACAGCATTGATGGAGCATCTGTGTTCTATGAAAAGCAGCCGATAAATATATCAAGTCTGAAGTTTCAGGGCTTATCAGCAGACCAGAAAATAATGGGAGTAAGTACACATTGGTTATGTCCTAATATGAACTTATATTGCAAGGCAACAATTGATTGATCGATGTGATTATCTGTCAGCTGGTATATATAGTAAATAACTGAAACTGCAACTAAGCAGTTCATATTGTGAGCCTTCGAAACTATTGTTATCATTCGAAGCAATTCAAGTGGCAATGATTTGAATTTGAGGCTTGTAAGAAGATAAGATGTGATCGTATTTTAGTAGGGTTGTCTCTAACTATCTATCAAAACTAAATGCTTTTGGCGAAGGTGACAGAAGAAGTATATGAATACCAAAATTGTTGATATGCGAATCAATTTTCAAGCCTCTTAAGGCAGTAACAAATCAATTATTTATTGCTATTATTTATTAAATAAATAAGTGCTATTCATATATTGGTATAGCAGGGGAAGACTTAAGGTTCTATACAAAAAGTTGTTTATAATTATAACTTGCTGGATGAGTTCTCAAAGTCATTAAAGCAGCCTCCAAGTGAGTTATATAAATTAGGTACTTAAATTGTAACTAAGTATAACCTATACATTGTTAACATAATTCATTTTGTAATTATATGCATATATATACGTATGTATATTATACAGATCCTTAAATCAATCATATTAGTTTTTGCGATGCCTCAAATGTCAAAATATTTTGCAATAAATCATAGTTTAAGCCAAATTGGTTACAAATGATAAATGTCGCACAAATTGTTCAAATTATAACAGTGCACTTTCTTTAGAGATTAATATTGATGTGGATAGTTTCATTATAGAAACCAAGGCTGTTTTAGAGTAAAATGACATGAGAAAGAACGGTTTCTTCGGAGTACCAATGTTCTTTATGCAAAACTCAATTTTCATCTGATTGCTCCTATGGGAGTTATATGTTCCGATTTGATCAAATTATAGGAAACTTTTTGAAGTATATTAAAACTCCCACTTAGTTTGGATGTAATACAAAAAGTTTTTCAAACAAAAACTCATTTTTCGCCCGATCCTATGGTAGCTTTAAGATATGCTAGTCCAACTTTCACCAAATTTGGTCAGATTGTATAAACTCGTAATTTAACGACAGAAACCTTAGACAAGGAAGACATTTTCGGCATTTAAGTGTTATACAATTTGAACTTATTACTATTCTAGCTAAATCAAAAATTCCTACTATATAGTAAGAACTATTGTAAATTGTGGAATACAACTATTGAAGTTCACTTTGCAGCTATACAATTAGAACCTTTGTTAGTATTGTTGATTGTTCATCATTTAATTGATCTTTAATATAGCATTCTTAACATTCTTGGCTAGGTTACATCATGATGGATATTTGCAGGATATACTGAGGTTGATGTTAGCCTGTAGTACAAGTGAAATAATGAAAACTTAACTGCGCTTGCTGTGGAAGGTTTTTTCGAAGAATTCATTGCTCTTAAGCTGCTAATATTTTTCTGACTTTCAAAAACTTATCATATAGTAATTAAGAAAATGAAAATAAGTCCTATACAGTCATGGGAAAAATAATAGAAACGGCATACTATTTTCGTATTTTTCAAAGTGTTCACTGAACTTTTTTTTTTCAAGTTTCATAATTAACTTAAAGCTTATACAATAATGTATCAAAATATAACAAACTTATAATATTCAAGGAACTTAATATAACAAAAATAAATGTTTTCATTTCATGGGCTTGGAAAAATAAATAAAAACGCCAGGCTTAAAACCAGGAAAAACTATTTTTAAGTTTTAGAGGCTTGTAGATTTGGTATAAACGTTAAGATTTGGTTGTGGCACCTCGACGACCCATGGAATCATGCAGTACCATTTGGATATAGCTTTTTGCCACAAATCATCCTTACTTTCGGACTTATAGCACCAAAGCCTATTCTTTAAGATATTATATTTATTATATATTTATAAATTTGAATTATAATGAGTGTAGTGCTGTTTAGTAATGGCAGCTTAATCTAGTCGAAGGTTCGGGGTTTTTTTTTAACAAAAGAAGTCTTCAAAAGTTGTTCATATTGTTGTTTTATATACGAGTATATTTTGTCGCTTGTGAATCACAGAGTAATTGCCAGTTTTGTTAAGAATTCTCAACAGATTTTATTCGAATAATTCGGCTTAACACACACACACACACACACACACACACACACACACACATACACGCACACACACACCTACGCAACTAGACCACAGATGGTCATAGAATTCAACTAGATTCCATAGCAGGCAGATCCATTGAAAGTTTCATTTTCGGCCCGGGGATTTCTTAGCACTTGTGCCTCACATATCATTTTGGAACTTAGCAATTTTTGTTGATGTTATTTACTCACCTGTGGCTTTTGTATCCGTTATATGGCTGGCAACTAATATTAAAACGCCAAGCAAAAGGCGCGCGTTTTTCAACATTATATACAAGAAGCTAACAAAGTTGCTGCCCTTTGTTTGCTTTGATTTTCAATTGGGTTGCAAAAAATATACAAAAAAATAATAACAATCAAAAAAACGAATGAGTTTTGAGCAAAGGCAGCACGTGCAAGACACGTTCTCAAGTTGTTTGTTTGTTTGTTGTAAATTGAATATATGTTTGTTTCTTCTCTCTCTTTTCTTCACACACGGCGTATGCGCAACGCGCAGCTGCCTGCGTTTATTTATGAATTGAAAATTTTTGATTTTTCGGTATTTGTTGTCGCTGTTGAGTTTTGTTGTTTTGTTTTCGGGTTTTCGAGTTTTGGATTTTCGAAAGCAGTGCTACAGCAACCGCTTGGCTAGAATTGTATCGCACAACTAATTAAGTGCGAGCAGCGCGCGCGCGTCTTAATAATAAACAGCGGCGTCGCTATCGCTGTCGCTATCGCTGTCGCTGTCGCTGTCGCTGTCGCTGTCATCGTTGCCGTCGCAGTCGACGCTGGCAGCGCAACAAGTTAAGCGCTATTGAGGGTTATACTTGGTATTATAAAGATATCTCGCTCTCCAGCTGGAGTCGAGTCTGATGCGTTGCAGCGTTTTCGTTTTCGTTTTCAGTTCTTGATTTTGATTTATTTATTTGATTATCATTTGAGTTGAGTTTTTCAACCAGGTGTGCATCTCTTTGTGTATGCGTATGCGTGTGCGTGTGCGCGTGTGCGCGTGTGTGCGTGTGTGCGCATGTGTATGTGGCCTGCACGTGTGTTCGTTTTGTTTTGGTATCGCGTCGTTCTTGTGTTACGTTAAGTTGCTCGTTGGCTTTCAGCTTCAGCTCTCCGTTACATGCCAGAGTTGTGCATCGCAGTTCAATTGAACCAATTGGTTCACTAGTTCATTTTATGTTTAACCAACAAATTAGTGGTTCGTTTTGTTAGTTCATGCGCCTTTCTTGTTGGTCTTGCTATTCGAGCCACTATATAATATTTTATATTTTATTAATATTAATATTATTTTAATATATTATATCAAGTAACTAATTTATGTGCCGACAACAGTTTTGATTAATTTTTGTATAATTCACATAACAATAAATGGTTTGTTGTTTGTTTTGTTGACATTCTCAAATGAATTCACAATTTTCGGAAGTACAACAATAATTCACTCACGAATAGAGCGAACGAACTAAATCAATGAGTGTCATAGTTCGATTGTTCAGGTTATTCAGTCGTTCAATTGAACGATTCGATACAACCCCATTACACACACACTCACGCATCCCAGTGTGCAACATTGCACTGTGGGACCTTTGCCTGAAAAACGCAGCAAAATATTATAATGGGATACATTATACAAAAGGGTTAAACGATTATACATAAGTATTTGATAGCTAATTATATACAATATATATACTTTTACCTATTTCATATCTCACTGCTCATTCTGAATGTCTTACAATATTCAAATCATATACATATATGGATATCTCAGTGAAAGTTGCACGAAATGTGCGTGTGATCCAGATTAGGTGGTCTTTACACGGTGCAAGATGAAAGAAACACGAAACAGCGTGCTAGAATTGCATCGTCTGAAGAGATTTCAAAATCAACTGAGTTTCAAATCAGAGTTTAAGGTTAGGAAACATCAGATATACGAATACTTCTAATATACTCATAAATATTAATTTGTAGTAAGCTGAGACAAACTGGTGAGTCATATGAAAAAATTACTCGTATATATGAATTTGGACTGCTCAATTTAGTGAACAACTCATTCATTTTGATCAGTTGCCCACTTGATTGCTAAGAAAGAGCTGCTCAATTTGTTCCTGAACAGCTCAGCTAACTACTCAGAAGTAACTACTTTAGCATGAACATAGTATTAAAGCTGATACGGAGTCTGAACTACCAAGCAAAATGAACAACCTAGAAAACTCTGAACTACCGAGCCAAAAGAACAACTGTAGTGAACTACTGAACAAAATGAAAAACTGAGCAGAACAAACACATTAGAAAGGAACATGTTCACTCACTCAGTTTATTGAGCAACTCTGTATTACTCACTCACTCATGAACAACACAACTGTACATTCATGAAAAGGCTCAATAGCTTGTATACTGATTCACAGGTCACGATTCTTACAACGAATAAGTCTGAAGGCCCCCACTGTGCCACAGTAGCTCTTAACCTCTCCACGTGTGTGTGCGTGTGTGTGTGTGTAAAGTCATTAATATAGCCGTTAGCGCTCTGATAAGAAGAGAAAAACAACAATTGCGCAGACAGGTTATCAATCTATTGCCGGTAGTCCCAAAGCGAGTGTTCGATGGAGGCAAGTGAAACACTTTGGGTATTTTCACGCCTAACTGGAAACTTTGCATTTTGACCTATTTATAGGCCTCACGTTCTGGTAGAACCGCACAAAACCCAGCTGATCGTCGCTTAAAGCCTTAATTTCACTTTCATAATATGTATATGCATAAATAAACAACTGCTCTGTGTTTTTTTTCCGATCCTGATCAGCAGTTAATGCTGATCAACGATCACAAGTTAGAAAAAGTAATCGATTGCACATTAATTGCTTTCGGAATGTACTTCCCTGAATCACAAGTGATTCGTAGAGATTGTGCAAAGTGCAGTTGTGCTTTTACCATTCGTAACACTCTCTTTATAGCTTTGTTTGAATAGAATACTTACTTTTCTTGCGATGCTAAGCTGATTGTATTTTCTTGATGAATTTTATAGTAAATTATATTAAATATTATTTGTTGAAGAGTCACATCAATTTATCCCTACATATTAAAATGTTCGTTCAGTGTCTGTGATTCTAAAATTCGATACTCGAGTTTTGCGCGGGCCTGGGAGTTTGGAGAATCTAGCCCCGCGGGCGGAAAACTGTTGTATGAAACTTGAAAAATCTACTCCCACCCGACAACACGGAGGGAAAATGGGCCTTAGGTCAAATGTGTGAGAGTAGGCTTTTGTTAGATCGGTTTCTAAGGTCTTTATACCTTTACAAAAAATGCAACTAGAATGTGCCACAGCGAAGAGTGGTAGGGTACAGCTAGTAGGTTTATAAAAGTTGATTCGTTTCTGAATTTTAACATACTTTTGTTTGAGTTTTCGCAAGTTGGCTTGCATCTATTCAAGCTTAGAGTGTATTCGACATAGGATGCTGAAATTTAGTATGCATGCAGCTAGTATAGAATAGATTCCAGTGACAAACTGGGCATACAACATAGTACCCAAGTGTGAAATTCTGCATAAAAATGATTGCAACGTATAAACATAACAACAAAGCTGTAATGCCCCGCACTTATACTATTTATAGATACTCTCCAAATACCTGAAAGATTACCCGGCAATTCAAACAGCACGCTTCAGCTCATTGATTAAGCTTGTGCTTTTTTTTAATACTCATAAATAGTATCGATTCCAGTCTTTCTCTATGCACGTCATACCTGTTATGGCGCCAGAAACAGAACCCGTTTTGACGTCATACCAGGTCTTAAAAAGAATGGCGTAGTAGCTGTTTCAGGCCCGGCCATATATCAATTTGGCAACGATTGGCCCCCAAAGGTGTGCAAGACATGGCGTATACTTAATGCCGATAGACAGGTTGACTGTTGGAATTAACTGCCTGTGCCATAAAGGCTTGGCCTCCGTTCCCGATAGTTGGTAGGGCTCTGGTGCCCTGGTCTTATCACAATGCGTTACATACTTAGGAGCATACTATATTACGAGTACAGGTCTTTAAAGATTGCTGGATGCTAATGAAAACTGAAATCTTTCAGTAGGTATATATCTCTCTTTCTCACTATTAAAGATACACAATCTTTATCCTGTATTGTATTTGATATATGACTTGTGATATATCAAATATGTTAGAGGATATAGTATGAAAATTATAATACAAAATATCTATTTACATTATGATATCTGACAAATAATATTGGATAACGTATTATATATGATGTTTGATATGAAATATATGCAGATCTATTATATAAAATATATATAATATATTCTACGAGTTGATAATATATAGTATAATATATGCTGATCATGTTTCTTATCATATTTCTGTGTGATTAAGTTACTCGTGGAGATTCTCTGGAGAGATTAATTGATAGTTATCAAACCTTCGAAAATCTCAATTTGATAGGGATGAGATCGATCTGGGATAGATATATAGCTTAGTTACTCTACCTGTTTCGGGGTTCATCATCCTGGATGTGCAATGTATAAATGACAGTAGTTGTATTATCTGTAAAAGCTAAATATATAATATAATTAACAACCTTTTATAGAACTGTCAATAATCTATAATTACTTAAGCTAATTATATGATATTAGATTTATGCCAGGGCTCTGATATTATTCAAAATATGTGTCTTATATATATTTATTAGGCTACTTATTCAATCAGTCAGTTATATTTTTCTAGCGGCCACAATCTTTAGTAGACCTTTCTTCAGATAAGTTCTTTATAATCGGGGCACAATTCAGTTCGATTGACATACTTATACTCCCACACAGGCGTAATTGCTTGTGTAGCGCTGTTTGTTCATATTTTAATTACACATACTATATGGCTATATATACCTGTACTTAGTACATACATATGTACAATCTCAAGTATCGGCTAAAATGTGGTATGGCTTTAATCAGCCATCAGACTACAGCCATTTTTCTTTATTCGTTTTTCTGTTTATTTCTTTGATTTTCGGCTACTCAAAGTACAACTCGTAAGTGAGAGCTCGATCCAGATAAGGGCACTCTCCAGGCGAGTTAGTTTCAAGTAGCACCCACACATTTGGAATACAAGCGATTATAGTCACGCGTTTTCAATAAAATAACTTACCATAACCACTTTTAACTGAACCAAGATACATAAAACTCGCGCCAATAAGTAACGAAATCTACTCCGGTTACCAGGCAAATGACGAACAAATCTTAAGTACTATATTTATGCTTGGTTCTTTTTATCTGATTCTGTAAATTTGTTGACTATCGATAAACATTTCTACGAATATGGCAGGAAATGCTCTTATTACGGGCCTGTCATAAGTGTTTTAATAAATAAAACAAGAAAGAACGGCTATCTTCGGAGCAATATCTAGTTTCTTCCTTCATTTTCGGCATGCATTTTGTAAGAGAGCGCTTTATACCCATTTTGATGTTTTCATATCTCTGTTTAAGGTTTGCAAAAGTCTCAACAAAATCTCTAAAATGAAGATTACAGAACATGATCAAAAAGATATTCCGTATGGAAATCGGTTAAGTCTTGTCAAAGTTATGGGAGTTGATAGTCTAGGAAGTAAAGCTTCTGTGGTTAAAACTTTACAAGTCGATTTCTTTTAATTTTTAGGATGAGTTTTGGGCAAAAAATAAACTTCCTCAAAACAAATTTTGAAATAGTTTTTTAAGCTTATTTTGATGTCCACAATCGATAAAAAGTGGAATTTCAAGATTTTATTTTTTTCAAAATTTTAATTTCTGATAATGTGTAAGGGGGACCCTTGTAAATTTTCGAAAAACAATGTTTGATTTAATATTAATAAAATTGAAATGCCAAGTCAATAAAGAGCATAAAATATGATCAAATACCCATTCCGTTTGGAAATCGGAAAGTCTTGACAAAGTTAAGGGAGTTGGCAATCTAGGAGGTAGAGCTCCTGTGGTACTTATAATTTTGGCGGATAAGTTTAAGTTCTAAGACAGATCCGCCTATTACCTTTGCACAAAGATGCTTTAACCGTTTGAGAATTACAATCGCAATACATTCTAAACTAAAAAGTACTTCAGTTGGAAATCTGAAACGAGAACCTCTGTTTCAAGTGGTTTTTGCCGCATTGCGGAATACGAATATGAACGATTGAAATGCTATTTCAATCTATAAAATAGATCGTGTGTGGGTATCTGCATCTGTTCTGATTTTCAAATGTTGCGTACGCAATGCTTATCAATAATATAAATTATACACAAACGCAATCACAAATTTCTAAATACAATATGTATGTACTACAATACTTATCTTCAAACTTACATATGCCATGCATACACATGTATGCATGACAATGAAAATTCGAGTAGCTGTCTTGATGTCATATAATCACCTCTCATTGACGTCATCGATGGCGATTGTCAATTCCAATGTATAGATACATATATCAATCTATCAGCAATGTGGCATAAGGTGCAAACAATGATATTAGATTGATTACCAAGAAAATGAAAGAAGTACCCTTGCAGACATATTACTTATGTATATTATAATATGCCTATGAAAGTGGTCTATCTTAACTGGTTGTCAGTTACATTTCGAAACCATTTAGAAAGACTAAAGCCTGAACAAAGATACAGACTTCGGTTATGTCGACTGATATAGACGTCCTGATCAGGATTATACACAGTACACACAGGTCAGATGTTCTCAATCACATCTTCGTATTTACTAAACATAAGCATCAAGCAGTTCAACGGCAGCACAAGCAAGCAGATCACTTCGGGTGTCGACTGCCAGCTTCCCTCTGTTTGGTAGTACGAAAGCTTTTTCTTGAATAGCTTCTGTGTTTAGGAGGGGAGATCTTTAGACTTTATCGGAGGAGGATACTCGAATATACACACATATTAACTTCAAATCGAATACACTCTCTTTCCCAAAATGTTTTTGAAATATATATATATTTCCTAAGAATTTATGTAACATGCGATTTGTAATAACACTTATTTCTTCATACTAATAATAATATACTATTAACATTAATTTTTAACACAATAATTTGAGTGGATAGCAATAATCTTATGTGTTTCTGTTTAGATAAGCATACTCCTCGGATTCGATGTCGCATTCTTTCTTCAGCAGCTTCAACTCAACCGCGATGGAGATGCCCAGAAAGAGTATATACGTGATCAAACTCAGCCAGCCGACAGTCTTTCCGAGGACGAATTTGGTAAACAGAAAGCAGGTGTACAACATGACCGCTGTTACGATGAGCATGCCAGTGGTGATGGTGAGTCCGGTGGAGTTGATGATAACCTCGTCGGCGTAAATTAATATCGAGAGCATCCACGGCAGACCCAGGCAGATAAATATGTCAAAGGTGTTCGAGCCAATGGCATTGCACATGGCCATCGAGCCATAGCCTAAGCAATAGAAACAATAACGATAGGTGGCCAATCGTATTACGATAGCGATAACGATAGTATTTGAAAAGTATTTGAATGCAGATACGAGTATATATGCTTCATATTCTATTGAAAGGTAAAGGAACTGAAATCTCGACGGTCCTAAAGAAAACCTTTGGAATAACTTTTTAAAGTATCGGAATCTCTGACAATCCTTAAAGTCATGCTGTTTCCGAATATCGAAACATAAGAGCCTCAATGTGTACGAAAATATAATTTTTAGCAGTCTATCTTTAGTTGATCACTCTTTTAAGTACAGCGCATTGGGAATAACCAAAAATAATATTATAGTTAAATTGAAGCAATTTATTTATTGCATAGAAACTTTAGGCAAGAATCGGAACACGTGGGAAATTTAAAAAAAGTTTTGAAAATATTGTTTATTTTTCGGAACGAGACAAATTTTGTATCCAAAATACAATGAGGTTATCAAAAACCGATGCATTTTACAAGTTTTCTCAACAAATGAATAAGGTTTGTCGAAAGTTCACGACAAGTAATTGAAATAGTTTTCAAATGCTAAGATTTTTCTTGAAGTTCAGATAAAAACGAACCTTTTCTGCACACAATGTAGGAGGAGACGACTTCGGGAACACTGGTGCCAAAGGCGAGTATAGTAAGGCCCATTATTGAATCGGGTATGCCAAAGTTATATCCAACTACGGTGAGAAACCAAGTAACAAAGTACGATATAATGCTGATCCATGTCACGGCCAGCAACATACTCAAAAAGAATATTGAGCGAGCACTGGGCGTGGTAATGGCCAACAAGAAAACGGCTGGGTATTTGATCACCCACCAAATCTTCAGGCAAATGTGGTCCTCTTTTTCTGGACAACTGCATATAGTTTCCTTAAAGGACTTGAGTGGTTCGTCCTCACGCATCATGGGATCCTCTGACATCATATCGCGCTCCATATCGACAGCTGCAAATGATTTAGCTCACATTAATACCTCTACATATACTCCACCAAGTATTCGTACTCCTGAAACAGCTCTGAATCTTGCGATCGAATATCAGCCACAACAAATACAAAAAATATGCCACCAATAGCGCTGCCGCTTCATAAATCCTCACTTCTGAATCATACAGAACACCGAAAAGCATTAGAATAGATGTCAAATACCAGAATGTATCTCGAGTAATTGGCCACCAGTCCAGCTGAGCAGACTGCGGGAGAAATTTTGTAGTTTGGGAATTATAATACTGCAACGTTTTTGATAGTGCCATCAATCGATGGTGTACGAATTACATATTCGTAAGAAAGATCTGTTTAGAAAATGCTTTCCGTATAATATATTGCAAGTGACATATCGTTATAAGTAAAGAAAACCATCGATAATGAGGAGAATATGAATAGGACACACAAAAAACAAGGATCAGAAGGGAAAATGACTTACCACACCCGTAGCGATGCCACAAACGGAGGCAATACCAAGCACGTTGAATACCGAGGACCCAACAATAGTTCCTAGTCCAATGTCGCCCTTTGTGATGAACGTACCCACGAAGGCTACAAAGAGCTCTGGCGCTGAGGTAGCTGCTGCCAAGAAGGTCGCACCCGCCACATCATAAGACAATCGTAAATCTGTTAAATATGAATGATTTTCAATTATTCAATTCTTAATTCGAGTGTTGCAAGAATGCATCTCAAATATAAATAACTTTAAAAATGAATTTATGACGTCACACAAACGCATTTCATCCTGAACACTCGCCTGAATTCTCTCAAACGGGCTTAAAAACGAGCGCTTACACCCTGAACCCCTAAAATAGCTAGAAGGCGTAAGAAAACTATGCAAATGTATGTAAAAGGCATGGAAATTAGCATTTCAAACTATATAAAGTAAATATGTTGTTGATCAGTATCAATAATCTAGTCCATCTACTCGATCTAGCCGGGATGAAGACTAGCCATCGGATAACTTCCTAATAATCAGATATAACAAATATAAACAACCTATAAATGGCAACAGTGAAATACAATCAGTCGCAAAAGACTCGCTAATGATATATTTTGTGATCAACTGAGCGATTGTAATATTCTATGATTGGGATAGTTTTACCCCTTATGACTCCGACATCGTATACGAAGTTTATTTAACGTAAATGAAATGCATTTTATGTGAATTTCTTTTGCTTGACTTAAGAGAATCTTAGTAAATAATGAGTGCATTCGAGCAAGACTCTAGAATCAAAGGGAAGTACCTACTATAGCACAGGCGCTCCATTGCTGGTACCAGATAATCGTCACAAACAACCGCCAATATTATAAATAAATACAAGCTGAGCACCATGCAGATTGCCGTGTTTTGATAGCTTTTCTTTCGCAAAAAATTGGGAAACTCGAGAATGGCCGGTATGCTGCAATTCAGTTCATCTTGATCATCACTGCTGCGCACATTGTATTGATCGACGGCTGTTTTTTGTTTTGTTTTATGTTATATTTATACTTTGAAGAAGCTGTAATCCAAAGGGTACTTCATTTCAAATCTAACGCTTACCGTTGTCCTCGTCGACCATCAGTCTGTGTAACGTCGTGTCATAGTGTATATCCATTTATACAAATATATTTTTCCAAAACTATTAACTACGAAAAGTTTGTGCAAAAGTAAAATAAAATTTCAATGCAATTGGCCGGATTTTTCAAATGCTACTAGATCTACGAAAGAGCACAACTTTCTTCGAGCTAAACTGATCGCTGAGGATGATATTTTGGGGTAAGATTACAGCCATTTTAAATATGAATGGTAGCTTAACAAATATAAAACAAAACAAGTAAGAATGCTATAGTCGAGTATACCCGACTACGAAACTCCCTGTACCCAGGTCAAAAATTTCCGATCGCGTCTTCGTTAACTTACACATACATACACAGATACGCACACGCACGAGCCACAGCGCAAGCCAGGCATTTTAAGTTGTGACTGTGCTTCTTCTTCCCTTGCTGCAGCACTGAATCTTCTTTCGTGAATAACTTAGGTGTTTATTATCCGATCGACTTGAAATTTGGACAGTAGATTAAGAGGGACTAAAGTATTGGACATGCCAAATCTTAAAGCTATATCTTGAAAATTGTAACTGTAAAACGGTTTTTATCGAATAGCGGGGGAACGGGGGAGATATCTCAAATCTAAAATAAACTTGACCTGCTCCCGCTATACACGAACCTACATTCCAAATTTGGTGTCTCTAGCTCTTATAGTTGCTGAGATCCTTGCGTTCATACATACGGACAGACAGACGGACAGACGGACAGACAGACGGACATGGACAAATCGAAATCTCTTTTGATACTGATCAAGAATATATATACTTTATAGGGTCGGAGATGTCTCCTTCTGCCTGTTACATACTTTTGCACAAATCCAATACCCCCTTTTTACCCATTTTATGGGTACAGGAGTAAATAGACTGGAAGAATTTTGAAAAGTGAAATTGAAACTTCAAAATTGTTGGACGAAATTTTCAAATGGCACTAAGGATCTGTAAGGATGATTTTCTTAGTCTTTGTATATGTGGAATCAGTCTACATGATTATAAGCAGGTGTGTAGGTTGAAATTAACCGTGAACTGGGATTCGAACCAGGAGCTTTGTGGGTCAGGAGCCCGCACTCTATCACTTGAGGAAATAAATTGGAAATAACTTAAGACCTCGAAGATAAAATCCCCCTTTGAAGGTTTAGTTCCAAAATAAGCTTGATGAATAAAACAAAAGACTTGTTTCTTTGTTAAATCTCATATATTAATCATATAAATACATTATTGAATTTATTGTTTGGTTTTGATTTTTGTTTTTGGTTTCCCATTTCTCATTTCACTTGACGTGATCACTGCGACTGCGACAGCGATCGCGGCCGAATGTCGTGAAGAGTTCTTCTACTTTAATAATAATAATAAAAAAAAAGTATTACAATAACAGCATAACGTAGTAGCATAAGGTAACTCAACTATCAAGGTAGATAGAATAGAACAGCAAATACATATTAATTAATTAAAACGACTGCACTGCAGAGTTGCCCAGTCAGCGACTCGGCCGCCAGCTGACAGCTCCAGCTCCAGTTTTAGCTCCAGCTCCAATATTAGTTCCGGCTCCAGTTCCAGCTCATGATCGTCCGCAAGTTGGCAGATTGACGCGAAAGAACACATTGAGCTCGATGAGTGAGGCAAATACCATAAATACCAAATAGATGACCAGGCAGGCGATGCCCACCTTGGTGTCCAGCTTGAACTTGTTCATCGAGAATGTCAGATAGAGCAGAAACAGCGTTGACAGCAGTGTTATGGCCGAATACTCCAAACCGGCCGAGTTAATAGCCACATAGTTCTGGCCAGGCTGTATGGGAAAGAAGACCGCCTTTATCAGCCAGGGCACGCCCAGGCACAGCAGTATATCGAATGTATTCGAACCAATCGAATTGCAAATGCCCATCGATCCGTGACCTGTTCAAAACGGGAAGAAAACGAATAGAAACGAAAAGAAAAATCCCAACATATTGGATTGTATTGGATCATTCCGTATAAGTTCAATGGAACCAAGCACTCAACTGAATGAACGAACCAAGTACATGTGTAAGTCTGATTCTTGTTCATTTAGTTCGTTAGTTTTGTTTGTTGCTTCTGTGTTTCAAATGAACGAGTTGGCGCTCATATGAACAAAACAAACGAATGAGTACATTGAACATTCGTACATTCACCAAAGATTGAACCACTGAACTTATTCCTTCAATTGAACTACAGCTCTAATGCATTGACCAAGGTATTATATTGAAAACTCACCGCGCTTAGCCACAATCACACTGGATACTGCCTCGGGTACACTGGTGCCAGCGGCCAGGAAGGTAATGCCCATTACAGAATCGGGGATCTTCAGCGTATCACCTGGTTAAACAGATGTTAACAGCTATTGAATGAATGCTGATGATGAATGGAGGTGTTGGGAATTCAATGATGGGATTGTAACCAAAAAAATATTATTCGGAATCGGGAGAAATCCTATAATGAAATTATACTTAGGCTGTTTTTAAGAAAGCAAGGAATTTGGGACATATTGGGAAGCCTCGGGATAGTTTAAAAATAGTTCAAGACGGGCGGGATCGGAATAAAAATAAAAAAATCCCGTTTCGGGGCAGAATTTCTAAGCCAATCCCAATCTAGTGAAAAATATCTGCCAAGTTCATGCAATAAAATTAAGCTGTTGAGCATATAAAGTTGGCTAATATGAAATGTAGCTGAATTCATGATAAATGTTCGTGTATAACACGAATTCATTCAGTTTGCTTTGAATCTTACCAATGATGGTTATCATCCACGCGACCACATACGAAAGCGAGCCAATCCAGACAATGCACATGATGAAGGTCAGGGGGAAGATTTTGTTATTCTTTGCCTTTTTACAATCGGGTATCGCAATGCGAAAGAGCAGATGGATCGGCCAGATGATCAGCCAGGTGAACTGGGCAAAGCAGCTGGTGCCCTTGGGATATGTCAACAGGGAGTAGCCCTCCTGGTCCTGCTCCTCAGCGCCAACAGCAGCGGCGGCTGCAACCGCAGCCAGTTGCGCCTCCGCATCTGCATTCTCCACAGCTGCCAGGGGCGCAATTACCCCAACAGCTCCAACTCCTCCAGCTGGTCCAACAGCGCCAACACTGGCAGCTGCACCACCACCACCACCACCAACAACAACAACACCACCAACGCCTGCTGTGGTTGTTGCCGTATTGCTGACCTTGGCCTGATCGTTGTTGAGGCCGCCATTTAGCTGAATGCTGGCCATATTCTGGCAAATCCGATTCTCCACAAGTTCTGCAAAAATTATCCAATATTTAATCGGTATATCTGCAATACTCGCAGCAACAGGCCTGCTCCGAATTCCAATACCGAACGAAACTTATGGAATTGATAGTACAGATTGTATTTATTGTCTATTGTCACCTAAGAAATCTCAATCAGAATTTAGTGATTCCTTTAAAATCAATCATAAAACACAAAACTGCTGGAAGTCAGCGGACTTGAATCAGCTGTATATATCCGAGACAGAGCACGCTAGTTCAGGAAAGACAAAACAGTCAGCGGAAATCACTCAGCGATTAGTCCTGCTGAATGAGCCCACTATTTTCTAATAATATTCAACTCATTTAACAATGCTTTATGTCTTTCATTGAATCAAAACGAAGTTAAATGTTTAAAGATGATTTCTCAACAAAAGAAAGCAAATTCGTATAATGAAAGAGGTTTCATTTAGCATTTGATTGCTAAATTGCTAGCACTTTTAATAATCCTCTGACATTCTACTTAAAATTGAAACAAATTCAAAAAATATAGAAAATAATATAATAATTTCAGTCGGAGTTAGGAACAGCAAAATGTAAATCAATCGAAATGTGTTGGTTTTTCTTTATAAACCGTGCTAAGTTCGGAGCAGGCCTGTATGACTGAGTTGGGGAGAGGATCTATAGAGTGGGGCATTGGTTATAGATAGGCTGGTTTTGGCTGGGTTTGTCTGTGTACCTGGTTCCTTCTCATTGCTGTTCTTTGTGTGTATGCTGCAGTTTGAGGAGCGGCTGCGCGAGCGCGCCTGCTTAACGCCACCTGTGTGTGAGAGTTGGTATTTTTTTGTACGTACAGTGAGCTAATGAAGTTCACGTACACCCTGCTTTCTTGGTTAACTAATGAATATAATGTTAATTCTTAAAACACAACAACAATATTAAGTATTAAGAAAGAGCATGTACGTAAGCCAGTTCCTTTAATCCTGCTCTTTCGTTTTTTATAGGTGTGAGAACAAAATATTATTTATATTTTGCCATATTCATAAATAACCAAATTCTATACCTTCTTGTATAAATTTTGATTTTACAAAATCATTATTTCATTAATTTTCCAAAAATTAAAATACATTTCAATAAAAAAGGGTGCACTTCAACTTTTTTTCTGACTGTACTTACATTTGTATTGATGTATATGCATGTGTATTCTTGCTGTCTCTTTCTAACTAGCTCTGTGTGTTTGTGTGTGTATGTGTGTGCTTCTAATCGCTTTACAGTGAGTATAGTTTCAATTACTACGTAAACACGACAGCTATTATTGTGATAATTTGACGTAAATTTGTATTTATACTAATTGTTGACAGCTTTTGTTGCTAATTTTTGTTATCTAGACTAGAGTTTGATTTGAATTTACTTTTTTTTTAAGCATAACATACCAAATATATCAAATCAGCGACGTGTAAACGTAGTAATTGATGTCCTATTCTATTTTTGTAGTTGTGTGTGTAATGTGTGTTTGTGGGTTGGTCCTCTTGTTGTTGTACCCACCTTTTGCGCACTTTTGAAAGGACTTGTCGAAATACATGACTGCCAAATAGACCGCATAGAGCGATACCAAAATAAGGGCCTCATACCACTCGACACGCTCGTCGTGCATGACACAGATGAGTATGGCGACCGTTATACCATAGGCAATGCTATCCCGCGTCAGTGGCCACCAGTCCAGCGGTATGGTCTGTCCAAAAGGAAGAGATACAAACTCAGATTGTGCTAAAGTTATAGTTTATGCACTCATACACAGTATTTTGTTAACGCCTGTTCACACTATCTCATATTTACGGGCAATATTGCGCTACTTCGAGCGTCATCAAGTGTGACCACGAAGAAATTTCTAATGTCAGCGCTGTAACGCAACATTTTTCGAGTTCTATTTTTATTGCGTGATAGAGTTGTGATTTAAGCCCAATAGACTGAACACAAAGTAATATTTCCGCGTAATATTTTGATAATTGCGCGGGAATACATGTCACAAAGTATTACACAGGAATATTGGATAGTGTGAACAGATTTTTGCACTTTACAAATTCTAAGGTGTGCTCATTAAAGTAAAAATAGAAATTTAGTGTTAAGTTGATTTCGGTTTTTGCCTTTTTGGGTAAAAACATCGATAATGTCGCAAAAATTATGTATATCGCTACTATCGATATTTTGTATAAAAATGTTATTATTATTAAATGTTAAATAACTGTTATTGCAAAACGTAGTAATAGGGTCTTACGAGAACTGGTACAATTTATCGATACTATCGATTAAATCTAAACAGGCAATATGCGGAGAGCGAAAAGTGCTTATTGTTATTATGAAATTTGCGATGAAATTTTGAAAGAAGTATGCAGCTATAGTGAAGAAAAGCCATGATAATGATTTCAGATCATATACACTCGCATATCGATCCTATCGATATTTACTATCGGGCTCTCCGATAAACTTACCATGCCAGCACCGATGCCGCAACAGGCGGCCACTGCCAGTATATTGAACACCGCCGAGCCCACAATGGTGCCCACACCAATGTCGCCCTCCGTGATGAATGTGCCTATCACATTGACAAAGAGCTCCGGCGCGGATGTGGCCGCGGCCATGAACGTGGCGCCCGCCACATCGTTGGACATGTTGAGTGCTGTCGGAGGGGCAGAAGTGGATCAGTTAGCTGTGGTGGTGCTGGTGGTGGGACTGTTGGTTAGTTACCTGCACATATTTTCTCAACAGCTGGCACAAAGTACTCATCACATACTACTGCTAATGCTACAAATAAATATAAACTGGCTATAACATGAAGTACAACAGCACCGGACTGTCTTTGCGCCTCCGTGAATAGATCTCTGGGGAAATCATCAATGGCGGGCTGAGTGCAATTTATATCTGTATGGAAGAGTTTATCGGTATTACTGCTTTATATCATACACATTGTTCACAAAAATCACTTTCATCTTTGTTTATTCATATCATATATAAAGTGTGACCATTTTCCTTGCCTACTTTTGGGCGTTACCAATACTTTGGGCACTCAGTTCGCCTGAAAGTTACCAAATTATTCAATTTATTGCTGTTTTTCTGTAAATCGCATAGTTTAACGAATTTTCATTAATCAAACTCAAGTAGCTCAAGAGTTGGAGCCATTTGAATGTCAACTTTGAAACATTTTCTTGTTTGGTCGAGTGTGTGACATTCTAAACTTTGTCTGTAGTTTATTGTGATATATTATATTTGCAGCACTCACAGACTTTGGATCAAAGGTTCAACGATTAAGAACACTTGAAATATTTCCATATACTCGAATTTAATTGATATTCACTTAAGGAAAACAATGAGAGACGAGTGAGTATACGAGTGTTACGTATGAATAACCGAATAATCGCTTGATTGATTAATGAGTTTATTCAATTATGTTTAACACGCAGTTCACAGCTCCTTAAATATTAATTAAAAGATCATCGTCTGCACTTCACATTCGACTAATTCGAATGACCTATGTAGTATTCCTAATGGTACTATATACGAGTACGAGTATTCTCGCAATTGCAGTTTATCATTTAATGAATAATCTTAATGCGCACATTTCATGTTACGTTTTCACTTCAATTGTTATTTTGTTCGGTTTCTGTTCGCGTCTTTAATATTTTGATCCAGAGTTTCAGTTTCAGTTTCAGTTTCAGTTTCAATTTGTCGCTTCTTTCTTTTTGCGTCAGTTTCAAGCGCCGGTTAAGAACTAAACTAGCAAATCATCAAGAACAACCACAAGACTGACCAAAAAAGATGCTGCTAAGAATACAACAGCAACAAATAACAAAAACAATAACCGAAGCTCGTTGACAGTCGCTTATTGGGGTTGGCGCTGAGTCCGATGCTAGATCGGGTCCAATTCCGATTCCAATTCCGATTCCAATTCCAATTCCAATTCCAATTCCGAGTCGCAGTCGCAGTCGCAGTCTTCACTTGATTATCGATCAAGTGTGCGAAGCGCTGTGCATGAGCTGTGTCGAGTTGGATAGTTCTCTATTAGGATAGTTGGATAGCTGGACTCTAGACTAGTCTCTAGCCCTGCAACGGAAACGACAAATACGAGAAACGCTTTGATCTCTCGATGTCATCCAATTGAATAATATAATGAAAACAGACACACACAAGCTGAAACTGAAACTGAAACCGAAACTGAAACTGAAACTGAAACTGAAGCCAAAGATGAAGCACATCTACCGACTTGGACGACAAATTGCAACAATAATAAAAGGCTGGCCAAAAACAACACCACACAAACAAACACAACAACAATCGATTATTCAATACATTTAGGGCCTACTCTAAATGATGCCTTAATTCCTAGTTATACTCGCAAAGCAAATTTATATATC
This sequence comes from Hirtodrosophila confusa, assembly GCA_035043065.1. Taxonomy (NCBI): domain Eukaryota; kingdom Metazoa; phylum Arthropoda; class Insecta; order Diptera; family Drosophilidae; genus Hirtodrosophila; species Hirtodrosophila confusa. The sequence goes on along the minus strand of JAWNNI010000085.1, from coordinate 3,146,256 downwards.
TTACATAAATAGCTTTCACTCATTACTGTTGAAATGAATGATCCAATCGATCGGATGAATTCTATAGAGGATATAATCCAAAGTCCAAAGACTTCGGATCCCAAAGATCGGAAAAACTAGAAAAGTGTTTCCTTAAAAAATATCTAGTACTCTTTTATTTATTTATATTAACTAAACATACTCAAAAAGAAAGTAACTTTTCTTTCAAATTTTAATAAAACTACAATTTTTAATTTAAATATAAATATTTTTTTATATATCACAATTTAGCCTGGAATTCTAATCCGGAAATTTCTTGTGGAATTGTTAAATTAAAGTAAGGTCAGTTAGGCAACCCATCTACCGAGTTTGGCTCAAGGAATAGTAAGAACTTTATACTCTACCGAAAACTAAGAGTAAGAAAGAGAAAAACTAGCAATTTTCGATAAATTATAATTAGAAATTCACAAATAATTATTTGTCTAATTAAGTTAGACATAATATAATATCATTTTTACACAGACTACTGAAGAAATTCTTTCGAGAGTTGCTTTAAGTGAAATCAACAGATCATTTCCTTGGAAAACAAAGCATATTAAAGATCTTTTATTTTCAAGCATAAGCTTTAAAGAAAAATGTATTTAAAGTGAATAGTTGAAGCAGACTTTACGAGTAAAGTAAAGAATTCCATGATAACTTGATATTTATTAAAAATTTGTTTCTTTTATACAAACTTTTACAAGAAAATTGCAAAGTATTCATTATAATTTGAATACCTTTTTAGTGCATTAATTTCAATAGTGAGTTTGATATGAAATTAACGCTTAGTTCACACGGAACATGTTTTAAGATCCACTCTAAGACAACGCTGTATTTAGCTCTCTATATATAGCTATAGTCGTACATATTTAAACAACAACATTTGAGGGCAATTTGCATAAATTTCGATAAACAATTGAAGACAATTTTCGAGACCGTTTCCCTCGGCCACAGACATCAGCATAATATTTACGATACTGAGTGGGACCATCATCAACAACAACGTTTACTGAGCTACTACATCAAAAGTCGTAAACTCGAAAACAAAACCAAAATGTGGATCCGTGTGGATCTTGGGGCAACTCGGATCGACACTCTGCGTGCCGGACAGTACAAAACAACGCACCCGCACCAGCACCAGCACCCGCTGACCGCGCTGGTTACGTTCGACCCGTCTCCGGGTTTCTCTCCGGCACTGCCGGCTACGTCTTCGGGGTCAATTGAGCCAAACGCATTTTGTAACCGGCGGCCCGCATAATGCAATAATGCTTAATCAGCATTTACAGCAACAGATACAGCGGAGAGGAGAGAAGTGGAGCGGAGCGGCGCGGCGCAGGGCGGTGGTTGGATGGTGTTAATGATAATAAATTTAACATGGATAACAATCAGCAAAATGTTCAATCACAGTAAATTAAGTTCACTTTAATTGAATAAGAAGCGCATAACCAGAAGTATGAAGAGCATCAACAAGAATCCAGATTATCGTACCCTCGATGGAAGTTGACGAATAACTGCCTGAGAACTCAGGAAGAAAAGTGGATTGATATACATATGTATGTACGTAGGAAAACGTAGGATGGCAGTAACTTGAATCTTCTACTATGTACTTATAAACGATATAAATATATAAGTTCAGCAAATTTGGTATGTCGATTCTCAGTTATATACTCGTATGTAATATAGTAAAACAGAAATACAAGACAAAGAATCGTAGCTGAATTCTCAAACAGACTAAAGCAAGCTAATAAGAGGATTATCTGTTTATTTTGAGCTCCTTAGGCAATTTGAACAGATTTCAAATGGAAATCACATTTACAGTTACAGCGTAACAGTTTCAAAAGATGAATTCCGTGTTGAACAACACTGAAAATCAGATAAGAACCCTAACTAAGTTGGGTCCTACAGCATATTACGTATACGCCTCATTGCCGCAATTGGCTATTGTTTTACAAGAGACTCGAAAGCCACTCAGACAGAATGAAGTGGTCATAGTTAGTCAGATCAAACTATGTACAGAGCCTCCACATACGAGCAGTATATGAATGTACCCAAGTTATTTTATACATAAGTAAGTAAAATCAACGCCACAATGCGTTTTAATGTGACTTTTGTATATCGTTTAAGTAACTTGGAGAGCACCCAAGCCGAGCCTCAGCTCATCCGATCCCATCTCAGCAGTTCTGGCTGCCAATGTGGCAATCTTAGTGTGTGTGTGTGGCTCGTTTTTAGTTAGTTATTGTATCTGTATCTGTGTCTGTATCTGTATCTGTATCTGTATCTGTATCTGTAGCTGTATCTGTATCTGTATCTGTATCTGTATCTGTAGCTGTAGCTGTATCGGCAGCTGTATTTGTATCTTGCGCAAGTTGATGTGCACCCAGTGAACAATTTAAGACTTGTCCAAATTAATGATGTTTCAGAAAATGTGCTGCTCTATGCTTTCATAATTCGTATGACTTTTATCAATAACAGTGTTTATGACGCTCTTTCTTTCCCCTCTAGTTATAACTATGTGATCTAGTCTCTCAGTTAGAATATGTTGATGAATTTTTGTACAGATCCTTTTATAGCTATGCTGGCAATATATAAGTTGGAATACTCGATGATATCTTAAACTTATGCTTGGCTTAAGAGATCTAAATCTGACTGATTTTAGAATGATTTGTGATTTTGTTGCGTGTTGACAAACCCATTCATAAGTATCTCAGTTTCGTATCATATCATTTTGTTTTGAATATTACGCTTCATTGCGTTTTAACAAAAAACATATGTATGTATGTATGATATGTGGATATATATATATGTGTGTGTAATCTGAGCGATTTCGTTACGTTTTGGCACGCCACATTTGAATTCATTTAGTTGGTAATTTATTTTGATGGCGTCTTTATTGCATTTCCAATGTTCTTTGATTTGAATACTTTTTGAAATTTGTTTGAATCGTTTTTGGGTAATCATTATTGCATTTCTCGAGTGCTTTCGCACTCGCCAACAGCATGGGGAATACTTAAACACATTGCGCATACGCCGCATTGTACAACAGCCAAATACAAATGAAGTCATCTATAAAAATTAAGTTTTCCGCAACGAAACTACAAAAAAAAAAAGAAAAAAAGAAAAAACTAACTAAACAATAGGCACAGCAACAACAACAAAAACAACAACAACAACAACAAAGTACGCTCTTTTTTTTATTTTGTTCTAGTTTTTTTTCTCTTTTTGTTGTTTGTTTTTTTCTTCTTTTTGTTGGTTTTGTTGTGCATAGTAAATGTCATTAAGTTTCACTTAATGAGCCAATTTAGACAATTGATCCATATGCTTTAGTTTACGCGACACACACAAATACACATACACCAAATACACACACACACACACACACACACACACAGAATATACACATATGTATGTATATAAATAGATTATGTGTGCGTGCGTGTGTGTGTGTGTGTGTGTGTGTGTGTACGTGTACGTATTTATATAGACGAAGAATTGAGGGAAAACGCGCCGACAAATGTGCAGAAAAAAAAAATCCATTTCTAACCGACGACGATGTTGAGTTATATATATAGTATATATACATAAATATAAATATATGTATATTTAGAAATATATAATATTTATATTTAATATGCATGTATGACGTCACTGTTTTACACACACACGCACAGCTAATTATATTTAATTATTTGATTTGCTTTGATTTTGCCGCATAACAAAAAGGACAAAAAAAAAATTTTGATATATGCTCGTCAATTTGACGAAGGATTAACAACTTATACATATTTTGTACAATATTTTTCGTATATATATTTATTCAATTTGTATTTTTTTTTCTTTCTTTCTTTATATCACTTTTAGTTAATTCCTTTATTGTTAGTTGAAGTATTTTTTTTTTTGAGTTATTTTTTGATCCTGTTTAGCGATCCAATTGAATATTCTTATTACATACTTAGTTGGAGTTGAGTTTTGGGTTTCAGTTTGTCTTTTTTTTTGGGGTTTGTTGGAATTTGTAAGAATTTCAGTATTTGAGTAATTTGTGCCCGTACCCGTAGTGCTGCTAAGACCCCAATAGTCTTCCATTGCTGCACGGTGTTGTAGTGGTGATGGACACTCGTAAACTGCGCTGCGGCCGCTATATGAAACGCAATCTCAATCTCAATCTCTGTCGCTTCCACTTCAATGGTGTTGATTTGCTTGCTTGGTGGGCAGCCTCGGCTTAGCCGCAGCACACACATGCATACACACACACATACACGCTTACACCCACATAGGCATACACAAACGCATGGAGGAGGCTTAAGAAGCCTCTATATATGCACATACATACATATGTATTGTATTGTATGTATGTATGTAAGCGCGCGTTATTTTCAATTGTCGTGAAGATCTCTTGCAATGTCCAAGCGGGCTTGACAAAGGTGTGTGGGGGGGGGGCGGGGGGGTTGGGGGTTTAGAGAGCTGATGCTGTTGATGGTACAGCGCGGGGGCGTGGGCGGTGACGGGAGCGGTGCGGTGCGGTGCGGTTGGAAGGGGCTGGCAATTTAAAGCACAAGGCGCGGCGTGGCGCGACACTAACACATACACACACACACAATCAAGAGGCAGGGGGCGGGGCAGTGTGTGTGTATCTCACTTAATGCATTTCGCGTCGTCGGGCCGCGCTTTTAAAGGCAAAGGCATAAATCAAGGGGCAATCATAAAATAGCCGCCGCCACTGTCACCGCCTGCCGCCAGTCACCAGTCGCCAGTAGCCAGTTGCCGCTGTTGTGCCTTTCTTCCTCCTCGCCTGCGCCTTCGCCTTCGCTGTCTTCTTCAGCGCTTCTTCTTGATCTTTCTCTTCAGCAGTGACAGTTGTCAGTTGGGGCTGTCTGTTGCGATCTCGCTCTCGCCTCGTGCCAGTCACGTATTTCGCTTCTCACTTGTGTTTATCTTTATCACACTTTTGCTCACAACAACAACATCAACAACAACAACAAACAGAACAAACAAAAAAACAAAACAACAACAACAATAACAATGACAATAGGCAAAATGTCAATCCCGAATCCCGTTGCTCAGTTGACGGCGCGCATCTTTCACATTTCTTTATGCTCGCATATGCATATGTATGTATATGTATGTATGTATGTTTATAAGTATGTATGTATATTTATATGTATGTATGTATTTATAGTCTAGGCTTAAGCTTAGTTTTGCTTTGCTTTGCTTTGCTTTGCTTTGCTTTGCTTTAGTTTAGTTTAGTGCTTGGCATTTGGCTTTGGCTTATTTTTTCTATATTGTCTTGATGCCGCCGACGTTGACGTTAAACTGATTCGATGTTTCGGATAGAGCTTTAGTCGAAACTGAGCATCGAATTTTTTGCCGAGCTTGATTTTGTTCTATAGAGCACCATTCGGTCCGTGTCAGTTGTATGCACATATGTATATACATACAAACATACCTACGTACATTGTATGTATGTACCTACATACGTTGCATACATATTTACATACACTACATACTGCCATATACTCGTAGTTCTGTATTTTTGTACCTACTGTAGCACGTTGCTTGCATACCGTCTGCAAAAAAAGTTTAAGTACACTTGTATTTTTAAAAAATAAATAGCTATATATTTTGAAAATAACGTCTTTCTAGGAATCCAACCAATTGGTAAAGAATAGAATATAAGAAAACATCCGTACACTCTCTTATTCGGTCGTCCTCCTTGTTTTGCAAATCTAACGAATATTTAAATCAGGGAAAATATTATACAAATTTCACCCGTCCCAAAATATTTTTCCACTCCCGATCCCGACCTTTTCGGGGCTTTTGATAAACAATCCGAGGCTCTCGAATCTTTTCCCAACTCCTTTTTTTCAGTCTTGGTTATACCATGATTTGATAAAAATCTAGAGAGATCACTATCTATGGAGATGGAAACTCTACATTTTGCATTTTTTACATGATTTTTGTCCGAAAAATACATCAGCTCGGAGAAAGTTTAAAGACAGCGTTCTATACTTATTTTAATATTCGCAAAACTGAATTTGGAGATCTCCAAGTTTCAATAATCATTAGTTTTTCTAAATCTATAAAATGGAAGGGCGTTAGATTATAGTTATTTTCAGAAAAACGATAAGAGTTTTACTGACAAATTAATCGTGAAGATTGATCAGATAAAAACCGTTTGAGTTTTGACAAAGTTATGGCAGTAATCTTTATTTGCTCACTGTATTTACGTACATATGTATGTACAGCTTAACTTACTACAGAATATGTATGTACATAAATACATACACTTGTCACACACAAAATTCGATTGCATGCTGGCCACACACACACACACGAATAGTGGGCGTGTGTGTGTATACCCGTATTATTTTTGTTGTCGTCGACTAGTCTCTAGTTCCCCTCACATCGACGAGATCCGCCGCAGTTTTGGCATTTCCAGAGCACGAGCAATCGTATTTGTACAGCATACTATTCCTATGCATATATAGTATAAAGTATGTATGTAGATACTCGTATACCTGTACATACGATCCAATACGGCAAAGGTCATGTCATGGTACAGCGACCAACTAATTATGTTCTATACAAACAGCTCGTGCCATCAAAGAAAGTTATTTACGAGTTTTTTGGGATTGGGCTTGGCTCGAATAACAGCAACAACAACAGCGTTTCCCATTCTTATGTATGTTTGTAATCGTATATCTGTACATACATACACACACACACACAATCAATATGTATAGCCTACTTATAATGCCTACAAAACCTAGCCTAATAATATGTTTAATTGACCCACTTTAAATAAGCTTATTGCTTTATTTCTGTTCGTTGCACCTTTCCCATATTCCAGACCTTATAAGTACATCAAATCAAATACTTCTTAATCACTACGAGAAAAGCATTTTCAATTTCAAAATAATCTTGCCTGTTCGTTCCCAAAGGGGGTACAATAGATCTTACGGGTCGCAGCACAAATCATATAAGTTATGACAAAGTTTTGGCAATAGTAGTAGTAAAACTAAATAAGCCTTACTATTATTAAACTGTAATATACAAAATTAATAGTTTCAGTAAAGAGTAAGGGATAAGTCCTTGAAACAATCATAATCAAATGTAAAGGCGAAAGAATCCAAAAAGACACAAAACCATTCCGCATGGGAATCGGTTGATGTCAAGTTTCTTCTATTTTCCAGTAGCATAACAAATTTGATGACTCTTCCATGTAAATATTAGAGATATGCTTTTCCGAATTGAAAATAGTCTACCGTTCACGAAAGAATAGAAGATCTTAATACAGACGAATGGTCAATTTTTTTTTTCAAAAGTTCAATTGAGTATACAATTCATAAGAAAATATATGTTTTACAAGGAACTCGGAAGAGATTCAGCACTCTCGAGATAGTTTGATAAGAAGCCAGGACGGCCAGTATCGGAACGGAAAAAATCGGGATCAAATGGCGATTGTGATCCCATATCTAAGACAGATTATTACCAGACCCAATCTTCTATTTTTTTTCTATTTAGACAGCAAATTCCAATATCTCTCATAATCTCATCTCACTTGATCTGAGCGTCTAGGTAAGTGTCTTCCCATTCATTAGTATTTCATTCATCTTATCAGGCTCACATGGTGTGTTTGCCATAATGAAAAGATCTGTCTCTGATGTCATCTCTATAAATCATATCTGTATTTGGTCAGCAACATACTTATTCAAATATATACATTACAGTTAACCAAACACACATCTCACAAACATGCCAGTTAGGAAAAAAAGTGAAGAAAATACGTGACATCATCTTAGGGCTTATCTCTGTTTGCCAGGTTATAAACTGGCAAAGTCTGGCAGACATGAGCATAGACATGCGAATTAGTATAGTACAATGGTATTAGAAGGTTTCTATAGAGTAGGTATACTATTTTCACAAATTCCGAATTTTAGCCCCTTGTCAAGCAGGGAATAAATTGTGTGTCGTGTGTTCAACTAATTGAATAGGAACGTTTCTAATTAGACACGAAAGTGAACAACAATCTTAAAGTCCGAATAATAATGTCATATATTAAAATATAGAGGCCAGCGATCGGCGAACTTATACGGATATAGTAGTAGTCATAAAGGCCTTGTGTTCAGATTGATAGATTTGTAATTGGACACGCAAGAGTACTATGTATAAGTATTTGCACTTTGCCCTGCTGAGCAATATTTCATATTTTTTGTGACCTATTGTTAAATAAGACCTACTCAATCTACTACTTGAAAGGAAAAAGCTCTTAACGACTTTAAACATCTGTCTAATCACACTTTCAGTAGTATGTGTTAATATCCCAAATCAATTCAGAATCCTTCAGATTTTACGAAAATGAATTTCCCCTAAATGTTTCGATTTTTCCTTTTGACTTGATTTTGCGAATTGAATTTTGTTTTCTTCAAAATAGGATTGTGTTCCTTTGCCATTCGGAAAGGTTTTAACTTTTGGCTCCACGACAATAATTTCCAACATTTAAGGACAGTCACTGTAAAGTTTGTCAAAACTGGAAAGTAGTCTCTCTTGTTTATAGTTATCGTGTTTTAGCTTGGCACAGACCCTTCTTTTTGCTGCAGGCAGTACATATGCGGGAACGGGCCAGATCGGAAAACTTTAACATATATGTAGCTGCCAAAGGAACGATCGGTCGACTATTATTTTTATGAAAAACTTTCTCACCCAATCGAAGCCTCTATATAGTTTATACATTTTTACGAAATTTGGTCAAAATCTGACAACTATATCATATAACTACCATAGCATAGATCCATAGATCGGTCGAAAATTAAAATCATTTTTGTTTATTAAGATATTATAAGATTCAAATTATAAGATTAATGTTATGTAGTCGTGACTAGAGCAGTAACGTAGAAGTTTTAAACTTATAGCGCAAGTATATGACAATAAATAAATAATAATAGATAATATTTTTTTAAAATTAGCATCAAAGTTAGTACAAAACGCTATTTTGAAACTTGTTCTGAGGAAGTTCGTTTTCCGGCCAAAACCCATGCTAATAATTAAAAATATTTCGAGTTGTACAGTTTTAAACACCACAGAAGCTTTACTTTCTACCAATTCCCAAAACTTTGTCAAAACTTCACTCATTTCCAAGTGGGAATGTCTTTTTGATCATGTCTTGTGCTCTACATTTGTTTGACTTTTTAAACTTATTCATATTCAAAAATTGATAAGGGGGTCCGATAAGGTTCACTATAAAATGGGCTATGCAGGGTATATTAGTTTCATCGTATAGCGTTTTGTTGGAGTAGAACCTTAACTATTTGCTGTCATTTGTCCTGTGAAGCAATTTTCAAGATCTCAGACAATTCCTTGCAAAGTTTCTCACCTTCTCCAAATACGTCGGCTAGATGTTTAGCCAAATTTGACATCTATACGTTAATATGGGTCTTATAAGAAGCTGATACATAATAATCTTAATTTTGGGTTTCACATGCTTAGAGTAAAATAGTTTCCGGTAATCTTGGAAGACTCTTCTGATCTTTTCCAATAATAAACTCTCTATACTACTCTAAAAGCGCGCAAAAAATGTTCATACTTGATTGGGTTTTAATTCTCAGCCGATTGTTCTTACGACAGCTTTGAGATACTATAAGTAGCAGTCTGACTATGACTAATTTTAGTTAACAAGTACGGATGATAATCAAACTTACAATTAATGATCGGCCTTGGCATCTAAAAAATAAAACAAAAAAGTTCAGACAATAGCTCAATTTTATGACAGCTACCATATTATATACTGATACCATGGATCCCATATACTGATGGTTCCGACATGAGCAGAAGCCCCAACTCGTCGTCCCCTTTGAGAATAAATACACTTTATAGAGTCGGAAAGGACTCTTTCAATGCCTTACAAAAAACTGTTGACTAAATTAGAATTCCTCTCCATAATAATAGTATTATATATGTTGTATTTTTCTTATATGTTGTCCAGTTCAGGATCCACTGACAATAAGGCCAATTTCACATCAATTTTCTGATCTATAGAGCTCAGCTCCGTTGATTATTTGATAATATATAAAACGCATTTGGTTGTGCCTGATTTTGGTTTGTTTCTTTGTATTTAATTTAAGGTATCAACGGGGAATATATAAGGATAATCGTTTTGCCTGTTACTGTTAACTTTAACAATTAAAACTAGGAATTTACTCTCACACACACACACATGCCGAAAACGCAAATGCTGCCTATGTACACAAGAAAATATATAGTTTGATGTGTATATACCACTTAAGTTAGATAGCAATAGATTTGAAAGGTTTAACAACTGAACAGAATAATTAAACAATAAATTTGACTTCACTTGTCGCCGGGAAAAAACAAACGACAACTAAGAAAACAGGGAAAGGATGAAATTAAGTCGAAACTAGAACATAGCAGGAGAGCATTATGATGAATTCAATCATTTTAAAAAGCTATATATATGATGGCATGCTAGGTAATCAGTTAGGCATGCCAACGCCCTGCTGAAAGCTGAGCGTCTCCTGTTGCTTTTTCGCCTCGTCCTGCATGTCCAGCGCCATTTTCTTATACTTGTCAGCCTCCTTCTCATTCTTCTCGATGCCATCGCCACGCGCATACATTTGGCTCAGATTTGCACAGGCGTACATGTTGCGTAATTCGCATGCCTTCTGGGCAAACTGAAAGGCCTTCTTCATGTCCTTAAGCACAACGAAGTCGGTGTCCTTCACCGATTTGCTTGTGAGCACACTGCCGCTGGTGGCCGCTGCCATATCCTCGGGCTTCTTCTGCACGCCCGAAATGTGCATCCCGGATAGATAAAAGCAGGCGGTGGCATTGTTCATGTCACAGCTCTTTGTTAAAAACTGCAAGCCCTGCAAAACAAAGTATATATAATTATATGTATGTTGCAGTTACTTTAGGGGGTTATTATTGGTTCGAAAGGATTGCAGAGGGACTGAAGCCCTATTTACACGCATATCAGTTTAGAAAATTGCACTCAAGGCTCTTCTACTCTCAATTAACTGTTATTATCTGCTTTTTTATACAAAGATCAGTCAAAGATTTCTATGACGAATTATTTCCATAGACAGAAACAAAAATTATATTGTAAAAATGTAAAATTGTAAATAGATAGAGATGACAAAGTCAGACTATATTATATCTTATAAATTTGGGAGGTTCAGTAAAACTAATAAATATTATATTTTATTTTTTAAATTTTCTATGAACGCTATATTTTACGATACTCGTCTGATACCGAAGTTTGAGTTTTTTTACAAAAGCTGTGGCCATATTTAAAGTGAACTAAATGCGACTCTGCGACCGTGATTGCCGAAAAAGAGAAGGGAAATTAAATCAAATGCTCGGGTTGCATGGGAGACCATTTCCCTGCTTCAAGCAAAAGCAAATATGAATGCTCTAGTCGAGTATACCCGACTACGAAACTCCATGTTCTCAGGTCTAAAATTTCGGATCGCATCTTCGTACACTTACACATACACACACACATACACAAAGACGCACATATACGAGCGACAGCGCTAGCGAGGCACCGCTGCAGTACTGAATCTTCTTTCGTCAATAACTTCCGTGTTTATTATCTGATCGACGTGAAACTTTTACAGCAGACAAAGGGTGACTCAAGCAATATACATGCTAAATCCGAAAGCTATATCTTTAAGACCGTTACTGTAAAACGTTTTTATCGAATTGCGAGGGAACGGGGGCAGATATCTGAAATCCGAAACAAACTTGATCTGCGTTACATACATTTGCACAGATCTAATACCCCTAATTACCCATTTTATGGGTACAGGGAGTAAAAGAACCCTCGTTAAAAGTCCACATGCACACGTAGTGGTAGTGTTTTCCGTGTTACTGTTGTTGTTGATGACGCCACTCACCTTGGGCACATTCCTGTCGATATCTTTGGGCATTGACCGGGAGACGAGCAACAGGCCTGAATGCAAACACGCATCCGAATCGTTAAGATTGCATCCTTTTTCATAATATTGATAGGCGACGCGAGGCTCGCCCTTGCTGCCGCTCTTGCCCTTGCCGAGAAAGCTGTAGTTTCCATATTTGTAGCAGGACTTTGCGTAACCATAGTCGTCACATGTCGATTTGTATACCTTGGAGGCCTTTTCAAAGTCTTTCTTGATACCTTCCAGATAATCTCCCAGTAAATGGCATACTGTGAATATACGCGCAATTAGTTTCTTATCTTTATATGATTCGATGTAAATATTTTGTGTTGTTTTGTTTTGTAATTCAATTACGATACAAAAAAACCTAGGTTAGAGCACACAATGTATTTGTTGTTGTTCTTGTTGCTGGTGTGGCAGTCAAACTGGCCGCCTGTTGTTGTTGGCTATTTACCTTCCGGTTTCTTTTCTGAATAACATCCAAATCGATACTCGACGCCCAGCTTATCAACGTATTCCTTAACGTCAGACTCCTTTTTTAAATCGTAGGCCATTGTATTTTATTGATTATATTAGGAAATAACAACCAGAATTATCGTCTATGTTTCTCTGGATGTTATGTTGCTGTATATGTTGTTGTTGTTGCTGCTGCTTGTTTTTTTCAGCTGCTTTTTCTCTTTCTATTCTGACAAGCAGTGCTGGAAAATGAAAATACATAATACATATAATATCTGGCACTGACCACCACTGACAGTTATCGATAAGTAAGATAAGTAAGCGCGCACTTAAAATGTGTGAGAGAACGTGTTCTGGTGTCCATTATTTTTCTAGTACATTATATATTCGCCTTATTTTTCTTTTATCGTATTCAAATTAGAAGATATTGAAAATTCATAAGAATAAATTACACATAAATGTGCAACATAAACCTTACCTAGGTTACATAATAACTTAAAGGCTCAATATAAAATACAAATAGTTCTATGTATGGAGGACGATATTCTGTAATGAATCGAAATACAATCGATAAGACGCCAGTTGTGCTCGATACCTGGCATTAAAGTATCGACATATCGATACATGACAGTTTGTTCAGCGCCCTTATTTGTATGTTTGCCGGCACAAACAGCAGCTACAAAAAGTAAGCGAAACATGTCCAAATGTTATATTTGCAATAAGGCTAATGAGGATAAAGATGACGCCTTGCTGTTCGGTGAATGGATGATCAAACAAAATGTCCAAGTGCACTACTATTGCTTGGTAAGCAGCTGATTTCCAAAGCAAACTATTAGTAATGCAATTTTTGTACCCCGCTTATTAGCTGCTTTCCACAAATTTGCCACAGCGCGGCGGCGACTCGAGTGGCATCCTTGGCTTTATGCTGCGCGACATACGGCAGGAGGCGGCGGAAGCCAAGCAACGTAAATGCACGTTTTGCGACGAAACAGGCGCCAGCATTTATTGCTTCAAATGTGGCATTGTTTTTCACAACGCCTGCGGGCTGGAGAATCGCTGCATTTTCCACTTCTGTGATGATTTTCGCAGCTACTGCGAGAGCTGCGCACCGCTCGATGATTACAAGCGTGAGCTGCTGGCCAACCCACCAAACGATGCACAGTGCGATATCTGCTTTCGACCGATCTCGCAATTTATGCTGCAGACTGTTGCGTACGGGGATTGCTGTCGCAAAGGATTCGCGCACAGGACCTGCATGCGTCAGTATGCGCTCGCCTCAGGCTATTACCTGCGCTGTCTGTGGTGCAGGGACGAGAAATTCCATGATACCATCCGGCTTCAGTCTATTTTCGTGCCGGATCGCGATGCGACCTGGGAGCGTCAGCCGCATGCCTACCGTGAGCTGCACCACAAGCTCTTCCGCTGTGATCAAGACGAATGTATTTGCCCCCAGGGCCGCGCTTATAACAAAAGCAGCTGGACCATACAGCTCTGCATGCTGTGTGCTGCAACTGGCACACATTTAAAGTGCCGCATGGGCACAATGCGCTTATCACGCGTCGCTGGCGCCGAGGTTCCCCATTTTAAGTGCAGCTCCTGCGTTGAGGTGGAGCTGAAACTACAGCGCGTCCCCACAAATGCCAGTAAGAGTCAAACAAACGAAACCAGCTCCAAAACGGCAGATGAGCATCTTGATATCTCATATTATTTGCCCAAAGCATGCACCACGTTGGGCAGTCCAACTGACGATCATTCGAATGTGCAGTCCGATGAAACAGCCACATCCAACGATGCCAGCGTAATCACGATTATACCCTCGCAAAGGAGGGTCAGCTCCTGCTCCAGTACGCAGGAACCAGCGCCGGACTCAGCTCTAGTTCCAGCTCCAATGCCAGCGGTGGCTTCAGGGCCAGCCCCAGTGCCAACTACAGCTGTATCTCCAGCTTCTACTCCAGCTTTTTCTCCAGTTCCAACTCCAGCTGTATCTCCAGTTCCAACTCTAACTCCAGCTGTATCTCCAGCTCCAACTCCAGCTGTATATCCAGTTCCAACTCCAGCTGTATCTCCATTTCCAGCTTTAACTCCAGCTGTATCTCTAGCTCCAACTCCAGCTGTATCTCCAGTTCCAACTCCAGCTGTATCTCCAGTTCCAGTTCCAACTCCAGCAGTATCTCTAGCTCCAACTCCAGCTGTATCTCCAGATGCAACAGTAGCTTCAGTCATTGAGCTGCCGGAGGACTCCCAGCAGCTATCAAGGGTGCCGCGATCTCCTCTGATGCTGTGTAAATCCTTTACCAACGGCGAGCATTTCTTTCTGACTGTCTACGACTACAATGAGCATGAGGCTTGCACCGGATCCTGCATCTTGCGCATCGCCTTGGACGATCCACGTATTGCGGATCGCTCGGAGGAGGCGCTGATACAGTTGCAGCTAACCGAATCCGATGTTTGGTTTCGCGACTCCGATCGCGGCATTTACGACAAAATCGATCTATATACCCAATAGTCAACCAAATATCAGCAATTTGTATACTGTTACATCTTAAACCAATCTGGCATCAGATTTGCCATGTTAACTATATTTTCGGATAACAAATATAAACAGAAAACAATTAAGAAAAGCTTTCTTTCAGTTGCTATAGATACACTATTGCAACTATTACATATAGCCGTTCGATTACTATATTATATTTAAAAAACAAAAATCATACAAATGATTTGTCGGACAACTTTCCTGGCTTTATTAGAGCCGAACCGATTTCTTTGCGGAATCCTTTTTTTTTTGTCATGTTTTGATCCCTAGGTTGATTTAGATCTAGACACTACATAAGCTGTGAGTATATATTCTTACCTAGGACATATTACGTAATCACTTTTTCGCCCCTTTTGATGCCTTCCCCCTCAATCAAGCGCAATCATTTGGCTGAAATCCCTAAGATCCTCTGGAAGAACATTCATTTGTAATGAAATTTTAATGAATCTCTTCCAATCGGGAGTTCTACGTGTCGCATGGTCGAGAAAGTCTCTTATTGTTCATGATTTTGTAAAATGCACGCAATGTTTGAAAAAATGGTGGATGTTGAAGAAGGCTTTTAGATAGATGCTAAGGACCCTCAGGAACTATATGTGTGGACGAGTCCCTATATATGTACTCGCATCTACCAGGCTTGGTTGCTTTACCTGATTCCGGAATATGTACCGTACTGAGCCAAGTTCCATTACCAAGCTTTCTCTTCTAAATCACCTACGGGAAATCTCTCTCCCAGCTGTGAGCAGGGGCACAGCTTGCCGGTGTGGCTAATAATCTTCCCCCATCGGGTCACTCTATGTCCCCCTCTATTTCCTACTCTATGGTTATATTAATCTTATCCCATTCCTAGCCTTTCCTAGATCCTTCCTTCCTTAATGTAATCTCTAACCAACCGGGATGTGGGTTGGAGATTTCATTCCCACTGTTTTTCTTTTTCCTTAGTTTAATGCTTTAAATTAACCTTAAATTCTATAAGTCTTATCTTTATAACTAACTCTTTACTATGTTGCTATAGGCTCTAATAACGCCACCGGAAATTCTTTGTTGTGAATAGGGACATAGCTAGCCGGACTGGGAAATAAACTTCTCCCCAACGTGCTGGTGTCGTTATTAGATTCAATTGTAATTTTAAGTAGGATTTTAAATTTTTTCCATATATCTATGTATTATATTATATTTTTTCATTCGAGGCAGCACTGTTTTGCCTTCGCAAATAAATAAAAATTACTTAGAAATATATGGATGGAGCTATAGCCACGCAACTTAACGGCCTACCCTATAATATATGGAATCGAAAATGTTTGATGCACGGATATAGAAACGGAAAACGATCAAATTTCAGTTTTAAGAATATGTTCACTGCGGAGATTGAGTTATGTCCAATTAAGTCACATACGTTTAGTTAACTAACTTGTACTTGGACCTAAGATTAGGATTTATAAAGAATATTTGTTTTTTAATGAAAAGAAAAGTTTTGAACTAAAATGCAATTTCTAAACTGAGTATAAAAAGAAAAAGTATTTCGCTTTTTGAATTCTGCTATTTTTTATTTGGTACTTTAAGTCGATAGTTAAATTAAAAAAAAAACCAATCTATATTGTCAAATTTGTGGGCTGAGCCGTGTTCCTGTAATCAAAGAGCTTCGGTATCACATCTCCGCACTTGGCCGAGATTTTGATATCGGCCAAATGATCCGCACGGGTTTCTCCAATGTTGACAATGGCCACCGGCAGCTTAAGGTCTTTGGTTTGTAGCACTATGCGATAGCCAGAGAAGACCAGCAGGCTGGAGCCGAGCACCAGGAGACCGTCGCTGGTGTAAACCATTTCGGCAATCGTGTCCAGACGCTGCCTGGGCACACTGTCGCCAAAGAAGACAATGTCGGGCTTGAGATTGCCGCTGCAGTGCGGGCAGGCGGGTATTTGAAAATTTTCTATATATTCAGCTGGTATTTCCACATCGCCATCGGGCCGTATCATATCCGGGGCATCCTTAAACGCCGGATTAACTGAGGTGAGTATGTGCTGGAACTCGTGTCGATCAATGCGGTATTCGCAGCCCAAGCACCTGACCACATAGCCGCTGCCATGCACCTCCACAACGCTCTTGCTTCCGGCCTTTGTGTGCAGCCTGTCCACATTCTGCGTGACCACCGACTGCAGCCTCCCCTCCCGCTCGAACCGGGCCAGCGCATGGTGCGTTCCATTCGGCTGAGTGCTGGAAAACTTCGGCCAGCCGACAAAGTTTCGGGCCCAATAGCGTTTACGCACACTGGACGACTTCAGGAACTCGATGTGCTGGATGGGCTTGTGATTGCTCCGAGCGTAGAGGCCAACGCCGGCGGAACGATAGTCGGGTATGCCTGCAACAACAAGCAATATGAGAGTGACTTTCCCTTCAATGTTACCATTTTCATGCATTCCTTTTCCAATCGAAAACATAAGCCAAAAATCGAAATCGATTCCAACAAAGAGCGGCCATTACAATTTTGATTAATGATCGTACTAGAATCCTCCTACATCTACTAGCTGGTAAGACCCCAGCATTGCCCGGCGAAGTATTTAAATTAAAATGCATTGTGTTGAATTTGACTATTTTGGTCAATAAGAAATACTCTAAAATAACGTACCACAATTTTCCCGCCGACGGAAGTAGATTTTTCATAATCTTTGAGCACCACGCCTTTTATGTTTTTGCGTAGAGCCTTGCAACTTAGTTTAAAGGCAATGGCATGGAAATGGAAATTTCGAATGCCGAAGTTTTCCACCAATTTGTCGACCATGCGGATGCATTTTCCAACATTGGCGAAAAACGTGTCGAATTATTTAATGTGTAGAGCTTTAAAAATGACTTGGAAGGTGATCGGACTAAAATTGGACTTTCGTCCATACAACTTTGAGACCCCCATTATGCGACCGGGGGTGGATTTTCCAAAATCGGTGAAATATGTGTCGAATGATTTTTTTTATAAATCTTGGAAAATTAATTTGAAGCCGTTGGTAAACAAAAAAGTTTCATGCAACAGTTTTCTGCGATTGTCCACACTTGTGGGTGGAATTTTTTAAAATCCCGTCTTACTGTGCACTTTCGTCATAGATGGAAGCCAATGTGAAAATTTCAGCATCCTGATTCTTATGGCTTGTGCGATGAATGCCAATCAGTCAGTCAACAATCAGGATAAACTCTTTTATATATATAAAGATGAATTCATACTTATATACAATAGGAAAAAGACATTATTTTAACACAAATGGTTTTGTGCTTTAAAAAAAACACTTCATTACTATAGTATGAACGGTTTTATTAGCCCCTTTTACCTATGTGGGTGTAAAAACCGCCCACAGCGATAAATAACCAATAATCGTTCAAATATAACTCCGTTAATGCAAATTTAGATGATATATCAGTCCAAAATGGAATGCCCAAATCGAAAACAATTCGAAAGAGCAGTTTTTCTTAGTTTCCAAAAGAGTTTTGTGACGGAAAGAGATCTGTAATATTGCGATTTGTAAAATTTGTTTTAAATCGGACACGGGAGTTGCCTGTATATGTAATATATATCTCTATATACCAATATGCGCACCTGATTCTGTTGAGATCCCAGCGCCAGTGAGGACCAAAATATTTGGCTTTGATAGCAAGAAATCCTGCAATCGTTTTATGTCATCGTCCAGGGCCGGCTTGTGCTGTGGCACATATTGATGCTTGATGACGCTGCGGCATCTAAGCATGCCCCCCAGCCGCATTGTATAATTGTTACAACAATTACTTCAACCCAATACAATAAATATAACTTTTACGCTAGGGTATCGAGAACACTTCGACCCTGCACGGTAAACAAGTTACAAGAAGTCAACACTATATCAATCGCAGTGTAAGTATATTTTATATGTTAGCTTTAATTTCGGGTAAATAAATTTGTTATTACAATTTTTGTTTTATTGTGTAGTTGTGTTTGTATTTGGATGAACAGCTGATCGTTAGAGTTGATGCAGTTCGTTCGTCACAAGTTCAATAGAACGAGTTTTGAAGATTCCTGTGGTTGCTAAGCACAAATTAGGAAATTTCTCTCATGCCATTTACACAAAAAGTGAAAAAATTCGAACTGCATAAAATGAGTTATCCAGTAAACGAGTCCAAAATGAACGAAATCAAATTGAACTAGATTTCCCAACTCTACTTACCCTAAAATACGAGCCGGTTTTCAACACATGTAACTATCGATTGCATATCAAACGAACGATGTTTTTGTAATGACTGCATTGTGAATATATCGCACGCAAGACGATAACAGCAGCGTTTTCACGTTTTGCCATCTCTATGTAGCAGCGGTCGCAGTGGTGAAAATTTAAGGAGAGCATTTTTACGTGTTTTTATTAATTGCATATGTGTGTAATAACTGCAATTTGACACTGACGAAATTGCGACGCCAAGGTGTATTTCGTATGTGGTGTGTTTGAACGCGCACGCTCTGTTAGATAGCGACGCGATCCAATTGACACATAGCGTACACGATTCACATTCAGCCTCCGTGTGCGTGTGCCTCTGTATATGTGTGCGTATGCGTGCGCGCCCCTGTGTATGTGTGTGTGTGTGTCGGCTTTAATTTGCACGCACGCCAACAATATACAACACAATTCATAGTAGTATTGAAGGGAAACAACAAAGAGCAAACAAAATGTCATATCCACCGCGTGCCCCGATGCCGCCGTATATGAATCCTTCCATACCACCGCCGCATGTAAGTTGTAATTCCATTTAAAGTTGTTGTTTTATTTACCCAAAGGCGAAACAACATTAACATCTTTTCAACTTCCATTTTGCAGCTGATGCAGTCGATGAGCAATCCCCCGCCTCGCAACTATCGCAACTCGGCCACGATCAGCTCACAGCCAACAGTCTATCATAGACCTCCGGAGCCGCAGCCGCAGTTTCGGGGACCCGTCATCACCGTATTTGTGGGCAACATCAGCGAGCGGGTGCCGGAGGGTCTGCTCAAGCGCATTCTGGCCACCTGCGGCATCATGATTAACTGGAAACGCGTCTCCACATTCGGATTCTGTGAATTCGAGTAAGCAACTGTTTTCTAACAAATGAAACAGCTGTAAATGCGGATCGCAGCGGCTTACGTGATTTATTCTATTGTTAACGCGATTTTGAAACGAAGAAATAGTTCACTTATAAGGTTTTTACTCCCTCTATCCATAAAATGGGTATTAGATCTGTGCAAATGGAGACATCTCCGACCCTACAAAGTATATATATTCTTGGTTATTATCAAAAGAAAGTTCGATATGGTCATGTCCGTCCGTCCGTCTGTATGAACGTGTCGATCTCAGCAACTATAAGAGCTGGAGGCACCAAAACTGAAATATAGGTTCCTGTATACCATACGCAGATCAAGTTAGTTTCCCTCCGCAATTCGAGAAAAACGTTTTGCAGCCACAATTTTAAAGATACAGCCCTGGGATTAAACATGTATTATGCTTGGGTCACTCTTAATCTACTGTCCAAATTTCAAATCGATCGGATAATAAACACGGAAGTTATTCGCAAAAGAAGATTCAGTACCGCAGTGCTTCAAATGCCTCGGCACTCTTGCTGAACAGTTTAAGAACATTTATAGAAAAAAGGTTTCCCAAAATGAACGCCAAAAATGAACCTTCCATTATCTATTGTTAGATATTGGCAATTGTGAGCTTCCAATTGCATTTCTGACCCTACAGGTGAACGTGACGTAGAATACTTGTTAAAGCGTTGATCAATGTTTAATTACAATAATTTTATTGATTGAGTTTGATTGTTAATTTGCTTTGTTGTTTCCGTTTGATTGCAGTGGGCCCATAGCGGCGATGCGGGCTGTGCGCCTGCTGAGCGAGCTGGAGATCGATGGGAAGAAGCTGGTGGCCAAGGTGGATGCTAAGAACAAAGTGCTAATCGAGGACTACAAGGAGAAGGAGTGCAAGAATGGCGGGGGCAGTATCAATACCATGGACGAAAAGACTGAGGACGAGTACGCGACCAGCCAGATGCACGATCTGCTCGAGGAGCACAAGCATGAATTTGATGGCTTCGATGGCAGCACGCGCAGCGATCTGTACGGCGGCGGCACCACCAGCAATCGCAACAAGAAGACTCGTCGCGGCGAGGAGGACTTGAAAATCAAATCATTAAACGAGAATGCGCTCGAGGAGGAGAAACGCAATCTCATTAGCAGTGAGATTGGCAAGTTTCGTAAGCGCGCCGAGGCGGATGAGCATCGCAAGGAGCTAGAAAAGGAGAAGGAAAAGGAGAAGCAGCTGGCCAGCAAGGAGAAGGAAAAGGAGCGCGAACGGGATCGCGAGCGCAAAAAGCATCGCGAGGCCGAACGTAAAACCAGCAACAGCAGCAGCAGCGGCGCCAGCAAGCCCAATGCCACAGCCACTGCCACTGCCGCCGCCGCCGCCGCTGCTGCCACCACCACTGCCGGCAGCGAAGTCGAGGAAATTGTTGAGATTAGCGACAAGGAGCCGCCGCCGCCGCTCAGCAAGGAGCCGGGCAGCCGCAGTCGCAAGGAGTCCGTTGTCACAGTTGATAAGGAGCGCGGCGCCGCCGATGGGACAAAGGATAGCAGACGCAGACGCTCCAAATCGCGCACCAAGGAGCGCGATCGCGAGCGTGAGCGGGAGCGCGAAATGATCCGTGAGCGCGAAATGCGAGAGCTGCGCGACAAGGAGCGCGAGAGGGAGCGCGAACGAGAGCGGGAGCGGGAGCGTGACCGTGAAAGGGAGCGCGAACGTGAACGGGAGCGTGAGCGTGAGAGGGAGCGCATAGAGATGCGCGAGCGGGACAGGGAGCGGGAGCGAGAACGAGAGCGGGAGCGCGACGAGAAGTCCATCAAGCCGGTGCGAGATGCGCGCCGTGAAAAGGAAATGGAAGATGAGATGCGCGATCGGAAAAAGTCGGAGAAGAAGGCACGCGAAAAGGAGGCAGCCTACCAGGAGCGCCTAACCAACTGGGAGATACGTGAGAAGCGTAAGGCCAAGGAAAACGAAAAGGTAATTCACTCGTTCAAGTCAAGTATGCTATAAAGTGAGCGCGACTTGAGTTTAATCTCGGGTCTATCTATATCTCTATCAGGTCTATTCCGGCAAGATTTTCCCTTAAATGTTCCGATTTTCATAATTGCCATTGAGCCGGCGAATTGATTTGGCAACTGAGTTCAATCCGTAATCAAAAAGGCAAGTGAATTCAATCCCCCAAAATCTTGTCAAAAGTATATTATGGAAACATGAAGAATTGAATTGTCCCAACTGATTAAATGACTGGACTGATTGTGCTCCTTCCGCAGAACTAATCGCTGACCAAAGATCCCATTCCAATAATATCGCTCAACGGTCTTCAAACAGCTGCTATATCATTTTCAATAAAGCAAGCTAAGCTAAGTCAGTGATCGGGAAATTAGTCAGCGATTAGTTCTGCTGGATCAGCTCATTTTGGTAATCATAACGTATATTTCTCTATGAAATTTAAGAAACCCGTTGGGAGTTCGGCTGGGAAAAAATATCGGGCAAAACCTATTTTCATCCGATCAAACTCACTTTCAACAATTTATACATAAGTCATTCTTAGCATTTATTCATCTTGTTTAAACTAATTAAATGGAGATTGTAGAGTCAATAGATTTTCGCCCGATCAGTTTTTTTAAAAGTATTTTACATAAAATAATCCGAATCCGAAGACCAGGCTACTTAAAAGAGCTGAAAAACAATCGACCTTATCCTTGTTATGCTTCAATGAATGAACTGAGCTTCCTTAAAGTAACCATAAGTATGTCAAACTCCTTGTCACAAACATTGTCAATAACATCGATATTTATTTATTTAGTTATTTGGCCGACAAAAAACAATGCTGTCGCCCAAACTTTGAAACATATGTATTAATATAATTCATTTGCAAGAATGGAACAATCTAAAGGATTTTACAGAAAATACTAAAAACAACACCGATCCGAGGGGGTATTTTGTTTGCCCGTCCTGAATAGGAGAAGTTAGTAGTAAAAATAAATTTAAATTATCGCAAAATTTTAGAAAAATTCGGCTAGTTATATTAAGTAAAACATACAATTAAATGAAAATAGAGAAAACTTAGCGAAAGAGATAGTATGGAAGTAGCAAATAAGGAAGTAATAAGTATAGGATCAATAAAAATAAAAAAGGTTTGAGAATGAGAGTGAAGAAGGAGATTTAAAGGGTGGAGTAAAGAGAGGAGAGAAATTGCAAGGAAATGGAGTGGAAAGTGAATATAGAATCAATTCTCAAAAAAACAAGTAAGAATGCTCTAGTCGAGTATACCCAACTACGAAACTCCCTGTACCCAGGTCTACAACTTCCTAACATATCTTCGAACATACACAAATACGCACGCACACAAGCGACAACGGAAGCGAGGCATTTTAAGTCGCGGCTGCGCTTCTTACCCCCCGCTCTGCAGTATTGAATCTTGTTTGTTGAATAACTTCCGTGTTTATTATCCGATCGACTTGAAACTTAAACAGTAGATTAAAAGTTAGTAAAGTAATATACATGCCAAATTGCAAAGCGATATCTTGAAAATTGTTACTGTAAAACGTTTTTTTTATCGAATAGCGGGGGTGTGGGGGGGGGGGAGGAATATCTCGGATCCAAAATAAACTGCCTGCTATACACGAACCTACATGGTGCCACTAGCTCTTATGGTTGCAGAGATCGACGCGTCTTTTTACCCATTTCATGAGTACAGGGAGTAAAAAGATGATACGAGATAGATTGGGAAATCAATGGGGGAGTGTTTAGTTTCCAGTCCGGCAAGCTATGGGCCTACTCACAGCTGTGTATGGTCAGTGACTTCCCGTAGGTAACCTAAAAGGAAAGATTTAAGAGAAGAGAGAGAATGTTCTGAAAAGAACAGATGGGAGAGACTATTAAGATCGATAATATCGATTGGCGGCATTTTCTAGTTCACAATGTCATATGCGATGGATAAGAAGAGCGAATTTTCGTCTCTATTTTGTCGATGGTATGGATAGTTAAAACTTTGGTTTTTGGCGGCATAATCAATAGCTTGGACAGGGAGAAAGAATCGCATCGAACTCATTGCAAAGCTTCTAACACAATCAAGTAAAAACGGCTGACTAATTAATAATTTCGATGGTATTTCTTGCAGTTTCGCCATAAGGAGCTGATGCGCCAGGACGAGCGCGAGAAGGATGCGAAGCGGCTGAAGGAGTTCGTGGAGGACTACGACGATGAGCGCGACGATGCGCTTTACTACAGAGGCCGCGAGCTGCAGCAACGTTTGGCGGAACGTGTCCGCGAGGCGGATGCTGATTCAAAGGATCGCGAAAAGGAAGCTGCCGAACTGAAAGAACTGAAGAATAAAATATATAGCGGCGAATTTGAGAATCCATCGCAGGAATTCGAGAAGGCGAAACGCGAAATTGAGAAGCTCTACGAGCCGCGTATTATAATCGATGTCAATCTGGAGACAGCGCAGCGACGCGATGTGGAACCGCAGCCCAGTTCACAGCAGCAGCAGCAGCATCACCATGAGCGTCGTAAGCATCAAATAACCGATGGCTACGATAGCATGGAGAGCACTGGCGCTCCGGTAACATCGCACAAGGCGCCACCCTCTGAGGACTCCATATCAACAAATGACGAGCGTGGCTCCATGGCCGACACTGCATCGAATGCCAGCGGATATTCGCATCTCAAGAATAGCAATAATAACAACATAAGCAATAACAATAACAATCAGGCAGCCGAGAGTGTCAGTCGGCAGAATAGCGAGTCAAGAGATTCGCTGGCCAACATCCACACACCCACACTGAATGCCATGGACAATGATCATCATGCGACTGCCGCCGCCGGTGCCTCCTCCTCATCAGTGACGCCGCCGATGAGCATGCCACTCATCTCGCTCACACTGGGCAACAATCTCAAAAAGAAAAAGATTGAAGCCACTGGCGTCTTTGTCAACGATGACGACAACGATGAGAATATCAATCCCAAGAAACGTAAACTTGTGCCGCTAGGTTAGTGTTCAAAACAAATCCAAGTCCTCTCTATAGTGTGAAAGAGGATATAACACTTAGTAGAGCTGCTGAAACATTGAGCACGTAAACTTAACAATAGTTGAAATAACTTTATTATAATCCTTAGAATCAAATTGTAAAGCAACACAACATTCATTGCATGTCAAATCATTGAATTGTAATGCCAATCCTTAACGAAAACTTGTTATGGATAGCGAAAACCTCCCCAAGGTTAACTTATTGGCTTATCTGATTTGGTGAAAGACCTTGATGTCAAAATAGCAATTAATTATAGTTTTAATGACTTAAAATGGCAGTTAAAACCAAAGACAGTATTAATCAACTGCGCAAACACTAGAAAGAATGTTTATTATAGACATACGAATGTGCCTGTTGTTACAGACAAACCTAAGTGACTTAATAATAGTATCTATATCGAGAAAACCCTTGAAAGTGACTCCTGTTAAGAACATTCGATATTCAGCAGCTCTAGCAACAAGTGTACTCAATGCCAAAGAATAATATTGACTAATAACGCTTTATTCCCTGCACAGATTATGATGACAATATCAGCAACAGCACGACAGCTGTTAGCGCAACCCCAACGGCTGCGGAGCGCCAAAGTTCTGCTGTATCAGCGGCAACCGCTGCTGCCGCTGCCGTTAGCCAGAAGATAGCGAATGCCAGTGGCGGCGGCGCTGGCTCAGCAGCCTCCGGCTCGTTGGCCGGCGGCAAGGGAGGCGGTGGCAAGCATGGGAGCAACAACAGCACCAATAGCAAACACCACGGCAAGAATGATGCGGCTGCAGCCGCGGGGGGCGCAGATGGTGGGGCAGCGAGTGGGAAAAAGGATGAGAATGGCGCCAAGGTGCACGATGAGAAGAGGCGGCATATAAAAAGCATCATTGACAGAATACCCACACAAAAGGAGGAGCTATTTAATTATAAGCTTGATCGCAATGAGATCGATAGCGGTCTCATGGAGCGCAAAATACGTCCATGGATCAATAAGAAGATCATCGAATATATCGGTGAGCCGGAGCCAACGTTAGTGGACTTTATATGCTCCAAAGTATTGGCAGGCAGTCCGCCTCAAAGCATACTGGACGATGTGCAAATGGTGAGTGTCCCAATTGAAATATAATATATATTAGTGCTGCAAAAATATCAATACTATCGATAGTTGAAAATACTCTTAGCTATTAAATCTTTATTTTGAAGCTTTCAAGTATAATCACAATGCAGATATTTTGCAGCATTAGTACTATATACCTGATATGCAAATGGTTCTAATCAATTTTCTCGCACACAGGTGCTGGATGAGGAGGCTGAGGTGTTTGTGGTCAAAATGTGGCGCCTGCTCATCTATGAATTGGATGCCAAAAAGAGTGGCATTGCCGGCAAGTAGAATTGGGCCAACGGTCCAGTGACCAATTAGCCAATCCATCATTTTGGCCATGGCAGTGAAGTTGCTTTACTTTAAGTTACATTTGTAATGCCTAGACATTATTCAAGAAAAAGGAAAGAAACGAAACAAAAAACAAAAACAAAACAAAAACAAAAACAAAACACAACACAAATCAAAAATCAAAACCCTATATGATTATAAGGTGTACATACGGGGCGTACGCCAGGGAATTGTATTGTATCCGTACGAGGGCCGCTTAAGCGTTACCAATTTTCGTAAATTACCTTGTGTTTTAGCGCTAGCGATAATTGCAAAAGCTCATCGATATTGTAAATACACTCACTCACTAATACACACACACACACACATACATACACAAAAGAACAACAGGAACAACCATAAAAAAAGAAACTCAATGATTGAACAATCGAGCTCCATGTACATTTCTATTAAAATATTGTTTTTTTTTTTTGTTTCCTCTTTTGCGATAAACCATGTACAATATATTTTTTTGTATGAAATTTAGCGCAGAGCTTATGACTTGAAAGCAGAAATGTATTCATAAAAATAATAATAAAAAAAAGCTATTTAATTATGCCATATACATGCGATCTTGCTATAGAACTGTATAGGAAAAGAGGTTGTTAAATCTTCTCGTCAAAGACAGTAGCATTAACTAGAGAGCTTGTAGACATTCCATCGCAAGAATGGAACTTTCAGTGGATTTCGTGTTCGTTCGGCTGGCCCTGATGTGAAGCGCACTCGCTCTCTTCTACCATCGCGGGAGAGCAATTTAAATGAGAAGAGAGCACGCTTGAAAGCGCCATAACCTAGGTTAGGAAAACTTTTGTGCTGCACCCGCATTTCAAAATTGAAGAATAAACGTGTTTTGTTTAAGAATAAACTGATAATTATGGCTTTATTAGAAGTCGGATCTGAAAAGTTTGCCTTTTTTAATGACCGACAAATGTGTAGGGCATCGATTGAGATTTATTTTCGACACCTGTACATGTCAAACATAGTCTATAATACGGGGTCAAACTGAGCCGATGTGTGTATGTATGTAAACATATTTAAATAAATATTTAGTTATTTTTAGCTAATCTGCCTCATGCATTAGCCCAAAAGGTTAAAGAGCTCAATTGAATACTTATTATATTTGATGTTCAAAATTATATTATTATATATAGTAAAGGCTAGAGTTGGGTTCGCTTGGAAAGCTGCACATGGCGTCTCGACTTTCTGCTCCTCATCCTACGTCGATCTTCTTTGCTTGGAAAACTTGAAAGGACACTCCTGTTTACCCAGCTCCTTGCAGCGTTGCTCTGTCGTGTTGTTGTGGTTTGAGAAGGGCCCAGGTCTTCTGGGCCTATCGATAAGCATGTTTCATATAACGCAGTAAGCCCTTTACCCCCATATTTATAATCTTGATGCTCTGCTGTAATGTACTATATAAGAGTTGTACAGACTAGGGTTTATAAAATGGGTATGCTCTTCCGGAGACAGAGACACAATACAAAACACTTAGCGCCGCTATTTGTGGAGCCGACGCAATCCTTTACAGTTCAATTGTGTTTGCTGAGCAGCCAAGTGAAAGTGGCCCTTCGATTTGGCCGTCGCTCCAATTGGTTCAACATGGGGATTACTATTCGTACATTCGCATCAGCTCGGTGATGGGATAGGAACTCAAGCTAGCAGACTGGGCGTGCCACACCATGACTTCTGCAGAAGTTGTTGTATAGTAGCAGAAGACGAGAGTGTAGAACATCTGCTCTGTCACTTCAGCAGGAGGAAGTTGCAGTTTTGACACCCTATCGGACGTATCCGAGGTTGGGATACACAATATCCTCAAATTCTTAAGCTCTTCAAATTGGTTTAAAGGGGAATACAACGTTTAAAAGACGTCATGTGGTATCACAAGGGGACAGCTCTTGGCCCAAGTATGGAATAGAAAAACACTAGTTTTTCTGCTACAGCCACTGAAACCTAACCTAACCCATGCTAGTGCAGGTTCTTGCCTCAAATTGCTGACAGTTTATTGGTTTATTAAATGTATTTACTATCTAAGTACTTACATGACTTAGCTGGTGTCTGTCTACATTTCTTAATATCAGTCAACTATTTCCCTGTCTCTACCCACTTCTATCTCAAATTGAAGCTCTTTCAAATCCTGCATTTGCCGAAGTTCAATTGCATTTCCTGTCTTAGAAACTTTACACCCTTCAGATGTGTATCAGCTAAGACGGGTTTTATATTGATTAAGCATACGCCCCCAGGTAGCATTGCGTATACGCCACATCTTCCTATGTACGAGTAAATCATTTGTTGGTTATACAAATGAAAAGCAGCTAAAACAACTAAGCCACTTTGTGCTGAAATATCTGTCTGTGGCTTCTGCCTAAACTCAGGCAGCCAGTAAGCCAGCCAAACTGTCCAAACTATCTACTAGTTGGAGCTGAAACACCATTACTTCGCCACTCTTGTCATCGTCTACTAGTGCCAACCAACAAAACAACAAACCAGGCAAATCCAGGCGACAAAAACATAATGAAAACCAACTGCCAAGCGGAAGGAACTGTTTCGGAAGGAGTAATGCCAGGCATAAGGAGCATAACTAATCTATTCAGTAATCTGACTTGACCAATGCTGGTCAAGTCTTCGACCAACCATAGCAAACATAAGCTAAAATTGATTGCTGATAGATCAATTTAGCAATATATATATATTGATTAATTTGTAGGTATGTACTGGTCTCACTAAATAGCTCCGAAATTGTAATCTATTACATCTACATTTTAATAACAATATTTTATTTGATTTTATTTCTTGACACCTGATAGGTTATGATTGATTATTTTGGAATAAATAATGCAACATTTATATTCAAAGTATCTACACAGAAAAAACAATTGGTATAATATCAAGTTGATATTTTTAAAATACAATTTGATATTTTAAAATATGCAAATATTAATCAAGGCAGGATTTATGGTGTCGCTTATACGCAAATTAGGTACAGTCATTGAAAAAAATCAAAACACTTTCATGCATTTATTTATACATATATACCAAATATACGAAAATGTACACAATATAGCTATATATATGAAATTTGTACTCTTTATTAATATTAGCATTATATGTACAAATGTGTAAAGAAAGAAAAATTTATAAAAATGCCAATATAATTCCACCATTCTGATGGTCTCGAACTCGGAATCCGTTGTGTATTTGGTCCTACAAGCTCGGTGAACTGCATTTTAAGGCAAAAATGATATGAAAATAATAATATTTGGGAAATATGACATTAAACAGCACTTACCAAATTGATATTGCTATTTTTGTTCCTGTGTATATTAGCAGTGATGAAAAGTCGATGACTTTTTTCTGAAAAAATACATTAAAAATCTATTTTTATATACGGCGTACCTTTACCTTTATTCCACTTTTAATTGTGCTCCCTGTCTAAGGAAGATTGCAAATAAAGAGATGATAAGATGAACGTATTATAAATAAGCCCGACTGTGTACGGTTTCACTCAGTTCATCACGATCGCAGGATGATTAACAAGTGGCGTTTACTTTTGCTCACTCTACTAATAGGTAAATATGAAAAAGCGAATCTTTTGGTGCCTTTCTAACTAGTACTCCTTTGCGCAGTGATTACAGGTGAAGTGCATGGGAAATGCCATGTGAACAAGCGGGAAATCGAGGGATCTGATGGCGTGTTCACCTTTCGCAGTGCGCAGGGCCTTCAGCTGAAGAGAACGGCAACTGTTCGAACAGGCGTAACACTCACCATGCACTGTGGCAATTATGAAACACATCGGATCACCTGCCAGTCAAATGGATACCTGAATCCGCCACTGCCTCAAAGATGCAACCATAAATTGCCACCAGCCGATGTGAAAGAGGTGCCACACAGGGATGGAACATGCCCAGCAACCATGTATGCAATCGGTTATACCATTGAAGGTACTTTTCTGGAGCTGTATCGGGTCTGTTACAATAGGCAGGCTGTGCGCGCCCACTTCTCGGAGGCCACGCTCTATCGGAAGTCAATCTGTAAGTTTCAAATGTTCAGCACGGGGGAAAATTTCTAATAACGACTCTATTAGTTCCACGGCATCCTTGTTCGGATGATCTATTTACAACTGATGGAATTATTACAGAGGCACAGGCAGCCTCATTTAAGAAAGAGAACATATACCATGCTTTTCGTCGCCTCTATGGTATGCATCAGACATATATAAAAGACAGAAGGGATCTAGTCATAAATCATGGTCATCTGACTGCCTCGGCTGACTTTCTCTTTGGTGATCAAAGTTGCAACACCTTTAAGTACGTGAATATGGTGCCTCAATTTCAAACCATCAGCGATGGCAACTGGCTCAAAATTGAACAGTATATACAAGACAACATTCCTAGAGACTCTACATGGATCGTTCGCACCGGTGGCTTGAGCGTGTTAGATCTACCGCACTCAACAAGTAGGCAAATGAAATCTGCCTACCTTCTTGGTGACAACCAAAATCCAGTGCCGAAGTGGATGTACAAAGTAGTACGAAATGCCAACAATCAACCAATCCACGCCTTTGTCACATACAACAACATCTTCGAAGAACATCGTCCGCAAGCACCTTGCCCATACCCAAGGACATGCCCCATGACTCTAAGTGATAACCATGAGCATGGCTACACCTATTGCTGTGACCCGAAGTACTTCAAGATCATAAATTGAGGTCACTTAAGCTCAAGAAAGGAGGAATTAAATTAAATAAACAAAACTTAATTATTGTCTGAAACTATTTGAAGTATAATATAACTCTCACTTGGTTTGGATGAAATATTTGTATAAACAAAAACTTTGATATAGTCAGATTGTATAAACTCTTTAGACACTTTGTTTGGGAAAGTTTGGTAAGGATACCTTTATAAACATAATACTTTTTCTTACAATAACATAGTTGTCGACCGATCATTCCTATGGCAGCTATCTGTTATAGTGGTCCGATTCAGCCGGTTCCGACACATGTACTGCCTGCAGCAAAAAGAAGGATCTGTGCCAAGTTTCATTACGATAGCTGTAAAACTGAGAGACTAGTTCGCATAGAAACAGACGGACACACGGACAGACGGACGGTCGGACAGACGGATATAGCTAATTCATACTGATTCAGAATCTATATACTTTGTTGGGTCGGAAACGTCTACTTCAGTCCATTACACATTTCGAGACAAAATTATAATACCCTCTGCTAGGGTATAAGAATATCAATAAATTCTCGCAGCTTGCGGGCTTTCCTACTTTGAAGAAGACATCTTTCTACTCCCTGTACCCATAAATGGGTAAAAAGGGGGTACTAAATCTGTGGGAATGTATGTAACAGGCAGAAGGGGACATCTACAACCCCATAAAGTATATATATTCTTGATCAGTATCAAAAGAGATTTCGATTTGGCCATATCCGCCTCTCCGGATGAACGCGTCAATGTCAGCAACTAACAGAGCTAGAGACACCAAATTTGAAATGTAGGTTCCTGTATACCACACGCAGATCAAGTTTTTTTCCCAAATTTCAGATATCTCCCCCGTTCTCAGCGGGGAATAAAATTTATCATAGCATTCGATTCTACATATATAAAGCACGTGTTCAAATTTCCCAATTTTTCTGACTACATTTGAAATCACACAATAAAAGTACAAGTCTTGAATTAGATATATCTCTTTATTAAATAAGTGTGAACAGATTTATCAAGTACATAGTTGGATTTGATGGTACATACGAGTATTAAGATCCTGCTTATTGTAATCCTATTTATTTCTATGTATGATAGTGTTGAGTATTATATGTGGATGTGTCAAAAGTCAGATTGAAGTCAACCTTCAAGTATATGAATAATGAAGATGAGTGAGTGTATTTGTCTTGTATTGAAATTTGAAAGCGTATATCAAGGATGTCTTCATCAAATTACCAGTTTATTTCGAAGATTGTTGCTCCTTCATTATGGTTAAGTTAGTTGCTTCCTTGCTTTCTTCTTGTTCCTTGGATTCTTCTTCCTTCCTTTCCTCTTCTAAATTAATAGTTAGAGTTGGCTTCTTGTCTGGGACATCTGGGGTCATTGGCTTAGTGTTTGAACATAGTGGGATCTGCATAGCCGTAAGTGCCATAACCGGCTTGTAGAATGATATAGATTCTGGCATCTGCGAGGGCACAATCGAAACCCTTGGCTTCTTTGCTAAAGTGCACGGCAACTCCTCCTGCTCTGGCACAAATGCGGCGTTTAGAATTGTGGCTGAAGTTGATGAGGGGTCCGCAGCTGCAAGCCCCGACTTCTCAGCCGACATCCCCGGCCTCCAGGATGATAAAGATCGAACTCTGGACGGCATCACGGTTGTGACCCGATGCTTAAGAGCTGGTTTCTGCTGGGATCCAGGTCTGCAGAATGGAGTGGGTGGCATCACGGATAAGACCCGGTTGTTAGGAGCTGCTTTCCGCTGGGAGCCAGCTTTGTTGGCTGCTGAGGATTCTGGCTTCTGCTGAGACACTGAAGAACTCTCCATTAAAGTGGAGGAAGGCTCCTCCTGTGTCGCCGGCTTCGGTTGCGGCTCAACTTTGGTCTGCTTTGTCCGTTTCATTTCAATGAACTTTTGCTGAAGTTCATTCGACTTCTTATTAATCTCGGCAGCCTTCTGGCGCACGTAGTTACGCTGCCTAGCAAGAGCCTCCGCTTTTTGGCTCATATCGCTCCTTATGGCCGTTAGGCCCCCGGCGACCTGTTTTGACGGCGTGCCGTCATTTTCCTTGCTGTCCCCAGTCAGCCTTATGGTAGGAAGATTTTTGTACGAGCACAGTTCATACATTGGCCTGGACTTTCTTGGCCTGCCGCGACCACGTTGCACTGGTTTTGACTGACTGCCTACATTCTCTTCGGCGTCGCCAGTCGGCTCTAGGAGAACTTCGTTAAATTGGGTTGGTAGATTTGTAGACGACCTCGGCTCGTTCAGAGGCTTTGTCTTTTTTGGCCTGCCACGGCCTTGGGGAGCAGTGCCTTGCCATTTCTCGCGTAGACTCTGCAACTTGGACTTACCTGACGACAACTTCTTTCCCTTAGGAAACTTGTCGGACCAGCTGAAACTAGACGCAGAACACTTGCCACCTGGCGACGGAGTGCGCTCAGGCGTGGATTCCTGTGAAATTAAATATGTATTGTGCTTCATGCAGAGAACACTGGTTATACGAACAGTTGGTTCAGGGTCTTCCTTTTCCTCTTCGCTGGACGAAGAAGACTTGCTACTTGGCGACGCAGAACCTTTCGGCGGCGATTTCTAAATAAAAATATATATTGTATCCTTTGCAGAGAGCAGAGGTTAAACTTACAGTTGGTTCAGTAACTTCCTCATTCTCGTCACTAGACGAAGAATCCGACAGCATGAGCTCAGGCAGAAATTCCTGCGAAATCAACTAGATTTGTATTGTGCTCTATGCAGAGAAGACAGGTTAAACTTACAGTTGGTTTAGTGTCCTTCTCATTCTCTTCACTGGACGAAGAAGTATTGCCACTTGGTGATGACGAAGATTTGCCTCCTGTCCACGGAGCACGCTCCGGCGGGGATTCCTAAATAAATATATATTATATCCTATGCAGATAACATACTAGGTTAAACTTACAGTTGGTTCAGTAACTTCCTCGTTCTCGTCACTGGACGAGGAATCCGACAGCATGAGCTCCTGCGGAAATCCCTGCGAAATCTACTAGTATATATTGAATTGTGTCCTATGCAGAGAACACAGGTGAAACTTACAGTTGGTCTAGTGTACTCCTCATTCTCTTCACTGGACGAAGTCTTCTTCGTAGCTGTCCACGGAGAACGCTCCAGCTCGGATTCCTAAATAAATATATATTGTATCCTATGCAGATAACATACTAGGTTAAGCTTACAGTTGGCTCAGTAACTTCCTCACTTTCGTCACTGGACGAAGAATCCGACAGCATGAGAACCGGCTGAAATTCCTGTGAAATCTACTATTATATATTGTATTGTGTCCTATGCAGAGAACACAGGTGAAACTTACAGTTGGTTTAGCGACTTCCTCATTCTCGTCACTGGACGTAGAAGAATTGCCCCTTGGTGACGGAGTACGCTCCGAAGTAGAGTCCTGTAAAATGTAATATGTTTAGTGCCTTATGCAAAGAACACAGGTTGAACTTACACTTGAATCAGAGTCACTCTCTTCACTATCACTCTCTTCGCTGGACGAAGAAGACTTGCCATCTGTCGACGGAGTACGCTCCGGCGGGCATTCCTAAATAAATATATATTGTATCCTATGCAGAGAGCATTGGGTAAACTTACAGTTGGCTTAGTAACTTCCTCATTCTCGTCACTGGACGAAGAATCCGACATCATGAGCTCCGTCGGAGATTCCTGCAAAATCGAACATATGTTGTATCCTATGCAGAGAACACAGGTTCAACTTACAGTCGGTTCAATATCTTCCTTAATCTCTTCAGTTTTCATTTTGCTTTCCTTGTTAGAAAATGTACAAGAAATTCCCTTTTTTCACAAACGTCTAAGCTCGGTGACAAGCGGCAGTGCCAATGAATTGGAATAAACGAGTCAAAGAAAAGAATATGCCTACTTTGACGTTCGGATAGAATATTTGTATTGTATTGAACTAGTTCCTCTTCAAGCAAAGTTACCCTAAAGTCAATGCCTACTTTGATGTCATGATTTTGACTTATAAATGTAATTACTTGTAAAGTACCTGAAATATAAAATACTACCATCGCCAGTGGTCGACCGAATTCTAGGAACAATAATGTTTAAAAAGAACATTTTTTAAATTAAACTAAATTTAAAAAAAAATTTATCTTCCTCAAAGTTGTTTCAATTTTCGTTAAAATCTAATAAGGCATATCTGTGTGTATTTTGCAACGATGTATTTGTGTCAGCTCTAAAACGTTATATAGGCAATATATCCAACCGATTTGAAATTTTAATAAGCATTTGTTTAAATACCTTAAGAATGGTATATAAATAAACAATAGTGGTGCAATATTAAAGGAGTAAAAGGGACCATAGATCTTCGGATTGGTACATACTAGATATACATATAACATAATATAAGCGCTTTCCATAGTATTTAGACTCATTTTGGAAAGTTGGTCAATACATATAATAATAAATATGTATATACTACATATATCATAGCTAGGTCTACTTGTCTGTCTGTCCGATAGAACTTGGTAGAAGAAATCTAATTCTGAATCGGAGGGATTGGCATAATAATAATAATAATAATATCATACAGGTACCATGGTTCAGATAGTATCATTTAATTTAGATAAATATGCTGGATATTCTTTTGATCGTATCAAATTTGATGAAGATCTAAATACTATTCCATAACTACAATGGGCAGCGATCCAGATTAGTGCATTTACTTTAACTTTTAACCGAATCTGATTAAATCGACTTCTGTTAACAATAAGTACAGCATTATCATTCCCTTGGCTCTGGCTAAGCTTTCAACTGATCTGCTTTAAGCTCATTTTCGAAGCTCTGTCAAAATGAATTTTAAAAGCTTCTTTAAAATGGCTTTTCTTATAAAACTAGTTATTGTCTGCAGCCCAAAAAGAAAACTACAATGAAGTTTGTTATAAAATGTTACATTTATGTTTTATTATTTAGTTTTCCCAGTATAAATATATCATATATAAAGTATATAAAAAAAGTTCATTAAAAAATTACACATACTCTTTTTGATGTTTTTGTTTCTTTTTATCTTTGTTGTTGTTTTTTTTTATAAATGGTTTTTCATTTTTGCATAGTAAATTTCATGTTTTTTTTTTGTTTTGTGTGTTTGTTTAAATGTCGCGTCTTTTAAAAAGTACATAGAAGATATATATATAAAAAGTAAATGTTTCAGCGTATGAGTGTATTGCGTGTCTATATAAATGTCTTTATAGATTACAGAGAATTTATTATATGCGTGTCTTTAAGATTAGGAATGAGCTTTTCTTTCTTAACGCATTGCAATGCAATTTGACAAGACTTGGAATTATGCTCGGCAAAAACAAGCAGCTAAGACAGCAAGAACAAAAGCAGCAGCAACAGCAGCAGCAGCAACAATAGCAATGATAATGACAATGACAATTCCGAGAGCTATCTGAGCAGTCACGATCCCATCATTGGCGGCGACGACGATGACGATGAGGATGACGCATGCGCAACATTGTCAGCTGACATTGTGTGTGGATTTGGTTGCAGTGTTGTTGTTATTTGTGTTGCAGTTGCTGTTGTTGTTGTTTCTGCTTGCTTTGCTGCTCCTATTACTTGTTGCTGCAGTTTGAATGATCATTTTACTGGTTGTGTTGGCAATGAACAAAAATCAAGGAAAATTATAAAAAAAAAAGTAACGAAAAACAAAAAAAAATGTATAAATTGTAAAAGGACTGAGTGAGTGAGTGAGTGTAAGAGAGAGATGCGACAAGTTGTCGTAGTTAGCAATGCTAAATGCCGTATGCTGTATGCTTTAAGCCAAAATGCTTATTTAAGCCTTCTTCTCGGCCTCGATGACCTCCTTTGTTGGCAGCACGTTCTTCTCGTTAGTTTCGGTGTGCTTCAACTTTTTCGCATCAAAGTTCTCAATGCCGGCTATAAATTGATTCTTCTCCTTCTCCTGTTCAATTGCTGCATACAGAAAGAGAGAGATAGAGAGAGAGAGAGAGAGAGGGAGACAGACAAAGAGTGGAGTGGAGGTTAGAGATATCGTTCGATAAATGTTTGCACATTATGTTGCAATTGCCATAAATGGCACAGCTGGTTTTGTAGACAAGTCTTTTGTTTATACGCACCTTCCTTATCGGGCAATGGGTTCTTCTCATGGGTCTCCGTATGCTTCAAATTGTTCTGATCGAATGCGGTGATGCCCTCGAATATAGACTGTTGAGTCTTCTCAGCAGCCACATCTACGGTTAGCACGCAACATGCAATTCAGTTTTTTTTTAGTTTTAATTCATTTGTAACAACTTTATTAACCTACCCTCAGCGGTGGGCAAAATGATTTTCTCCTGGGTGCTGGCATTCTTCAGTTTCTCAGTATTGAAGCCCTCCAGTTGGCTTTTCAGGTTCTCGGCCACCTTTGGCAAATCCTTGAGTGCTGGTGCTGGGGAAGCCATCTGCAAAAGAAACCAAATAAAATAATAATTGTTTAATCAATCCCATTTTTGTACTGAACGAATCATTGTTCATTTAAGTCAGTTGAGTGTCCTAATCAATCAATTGATTACTGAAAATTTAAGTTCCCTTATCGTTCAATTGATATTGAGTCCCAAAATATGTACATATATGAATTAATTGCCTTGGATTCCTTAAATATATAAATTACAAAATTGTTTCAATATAAATCAAAAGCAATAACTGAACGATTTTTGGATTCAAATCAATTGAACGAAATGGGTTTCAAGTGACTCAAATTAGTTTCGTTCAGTTGAAATTGAACCGCTTCAGTGAATTGAACAAAGGCCCGGATATCGATAACGCAAGCCAGTGGAAAGTGCCAACGATAACGGCAGTTTGGATTTCGATAAGGCGGAAATGCGAGTCGATAACAAATGCTACATTTGAATCACACGCACGCAAATATACACAATACATACATACATACATACATATGTACATTCATTTTATTTTGTGTTGACTAACGTTTTGTTGTTTACTGTTGGTTTATTATTCGATTTCTCATAGCGATTAAACTGAAATGCTACTTATTGATTAAGATACGAAAATACAAAGCCAACATACTCATAATGAAATTTGTCATCTGTATTATGAGTCACGCTTGCCAGCAAGGACGCATACACAAAAGTAGGCATGTGCGTGTGTGTGTGTGTGTGGTTGCTATCTGAACACCAAAAGAAATACACATGTACATATGTATGCATGTGTATTTGTACGTTTTAAAGAGAAGTTCAGCGAACCTAACGCAACAACGTCGCAGCTGCTGCGCTGCTGCGTCAAAGCAGATTAAATTCCAATTGGTCAACTTACTTCGAGGCGAGTGTACCGTTATCAGCGCTTGTTTAGTCGCTCGTCGCTCTGCGCTCCTCGCTTTGGCAGTAAACTGCATTTTATCACGTTTATTTTTAGTTGCAAATCAGCCAAAATGTGAGCTGCTTGCCCATTTGTTCGTGTTTATCGAGCAATGTCAAGTATTACCTTTCATACGAAGTAAATGAATCGCGCATTGCTTAAGATTTCTACTAGGGTTATGTAGTTTACTATTTATTTATTTATTTCTTATTATTAAACCAATGTCTTTGGACTTACTGCTTGCTTATAGCTAATTCAACATAGTTTATTATAAAATTACTACCAATGAAAAGAAAGTAGAAAGATTTACACAAATTATATAAAAGAACTTTTTAAGAGTTCTTAATACCTATTTTATAGTTACATAACCTTATACTTCTATAATAAGAAAGCCAATTTAAATAAAGAGATATGTCAGTTGCGATCTGAAGATCCACATTAGTCTGATAGTATAATAAAAAATAAAAAGGTTATGTAGCTTCGTTGAGAAGTTCATTTGAATGATCGAGGGAATTTAGTCGTTATTTAGACGATGATTTTAACTAAAAGAGTTTTTTGCTTGTAGGGAAGAAGGGTTGCGGAGCAACCCAGCTAGCATTTGGAAGACCATTTTAACAAAAATCATCTT
This sequence comes from Hirtodrosophila confusa, assembly GCA_035043065.1. NCBI lineage: Eukaryota > Metazoa > Arthropoda > Insecta > Diptera > Drosophilidae > Hirtodrosophila > Hirtodrosophila confusa. Next base: position 3,107,133 of record JAWNNI010000085.1, on the reverse strand, counting down.
GATTGACTCTTTTTCCATCCCTTTTAATAATTAAAGTAAAGATTAATTACATGTGTGCTATAAAGTAGACTCGAAAGACTCCCTAATGATCAGAAATAGGTCTCGAAAATGGAAGGGAGTCGTACAAAAACTCATGACCTTGTCTTACTCAGTTTGTATAAAATTGGTTAGCGATAACTTAAATCAGAGTTGCAATGCAACAGAAAACTAACGCATTGTGATATTTAAAACTTTATTGTTTATTTAAAATGCAAGTAATTTTTCGCACTAGTATTCAATCAAGATGAACAAAAAACTCGCGAGTTTAAATCATGGTCTAAATGCGAACTGAGATTTCGACTAGGGTTATGTAGCTTCGTTCAGAAGTTCACTTGAATGCGTCATTTGAGTGAACGAGGGAACATATTTTGTTCTCAAATCGGTTTCAACTCTAATTTCTACCTTCTCTCTCTCACCACCATTTCCAATTGATTGGCTTGGCTAGTCACAAAGAAACCGTTTCATTAGTATCGATAACAAGTGCATACATACATGCATATACATGTACATATACATATGTATGTGTATATATGCATGCTTGTTTATAAGATTGTATCTGAAAATTGCACAAGCGTTACAAGGGCGGCAACCGCGCCAAAAATATATGTATAAAAACAAATAAATCAACGTTTAATACTTGCATGTATTTTGATGACCATTTATGGCCATTAAGTCGCAGTCGCGCCTAAACGCCGCTCGTTCTCGATAGGCTGGCTGATAGTGCGATTATTGGCCAATCGATTATTGACTAACGGCTGCGTTTACTCATTTTGAACAACTCCTTTTCCAACCAAACAACAAAGGCGAACATTGCAGCTCGCACATACATTCATACATAACTACACACATCTGTACAAATACGGCGAATTGCTTTTTTTTATTATTTTATTTAGGAGGAGGTGGGGGGACATTGAAGTAGTTTGCATGTTCTCGCCTTGTTTGCCGTGAATCAACTTCCAACTTCGGGCAAAATATGGTGGTGATGAATCATTTTATTCGTCGCTGCTTTAACCACAGCCCACACTTTACACACGCTCTCTTTCTTTTCTTTCACTTTGTGCGCTTTCCACACACACACACACATACTCAAACTCCGCTTTGCTTCTCATTTTTTTTTGGCTTTGTCTTTTGTTTTGTTAATTTTATCTTTTTTGGGTTTATGTCTCTGTGTACGCTGATTGGAGGCTCTTGACGAAGTCGCATGAGTTCGCTGGCGGCTGGTGGGAAGTGGCAGAGGGGCATGTCGTTTGGCCGGCGCCAGAAAGCCGCAAATGCGCCGTTAGCCAATTTTTGACATTTGAAAACGTCGTCGTAAAGTTTTGCCGGCTGAGCCAAAAGGCTGCTCAAGTGTTAAAACCACCGATGTCACTGATGCGTGGCATGGCGGGGCGGGGGTGGGGGCGTTCAGTCGGGCGGGGCAGACAAAACGAAAGCACAAAAGAAGGAAGACAAATGACAGGCACGTCCGTTTACACCCTTGCCACAGCAGACCGGGGCGTCAGACTCCTGTCAGAGTTGTACTAGTTCATTGAATAAGTTCATGCTAAAGAACTAAGCTGAACAAATGAACCAAATCCACTGATTATGTTAGTTCATTTCAACCAAATTAGATAAGATGATAGCAGTTAAATTTAACTACTAAGGTTTCGTGCTGAAAAGCACAAAATTAACGAGAAGGAACGAAACATCAGAATATGAACCGTTCACAAAAATTGAATGAGTGAACTTATTAGTTCAATTGAACCACAATGTACAGCTCTAGCTCCTGTGCTGCCCACACTCATACATATACGCATGCAATGCACGTCTGCAAGTTGGTATGTATGTATGTACATACATATATGTGTAAGTTCATAAATTTCAATGTGTACATATGTATGCATATGGCGGGACACAAAGTGAATTTTAAATATGCACAGCAGCGCAGTTTAGTCATACAAAGGCGCACACTCATACGCCATATGTATGTACTACGTATGTATGCATGTACATTGTGTTGCGTCTGCTACTTCATTTTAAATATATTTTGCAAGCCTCTGCAAACAGCAATAAATTTAATGTCAATTGGATATTATCGATAACAGTGTTGACGCTGCAAGCGCCACGCCCTCGCTTAAGAAAATTTTGCAACACACACACATGCACATACAAACATACATATGTATGTATACAACTTAACGAATGCAGCTTAAATGCACATACTGCATACGTATGTATGTATGTATGTACATATGTATATGTATGTATGCGCGTGTATGTGAGCACGCGCAAGCACAGACTGTGGGGAGGATATTAAGCAGCGTCAAACGCCCCGCCCAAGCAGCAGACACATGCACACGGCTACAGACACACACATATAAAGCAGACGCAAAAAATTAAAAAAGCCGGCCGGCAAAGCTCCAATAGAAAAAAAAAGAGAAGCAACAAAGCAGACTTGGAAAAAAACTAACGGGGCAGCAGCAGCAGCACAGGCCGAGGCCGCCACAATAAATAATTTATAACAAATGTAAAAAGCGATTTTGGCTCGCTTCCATTTTGCAATGAATGGGAATGAAGCGCAGCTACAAGAATACAACAACAAGAGCAGCAGCAGCAGCAACGAGAAAACAGCGGCGCAAACAAAAACCAGTTGTCGTTGACTCTGCAGCAGCAGCAGCAGCAGCGTTTTAGATTTTTCCTCTCTTATTTGCAGACTTCTACCTCTCACCCCCCCACTACTTTCTGCAACAATGAAAATATACGAAACGTTGCAAAGTATTCAATAAAAATTTGGATATTGCCAAAAAAAAAAAAACAAAAAAGAGCTCAAGCTTACCTTAAATCTGTGCTGGTTTTTTTAACTTTAGGATTGGGGTTTAATGGCAAACGAATTGCGCACTTGACAAAAAAGAAATGCGGGTGGGTAGGTTGACTGTTTGGGTGGATATATATATATTTATATATATACAATGTGTGGCACTTGCAATAAAAATTACTGCCTTTTTTAATATCGCGAAAGCTTACAAGCAAACAGAACGACACACAACTTAATACTGCGCGACAATTGTTCAAATCCAAAAGAAGAAGGCGTACGAATTGCCATTGGAGACGATTGTACGAACAAAACGCTGTTATCGATAGCGTAATCGGATACGTTTTCACTGCAATACTGTGAAATACAAGCGATAGCATGCTGGTTGCAATTTGCAATAACGTGTAGATTATCGATAGTTAGTTTCAAACACAAAAAGTTCTGCCAAGGGGAAGCTTTTAAATACGGTTCCACCTTCTATTTGAATTTAATAAACATATTAACTACGCATGTACTCTTTTCTTAATGAATGAATAGGTTTTTGGTATCCTCGAAAGTTCTTTTATTGTTTTCAAATATTTCTCTTTCTTTTATGTAGTGATTATGCTACAAAATTGATTATACTGTAGGTAAGATTGTAAGTAAGAGTAGGTTTCAGAGCCACAGGTTTGAAACCCAAGTAACGTCCCCAACAAAGGTCAAGCTCATGCATAAGTACAGGAATGTGCATTGTTATAGAACTCTTAGCGGCTGTAAAAGCGGGAATTGTATTATCAATTGATATCATGAAACCCTAAACTTGCTATTCACAGAAAAGAAATCAAACAATAAAAAGATGCTTGAAACTAGTTTAATAAGGTTTGGCTTACAGGTCTTTGTATACAATGGATTCACAGGAAAGAAACCCAAAGATCGTTTATAAACTAGCTTAATAAGACTTGGTTTACATGTCTGTATATACATTTGGTTCACAGGAAATAAACAAAGAATAGGATGAAAATTAAACATTTTATAAATTACTTTAATAAGGCTTGGCTTACACGTTTGTATATACACTTGAATATCTAATAGCACACCCCAATTGTCATAATTGTTATCGTATCTAAACTTAAGGTCCATACGCTACGCATAATTGGCGGATCGACACTCATTCCAGATGCGCTCCATTTCCGAGGGATCGCTGAAATCGTGCGAAGCAATTACATCACTATAGCTATCCGGACCATAGTAGGCGGGCCTGTTGAAGTGAAAGTCCGCACAGTGATGGACTGGTATATGCGCCTTGAGCGCCAGCATGCCCAGATAGATGTCATCGAAGCGAAATAGCGGCACAGTGCGTCCAACAGCGTACAGCTTAAGCAGGGCTTCTCTGGATAAGATGAATGCGCCCGCCGTCACATATGCCGGCCACTTGTCAAACGGATACTCCTCGAGGGAGACATACCATTTGCTAAACTTGTGACGCAACGGCGCTGTTTGAAAGACATAGCCGGCAAAGAGGTCGCTCTGATGATGGGTCCGACGACCCTTCCCCAGGAAGCGCAGCACATTCTTAATGGACACGTAGTAGTCATCGTCGACGAACATATAAAAGTCGCTGCCGTTGAAGTGCTCGCTGGCCCAGCGCATGCCCATCATCGTTTTGATGGTATTATTAAAGTATGTGTCCACAAATTCAGCGCGAACAATGTCCCCATGATGCTTGGCCTCCGTCTCTGCTGCATCGGTGCTGGGACCCTCGGATGGCACGCCCAGCAGAAATGCACGGCGTATGTGGACGTCCGAGAAGCGGGACTCGTAACCCCAGGTCTTGCGTATGGCCTGGCGTCGATGTAGATTACCAACGGCACTCTTTATCAGTATGGTCAGCCGGGGCGGATCCGCCTTGTTTTGGTTGGACATAAATGCGGGCATTTGTAGAAACTTGTAATCCAGCGACGTGACGCTATCATTGTGCAGCGGATAGTAATAGTGCGTCTCAAAGTCCAGTTCGTATAGATGTGTCAGTATGCCGCAAAAGTCCAACAAGCATATTAAAGGTATAGCGAGTGCACATTTAAGAAGCAATTTGTAATGTTTTTTTAACATAGCGCGATGGTGGCTAGCGATGACATTGACAGCGATATATCGCTTGTGAGTATGGAATATATTAAAATATTACGCGCAGCTATCGATCGGCTGCCAATGAAAGGCTGTGACGTCAGCAACAAACAAATGCGCGAGATTTAAATCGACAAAATATGAACAATTAATTGGGAGAATACATTTGTTAATATCCAAGAGGGTACTGTCTTAAGACGAGTGCCACAGCTTTAAAAATTAAAAAAAAAATGTATACGCTACGTTATGCCAATGCATTGCTTATTTCAATTATTTTTATGACGAATTTATTAAAATTTTTGCTGGCTCTTTTCTGATCTAAGAACTTCCACTTAAGCCAAAAAAATGAGATTTAATTTATATGGAGCAGGCTATGGAACTAAGCAAAGCACACTTAATAGGCAAGACAGCCCAATACATTTCAAATAAATTTGAAATTAACGTAAATTTTCTTAACTGTTCTGGATGAACTGAGTGGTTCTCACATGACATATTCCTTGCAAATGCAATTTACACAACAAATTAAGTAATAGTCTTAAATTCAGTTTTCTTACCAAATTATTTAAGTATTTTAAAAACAACTAAGAAAATTTGGCTTATAATATACGTTGATTTGAATTTAGATTGTAAATATCTTGAAAGTGAATTTGTCATTCACATGGAATTACTTTTACTTATTTTTAAATAGTTTATTACATAATCTTCAATGTTTGTTATGTAATCTGTAGTTAGCTAGTCATACAATTTATAGCTTCTTAAAATATTTATGACATAGAAAATAAAACGATGGTCGATAATTTTCTGTATCGCCCGCGTTTGATTGTTATGTCGGCGCGCATGGCAACTGCCAAATTTTGAAGAAGAAGAACATGTGTATATACTGTATTTTGGAAACATAATAAAATGAAATTGCGCTAAAAGTTTCAAAATGTCGGAAGCAACAATCAGCGAAATAAACACTACTGCAAGCGTTAGTGGAGGCAGCAGCTCCAAGCTAACAAATGCACAGAAGTCGCGCATCGAGCGCAATCAAGCCAAGGCACAAAAACTAAGGGAGGCTAAGCTCGTGTCGCATCCCTACAAAAATATACAAAAGTAATTATAACCAAACAATTGTTGGTACTCTAACAATGTATGATAATTATATCAATTGTAGCACTCAAGGCAACGATGTGCTGCCAATTGCGGGCCAAGCCAATGCGGTTATTAAGGTGCAGGGCACCAAATATATCGACAGCGGCGGTGGCTTCCTCTTGGAGCAGCCGGTGCTGCCAGGAGCGGAAAAGCCGGCGGATGCAGCCGTTGAGGCGGCCATCATAGAGGATGCCATTGCCATACCGGTGGTGTATGAGGAGTGCTTGGAGTGTGGCGATCAGTATGCCGATTCCTATCTGTTTAATAATTTTGGGCACTCGGTTTGCGATAAGTGCCGGGATACCGAGGAGCGGCATGCGCTTATTACGCGCACCGAGGCCAAGGCGGAGTATTTGCTCAAGGACTGTGACTTTGATAAACGTGAGCCGGTGTTGCGTTATATCAGCCGCAAGAATCCCCATAATGTGCGCTGGGGCGAGATGAAGCTGTACTTGCATCTGCAGGTCCTTAAGCGTGCGATGGATGTGTGGGGCAGTGAGGATGAGCTAACACGACAGCATGAGCAGCGCGAGGACAAGCGCGAGGTGGGCAAAGCTCGCAAATATAATAAACAGATGAAACAGCTGCGCATGGAGGTTAGAAGCAGCATTTATACGAAGAAAACTAAAGCCATTCATGAGCACGAATTTGGGCCGGATACGTACAACGAGGAGGAAGATAACTATACGCACTCCTGCGTCTCCTGTCCCTACACCGAAACATATGAAAAGATGTGAATGCCGTTCAAAATCAGTTCAAATATCACTTACATTTCAGAAAGGCTTATCCTTGCAACGAATCCTATAAATAAATTATATCTTAAATCGCCACTTAATTTCGTTTTGTATTACTATATTTAAGTTAGTTATGAAATAAAATATTAAGCTTAATCATAAATGGTTTCTCTGACTTGGCCCCTACCCCGAAACATATATAAAAATTCGATAAGAATGTACAGATAACCCTTAAATTGCAGGCTTGTCTCTGCAACGAAACAAAACAAGTTACATCGTTGCAGTTTGAAGTTCGCGACAGTGATAATAGTACTTATTGTTCAGTTAGTTATCTTTTATGAATTTGTAAGCGACTTCCTGATAGCCCAGAAAACGTAGAAATATGATATTTAAGTTAGCCATGATATAAAGTATTAGGCTCAGCTATGACTCTATTCACGTAATTGTTCTAATACCGAAACATTTGAACTTTTAGTAAAGTATCAACTTTCATTGGGAATTAATTAGTAAGTTTGATATTATTAAATCAAATATCGTTAGTCAAAAATGAGATTTGCATTTTAAAAACGCAACTATCGATGATAAGCACTGTTTGCCATTCGCATTATACGCACACAAAATGTTATCGCGTTGTACCATCTCTAAAACAAACGCCAAGCTGAAAGACCAACACAAGCAGAAGCAGAGGCAGCAGCAGCAGCAGCAGCAACAGCAGCAGCAGCACCCTATACCACGAAAAATCATAAACAAATTAGCTGTGCAGAGGAAAACAAACTTGTCCAGCAAAATGGAGGAGCAATCGGATGATGAGAACTTTGAGCCGACGCCAAAGAAGATCAAACGGGATTGGCTAAATAGTTATTGTTATTCGAACAAGGCCATGGGGATGATGAAGAAAATGGGTTATGAAGACGACAAGGGCCTGGGTAAGAGCAATCAAGGTCGTTTGGAGCCAGTGATTGCTGTCCAACAGGATGGCCGTCGTGGCTTTGGCCTCAAACTGGATACGGTCCATTGGTCCGCCGGCAAGTGGGATCCAAACTGTGAGGATATTGAAATACCAGAGCCAGTGCACTGGTTGAAAAATTTGGACAACAATTGCAGCGCCCATACATTGGCTGACCTAATGTCGAACATGATCACCGGTCCGCGCAAGCTCACATTGGACGATGAGACGCAATTCTGTGACCCCGAAATATTACAGCACATACTAAATGCAAAGACAGTCTTTGATGATCTCAACGATACGGAGAAGCGTCGTGCGCGCTCCCGCTGCAATCCGTTTGAGACCATACGCAGCTCCATATTTCTAAATCGTGCTGCTGTCAAAATGGCCAACATGGATTCCATGTGCGAATATATGTTCACTAAACCGCGCGATCCAGCGGGCAACACCATGATTGGCGCCAATGAATTGCTATACTTTGCTGACATGTGCGCAGGTTGGTTCCTGTTTTGTTTTGTTTTGTTCTGTTTTTGCCGAATATATATTGAATACTCATTTGATTTTTATTTGATAGGACCTGGCGGCTTTTCCGAGTACGTACTATATCGCAAATCCTGGGAGGCTAGAGGCTTTGGCTTCACGTTGCGCGGTGCCAATGATTTTAAGCTAGACAAATTTTTTGCCGCATCGCCGGAATCATTTGATGCCTTTTATGGCGACAAGGAGGATGGCAATATCTTTGATCAGATCAATCAGGATTCGCTAAATGATTACATACGCAAGCATACACCGGAGGGCGTGCACTTTGCCATGGCCGATGGCGGCTTCTCCGTGGAGGGGCAGGAGAATATACAGGAGATACTCTCAAAGCAGTTGTATCTGTGCCAGTTTGTGACCGCACTAAAGATACTACGCACCAATGGCAGCTTCGTTTGCAAGCTGTTTGATCTATTTACACCGTTCAGCGTGGGCTTGGTGTATCTCATGTACAAATGCTTCCGTCAAATTGCAATTATCAAGCCAAATAGCAGCCGGCCAGCCAACTCGGAGCGTTATATTGTCTGCAAGCATAAGCTGCCGGATACGGATGCAATTATCAGCTATATGTGCACAATTAACAAAATACTTAACGAGGAAAGCGAAAACACTGAGGATCGTCTCGATGTGATCGAGATATACAATCGCGATGCGATGCAACAGGACGAGCAGTTTATGCAATATATCATTGACTCCAACAATGCCATTGGCAGGAAGCAAATCGTTGGACTGCGCAAGATAGCTGCCTTTGCCCAGAATCTTGAGCTGAAGGAGTCACGTCAGTCGGCGGTGCGGCAGCAGTGCTTGAAGGCCTGGACACTGCCCGATAAGCTGCGCCAGGCGCCGGAGGTGAAGACAACCGAACGTCTGTTGGAAGAGCTGCTGCGCGACTGGTCCAACTTGCTCAATATGCCGGCCATTGAGGTCCATGGTGTTTGGGAACTGAATAATACCATACTGAATGTTAGCGATTGGCACTTTATGCCCATTGGACGTGGCGAGACGAACATTAATGGTTGTACACTCTTCTTGTGCAAATCACGTGGCAACTTATTGCGCTACACGGAGCACAAGAAGTGGGAGCAGGTCGAGACAAACTTCAACGTTCAGCCGCGTTCGATATTCTTTGGCGAGATTGTGTTTGAGTTTTGCGGCGAGGGAAGGACCTCGCAGAGCGTTTCGGCACTGCATATTTTGGATGGCATCTGTTTGGGCGGCCTTGATATACGTCGTCTACCATTTTTGGAGCGTGTGAGCATGTGCGCCAAGTATGCACGCAGTTTGAATAAGCCATATAAGAGGGAGGCCAACTGTAGCGCGGTACGTAGCAAGCCCATCTTTCGTTTGCAGGATATGAGCAAATTCTTTGGCCAGATGCGTCCATATGTGCTTAAGGATAATTCGCAACGCTTTGGCTTTATACTGGATGATCACAAATTCTTTGTGCCCGGCGGCATTATCATATTCTGTGAACTGGCCATGAACTTTGTAACAGCTCATTCAAGATCTCACAATCAGACCTACTATTACAATACATTTACCAAAGAGTCGCTCTTCAAGAAGCAAATTGAGCCGCGCAAGTTTAATGAGGTCTTCGCCTCGTTCCGCCAGAGCTATTCGCGCCGTCTGCTCTGGAAATGGACGAGCACGCGTCAGGTGGATGAGCACGCCACCGAGGATCATCCAAAGATATTGTATCGCAGCCATTTCGAGCAGTTTATACATGGAAAACTGACTAGTCATAATTAAAGCTAAGTCAATTTTAATTATTTTCGCGGGATCGACAAGGATTTGAAAACTTATGAAATTTTTAACCATTTTTTTCTTCGTTTTTTCTTTTTTTTTTTTGTTTGTTTAAACTGTTTTTCATCTAATTTATAAGGTATTACGACTACGCAAATGCATGAAGAATATTTTGTCCAAAATATTTCGATAAAGTCCAATTTCATAAGTTTTCAAATCTGAAAGCAATTTTTCTCCTTCAATTTACTTACGCATGAAAAGTATTTGAAACACAAAATTTGTTTTTAACACTTGCTAGAGATGAATTAACAAATTATTTGTTATACTATCTCAACTGCGCCGATACAGCAAATAATAGCAATATTAATTGTTAATAAATCTAACGATTAAATGTATATTTGTAAAACTAATGGCTGGGCCCACACACACACCTACACCCACACACACACACACACACACACACCTACACCCCCACACACCCCCCTATAACGACCCAACTTAGCAGATATTGCATAATTATGCTAAAAACAAAACAAAAGTAAGAAAGAAAAAAAAACAAACCCAATCTATATGAATTAAGTTCTTGATACAATTATTTTTAATCTTTTTGTTGATTTGTCACAAAATACTATGTAATACACTGAATAGAAGAAAACATTTCAGATCCTATATGAGTACATAATGTAATATATATAAGAGTCTACCTATTTAAAGCAAACTTTTCATTCTATATGTAGCTTTGCTGAAGAAGTACAGATGAAGTATTGAATAGCTCTACTATCTGGAAAGTTTCATCGTTTTAATAAGTGTGGAATTAAAACTATTTGGACCTACCTTCAAAAAGGGGAAAACAATTGTTGTTTTATTCGAAAATGGGAGCAAACAAATCTAAAACGATTCGGAATGGTATATACAGGCGATTATGTCTATTTCATGTGATGAGATACAAACATAGTTTTAGTAATCCATGCCTTATTTGTATACCCTTGCGGAGGATATATAGTCTTGATCAGCATCAATAGCCGACTGGATCTAGCGATATCCATCTATCTGTCTGTCTCTCAGTTTTGGCGCTAACTGTATAAAACTTGACATATATACTCATTTTTGCAGCTATATATGTATGTATGTTGGAACTGACTAGATCGGAGTACTTTAACATATAGCGACAGTTGTTTTCAAGATATCCTGAGCAAGCACATCAAGCCAAAGTTTTGTCAAAGTCTTTAGATGTTCACTATGTTTAGTCTTTACATGTTAGCCATATTTGGTCTTTAGATGCTGACCGTGTTTGGCGTTTAGATGTTGGCCATGTTTGGCTTTCAGACGTTGGCCATGTTTTGGACTTGGATGTTGGCTATATTTGGTGCTTAGATGTTGGCCATGCTTGCTCGTAATGGGACCTAAGATAGTATGGTCTGATTTCGACTGCTGCCAAGACAATCGGTATAAAAATGAATTGCATATAGAACATTTAACAAATCTCAGTAATTCTAAGTGTTGATAAGCTTTTAGGTGTTAACCAAGTTGGATCAAAGTTGCACAACTAAATTTAACATCTGGCATAGGAACAATCGCTTAAAAATGACTTGTTAATTCATATTTATATGTAATTTAAATATTATACTGTTTTAGTTTGGTCAAATTTGATCAAATTCGGATCATAAGCTGAATATTTAACAATTTGTAATACTTGTTATTTGTAAGGATTCGTAATCCTTGGCATGTTATGATTATTTCAGATAAAACTGTAACAATCTCTTTAGTTTTATTGTACAGAAATGCAAGCTGGTAATAATATCAATCGAGCTGTAATTTCAATTGAGATTCCTTTGGGGAAGCTGTTCCGTAAAACTACAGGTATGCTATTTCAAGAGTTTTAGATGCTTAACGTATTTATGGATCGCATCCTTTACATAGGGCTTTACGGCCAGGCAGGTCGGTATATTTTCCGGCTGCTCAATCCAAAGTTTGTGCTTGATCTCGTGCTCCTTCAGCTTCTCGCTGAGCTTTAGCAGCGCCGCCTCATCCTTGGCCTCAAGCACCACCTTATGCATGTTGTCCAGGTCCTTGAGATACGCCTGCATCTCCTCATCCTCAGCGTGGGCACTCATCACCGCCGACGTCGCATGGCAGCATTGCGCTATAACTGCGCCCAGTGGCCAGTTGAGCGTGGAGCGAAGATCGCTCCGCACCACAATATACTGCACAATGTGGCTCATTGCCTTTACAATTAAAATAAATGAATGTCAAATAAGTGTTTAAGCATTATTTTCTATTTTACATACGCTGCAAGCCAGTACGCTGCTCATCTAATCAACAGCAAGTGCACATTTCCATGCCACACATGAGAACGATTGTGCGCGGCAAAAGTTGACAGCTGCGTACCGGTCATGAGCAGCTGTTTAGCGCTCTTAGGGCTGCCAGACTGTTTTCTGCGTAAAAGCACATATTTAAATATTCATCAATTGCGCGCCTTACAACTTGCATCAAATTCAATTGGGAATATTATTATTAAAATAAATGGCTTGTATATTTATTTTATCAAATTATTTTAAAGTTTTTCTGTAGGTTTTAACGCAAGTGTGTGTTTTGTAAGTATTATTTATGTTATTTTATACTATATATACTATTTACTATATCTATGTATAAAGACTCTTAAACTTTATTTAATTTTAGTCCGATCAGCTTCAAACACATTATATAATTTGATACGCATCTCACCGATTTAGGAAAATTGACCCGCACGGTCGGAAAATTGGTAGAAAGTTGTTTGTAATCGAAAATTTCATTTTTTTGGATTCGGGATTAGGGTGTGACCTTGACACGGTCAGTAAACAACATTATTTTAAGTTTATTTCCTGATATGTAGAGTTTCAAACATTTCAATTTGAAGGATTTCAAAGTTTAAGTTGAGTAAATTCTTTTCGTTGACTTCCCAGACTGAAATCTCTATCGAAACTGAAACTATTCCAACAATGGCTTCTGGGTCTGGAGTTCTCGTCCCATCCTGGTCACCATTATCCAATGCGCTCTCATAATAAGGTTGTTGTGTGTATCCATGCGACTGAGTACCGTCCTCGGGTGCTCCAGAGCTACTAACTTGTCAAAAACAGTGGATTGCATTTTTGCAACATTTGCAGCTCAATTAATCACCCAACTGGAGGAGCATGGAGCTTGCCGAGGGTCCCTCATTAAGTTGTTGACTATAATAGAATTTGAATCAATGTTATTTAATACGCCTTTTGTTTAGTTTGATTAGAAACTTTAACGCAATTTCTTGTGAGTATATATTAATGTGCATTCATTTTGTTGAGTAGACTTGCCCACTCATCAATAAGGTGCTGCCAACCTATTGGCGTGGCGTTGCCATACAATTTCGCTATCGTTAAGATGAAAAAGTTAACCTAACCTAAAATATAACTACTATAAAATCCATGAAACTTAATAAATTTTCTATTTTCTTATTGTATTATAATGCGGAGTAATGTGGATATACTCTTTTTCTACTTCTGGAACAGAGTATATTTCTGTAAAATTCGCTGGCTACTTTTCAAACAGCCCTCGCACGCCATGGTGTGCCAGTGACGTTTTGTTTTCGGCTCGACAAAAAGCAAATAAGTAGTTAATGTGCTGCAATCACTTCAGAGTCTGCAGAAATGTTCACAGCTGAGAATCTAATGGAAAAACTAAAGGGGGTAATTGGGTGGGTGGACTAGCAGTGGGAGGGGCGTATTTCGGCGCATAGTGCCAATGACATGCGCCCGTAATTAACGTCCCATTTTGGGTTAGATTATCCATGAATAATTGGAAATGACGTTGGTCGCGCCTGGTCCAACGCCAACCCCCAATGCCCCCTCCCAGTCCAGAGTCCGGAGTCCAGAGTCCGGAGTCTGGAGTAGGTGCACTGCCCGCTGGAGGCTAGCTGGCGCAACTGCAGCAGATTGATGATGGCCAGCAAACAGAAGCAGCCAGTGTTGCCACTCTTCAGATCCCCCCATCCAGGCTGGCCTCCAACGCTTGGCGTCGGACAGGGCCAGAGCCAGGCCAGCTGAAAACTTTGCTAATTGCTTTTTGGCCACATTGGCCAAGGCGCTGGCGACGACAACGGGCAGCCGGCAACAGGCAACAGTTATGGCATCAGCACCCAAAGTGCCATTTGCCCAGTTGCCAGCCAAGTCTATTGCATTATAATACCCTGTACGTGCATAGTTAAGCTGGTATGCCGCACTATTCGATTGTCAAGATACATGCCCCAATAAAGCTCCCTAGTATGATAGTAAGGCTAGTACTCTCAAGTTGAGTATGCTAGTTAGCTATATTTGTTATAGGTTATGTTCTCTTTAATATATTTTCATTTTTTCGACTCCACATTCAAGTACTACTCTCATTTGAGACTTCTCTCATCTTCTCTTAAGCATTTGACGAGTGCGAGTGAATTTTTCAAGTTTCATACAACAGTTTTCCGCCCTTTGGGGTACATTTTCGAAAAGAGAGTTTTGCAAATAGCAGCACAGCAGCTCCACCTATCGGGTACAAACTTAAGAGATAGCATGCTCGCCACCAACTTAGCATAGTTTCAAAGTGTGGTGAGATTTGGTCCAGCGCTTCTCGAGTTTTACAATCACTAACATCCAACGAATGTTTTTGTATATTAAGACCTGAAATTCTCAAATACATCCTCGTACAGACGCTTATAAGCATCAAGCAGCTCAGCGGCAGTGCAAACAAGCAGTACCAAAACCGTTTCTTGAATAGCTTGTGTGTTTTTTATTCAATCGGCTTGAAATTTGCGTAATAGATCAAGAATGACCCAAGAATCCTGCAAGCCAACATCCCTGTCGTGAGTGTAGTGCGTATAAGTAAGTATAGGGTATCTTATTGTATCATCTGAAGCAGAAATTCTATGCTTGACCAGAATGAACCTGGAGCTCTTTCACAAGTTGTTTTTAGAAATTTAATGTATTTAATTGAATGTATTAATATAATTATGATGTAACTAAGTGTAAAAGTTGGCAGAGGGTATGTTAATGTCGAGTGCACTCTAACTTCTGAGCCTTTGCTCATTTATCTTTGTTGCCGTGCATTTAATTGTGCCTTTTTGTGCCTCGGCCTACAAATCGCCGAGTCAGCATAGAATTAATTACACAGACAAACAAGCAGACACACACACACACACACACACACAGAGAGAGAAAGAGAGAGAGCGAGAGAGAGAGAGATAGCTGGGCCACAATTTGAATAGATAGTTTTTCGCACTTTGGCGTTCCATAAATTTTGCACTCACTTCTCAATTGTCAAAACAAATTTGCCAAATGTGCCATTCATTCGTTATGAGATTAGGGCACGAGTCCCACGTCCTTATCCACATTCACATCCTTGTCCATGTCCTTGTCCACCTCCACATGCACGTTCCTGTCCAGGCTCACATGCCTTCAGCTCCCCGGGGCCCATGCACATGAGACCCAGCTGAAGATTTGGGACGTGTATTTGAGAGGGGCGTGCGTAAGGAGGGCCGAGGGGGTCAAAGTAGGGTGTGGGGTGTGGGATGTGGAGTTGGGGCTTCGGTCAAATGCAAATGTCATTTTGTGGCCATTCGAATGAATAAACGAAATTAAATGCAAAGAATGACCCAAAACGAAAGAGTTTGAATGGCAGCTCAACTAGCCGGGCCCGGGACAGGGCCACGCCTCCTTAGACCCTGCCGGTACGGGCCCAGAGCTGGAAACCTTCAGTCCCACTTGGGACCACACATCAACCTGACGTCAATACATAGTCGCAGTCGCAGGGTTGGAAATTGAATCGAATTTGAATCGCAGCTCAGATGAGCCATTAATCAAAACCCTATGAAAATCAAGCCGACTTTGAATCAACCCTCTAGACTGCATCATATTGAGGAGTACCATGAATGGATCCCATCTATTAGAGCACAATTTGTAACGTCAAATACTAAAAGAAAGAGTAATTAATAATTGTATATTAATGTTAATAATGATTTCCAGTTGTGGTCAACATAAAGTAAGGCAAATGTGTAAGGATGTGTTTGTAAAACCTAGAGCTATACCGAGAGAAATTTACTCCTTCAACTACTCTATTAGTTGGGACTTAAGATTCCTAGGCGCCCTATACAATGACAAGCTTAGTTTAGCTAAGGATGACAAATCCTGCCCTCCGAGGGGACACCTCCTATAGACCATCAGGTTCTTATTGAAACCCCGTGTTCATTAAGAGTTGCTCAAGATCTGCCTTATGATTTTTAAAAGCTAAATCTTAAGAGATTAATCATCTGTGAGGGACAGCGTGCACCTCCTGAACTGATCTGTATAGATCGCTTGAGGAGGGATCAATAGATTCTTGGTGCTACGAGTAGTTAGCTCAAGGACTTTCGTGCCTTTCCATCAATGCCCTGGTGGCCTGGAACCTAATCGATGACACTCTCTTCGGAGAGGTTAGTGCCAAGCTTTCTGCCAGGACTTTATAGAGCTTGAAGTATTTGATATCCTATATCACTTTGATGACATTGCACTTATGATAGATAGTTCAATAATTCCCAGGGACCGTCACGGTTATAATAATATTTATAAATATTACCTTTTAAGCATTATTTCTTGAATTGACTTATTGCCCAAGACATAAAACTTATTTTTCAGATTAATTTTTTCCTTAAGAATTCAACTTATTTTATGATTACATTTTTTCGCTCTGAAAAAAAAATTGTTGCTTGAGTTTTATATTTCGAATAAAAACAATGATTATTCTTTGAGTTTTATATTTTGCCCAAAAATAAAGCTCACCTCTTGAGTTTTATTTTTATCAAAGTCTGTCTAATACTGCATTATTATTTAGTATTCAAAGCATATCAGAAACTTTTGAAACTTTTCCCCCTACAAACTTTACTTTAAACAACAGTGTTTTAAAAAATTTTTTTTTTTTGAGTCATCGTTAAAGTAATCGTTGATGTGGAAAAAAACTATCGAAACTATCGATATTTTTGAAGCTTTACTGCATTTAGATGAAGGATTTTGTTGATTTAGTTGTTCGTTGGGTAGTTCCGTCTAAGAGTCCTCCTCCGGTAGGGTTAGTGCAGGATCCTAGCTGCAAGTATCCTTGAAGGGTCTTCCAGGTGTTTTTTGTTGTTGTTTATGATCGAAAGTGAGCAGCTTGTAAGGTCCTTAAGCGAACAATACTAAGACATTTAGATAGGGTACTGAAAACTGAAAGTGAATACATTCACAGCTCTAAGCTATATAACTTTATGCGTGTGTTCTGGCGGGTAGGGAGGGGGTTGGGTGTGGGTGTGGGTGTGTGGCAGGGGGACTCATGTTGATTGAGGTCATTTGCTAGGGGTAAACGTGCAGTCGCTTCCTATTAAGAGTTTTGCCAGAGCTGGGACATCTTGTCAGGGTTGTGTTGGTTGGTGGGGGGGCCAGGATTGTGATAGGGCGGGGCGGGGGCTGCACATTCGATTAGCGCAGCGAGCGTGTGGTAAAACTCGATGAGTTTTATTAGTAAATAATGGCAAATCATTTGGCAGTTGACACTCGTTGAATGGTCGAAGGGGGATGGCAGAATGTCAGGAGCGAAACATCAAGGAGCAAGCGGCAAAGGACCCAAGCGGCAAAGGACCAAAGACCACATTTAGCCGCTGCGGCTGCTAATGAGCAACATTAATGAGCGCTATTTTTCACTGAAAGGACAATCAGTGTGTCCTGTAAGCGTGCGAGTGTGTGAGTGCGTGTGTAAGGATGCTCAAGTCTCTTGGGTATTTAGGCGTCCAGAATGGAGAAACTGTAGAAATGACAGCAGGTGCTGCACACACACACACACACACACACACACACATACATACAACCATCCACCAACATACACACACACACACACACACACGCTGCTGCGGGGTAGGCACATGAAAATTTAATATGAATGCAAAAAGAAAGCAAAGAATTTGTAATTAAATTAACCATTTGCGTAATTTTTCCCTGAGAAACGAAATATTTATTTATTTTTGTTTTATTTTGCAGTTGCCTGTGCGTTCGTCCTGCACTGAACGAAAGGAGCCGACAGGAAGCCAGCCTGGCCTGGCCTGGCCTGGCCAAAACCTCAAATTCCGCTCACAACCTGTCGGCCATATGCAATGCAAAAGGGCTCAATCAGTTCCTAAGTGGCTCAGAGACCTGGGAGACCCGGGACCAAGGACCAAGGACCTCTCGAACCTGGTCCAGTTGGATACGCAGGCCGCCGCAACGCTGAGGACAACCAGAGCGAGGACACTCATGAGAAATGTGAAATGAAAAATCGACTCGCAATTAGCAAACATGAAACACGTCGCGTTGTTTGAGTGGGCGGGTATCACACACACACACACACACACACACACACACACACGCACACCCCTCAAGCAACACACACGCACACACACACAAAGACAGACAGGCAGACAGAGAAAGATACAGGAACTGGCAGCGTTGTCAGCATGGTTAATAAGTTACTTTTGAGATACTTTATTACTTCCTTGGTGGCGAACGACAGCCGTAGGGGGGCGCCGGTTCTGGGGTCGTGGTGGCGGTCGGGGGTCGGGGCTGGGGTCGGGCACGGGTACGTACATTAAAAAACAGCAGCAAACGGAGCTGCAAGGCAGCCGAATGGAAGGAGGCAGCGTCAGAAAGCGCCAAAAGGGTTGCCAGACTGCCTTTCATTAGGCATATGTATGTACAAATATATATAAGTATGTATATATATATATATATATGTATCGAAGTGTGTGTGCAGTTTTTTAATTTATGCGATTTTTGACTGCTCGTGTAAAATGCTGCTTGGGGCTAGAAGTGTGTGGAGCTTTGGCTCCTTCTTGGCATTGATTGTCGCGCGCACAAAAGTAGGCAATAGTTTTTTTACCTGGCTTTCTCAGCCTGTCTGTGTGCCTGTGTGTCTGTGTGTTTGCGCGTGTGTGTGTGTGGCTTGCCCTTGCATACACCTGCCACCAAGTCAATACCCTGTACGCTAAAATGCCTTGCATGGGTATCATCAAGTTGAAAGCTATTCGTCTATATTCAAAAATAAATTATTCAAGAAAAAGCAAGCTTTTGAATAAATAGTATCTTCACTCACGACTGTTCACAGAATATGTTTTTCCTGCACTGTGTCCCATTGACGATTCCAATCAAATCCTTCTGAAGTTCGCAAAACAAATTAGTCAAGGGTGTTCCCATTTCCGATTACTTTTCATTTCAAATCGATTTGTATTTTGCCTTTGAGTGAAATAACAAACGCTGGCAAACTTCTAAAGCTTTTCAAGCCGAATTTGAATGGTTTTAGGAAATTTAGAACTACAAACTTTGCGTTCGAAAGTTTTGTTCCGAATGGAAACAGGGGTTAGTATTCGATTTGGAAAACTTTCCTATTAAACCAAAATTGGAAAAAGCCAAAAATGATTTCTCGCACATTAGAAAACGGGAAAACAGAATCCAAAACGATTCGGATTGAAAAGTAAACGGAAATGGGAACACGACTTATGCGAAAACAATTCGGAATGAAAAGTAAACGGGAATGGGAACACGTCTTATGCGAAACTAGTGCTAGTATATACTCTGAGCTTATGAGGTGTCAAGATCTGCTCCCACCCCATCCCCTTCCCCGCAAACGAGCAAATTCTGTCTGTGCCCACAGCTTTGTAGCTGGAGTGATCAAATTTGAGATACAAACTTCCGACGACCTCCTCGAAAGGTTAGATTACAAATATTTTCACCACGTCCACCCGCTGCCCCACAAATAGGCTAGACAAAACAGTGCGGAAACAGGGTATACCGCAGTCGGGAGCTTTCGATTGCAACGCTCTAAATTGCTTTGTAGTTGCAAGAGGAGCAAATTGTGTGCAAGGGTATTTTAAGCTTCGGCACGTGGAGAAAGCCTTTCTTTCATGTGTTTTTATTTTTTTATACTCGTACATACTTATTTATGCAAATGAAATCAATGCGTGTGCATGTGTGTGTGCGTGTGTGTGTCAAAAGAATAGAATTTTTCATTTTAAATTACACGCCAGCACACAACGACAAATGCCAGCCGAGTGTGTGTGTGGGTGTGTGTGGGTGTGTGGGTGTGTGTGTGTGCATAAAGAAAACTTTTGTTCGTTTATGCTGTTGAAGAACTTTGCATGGCGTCTACACCGCCCCTGCCCCCTACCCGTCGGCCACTCCCATACCCCAACCCTTTCATAGCATGCCCTACCCCCCACCCCCACACCCTGCTCCGCGCACCGTTCTCCTTTCAGCTTCTGAGTAAAACGCTGTCGAACCACATTAAAGGTAACTATGCAAATATTTTTGCGGCTCACACGAACAAACACCGTACCTTTTTCTAGACCACACACACATGCACACACACACGCACAACCACATGGACATGCAGTTGGACATTGCCTTTGAGCCAAAAGCGTTTAACATGTAGGTGGCAACCAAAAATATTCCAAGCTGGTCAATAGCAAAACTACTCAACACAAAGCGACCCCATTCCGTTGCCCTTTCCACAGCCCATGCCAGTGGAACCCGTGCTGTAACCCCTTCTGTAGCTGTTCTAATTGTGTTCGTTTCGTGTTCGCTCTTAGTTTTGGCAATCACTTAGCTTATTTTGGTCTACAAACACACACACACTACACACTACACACACACACACACACACTAGCACACTTTTGGCTATGTGCGGAATGTCTAATGAAGCCACATAAATCAAGTGGCTGCAAGTCAAGGCAAAAGGCATTGCCATTTGCCCCTTTTACCTCTTCAACTGTCCTTTCATCCTACTCCAAAACCTCCATTATCCAATTGACTTGACCAACCCCTCCCCCCCCGCTCTCAATTTGCCATCCCTCGGTGTTTTCCATTTCAATACCAACTTTGTTGTCGCCGGGCTAATTGAAATTAAAAACGCTGCCAAAAATGGCAAAAAGGCTCAGTTTTCATTTGATTGTCGCGTTCTTCTGTCCACTGCCAATTAGCGGGCAGCGCAAATCTGGCTTTGATTTATGTGATTTTTGCTAATGCTTTAGGCCAGTAACAGGCGCCAACACTCTCTTGGCTCTTACGCCAGTCTTAGCCTAAATAGACCCCCAATTAGCAACCTTGCTCACTTGATTTTCTTAAGTTTTCCGCTTTCCACATTCGTTCTCACACTTACATTTCAATCATGCCCCTTGCTACAATATTTCATTGAGTTTAATGCCCTTCATCGCCAAATACACTAACTTTTCATTCATCAACTCCATGGTCACATTATTTTCTTGGATTTCATAATAGTCGGCCGTATCATAATCGATTTACTTTCATGTAAAGCCTTTACATTGACTTTCTGGAGTCTTATGCCCTCCATAACCTTATTTTTAGTATATAAGAAAGCCGATTTAATCTTAAGGATGGAATTCAGCTAAGCAGCAAAGTTTCAATAGGGATTGTTTAAGGAAAGGAAAGGCTACATTTTCGAAGAAAATATCGAAAATCTTTTAGGTACAGAAATGTTTAAAATGCATATGCCAAATCTATCTTAAGGACAATAAAATCGGTTCCGTTTTGACAATGTTATGCAAGTTGGATATCTAGAAAAAACATTTACGTACATAGGATCCTTACATATCAGAAATTTTATAGTTTTCACATCAAATTTGACCGAACATTAAACTACCTCGGAATAAGTTCTATTTTTCTAATTTAAATGTCTGCGATAAAGCTAAAAAGCAAATTAAAAAATGAAATTTGGAGTTTTTAATTTTTCAACAAATATATCATGAAATAATCGAAAAGATTGTGTATTTTTGTTAAATTAATAAAAAGTATAATAAAAGAAAATAAATAATTTAATTTTGTGTATAAAAGCGCTTATCTGACTGTCTGATTCATAATCACAGCCCAAGCCGTTTAAATTTTCTTAGTAGTTTCCATTTATAATGAGAGTTCTCACTAAGACGGGATTTCGGGAAACTCCACCCACAAGTGCGGAAAATTCGCGAAACTTGTTTACTTACCATCCGATCGGCTTCAAACTTATTTTCAAAGATCTATTCAAAATATCAATCGAAAAGAGTTTAAGCGATTTAAGAAAAAAACAAGCCCACGGGGAAAGATGAGGTTCTTAATGTTGTAGGGGCGTGTGACTATTTTCGTCCGATCAGCTTTAAACTCACTTTCAAAGACCTTCACACAAAATAATTCCACACCTGTCTCTCCCAGCTTTTGACGCTGGAAATCAATTATCTCATTTTTAATGAGTTTTTTCAAACTCTTTTTAAAGCTCATCATTCATCAAGAAATAATTAAGCGATGTTTTCGGTAATTCACCCACACGGGTGAAAAAGAGGCGGAAAACTCTTTGATGACACTCTCAGTGATTTTCTTGCAATTGGCTTCAAACTCCATTTCAAATCTCTGTGCAATAAATAATATTAAAGGAGTGTTAATCGATTTTGGAAAATCTATCCCCACGGCCGAAGAAATTGTATTATGCTACTTTTGTGTATTTGCTACGATTGGAGCAAGTAGAACAACCTTGGTGTTATAACTATATAGTACTAAAATAGTTCTGTATAGCACCAAATTGGAGTTTAATTTAGAGTCTTAACTGTCTCGAACACATCCATAATAGTTTGAAATCCGAATTTCCTATCCCTCACATCCTTAATAAGAGATGAAGTTTCATTATCCATCCACGAATGCTGCAAAGAACTTCCTATAGTATCAAAGATGATAAACTCAAGCTGAATTAAACGCTGATATTGTGTATATCCTTTATTTGTATTTGAATTATTTATTTCTTGTAATATTATTAAAAAAAAGACAATGATCACATAAAATATTTTGTAAATTACAGAATTCTTGTTATACAATACATATTATTATATTTATATTTATAATAATATATTTATATTTATAGGTTTTTAATTATGTTGTTTGTTGTTGTTGTTTTTTTTTGTTGTGCTTTTTCTTTTTAATTTTATTAAATACAATGATTTTTAAGCCTGCTATTTTTGTTTTTTTTTGGTTTTAAAATTCGTCTAAATTTCCTTTCGGGTTTTTTCGTATTTTGCTTTTAGTTTAATTGTTTATAGTTATATTTAGTTATACATATTTATAAGTACGTAATACAATACAAAAAAAAGTCATCTACTTTTACTTAAGTTTAACATTTCATTTTGGTTTTTTGCTTTTTGTTTTTTTTTTTAAATGTATTGCACTGAACTTTTATTTGTTGTTTTTTTTTTGTTTTTTAATATTATTTCATAAATTTTTAATATCTTTGCTTAGTTGTTGTATTTCTTGCTCATCTCTGTTACTTTAGCTGATTCTCAACTTCCATTGAATACAATTATTCTTGAATTATTTTAGCATTAAAACTTAGGATCCTAGATATTTGGATGTGGAAGTGTTTGTGTGTGTGTGTGTGTGTCGTTTATGTTGTGTGTTGTGTGTGTATAGTGTCTTTTTTTTACTGAGAACTCGCCCTCACTTAAATAGTATTCATAGTTGATTATATTTTGAAATGGGCCCCAGTCAGCCCCGCAGATTACGAACTAGAATTTAAGATTACAAAAAAAAAACATTTTGTTTAGTTTACTGTTGATTATATTTGCATGTTTTCTCCGTTGGTGTTAGACCTTCCCGTACAACTAACTAAACTTATGCTCAAGTATTCCCATTTGTCATATATATTTCGTTTTATTTCATATATTTTTGTTTTTTCCTTCGCTTTTCTCGTTATGTGTTTGGTATTTTTTCTTGTTCTTTTTCAAGTTGCACGTGTAAACTACTTACGAACTTGTTGTAATACAAAATTGACCAGACATCAACACCAAACAAATGTCCTACATGTTTAACTTCTAGTTTTTAGTATTAGATACAGATACAGTTACTTAAAAAAGATCCAACTAAAAGCGCACATTTAGTTTTTAGTTTATTCTATAATATTCTATATTTTGTTTATACAATTTATCAACACGACAAGCGCCTAGGACCTAAACGTGGAACAGCTCAACTAACGTTCAACGAGGAGCACAAGGATATCATGTCCTTGAATTCTCCTGTCTCTCTGGATCTATTTATATACTCGTAACGGAACTGCTTTCAAGTAATGCTTAGTGCATTTTGTGGGGGTTGAGGGGGGAAAATTTTAACTAAAAGTTATCCTATAAGTACACTCAGAAAAATAAATGCCACAAAATGCAAACAGTCACCGTATTTTTATAGCCAAAGGCAAGAAATTGTTTTCTTAAATTTGGACATTATTTCTACAAAATAGAAAACATCTATGTCATTTATTTTTCTGAGTGTAGCTAGCCATTAATACTGAAATTTCTAACGATTTATATTCCCAGGAACTGTTTGAAAGTATAGTTATGGAAATTATGCGGGAGATGGACTTGATTTGATTTAATGCATTATTCTGAATCAGAATATAAACAAAATGATCGATCGATCGGAAGGAATTATAATGAAATTATGTCATGTTATGATGATCGATTGCAGTGTAGTATTCTAAATAAGTGCGAGTAGTACTCATGGCTTCTCAGAATTCAAGATACTTATAAGTCGTAATTATAACTCATAATTCAAGTAGCTTGTAAGTCATAATTCAAGTGATTTGTAAATCATAATTCAAGTGACTTCTAAGTCATAATTATAACTCATAATTCAAGTGGCTTGTAAATCATATTTATAACTCAGAGTTCAAGTGGCTTCTAAGTCATAATTCAAGTGACTTGTAAATCATAATTCAAGTGGCTTGTAAATCATAATTATAACTCATAATTCAAGTGACTTGTAAATCATAATTCAAGTGGCTCATAACGCATTTGGTTTTCATTTGGAGGATTCTAGGCGAGCTTGAATGAGCTTTGTGATGCTTCATTTCGCATTCGCATTCTCATTAATCATAGTGCAAGCCACCGTAACTAGTACTTGCAATTACTCGACACTCTGAATGATTCATTGCTGGTGTGCGCCTATTATGTATGTACACAAGCCGTGGACGGTATTGCCTTAGATGGGGGTCGGCATTAGCTTGCCGTAATCCTGATGCATGCTCGGCTTTACCGAGTTGTAGACGGGCCGGCCGCCATCCTCGGGCAGGGCGTACACATCGGGCGGGACGCAGAGGGACTGCAGCTTCGAGATGTATGAATCGAAATGCTCGTGGGGATGCGCGTGCGGGTGGGCGTGCGGATAGCCGCTGGGATGGTGCACCGTATAGGCGTGATGCGGCGGCGGTGGTGGCGCACCGCCAGCACCGCCGCCCGCAATGCCACCCTGATGGCCATACATGGGCGTTATCGCTGCCGTTGACGGCGGCGGCGGCGGCGGTGGCGGCAGCAATGTTGAGTATGCACTCGCTGCAACTGTGTGATGCTCCCCGCTGCTCAGCTGCACGCTGCCGGCGCAGCCATTGTCCATGCCGGACTGTATGCCCACGCTGCTCGACGGTGGTGGCGGCGGCGGCGGCGGTGGCGGCGGCAGACGCACATGCTCCAGCAGCGTTATAACATTGTTGCGCAAGCTCTCATAGTAGTTGTTCAGATTGGCATTGGGCGGCCCGCCGCCCACGTCAGTCACATGGGACATGCTGCCGGGCCCGAGATCGCCGCCGACGCCAACGCCAACGCCTACGCCACCGACACCGACACCGACGCCGCCGCTGCTGCTGATGGCCGTGGTGGTGGAGGAGACCCCGGCGAAGGGCGACTGCCCACTGGGCGAGGCCAGGCCCGATGCAGTGACGCGCTGCTGCTGCTGTTGTTGTTGCTGCTGCTGCTGTTGCTGATGTGCGCTCAGTGGAGAAGCCTCCTGAGAGAGCGAGCGTGCGAGCGAGAGGGAGAAAGAAATGCATTTGTTGTTGTATTAGTGTTTGGTCATTGGCTGTCGATTGGTTGAGTGTGTGAGGTTAAGGAGAAGGAATAGGAGGAGGAGGCTGCTGCTGCTGCTGCTGGTCAGGCGCAGCGCAGATCACAGTTGATTCACTGATTCACTGATTCAATGATTCTATTGATTCTATACGTTTTTCTATGCCAATTGCTCAAATTCAATTTGCTGAGTTGGGGCCATGTGGGGCGTGTGTACGTGTGTGAGGGGGTGGGGGGCTGGTTTTGTATTTGCTGCTGTCTATATAACACATGCACACATACATATGTATGTGAGTGTGCAAATTGAAATTCCAATAAGAACGCGCCGCTAACAACAACAAAAGCACACACAAAAAAAAAATGAGAAAACAGAAAAAAGGCAACAACAAACGGCAAAGGCAAGAGAATGAAACAGATACAAAAAAAAGCACGAATGAGCGACGAATGCACACGAACGTATGAAGCGCACGGCGCGTGTGTAACAGAGAGCGAGTGTGAGAGAGAGCGAGAGAGCGTAAGCAAGCGAAGCAACCAACTGCTGCTGCTGCCGCTGCCTCTGCCGCTGCTGCTGCTGTTAAGTGCCTCCCCAAAGTGACGGGCTGCACGTAAAGCGGCACACGATTTTTTCTTCATTTGCTCCCCCTTATCATTTTTTTTTGCTTTCTGCAACTCCCCTTAGGAGCAAACGAGCCTGTGCCGAGGCCAAAGAGGTTACGCTGCCAGCAATGATGTCGCCGTTGACGTCGACGTCGCTGCTGACGTCGTAGCACAGTTTGCAGCGGGGTAAAAAGCTTTTTAGGAGCAAAAGCAAATCGAATGGCGCCTTGCGATTTGCTGCCTGGCATCGTTTTGGCGCCGACTGCGACTGACAGCGGCCAGACGGATGGATACCCAGAGACCGAGAATTGACTGCCTGCCGGGGGAATGTGGGCACAGGCCGGTGGGTTGGCACAGGAGGTGTGCGGTGTGCGGTGTGCTGGAGTTGGGGCCAACAATTGCAGCTGCCTGCGCATGACCACGCACATACATACATACATATGTGTATGGGTGTGTGTGTGTGTGTGTGTGTGCTTATAGGGGCATACCATGCGTAGAGCAACAAGGTTAGGTACGGTGTACCGGGGGTTCGGGGTACCCTCTGGCAACGCTCTTTTAGGGGTGGCGCTGCTTCTGTGCGCTGATTCGTCGCTCGATGCAGTCGACGGCGGCTGCAGCGCACGGCGATATGCAGGGCGAGCCGATTGGCTGCTGTGACGCCATTTTGAAAATGGCTTGCAATGACAAACGGCAGAGGGCGCTGCACAAGATCATTGGCCGAAAGCAAACAGAACGTAAAAACAAAACCAAAACACACAAAACATCAACAGAAATTACTTAATTTCCAAGTGAAAACGGAAGTTAGTTGATGTTGGCCAAAAATAAGCATAACTTTATTATTTGCCAAAAGCAACAACGCCGCCGCGTGATAATTTAAATATAATAAAAGTTTTTGAGCAAGCGGGTGCGGGGGCGGGAACGGGAACGGCGGCGGCATGTGCAGACGTCGCCTAACTTTCTTTAGCCATGTTTTGGGTTAAAAAGTACATTTGGCGAAGAAGGAAAGTTAACACGACGACGTCGGCGGCTGGCAAACTTTTGCTGGCGACTTTTGCGCCGAGTTTCCTCGATTTTCACTGCTTTTCTTTTTAGCCGCTTGTTGTTGTTGTGAAGGTCTTGCTCGCTTTATTATTGCTGTTGGTTTTGGAGTTTAGAGACGTCCTTGAAAAGTGGCCACGACTTAGAACCGGCTGCGGCTCAGGTGCCAAAACTTCCGACAAGCTCGCAACTTTCGCTGCGCATCCGCAATTCTCAATTCTCCAGCGACTGACCAGCTGCCACAAAGGTGCTTGGCCTACATATTTTGGCTAGAGCTGGCCCAATATCGTTGGCAATATCGCATACAATAAGTTATCGACATTCGATAGCCACTCTATTTCCCATCACTATGAGTTCCACTTTCAAACAAATTCCACAGAATTGTGGCAATAACTTTCATAAAAATAACAATTAACTTTCATCAAAATAGTTAAGAACCATTTGAAAGCCTCAAACACAACATATTCGCCGGATTCTTTGTTTCTTTGAAGAGTTTGTGGATCATGGGACAGTGAAGAATGCCATTTTTTTTAAAACTCCTCCTGGAAGTATGCCATACATATATGTCTATAGAAGTAATACGTTCTTGCAGCACGCATATGTATATGCAGATTGTGTGTTCCAAATTCCATTTCATTTCCAAAAGTAAGCTTTAGAAAATGGATTCAAAGTGGAATTCGGAACAGGCCTAGATTGGAAACATTTTTGCACGTGTTTTTTGAGCAATTAGATAATAAAGTCGCTATAATCGATATTTATGCGCAAAATTTGAGGTTATGTTTGACAATGTTAGGTTATGTTTTGTTATGTTAATAGAAATTACTCAAAATTTGTTGCCATCAACGAACCTGAGCCTACGTACCCGATCGCTGGTGCTCAGCTGCGACTCCATGGCATTGATATCCGATTTGAGTCGCATCATTTGAGACTCGACGCGTGCGTTCTCCCGCTGCAGCTCCGATATTTCTGCCTCCAAAGTGTTGAGATCATCGCTGCCGCCGGCAACGTTAACATTGCCGCCCGCTGCCTTGTCGCTGTTAACGCTGCTGTTAACGCCAACGCTGCTGCTGCTGTTGCTGTTATTGATGCCAGGCGGCAGTGGAACGCCAACGCCGACGCCAACGCCGCTCATGACAATGTCCAGGCCGCCGCCTCCTAAACCCAGAAACAGAATAAGGCAACAGGCAGGGGGTGAGGGGTAGGGTGGATAGAGAGAGAGAAAGAGAGTTAGTTACTTGCTTGCTCTCATCTAAAGTTGCTCTTGTTTATTGTTCTCTATGACGTTAAACTTGCTCATTTTATGCTTGGAAAAAGCTCTCCACGGTTGTCTATGTGCGCGTGTGCTAGCAACTCAATTGGAGCTTTCATGTGTGAGTGACGTGGGAGAGAGAGTGTGTGTGTGTCTGCGTGTGTCTGTGTGTGTGTGAGTGAGATAGCAAATATCACGGCTTACCTTTGATCGACTCTTTTTGCAATTTGCTTGTGTGACTTGTTGTTGTTGTTGTTGTTCTTGTTGTTCTTGTCTTTCGGTATTTTTTTTCTTTTCTTTTTTATCTTTTTTCATTTATTCACTAGATCACTATTATTGTATTTGGTATTTTTTTATATACTTTTCATTTTTAAGTTTAGTTATTTCTCTTTACATATATATATATACACATACATAAATATATATGTATATATTCGGTTTGCTTTCTGGTTTCTGTGGTCTATTTTCAGTATTTTCTTTGTCTATTTACAGTAGATATTCAGCACCGATACAAAACGTCGCGTAATCTAAAAGAAAACAACGCCAACGAAAAACCATGAAACGAAACAAAAAGAAGGAACACAGAATTAAATTAGGATTAAAACTAGGATCAAATTTGATGTATACACACATACACACACACGCACACACACACACACACACGCACACACACACAAATATATACAGACTTGCCTATACGCATATAGCATGTAAGTGTGTGTACTATATATCGGGTGTGTGTAGTGTGTGTGTGTGTGTGTGTGTGTGTCTGTGTGAGTGTGAGTGTGTATATACATATATCGAGAATTGAGAATTATCAAGTATCGGGCATCGGGTTTATGTTATGTACCGGGTTTGGCGGGTATCTCGAGGCACCGTCATCTGTCGTAAGGTAACCAAATGCGGAAAAATTTTGTATTTTTGTACGCAAGCATTTTTTTTGCACTCGTTTTTTGGATTGTTTGCCGGGCACATTCCGAAAAACCGAAACCAAAACCAAAAGCCAAAACTAAAGTATTTTCTTGTTTTGTTAGACGTTAGCACACGCACACAAAATTCCAACCGAAAATGTACAATACGAGAGAGCAAAAGAGAGCAACAACAAGCCAGCTGAGAGAGCGATCCACAAATGGATTCCATTGGACGTCATTCGAATTTCTGGTATTTTAATGAGGAAAACAAATACCACATTTGCTTATCGATAACTAGAAAGTGTCGTCTCTAGTTATCTCAAATGAATGATGAACAGTGGAAAGCCACATTCCAAGAATTGGAAGCGGAAATTGAATTTACGTTAATACGTTCATATTTATAGCATTTTCATTCATTTTTCAATTGTTTAATTGATGAATTGATTCATTGAACAAGGACATTTGAGACGCTTTCTGCTGTTGGTGTTGCAATCCTTATGACAATGTTATGATGCCCTAGATCGAGGGCATAATAACAACAAGCCCAGTTCATAACAGAAAACACGCAAGAGATACATATGTTCTACACAAAAAAATAAGATGATCTCCAGAGAGAGAGATAGAGTTTGTAAAAAAGATAGAGATCGAGAGAGAGAGAAAGCGAGATAGACCTTCACACTCCAACTCACCTGTGTAGCCCTTGGGATAAACCATGGTGACCTCATCGAACTTGGGTTTCTTGATGCCCTGACTGCCAACTGTGGTGCAGGCTACAGATAAGATGGATAAGAAGGAAGGAAAAGCGTGAGGAAGAGAGAGATATAGAGAGCGGCATATACATATAATAGAGAGCGTACACTCAGAGAGAAATAGTCCAAATTTATACTCAAATTAAGAATACAATGAGTATATTACAATATATTAAAATTTCACCAATTTACGAATTTGTTTTTTTTATCCCGCAACTCATAAAAGATAAAAAAAGTTCTTAAAAATAAAATCAATTGAAGTTCAATATATTGTAACATGTATACCTTGCATTAAGTACTATTGTACCTGAACTTAATAGTTTTGATAGCTATTCTTACGATACTTATTGATTCGATAACAGAGGATACCAATCATAAATCTATCGGACACTTCAGATTTGGCGTGTGATTTGACGAAGTTAAATAAAAGCTGATATTTTGGCATCCTAATAATATCAAGCCTTATCCTAACTATCAAACTATTATAAATGAAATACTTATAGTTACAAATATATAGCTACTTTAAGGCAAATATTTACTTAGAAACATTTGGAAACAAAACTCTATTAAAAATTGTAAGAATGCGATCTATCTTGCTTAACGATCTCATCTATCAAAGGTGACAAAATGCACTCGGCGAAAAACAACACTTATACTATATCATAAAGAAGCTATTTTTATTGTGTTCACTGGGTATCGAACTCTTCATATTTGAATGGATGAGCTATTTCAGTCTGAAACTTTGAAATTTCTTTTTTAAATTTGTTCTCCTATTGCTTGTAGTTTTTCTTATTCAGACTTAATCTTAATCTTTAAATGCTTAATGAAAGTTAAAAAAAAATTGTTTTTTTGAGCACGTAAAAGTATATATAGTTTTTAAAGTATATATAGTTTTCGAATATTAGACCCAGTTTCTTAACATTCTGATAAACATTTATCAGCCTGTGAAATTGCAAAAATTAAATTTTCTGAATATTCGATTGGCATTGATCCCCGCTAAGTACTTAACCTCAATGTTTATTAAGAACTGCGTTTTTCTCTGAGTGTAGTGGTAGTAAGGAGGAGTAGTGCAGTGACTTACCATCAAATTTCATGGCCGTGGCGGCTGCCACTGCGGCCTTGTGCTGCTCCACGGTGCCGCCGGCCTCCAGGACGCGCATCTTGTTGCGATTGGCAATGGGGCAGCCGGATGCGCTGCAGCCAAGGAGGACGATATGGAACATTAGGGTTATGCAACAAAGTTGGCCAGCTTGCGGCGGATCTCACCTTCTGTGGGACAGGAACTTGCCGGTCGAGTGGCCAGATCCATCGCAGCCGGGTATGGGGCATCTGAGCGGCTCAGAGTCCTGGCCATCCCGTGGCTTGCTCTTCGGCTTGTTGGCGCGCGGACAGCCGGAGAGGCTGCGATGTGATGAGTAGTTGCCGGTGACATGGCCGGAGCCATCGCAGCCAGGTGTCGGGCACTTCAGCTCCTGGGAGTGCGACTGCAGATGGTTGCGGTCAGAGCGCGAGCAGCCCGTCAAACTAAGCCAATTAGAGGGGAGCATACAAGCCTTGCATTAGCACGGATTATGGCCTGGCTAACACACTCGAGAATGGGGCCAATTGGTCGCCGTGAGATAAGCCCTAAAGCGCTCTCTACTCAAAACTTTGCAAGTGTGTGTTGCCCTTTAAAGTCTTATTAAATTTGCCGTTGGATAGGGAGACACTTGGCTAGAGGGGCATCAGGGGTTGCTAAAGCTAGTCTAGCTTGGTACGGGGGAGTGGGGAATCGGGGTAGCTTGGGCGGCCTTTATGACCGCACTGGGTCCGCATAGCCCCTAATCATAAATATTAAAGCCTCATGTCCACACACGCACAGTGGTTCACAATTAGATGGTAAACTGCTTGAAAATGATGTGAGATCAAAGAACTTCAAGTTCTTTCCTTCCCAAATCGAATATGCGAACAGAAACTTAGTGTTTATTTTGGAGGAGGAAATAATCAACTCAAAATGTAAACCGACAACTGCAAACCCCATCCTATAATAAGATAAACAAAACAAAGTTATATGCTATTGTTTTCTAATTTTACAAGCTGGGTTTTTCATACAAAAGCTTATTATTCATCCGATTGTTCGGATGGCAGTTATATGATAAACTGATTAAATATTAATCATGTTTTTCAAAACTATATAAGGCCCACTGAGGTAACCGACCTCTGTGTACTGAATGTTTTTGAATAAAAGAAGGACAAAAAATTAAAATTTTCTCAATAATACCAACCCTGCACCTCCTACCGGGATGAATCAAATATAAGCCCGAGCACCAACCGAACCTATGGTGTGAACATAGCTTTTGTAGCTATTGTCGTCCAATTGTTGAGTTTGGGTGAAATATCGGTGCAAGAATAAAGTTTTTCATACAAAAAGTCATTTTTCATCTGATTGTTCGGATGGCTGCTATATGATAGAGTAGCTTATATCTTCGATTTAGTGAGTTTGCTCAAGATATTCTAACAAACTCAAAAGTGTTTCATACAAACTCAGATGGACATCGCTAGATCGAGTTGATTGTGATCCAGAAGATATAATATACTTTGTAGAGTCGGATGCATCTGCTTCAATGCGTGGCAAACTGCCTCACTGAACCAAAATACCCTCTGCAAGAGCATAACCTAACTTAATTTGGTTAATTTTAATATTGGGAATATAGGAGTAGAATTTTCTAGTTGCTTTGATTTTGCCACCGAATCGGACTACTTCATATCACTGTGGCACGTGCCTGTGACGGTGACGGGGACAGTGACTGTGAGTGATGAGTGATGAGCACCTGAATGGATAGTTAGATGAATGCGCTGGCTGCAGACTGCGATGCCCATCAGTTAGGGTTGGGTTGGGTATGATAATTGCATATTTCATAAGGGGACAGTCCGTTGCTTCGCTGCCCCGCTCCCCCGCTCCCCCGCCACTCGGCTAATTGCTACTCACCCGTCCTTGGTCTTGTCGTGCTGTGGTATGTGCTGCGGCGGTGGCATCGAGTAGCAGGTGGCCGGACTGGGCGAATAGCCACCGGAGACGGGCGTCGGATAGCCGCCGGGCCCGACGGCCGTTGCATACGGATTGCTGCATTGATAGGCGGCGGGGCCGTAGCCGTGGTAGCCAGCTGGCGGATAGTCCGACTGAACCACCATGCCATAGCCCGGATGCGGCGAGTAGCCTGCGGACCAGAGCAGATGCACACAAGCGTATTTTGATTCAAGTGAAACTTTAATTTGGCTAGAGAAGGACACTTACCGCTCGGATCCCGATACGTTTCAATGTAGTGGGAGCCGCCACTATCCGGCGTGGACTCACGGCTGTACGGACGCGGCCCGCTTATGTGCCCCACCAGGCCGAAGCCGAGGGGACGCGGCGGTCCGCTAAAGTCAACGGGCTCCATCTGCGGCGAACGGGGCGGTCCGTTCGGTCCGATTGAGCCGGGCGCGGCACTGCCAAAGCCCTGGCCGTGACCCACGACAAGACCGTCGGCCCCGTACTGCGGACTCGTGATGATGCTGGAGCAGAGAGGGAGAAGAGCAGGTTGGAGGTTCATTACTCAACGCACTAGACCAGCGGTAAGGTATATAGTATCACATATCTATCATACAGATGAGCAGCCCAAACATCCTGATTATACTAAGAACTAGAGTTGCAAAACTATCGATAGGGCCTCCACTCGATAGCTTTTGCCCACACCATAGACGGTATCGGGTGAGTAACTTTTCAAAGTAAGACGAATCAAAGTTTCTTAGAAATTGTTAAGAAAATAATATTTATTTTATTTCCGGTTGATTTTGTAGTAAATAATAGTGTACATGGAATTATTCAAATTTTGTGATAGTGAAAGAACAATTAACAGTCGTAGAAAAACATCGATACTATCGATGGCCTCGTTGTTTGCTCTATCTACTAAGAATCTACATACCAAATTTCCTGGAGCTCATATAATCAATATACCAAAACTTTACTTTTTAATGTACATATATAGTGTATGTAAATCTGCGTACTAAGTTTAGTAACTCTACCTTTTATGGTCTTTGAGTTCATATAGCTCGTGTGGACAATATCGACATTATTGGTAAGTGTCAATTGGAATTTTAGAGATTTGAGACAAGCTTAAGATATTTTGGGGTATACAGAATTTATATACTTATTTTAGTGTTTCTAGTGCT